>OX376178.1:3121906-4351491 GCA_947363495.1 Euzophera pinguis | reverse complement strand
CAGAAGAACCTGTCAGCCTCATGTAAAAGGCTCCCAAAGCACGAACATACTTGAACTCTTCATTCTTTATAAACTCGACCACAATATCTTTTTCTGGTTGAATTTGCAACATTTTCAGAACCAAACATAGAAAGGGGGTTGGATAAATGAAACCACCATGCACGCCGCCGATATAGCGCAATTCCATAGCTTTGTCCACAAGTAATTCCGCTGTTAAAGCAAAACATTGTTCCTTCCAGTATTTTGAGTCGTATATTCTTGATCTAATGATTTTCTCAATTAAATATTGAGGATTTGTACCGCGAATAGATTTCGCGTCCTTTACCGTGCGGTTCGCCATCTTCTTTGTTTTGACATTTGTTTGTTTGACAGATGATCTGATTTGTGGAACTGCCATGAGCATGTACTTTTCCTGTATACCTAAATAAACAAATCGGTTGACAAATATGGCGGATTAGGGATGTTCACTTGTTCGTCTAGTCGATAATATTATATCGATGGATGAGTGAGTTAAGATTGTTCAATTCAGACCATAATGAACTTGTCTTTTTACCCGACTGCGCAAGGATTATGTTTTCGAGTGTATGTATTTAAGTATGTTTGTAAGTATGTATATTTCTTTGGGACGCCCTACAACCGAAACCGAATCTTGTTGAATGATAAGTAGTAGGTGCTTACCTAGTTATACTTCTATCAGGGAAACTAAATAATTTAAGATTACCTTCTACTGTTAATTGGACCTACCTACTAGGTATAGTATATATACCTATATATAATTGATAGATATATGTATGCATATAATAGGAAGGCAGATGAATTAAGGGCAACTATTATTAAACAACACAATACAATCAATTTTTATAAAATCATTTATTTACAAAGTTACAATTTTCACATTCCAACAACACAACGGCTACTGAAAACCGACCGACTGATTGCTTGACTGACTGTCATTATCAATAAATAGCCCAAACTACAATTGACAACACGTAATTCACCGGAAATAGATCTTTTTATATATGCAATCAAAAGTAACTTGACTTCCATATTTTTTTTACAAATATCTGTGCCTTATCACATGTATTGAAAACTAACTATGTCCCTAATGTAATCATACTTTTATCTAAAAAAGAGATGGTAAGGTACCAATCGCAATGTTATTCATTGCGAAATAAAATAATCTTATTAAAATAGTTCCTAAAAGAAATTTTTTCTGTTGTCTTTTTACCGAAATATCTGAATCTTATGTCAAGGTAAGTTTTTACAACTGATTTAATTAATAAAAGTTGATGCTTTGAATCATGTTCGATGGAGTCGGAAGAGAATATTTTCGAACATTCTTCAATGTTCTCTATTAGGAATGAATATATGTAGAGATAATATTTATCATTGTTAATTTTCCTGAAATTCCTTTTTAGTATCTTCTCGGTTTTAAGACAAATGTTCTCTAGTTCTTTTGAAGGATAAATAAGGCCTCCATGTGTTTTGTAAGTAATTAACGATTTTGAATACATTTGAGTGTCTCCACGCAACAATGACTCACAGACTGAACATTTTAAATTTCGTGACAGTTTCCTTGCAACAAATCCTGCAATATATGTGACAACAGACTCAACATATTTTGAGATGTTGCTATTGAGACAGTCTAAATATTCATCGAATAACTCGCTGTCGTCCTCTTCAACCTCTACAAACGATTTTTTTTCTGTGAGGTCATTTAAGGTGCGAACTGGATCTGTAATGCTAGAGCAGTTTAAAATATTTATCTGCTCTAACGGTATGCAATTTCCAACCCCACTATCGCGTATCTCAGCACGTATTAAGAGCCGCTTAAATGAAGCTCTGAATTGCACAGCGTTTGGATTATTATTAAAGCCTCCGCGGGCTCTGATTGCCGAAAAAAACAATTCGATATGGTCTTGGCTTAATTTATAAATCGGTAAGTACACCAGGATGGAATTTTCAAGTACTAACTTCATAAATAATTGTAAAGCACTTTTCATATCGACGATTAGGCCAATGAAACCGGTCTTCCTCTGGGACTCTATCACTAATGTTCCGTCGGGAAATCTTAATGTGCTAATGTACTTTACGGCTTTTTCAAAAAGCGCTTCCACAAGTCCAAAGTTATTAGAGCAAATAGCTTTTTTCCACCCTGGAGGTCTCACTGAATAGCTGTTCAGCACATCAAATACATTGTTCAGAATCCTGATAAAAAGTATGGTCCCGTCGCAATCTTCGAAACCTTCGATTTTTAACTCTTTGCTGCAATATTCAAGCGCGTCGGCAACTGACTCGCTTAGCAACTGCGTCGCTAAACGGACCTTCATTTTTTGTTTGCTGAAAAACACATGAGCTTTCGTGACTTTAGTGGCCAGATGTAAGCCTTCGCTCTCTTGTAATTCGACAAGTTTTACTAATAAATTGTAATCAATTTTTGCTCCAAATGAGTCATATAAAACCTTTTTATCCCCAAACGTGTTTCTAACTAGTTTCAGCGCATGACAAGGGTCGATAAATGCATATATTTTATGGTCCTCGAAACAAAAGAAGGTCTCATTCATTTGCATGAGATAGCATCCCATGTATTAAAACATGGAAAAATTCGATGCAGGCCCATCACACGTCACGCTGACAACATTAACACCTACTTCAAAACATTTGTGTAAACATGAAAGCAACAGACCAGCCTTTTGTTCACCACTTAAACTAGTGACGAGAAAATATGCTACAAAGGAAGTTTCCATTTTCCATTAACACAGTTTAGTAGAAATACCAAACTTTGGCTTGCCACTTCAGCACTGTCACTATCGACGTCAGACCCGATGTTTACTCGACCGTGGTATTGCATTGACTGTGGATCCCAAACAAGTGATTTTCTAATGGCCATTTCATCTATCATGAGAGCACAGATGACAGGCCCTTTACTTGCCTTAACCTTGGCTTCAAGGGTAGAAAAGGCTTCTTGGCAAAGTCCAGGTGCAGCATCAACATTTTGGTACCACTTGCAGAGGGTACGTGGATGCGGGAGACAGGATTCATACGTTCTTCGGATGAAGTCATAAGCCTTTGGCGAATAAAAATGCAGGGTCAGAGCAAACTTTCTGATTTCTTCAGAGTACTGTTGTTACGCAAAGGCAACCCTTTACATTTTAAAATTTGCCCCTGTAAGAAATCCTTTGACCCAGCACATTGCCGTAATAATATGGATGTCTCAATATTTATTAAATTCTTCTCCTTCAATTCAATTATTATGTTTTTAAAGGTGTCAAGTTTCAACTTCTGTTGACGGACCACTTCATTTAAACATTTAATTTTCTTTTTCTGTTTCTCCACTTTTTCTTCTAATTTTTTTAATTCTTCTCGTGATGAAGCCTGGAACATTAAAGAGATTTAGGTTATAGATAAATATACTCTTAATTATATACATATATCACAGCATGAATGACACACTGATCGAGTTAAACAAAAAAAAAAAACTCATATATCTCAAATACTGGTGTATTTATATATATAACAATCCAAAATTATTTCAAGTCGGTTCTTTATTCAAGAACTGGCCTTACCAATTCAAGATCCTTTGCATGTTGTGGATGTGAATAACCCGAGCACGATGGTTGATCTCTAGTGTTCGCTCTGTCAATTAATGCAAATTGGGATGGATGGTCTGCCTGAAAGAGAAAAAATCGTACCTATAACATTGGATATGGTCACAAGTAATAATAGGTAGTTATAAAAACTGATATAAGGACTCAATGTTTAGTAATTGTAAAAATGTAAAAGGTTTTTTATTGAAAACTAGCAGCCGGCTTTGTCCGTGGTACAAACTAGTCTATGTTACTCGGGGATAGTGTAGCTTTCCAACAATGAAAGAATTTTTTAAATTGGCCCAGTAGTTTCGGAGCCTATTCGGTGCAAAGAAATAATCAAATCATTCCTGTTTGTAATATTAAGTATAGAAAAAGATCTTAATAATGTAGGTAATATATTAAAAGCTAAAAAATTATTTGGGTAGGTCTTAGGTAGTTGTCACACCACTTGTCTCATCACTCTTAGGCATAGATCTGACAAAAAAAAAATCGTGAAACATATGGTAATCAGATCAATCTTTCAACAGTAAGGGAGTAAAATTTCTATTACTACATTGGATCCAAAAAACAAACAGGGCAAGCTAAATAAAACAGTTTAATATAAGGATTGATAAATTGCTTACCTTTTCAAATACTGTTGGAATAGCATCATCTTTTAATCTAACTATGTTTAGAGTTTTATTGAATGCACTCTCTTCAAAGTGCAATGAGCACACATAAATGTTTTTAGTTCCTGGCCGGATATTTTCTATGCCAATCTTTTCTAACCATTCACTTTGCCGGGGTTCGTTTTTTGGTAAACTACAAGGAGAAAAAATGATTTAAATAACTTATTACTTTATTAATCTTTAATTTATCGATAAGGTACGATGTTCGATGGTGTTCGACACTAGCATTCGTGTTTATGTTTTCAATGTGAATGAAATATTGAGAATATTGCGGGTTTCTACTGCTCACAACTAAGATGATTCAAAGTAATAGGTTTTTATACACTTTATTTCAAATACAATATATGATAGACAACAATTTAACGAAATGTTAGCCACTTACCGGTGAAAGGTTAGATTCGGCCTGTTTTTGCTTTGGCATAGGCCACAACCTGCTACAGAACACTTCATAGTACCTCTTATAGAAGATTGACAATTATATCACAGTTTCGCACTATAATTAAATCTAAAAACACGGAAAAAATAAAAATCTCAAAATGACATCTTCTCACATGTAAACAAAACCGTATAAAAAGATGGCGTCCGTGACAGCAAAAGTACATCGAAGCCAATGAAGAGGGCGCTGATAAAAACAGTGTAGATGCTTTTTCCTAACGTAAAACTACTGTTGTGAGAAAGAGACAGGTATTTTATTATTATTGCCGTGTCAAATTGAGCAATTACGGCAGTTCCACGGGACTCGTTATTCTGAGGATTTGACTCGCAAAGAGTTAGTTTTTTAATTACTTGTACGGTAATGGATACCATTCATCAAATCAATTCAATCAATGAATCTTTTAGCTTAATTTTTCTGTATTCTGTAATCCTGGTTTCGTCAAGTCTCAATCAATTTGACTAGGATTTCACGTCTTAACTAAGTTGTGGCGTGCCTCCATGTATTTAAATTAATTTACTTTAATTTTATTGATGTATAAAATTTCATTATATTTTTACGTTGTATATTATTTTCACTGCGTCGCACGTCGGCTAGTACATCCGCCGTTCCCGTTCGGCGGCCAGCCCACGCCACAATGCGCATCTCATAATCTCGTTCGCCTCGCGCTGTATTTTATTTTCCAAAATTTGTGTTTTTTTGAGTGTTTGTGCATAATAATTGAGGATAGGTAATTCGCAAAGTCTTCAATCATATATAACAAGCGTGAGAGTTGGGAAGTGATACAGTGTTTGATTTATGTTATTTTCATGCTTGTTGCCAAAAGCTCCTGGTAATCGCTAAGTGCAGTTTTTTTACCACTTCACTTAGCCTGATTCTTTTGACTAGATTTGACTACCGACTAGACTTTTTGACTTGACGAAACCACACTGTAGGACTGAAGAAGATAGAAAAATTAAGAAGGGCTATAGGACTTATATCCATGGCCGTAAAACCTATTATTAACAATAAAAGTCAAACTCATGTATCACATCGAAACAAATTATCAATGTCAAAACAACAAACAAACCGCGTTAATGTTGTAAACGGTTTTTGTTAAATTTTGTTTCTTTCCGTTCCAATTTTCGCGATATATTGTATTGTTTAACACTTTTAAGGCGAATAGTACTCAAGCACTTTTAAATCAAATATAACATATACATAACTCGTTGCGTGCAAAAATGCAGAAAACTAAAAAGAAGAAGGGTGATGAGGAACCTATGGATGTCGACGAAGGCCCCGCACCTGTAAAAAACGGGGAATCGCAAAATCCTGAAGAAAATAATGCGATGAATGGCGATATTGACCATATATCCGATGACGAGGAAGGTGGAGTGCGCATTGGAGATATTTACATCCCCCCTGCACCAAAACCAGCACTAACGTTTGATGCAACTGGTCCTCGACTTCTCATCACTCATATCGTCAATGAGAATTTCAAGAGTTATGCTGGAGTGCAGACATTGGGACCTTTTCATAAGGTAGGTTTCTAAATTTATTTGCCAGTATCACACTTGTTACATTGATGTATCTGTGTGAAAATCAAAGTATTGCATGAACTGAAAATATTTCTTCCTTCTATAATGTAGATCCAAATACTCTGCCAATTATAATTGTAATAATAGCCATCCAGATAACAAACCCATCCACTATAAGGTAATGCAAATGCATTGCAAACAAACATTTGTAACATTTTGCAAAAATTCTGTAATATATTTGTGAGTCTAATAAATAAATACTTTATTATATTATAAATATTATTGGAACACTTATTTATTTATTAAGTTCATTGATCTGAACAATATCTTTCTTTTTCTTCTTTTTATTTTAATTATAAAATGTGTTTCAGTTCTGAGTGCCTTTTGGCATAGGCCTCCTCCAACATTTTCCACTGTGTTCAATCTTGTGCCACTCTACTCCAGTGATTTGATATTGGAACATAGTAGCAGCTATTTGAGCTGATGCGTGTAAATCTTTGTGCTTGGAGATTTTATCATATCTGTTTTTTGTTATTCTTGGTTTTGTAAAATATTTATAATATTTACTTTACAGAGTTTCACGGCAATCATTGGTCCCAATGGCAGTGGCAAGAGCAACGTGATTGACTCCATGTTATTTGTGTTTGGTTACCGAGCTACCAAGATCCGTTCCAAGAAGATATCCGTGTTAATTCATTCTTCAAGCAAATTCCCGAACATCAACAGTGCAAGTGTTGCTGTACATTTCTGTCAGATTATCGATGGGGTGAGTATTTTTAATCTGAATAACTACCTTTACTGTCTAGACAGTAAAACTGCCTGTAGATCATGGGTTTAATTTCCGTGGGAAGTATACTTTGTTGTTTCCAGTTTAGTTAGGACATTTCATGCTTCATTAACCTGATTGCACTGATTTTGTGGTTGGTTGCTATTTTTCTTTCTTCTATCTGCAATCACAACACAGTCAAAAAAAAGAAATTAACTTTGTCTAAGCTTATCTGCAATCAGCCCTTGAGATTTAATCAGGTTTGTTGCTAATGAAACTAACTTTCTTTCTTTCAATCATGATATTCTATTATGTGGTACCTACTGTGTAAAAAAAAAACATAAAATATATACAAATACATTTTTGTTTATTTGTAATATCTTTATTGTACAAAAACAAAAAACAAATCATTTACATACACAAGCATGGAAAAACAATAAGTACAATGGCAGTGTCTCCTGTCCTATTTAATATCATGAATAGAAAAACCATCTTGTAGTTCATTATTAATTTTAACCTCTAAAAGCATGCAAGCATTTCCATTTTAACATTTCAATTGATTTTCTGAAAATTTTTGTTTTTGTGTGATTCTCTGTGGTTTCAGTTCATAATCTATCTGATAACTTTGCTTATGAATAATAAAGATATCTTTCATTCCATTATTGTATGGTCATAGTGGTTTAATTTACCCAGCCGCAATAATACCTTGATTTGCTAATCTTTTATTAATATATCTTTTCAGGAAGGCGAAGAATTCACAGTGGTACCAAATAGTGAAATTGTTGTGACACGGACAGCATTCAAAGACAACTCATCATATTACATGTTGAACAATAGGCGAGTGCAGTTTAAAGAAGTGGCCAAAATGCTGAGGTCGCACGGTATTGATTTGGATCACAACAGATTTCTTATCCTGCAGGTAATAAATAAAAGATTATTTTACTACTACTCATCTTAGCGCCTTCCCGGTTGCATCTTTGGCTAATTGCTTCGGAGCCCAGGGTCCGCCTTCCTACTTTTTCTCCTCCATTTCCCCCGGTCTTCGGCATCCTTGGTTGTAAGTCCATTAGCACGCATACCTTCCGTTGCGCCGTCGAGCCAGCATTGCTTGTGTGCGCCCTTCTACTCCGGCGGCGGAGGCGGCACGGCGACGACACCTGTCCCCCACATAATTAGCCCCTAGACGTGGCCGTACCATCTTAAGGACTCACCTGAAGTTTGTCGCTATATCACGAACATGAAGGCTGCCCCGGATATGGGAGGTTTGTACGCGATCTTTCCGCGACACTCCACACATCCATTGCAGCATCTTCATCTCCATGACACGCAACACTTGCTTATGCCGCTCTTAGCACTGGCCACGCCTCGCTGCCATGTAGAAGGGCAGGCCTAATCATGGTTTTATAGACCTGAAGATTATTTTATTTAATTATACACATAAGCTGATGCATCTATATCACTGACTTGATTACTTAAGTTTGGTTGGGTTTAGTGTGAATATATCAAGTTGTAATTTAAAGTAATTACCCATGGTATGATTAATCTACTAAAGACGAACTAACAGTTCACACCCCTCTCATTTTACTTTCATCCTATTACCCTATTTATTAACTAACTTGTTCCAGGGTGAGGTAGAACAAATTGCGATGATGAAACCCAAAGCTCAAACCGAACACGAATCTGGCATGCTGGAGTATTTAGAAGACATTATAGGCACATCTAGATATAAGGTAATTATATAAATCTCTCTCTCAAAGGTTCTGAAAAGTCACCACACCAGAATTTACAGGGTCTATAACCTAATGATTTGAATAAATTTATTTTCCTAAAATCTTGGTCACTTATTCTTTCTTCAGTCTATTTGGCTCTGGTCTCTAACTAATTTAATTTATAGAACCCAATATTTCGCCACTGACAAGCCGTTGTCAGTTGCTTAATAAAAGCTTTACAGAGAGTGCAGGACAAAAAAATCAATGAACATTATATTTGTATAAAATAAAATAGCCTCTATTCAGATACTACATAGTTCTAAACTCAATACTAAACACAAAATATATCAGTTTTCCTGAGTTTTTGAGTGTCTGTTTGCCAGTTCGGCAAAGGCCTCCTTTTCTACTCAAATCTCTTGTTTGCCACTCTATACGTTTTTCCAGCAACCTGCAAAATGTCATCATTCCATCTCTTTAGTTGTTTAATCCTTCCTTTTTATTTATTTATTTATTTATTTATTTATTTTATACAAACACTAACAGCACTTACAGTTTCCCAATGCGTGCTGTGAGTTAGGACAGGACATATTACACAGGTTTATGAGACTCATACATTATACACGAACGAACAAAGGATTTCAGCTTATCATAAAATATATCTACGTTTGGCAAATGAGCAATCAAGGCGCCAAAGAGTACCATGGCCTGGTTAGTGGGCGCGTACCGCGCGGTTTCCGTGGCCGACGTCGCAGCCACGAGTAGTGGCCGGTTGCGTAATTGCCTATAAACCACTGGGGTATAAAAGCTGCACCTAGCCAGAGCCGGTGGGTTGTCGATTTTTCCATTTAGTAACAAGTAATAATGAAGGAGTATGCTGCATTTTCGTCTAAGCTCCAGTGTATCTAAGCCTACCATACCTGATACATACAGCGACGGATATAAGAAGGGATAATATCCATACATTTTTTTATATAAAGAACGGGCGAATCTCTTCTGCACTCGCTCAAGCATTTGCCTGTATTTCTCCTCGTGAGGATCCCACACTATGGAGTTATATTCCAAAATGCTACGCACAAACGAAAAGTACAGAGCAATAATGACACGCCGATCAAAGAACTGATAAGACTGCCGCATAACAAAGCCTAATGCTTTATAAGCTCGCTTACAAATAATATTTATGTGAGTGTTCATAGTCAGCTTAGCGTCCAATAAAAGACCTAGATCTCTTATTTGTGTGACACGTTGCATTGGAGTATCTATAATTGTGTAGGGATGAACGATTGGAGAGGGTGATCTTGTAAATGTGATTGTTTTACATTTAGAAACATTTAAATCTAAGCAATTATGTTGACTCCACTCAACCACCCTATCTATATCCCGCTGCAACGCATCGCAATCCTGGGCGTTATTTACACCCATGAACAGCTTCACGTCATCCGCGAACAGAAGGCATTGCGTCTCTCTGACCACCATGGGCAGGTCGTTGATCATGAGGAGGAACAAGGTCGGACCGAGGGTGCTGCCCTGAACTACCCCAGAGGTAGCCTGGTAAGGTTCAGATTGAAAGCCAAACAGTTGGACATATTGTGTCTGATCAGAAAAATAATCCTCAAATAGTCTGAGAAGTTTCGGGGTGAATCCCAAAGCCGATAATTTATGCAAAAGTGTAGTTATCTGAACACGGTCGAATGCTTTTTGGTAATCGAAGTAAGCTGTATCTACCTGCTTATCTTCTTCCATCTGCGTTGCCACATAGTCTACAAAATTAATAAGATTAGTTGTCGTCGACCTACCAGCCCTGAACCCATGCTGACAGTCATTGAGAAAAGGTTGTACCTGGTGGCCAATTTGAAAGTTCAAAATACACTGAAATATTTTATCTAACGCTGACAGAACAGCTATAGGTCTGTGTCTTTTTCCATCCCTGGGGTACCATTGCATAGTTATTTTACTCCATTTTTCCTTGCCTTTATTGTATTTGTATATACAATATAATTGTATGTATGTATGTATGTAAAAATCTTTATTGTACACAAAGAACATAGTATCAGAATATAGGTTACAACAAAAGGCGGACTTATCCCAAATAGGGATCTCTTCCAGTCAACCAAACTAACATAGGACATAGACATATGGGCACAGAAGAGGGCACAACACGCAAAGAAATCTTAGGTTATAATTATTTGTAAATTTATTTGATTTCTGATAAAAAATCTTCCAAAATTCTAGGAACCAATAGAAAAACTTTCAATCAAAGTGGAGGAGTTCACAGAAATGAGAAAGGAGAAATTGAATCGCGTACGTTTGGTGGAACAAGAGAAACAAAAGTTGGAGCAGCCGATGAGAGAGGCGGTCGAACAGATGAACTTGACTAATACCACTCTGAGGACCCGGAATATGCTGCTGCAGAAGTATATGTTAGTATTTTTTGTTATCAATTTTTTGCAATGCATGACATGTTAGCCACAAGGGGGAAAGTCAAGTTTTCTTAATTAAAAAAAAAAAACCAAAAGATTTTTTTTTATAAAAAAACAAAAGGAATTTTTTAAAAAAAACAAAAGTTTTTTTTAAAAAAAAAGTATTATTTTTTTAAAAGCAAAAGGTTTTTTAATAATAATAAAAAAAAAAATACTGGATTTCTCATAGTAAAAGATCTTCAAATATGAAAGTTACTGTGTGTAGTTATATTTTGTAGCGAAAGGATAAAAAATTCTGTTTCAAATATTTTGCGATGATGAATCCATGCTTCAGAAGGTATGTTAAGCTGTTGGTCCTAGCTGCTATTTGGTGGTCCTTACAGAAACCATGTAGAGGCCGAAAGGCGGTTCCGAAAACGTCTTGACACCACGGTGTACAGGATTGATTACCCATGTAATCCACTAGCTACGAATGAATGGAAGTTAATTTTTTCAGACACGAGACAAATAAAATAATAGAGAGCAAAGAAAAAGAAATGGAGGAATTGAAGCAGAATTTGAACACCATAGACGAGAAGTTAAACAAAATCAAAGAAGAATTACAGGAAAAAACTGCTGTACTCAAAAATGGCACACAGTAAGTTGTTATGAAATTAATAAATCAAATTATCTCTACTCTACATACGTTAAATAAAGGAGAGTTTTGTGAGGTTGTTTATATGTAGGAGAGTAAACTTCGAAACAACTATACTTTATAAAAAATTTTTTTTGTCAAATAATTATAGTTTGATACAAAATGATTTTTTGTTCAAGACATATGATGACACATTTAAAATAGGGCTCTTGGGCTCTTGTCCATGGAGCTTCTTCCATTCCTCTCGATCGTTAGCGAGATCCATTAGTTTTTGCTGTGACGGTTGCTGTATATTGTTTAAATATTGTTAATCATATTATAGTTTATAGAAGTTACTGGTCAACCACCCAGCATAAAGACGAAAGAGCTGGTATACTGGAGTTGGACAAGAGATATACCGGCAATGTCATGAATCAATAGGCAAATGTCAAACAATTTGCTTTGACGCGTGTCGCTTATTCAATGGATTTTAAAATAACATGATTTTTTCAATTGATTACAATTTACCGTCGTTTATACGTCGAACTATTAACAGCTTGGTCTAGTGCCTGAAGATGCCTCGCGTAGAGGCGAAACACGTGTCGCATGTGCAAACTGGTGGTGGCGGGCATGTTGGGACTAATAGTAGTGGGTGGGTGCCGGCCGGCAATAGTCTGCATGAACTAACTGGTGGCGGAAGCACGCAAAAAATTTTTTTAAGTGCTTGAAAAATTACCCATAAACTTTCTAGGTTTAATAGTCGCTTAAAAACGTAGGACAGACAGACGGACAGACATGACGAAACTATAAGGGTTCCTTGTGTTTACTACGGAACCCTAAAAAATCGATGTTGTTTTTTTTCGAATGATTCAATTTTTTTTTATATGTCATCACATCTTTAAAGCTTCCATTCCGTTCGTAAGTGATTAAGAAATAGTCACTAGTAACAAATAATGCATAATTTTTTTCCCTCAGAAAATACGACAAGCTACAAAGGCAAAAAGAGGAAATAACGGAGAAATTGCAGATTTGCAAAAAGAAAACCGTATCAGTGGTAGCGGACACGACTCAGGGTAATAAGAAGAAGAAGAATTTGGAACAACTGCTAGAACAGGAGAAAGGAAAGCTTATTGACTTAGAGCTGGTAGGTGTTTGTGATTCATACGCTTCGAGTAAACAGGGGCTTTTGGCGGGAAGCTGTGAAGACCAATATCGGCGCTGTATTTTATTTTCCAAAATTTGAGTTTTTTTTTAGTGTTTGTGCATAATAATAGTGTATTGTTTTATTAGCAAGTTAGACCCCGGGTCTTCAACTATATTCATACAAAATTTCATCAAAATCCGTTCAGCGGTTTGGCCGTGAAAGCGTAACAGACAGAGATATTAGTATGGATAGTATGGATTAGTATGGATTGTATTGTAAGCTAATATTTTTGAGTCTCGTTTCTTCACGCTAATTATCAAATAGGAGAGAAAGGGACGAAACTTGTAGTTAACATGTTTTAATACTTGTTAAACTTTATTATACAATTAATAAGATTCTAACTGCCTCCAATGGTTAAGGCGGTCACCTTCGACTCGGAAGTTATGGGTTCGATTCCCACGAGAAGCATACTTTGTTTAGTTGTTTCCAGTTTGGTTAGGACATTGCAGAATTGAAAGACCTCATTGTTTGGTAATAATGATGATTTCTTGTTTCGGAAGGCACAAGCCACATTAAGGCGTTGGTGCCAGCTGCCACTTGGTAGTCGTTAAAGGAATTTTATTTATTATATACCACGTCAGAGGCCTAAAAACTCTGACACCACGATGAACAGGGTCGCTTGATCATGTAAACCACTCAATATTCATGAATTGCAATGTATAAGTATGTTTACTTTGTGGTACAATAAAGTTTTAATAAATAAATATCTTTTAGGTGCCCGAGAAAAATAAGCGAGAAATCGAAGAGTGCGAGAAACTCTTATCAAAACACAAGGAGAACAAGAAACAAGTAGAGGAGGAACTACAGACTGTCATGGCGGGCGTTAGGTTAGTTTACAATTTGTTCATAAAGTAAAGCATGTTCAATGAACTATGAACATTGTTCATAGTCCCTCTTTTTCATCTTCGTCCTAGCGTGTATTCCTAGTTGCGTCTTCAGCTTAAGCTTCGCAGCAGAGAATTGCTATAGCTGTGCAGTGGGATAATGCTGCCAGCCTTCTGGGAACCCTTTCTCGCTGCGGCGTGCTCTCTCTGTATTATTTAAGTGTGTAACATTATTTTTGTAAATTATATTTTAAGATTATTTAGTCTCGTCCAAGCGTGTTTTCCTAATTGCGTCCTCAGCTTACGCTTCGGAGCCAAGGGTACGCTGTAAGTCATGGTTCCATATTCGGCGGCACTGGTTATTACAATGGATTGACTGCCATCTGACCTCCGTAACCCGTTTGGCTACCTTGGCTTGGTTGTTAAATAAATAAATGTTCAATTTTAGGTCCAAAACCCAAGGCTTGCAAGAGACGAAAGACAAATTACAAGCGAAACTAATGGACCTAAAGAAGATAGTGGACGAAGCCAACAAGCAATATAAGTTAGCAGAATCAGAACTCAAGATATATTTAAGTACGGAACAGAAGGAGAGTGAAAAGTTGGATAAAATGAAGGAAGCATATGAGAAGGCTGAAAGGGATCTTGAAGATAAAAAGAAGTAAGTAAGTACTTCATTTTCATTTTTTATTTATTTATTTTATTATTTTTACGATTATACGTTAGATGAATAGAGCTGCTTATTTCTAAAGAAATATTATTTAAAAGGAGATAGCAATCTCTCCGTACACACATGGGCTTAAGTATTTTTTATGAGAATTAACGAAATTCATGTCACTTCTTTTAAAAAGAACAATTGAGTCCTCATTGAAAATTTTGTAAAACGTAGCTTCACCTTAATAGATATACTTGAACCATGAACATAGGATAATGTATATTTTTACGATTTTCGTGGTGGTTCTAACATTTCTTATTCTCTATTATGAGGGACTTATAAAAGAAATGCACTTATTTTTTGTACAAATATCAGCTTTACTCAATGCTTTACAGTTTGTAACTTTGACAATGATGGTTTAATAAATATAATTTGTTGTTTACTAGTTTTTAACCGTGGCTCTTATTACTTGATTCCATCAAAATGCGAGTGAGTAAACGAAAGGGCGCAATACGGTGTATAATGCGACATCTCGTTTCCTCTGAATAAAAAATTTAAAAAAATGTTTCTTTATCACTTACATTTAGATGGAAATAAGAGATGGTAGTAAGCCTCAAGTGCTTGTTCTCGGGACAAGAGATACTCTAATGGGCGATTTCACCAACATCCTTCCTGTCAAAGAGTAACTAATCTAAGTGTAAGAAATGGATGGCAGACATTTTAATTCTAAAGATTAGAGTCCTTATACCGATATCACAAGTGGATTAACAGTATATCCTCTTGGTGAAATGTAAACTTCATTATACAAGAGTAAATTGCGTCATTATACTTGGAATAAAACTTATCCGACTTTGGTGAAATCGGCCCTAAGGTAAATAAAGCGTTTATTCATTCTAAGTCACCAGTATTTCTAACTTGTATGAGACATTTCAGAAAGATATAAAAAGCAATTTTAAAAATAATCTTTTTTTTTCATACAGCTTACAACAAGAACTGTCAACAACGGTGCCCTCTAGCGAGAAACAGTTGCAAGAGATTCAATCGAAACTGCAGATTTTGAAGAAAGAAGAATCAACGGTGTCCAGCGAAGCAAGATCTTTAAGGTATGTAATGTACAGGACTTATGCCAGAGATAGCCTCCATCATTTCATGTAGGTTACATTGTCAAACGACAATGTACAACCTGGTGTCACAGTTGTTCGGAACCACCTCTCAATCTCTGACGTGGTTCCTTTAACGACCACCAGATGGCGGCCGGGACCAACGGTTTAACGTGCCTTCCGAAATACGGAATCATAATTATTATCAGAGAATCAGGTGATTCAAGCTTACAATGTCCTAACCAAACTGGAAACAACTAAACAAAGTATGCTTCTCGTGGGAATCGAACCCCCGACCCCCGGGATCAAAAGCGAACGTCTTAATCACTGGACAACGGAGATTAGTATAATTTGGGAAAGTCGTATTTTTTTCTTTTTATTTGCATAAATAAGCTTTGTATATTATATTCCTTGTTTACAGAGCTCAACTAGAAGAATCGAGACAAGCAATGAGCGCAAATAAATCTCGCGGAAGAGTACTCGATGCTTTAATGAAGGAAAAATCGCGCGGGACGCTGCCCGGAATATTTGGCAGATTGGTAAGGCATTTAATACAGTTTCCAGTAGGAATAATACACACTAACCGTCCTACTACAAAAAATTAGACATCTGTTCCACACGTGTCTAAAACAAATTACGTTTATCCATAACCTATAGTACTCTTAGACGACTGTTTAACAAAGGTTAATTAAACCCACGTCTATACTCTGTTTAACTTTAGACTATAGAAAAAAGTAGGTAGCAGTTTTTTTGAACACATGTCGAACAGTTGCCTAACTCATAGATTTAGATTTTTTTTGACTACGTCAATAGATTGGCTGATTGGTAAAAGAAACGAAACGAATTTGAAAACTGTTTGTGTGCGTGTGTCATATATGTGTGCCCTGTCAAATAGTGCTGAGCCGAGCAATGTCGACATCACTATCATCGATTTTCTTAACGTGAGAACATTGCCGAATTAAGTATGCAGATTTTTTTGGGATAAGTTAGAATAAATTTCATATACATGCTACTTTAGTCTTTTTAGTTTAACGAGCACTCCGACTCGACTTCGAATAGGTGTAAACATTAATTAACTTTACTTTATTATAACTTTGAGTCCAGTGGCCGATTCTCGCTCTACTGAAAACTGTATTGAAAGTGTTTACTACATATAATTGAATATATTTCGGAAAACCATTCTTCTCTGCCAACCATTTTAAGCCATTTTTCGCAAATATCTAAATTAGATAGAAATCTGAAAGGTAGGTGTTTAATAGAAATTGTAATATTACAATTACGAGGGATGAATGAGAACACGGGGTAGAAATCCGCCATGTTTTTTTTGCGATATCTCAAATTAGACTTTATCTCTAAGGGCGTGAGAGTCTTTTCGAGATCTCGAATTCGACTTATCTCAGAGACGCGAGAATCATTAACTCGCGTTCGTAGCCATTTTTTTTTTCATAAACCGTGTCAGATTGCTAAATTTTAAATATATAGGTACGTTTGAAACCAGTAGGTAGGTATTTTTTCCTCCCTAGCGTTTGGGTGCAATGCTATCGATATGATGTTTGACAGCATCGATGTCAATCCCTAAACTTCAAGGATTAGGTTAATTACATTTAGGCACTGCACATGAAACCATAATTATGCGTTTCTACTGAACACTTTTTTAACACTTAAGACTAGATACTTTGTTTATAATTTAAATATTTGTTATAAATAAAAAAAAATGATGGAGTTTTATCAACAATTGGTAGGGCGATCTAGGCGGCATCGACAGTAAATACGACGTGGCCATATCGACGTGCTGCGGAGCTCTGGACAACATCGTGTGCGACACAGTGGAGACTGCGCAAGCTTGCGTCGAACATCTTAAACGGCACGATATCGGGAGAGCTACGTTCATTGCTTTGGATAAACAGCAACATTTGATACAGTATTACGAGAGGAAGATTACTTAGTGAGTATATTTTAATGTTTATAATGTACTTTTTTAATGTATTTTTTTTTACCTTTTACCTTCATATTGATAAAAATTAAAACGTCCGTTATGCCGTTCTGGTCATTTTCTCTCGTAGCTATGATTAGACGGAAAGGAACGAGACAGAACATATTTTAGTTATTAAACGGGCTTATTACGTCCGTAATTTTTTATGAATAAGGGGCGGTTTCGGGGTATGTGTTTTAAAAATTTTGGATTTTATTCCTCTATCATATTAGCTGTAACATTACGACGATTGTCTTTGGTACTTCAAGTAAGTTGCCACATTCTGTGGCTGGCATGGCATGAGGTATTGTTGTACTCACCGTGCCTGTGATTAGGAGTTATCACTATAGTTTGACCGCAACCGCTGTACCACGCCATGGGTATGCGCGGGGGAGGGGAGGGGAGGGGGGGGGGCAGTGGACGTGAGATTCCTAGTGCCAGACAGATCTTACGAATCGAATTTCAATATTTTGAAGCTGTATATTCACGAGTATATGAGGAGGGTTATGTTTTTCTATAGTATGTATGTATAATTGTTTGGCACGCTCTGCGGCCTGAACGGCTCGATGGATTTAAAGTTGAGAGGTGTCGTAACATTCGTATTTACTGTGAGAGTGACACTGGGCTTATAAAAATTAAAAAAACAAAATGGCGTATTTTTTTGGGTATTTTTCATTTTTAAATAACACAGAGACTTTTTTTCAACTTTCGTTTTTTAAGTTACCGTCTTGTTGTTCAATAAAATTTTAGCTAAATACAACTTAAAAATATGTATAATGAACTGAAATTTACGATCTTTAGATATTTTATCTCATGTATAGCTCGCATACCTCAGGCGCGGTACAGCGGTTGTGGTCAAGCTATAGTGGCATAAGATTATCCAAACTTGCTAAGCATTTTGAGGCGTGGCTTAGTTAATTGTATAATTATGGACCAAAGGAAAATATGAAACAACTTCTTGACCATTTTCAGCCCAGAAAACGCACCACGTCTCTTCGACCTAGTCAAAGTGAAAGATTCTAGAGTTTTGCCAGCGTTTTATTACGGGCTCCGAGAAACATTAGTAGCGAACGATTTGGAACAAGCATCGCGCATTGCGTACGGTTCTACGAGATACAGAGTTGTTACTTTGAAGGGAGATGTCATTGAAATTGCCGGTAGGTTTTTTTCTTTTAATATACAACTAAGTGTTTCCCGCAGCTCCGCCTGCGGTATATAGCCTATGTTACTCAGGGCGAATGTAGCTTTCCAATGGTGAAAGAATTTTTGAAATCGGCACAGTAGTTTTTAAGTTTATTCATTACAAACATACACACAAAATTACAAATCTTTCCTCTTTATAATATTAGTGTAGATTAATTAGGCAAACAGGCGTACGGCCCACCTAGGTTATTGTTTATTCATTCATATCGGGTGGGTTACATGCTCAATTGACCCAGCTGCCTTTGGCCAGAAGTGAACTGACTGTGGCTGAAATGAATATTAAATTAACCTCAATTATATAATTAATATCTACAAAATGAAGGGAATTAAGTTTTAATACCATTTTGGATGATTTGGAGAGAGATTCGCGCATATCGTATGTTCTATGTGATGGGTTGTCACTTGGACTTGTAAGTATTGCCATCTCGCTTACTCATTTCGGCCCTAACATTAGACAGATATTTCTATAGCAGGACCGAAACGAGTGAATAAGCAAGATGGAACGTAAATAGGATATTCTAATCATTTTATTTTTCCGTTCAAAAATAAATGAGTTGTAAGATTTTTAATTCGGTGAAAGGCGAAACTGACAAAAAACAAGAAAAGGTCGCACGTAGAAACCACGAAAACAGGGATGCAGTGACGTCACTTCGTTCGTGCGTTACAAAAAAGAAATTTTTTTTTTTTTTTGAGAAAATTTCATATGCTAATTACTGCTTTAAACAATCAATTTCGATGTTTTGTTCTGAATCGAATGTTTTTAGTGTATATTTTGTTTTGTATAAAAATCTTGTTTAAGTATGAACACAGTTCAGTAGCCTATTATAAAATATTTGCACCTGACGTTTCAAACACTATACAGCGTTCATGGTCGCAGGCAGACTAAGTTAACATTTGTCTTTGATGTCATAAGTTTACAAACTACCGCCTGAAATTTTTATTGGGAACTATTCCGATTCACGCAGTATTGGCTCACAGTATCTAAGGGTCTTGCAGTCTGCTTCCGAGTTATAAACGCGATAAAAACCGTATTAAAATAGTTTAATTTAATGAATAACAATCGCGAAAACATAAGAAATCATTATAAAATATTTGGTTTGATTTTTAGGTACAATGTCTGGCGGTGGTAAAACTACAATGCGAGGTCGCATGTCCAGTTCCGTACAACAAGACACGAGCGAACAAGACCCCCGATTGGTGCAAGCCAATGAGAGGAAGCTTGAGGGGTTGGAAAAAAGGTATGTAATACAGGGGTGCGATTTTTGAAAAGTGATTCACTCAAAGAGGCACTGAGGTGAATATTACAGACGAATTGCAAAGATTAGCAAAAAACAGCAGATTAGATTAAAGAGACAATAGACGCATAGCACGAAGAACTGATTAATGATTAAGCAAATTTAGGCAGTTAAACATGAGTTAATTTTTTAGTTGCTGCTATTATTTCGTTGACATAACTCTTCAAATTAACTGTATTTTGATTATTATTTCATCGTATATATATATGTAAGTACCAAAAGTAAGTTTATTATCACTCCAACTTTTTGTATTTATAGCTATACATTTTTAATACCCACATGACGATATCTGTTTAACCCAAAGGTTGACTGTTAGATAGATTTGTTTATTTGTTGCTACAGACATAGCATTACATAAAAATAAAAAAATAATTTACACAAAAAGATTACATACATTGTATAGGCACAATAATATTATTATAAGGTAATCTAATGTGCTGCAGCAAGACAAAATGGCCATAACTCAGCGAATATTCTGCACATAGATGGTACAGAAACATTGATTTTCAGTTATTCCCAAGTCTGTAGGTAGGTACGGGCACTAAACAGAGTAAACAAGTAAATAGAGGATTAACTGTTCAAAAGTGGGTATATGTGCAAAATGGTATATTATCACGTGCTTTGTACATACTTAAAGCCAAAGCTGTTAGATAATTATTTTATCATTAAGTTCGTCTTTTGTGCTATACAACTGTATTATGTACAATCAAGTTTAAATAAATAAAATGATGGGGCAGAAAGCTTGTGGAAAACCTTATTGGTAGCAAGGTGGCAAGGTCGATTGACCAAGTAACCCACTCAATATGAACGAATAAAGAGATCGAAAATCGGTTCTATTAAACTCCGACGCGAGGATGTGCAAGGTCGACTATGAAATCACTCTATATGAACGAATTAACAACAAACAGACATTCAATCAATTAACTTTATCGCGTATTATGAGTGTACAACGATATTATATATAGCGATTATAAGATCTTAGACCACAAACAGCCGTACGGCATGCAACATGTTTGTCCTATTGGACAGCATTCCATTATTGCATACAAGTCAAACACATTATCCTCCTTTTTTGCTTCGAACTTGAAGGTCAAAAGATGAAATAAATGCATGAATTTCAGACTAACAGAACTTCGCAGTGAGCAAGTTAATTTAGAAGACTCAGTGGTTTCATTGCAAAGGAACGCTCGCGACGGAAAAACAACTTTGAACAAACTAAACATTGAGTTGAAGAGTTTAGCCGAACAAGTGCCGGTTTTGAAGGTAACGCTAATCCCCTTTAACGATCGTTCGTTAAGCCTACATTAACTAACATATGTTTAGTCCCTTTCTGTCTTATCTATATTTGAAGTGGTAGAACAAGACGAAACATATATTTTTGAAACATATACTTCGGTTATTTTTATACATAGTGTAGTAATATGGTAGAACTTTCTTAAGTATTTCTTTTAGTAAAACGGGACTTTATTGCCGTGTCTCACAGATGATGTATTTCTGTTGCTGCTATAACAACAAATGCTTAAAAAAATAGAATAAAATATATATTTAAGGGGGCTTTCAGACATAATATTTTTTGCGGTTTTTTATAGATAATGGTACAGAACCCATCGTACGCGAGTCGGACTCGCACTTTCATCATCATCCTAGCGTGTATTCCTAGTTGCGTCGTCAGCTTACGCTTCGGAGCCTAGGGTACGCTGTAAGTCATGGTTCTAGATTTGGCGGAACTGGTTATTACAATGGAGCGACTGCCGGCTGACCTCCGTAACCTCTTTTACAGGGAAATTAGACCAACAGGACCATGACCCGAGGTGTGTTAGTGGCCAACACTGTCAGAATTTTTCTGGCTGCCTAAAGGCATCTGACACAGCCTCACGACTGCTATCCATCGATAACAACCGGGATCAACGGCTAAACGTGCCTTCCGAAGCAAAGCTCAAGTGTAAGATAGAAAATGCCACTAAAATGGCGACCAATCCAATAGTGGTCGCGTCACGTCGTCTCTTGACCCGCACATTCGCTACGGATACGCGGGTCGCGCTCGACTAACGAGCTCCTCGAGTCCGACTCGCACTTTACTGTTATTCAGATCATCTGACAATGGCGGATGGCCAATGTGCTTATAGTTATAATTGGCAATTATTTGACAGAGTCAAATAAAACAACAAGAGGGTAAGGCTGCCTCGAGCAAAGTGGACGAGAAACAGAAAGCCAAGTTGGAAGCCGCTCTGAAACTGACCGAAGATAAGTTGGAGAAAGCTAAGCATGATGCTGGAGAGGTAAATATGTTTTTTAATATCTTTAACTTGATGTAAACCTAGAGTTTGATAAATATATCAAAGATATCACACCCGTATTCTTAAACATAACCTTAAGGACGTCCTTCACTCAAACTCATTGGAGGCCGACTCAAGGAAGTCCTCGAGCTTTCCCTGGAAACGATATTCTTAGTTGGTTGTTTGAGCAAACTCCAATGAGGAACGTCACAGGTTATAATAACAATTCTTAACACAAAAATTGAAAATTACAATAGAAAAGAGTAAAAGATAAAATAACGTAATAGATATCTAAGCAAAAAGTAGCAAAAAACTGATTTATAACAGATTTGTTTCATTTTAAGGATGTCCTAAGGTACCTCTCGACCAACCTTATATTTGACAGTTCGATACTCACTTCCAATGAGAATTCTCCTTAAGTCAAGGAAGCTAGTGACGACTAATCATACCAATGAGTTGGAGTAAGGTTGAGTCGAATTTGGGCAAACGTTTGAGAATATGGGGGTCAGTATCAGAAAGTGAACACGAAAGAATTTAATCCGTTCATAATTATATCTATACTAATATTATATATGCTTCTATACTAATATTATATATTTTAGCACGTGATAGTTAAAATATTTTCTTTCATGTTTTTTTTTAAACTGACAAAACTTTCTTTAGTTTATTTTTGTTTTGTTTGTTATTTTTACGAATAAGTCTGTAAATCTACATATTAACTATACTATAAATAAAAATAATTTAAAAAAATATGTTAATTACTTATTCATAAAGAAAATAAATCAAATGTTGTTTTTTTTAATTAACAGGTAGAAAAAGAAGTGCACGGCGTAGACGCACAAATATCCGCCGTGGCTGGCGGTAAGGTGAAAGATTTGCAGAAAAATGTCGACGAATTGACGAAGAAGATCGATAAAGTGTCTACTGAGATCACGAAACTACGCGTAGCTATTAACACCAGCATAAGGTATAGTTTTCGCTTTATATTTTTGATCTAAAAGGTCAAAAATAATTAGACAATAGACCACCATTACTGTCACTGTAAAGTTAGTTTTGTGTGTCCGTTTTTTCTTTGGTAAAATTCATTTAGTAGGAAACTAAATCCCTCCGTGGTAAACTGCCTCTGTAGTTCAGTGGTTAAGGCGTTTGCCTTACATCCGGAGGTCGTAGGTTCGATTCTCAAGATAAATATACTTTGTTTAGTTGTTTGCAGTTCAGTTAGGACTTTGCTGGTTTGAATTTATTGTCTGATAATAATGATGATTCCCTGCTTCTGTAGGCACGTTAAGCCGTTGGTCCCGGCTGCCATTTGGTGGTCGTTTAAGGAACCACGTCTGAGGTCTAAAAGCGGTTTCGAAAAAAACTAACACCTGTAACTGGGGAAAAAGGATTATGCCCAATAAATGTCAAACAAATAAATATTTTTTTAACAGAAACTCGAAGAAATCCAAAGACAAAATAAACCAAATGGAGGCGGATTACAAAGAAACTGAGAAGAATTTGGAGAATCTGAGCAATCAGAAGAAACAGTTGACACTTGAGAACTCTGAATTACAGAAGGAATTGGAGGAGGTATGTTTTAACATTAGATTTATTTAGCGTAGTTAGTTAATTCATTTCACTGAAGTAAAAAATATTTATTCATAAAATCAGTCAAAAATATAAAAATCAGTAAAATCACAAATAAAAATAGTCTTCAAACGAGGTAACGTGCCTAGAATACTGGCTGCCTTCTCTCTTTGTATCGCCGCACTTATACACTAAGCGAAAAAACTGCCTTAAAAATAACTTTGCCTCAGGGCCCCAGGAGAGCTATTACACGCAAAAGCGGCGAGTTGAATAATTTTTTTTTCGATATCGAATGATTTTTCTTCGTTATCGACGTATTTTTGTTCGATATCGAACGATTCTCATGCGACATATATGTCGCATTGAATCTCAAAAATCCAAGCTTCCAGGGACTCTGCGGGACTCATCGTTTCTATAGTAAATGGCAAGAAAACGTAATTATCAACTAGACCCATATTTTATCTTCGTTTTTTGACTGCCTCCGCGTCACACCACGGTGTGTAGTATATTTATTTGTTTGTAATGTTAAGAAGTTGAGCGGAACATTAGAAAATTTAAGAAAAATTGAAACTGTCCGGTAAAAATGTTAAAATTTCATATTTTTTTTTACAGCTAGACGAACAAATTAACGAAGGCACAGGCGAATTTTCCGAACTGAAGCAGGAGATATCTAAACTACAGAGCAAAGAGAATAAAGTCAAGAGCGAGCGCTTAGAGGCTAACAATGCCGTTGAAAAGATGAATAAGACTATACAGGACTGTAGGAGTAAGACTCCTATGTGGGAAAAGGAAGTAAGATAATACATACTGCCATAATTTATATTATAAATGCGAAAGTCTGGATGTCTGTATGTCTGTTACGCTTTCGCGGCCAAACCTCTGAACTGATATTAATGAAAATTGATATGGATATAGTTGAAGACCCGGGGCCAAATATAGGATACTTTTTATCGCAGGCAGAGCTGCGGAAAGCAAGTCTAACAATATTTTATGTCAAGTTAAAAAAGGTTGTAAATATAAACCTTTCTGTGTACTATACTACCACACGGACACTCCATACAATAGTGGCGAGCGCGATACCTATTACGATTACTACGATCGCGTACGCACACGCGATAATGTGTGTCACAGATAAACTAAAATGAATTTGATATTTCAGCTTAAAACCTTAAAACTGGAAGACCCAGGACTTGATGGTATTCCCGGTATAGAGCGACCGCCGCCATTAGAAAGACATACATCGGAAGAGTTAGAAGAAGCATCGGTTGAAGAATTGAGGAATAGATTGTCGGCACAGAAAACAAGATTGGGGGATGCTAAGCCGAATATACAGGCGATTCAGGTATTTTAATTCATAATTTCATCGCTTGCATATAACAAACTGAACTAGATTAATTGTTTTCAATTCATTATATTAAGTAAATGTGTTTTACTTATGTATGTACAATAAAGAGTTTCTAACTAACTAGATTGGAAGACGCTAAGCCGAATATTCAGTCTGTTTAGGTATTTTTTTAACTCAGCATACGCTTTGGAGCCTAGGGTGCGCTGTAAGTCATGGTCCTTGATTTGGCGGCAATGGTAATAGGAAGACTGCCATCTGACCTCCGTAACCTTTTTTATAGGGAACCAGGCCAACAGAAACATTACAACCGGGATATTAACCGCGACCAACAGCTTAACGTGCCTTTCGAAGGAGGAGCTCTAGATAAAAAATGCCACAAAATGGTGACCAATCCAATACGGGTCGCGTCTCACCATCGCTTGACACGCGCATTTGCGTGAGGCTAACGAGCTCTTTGTATAATTTTTAACTAAATGAATGAATGTGTAAACGATTGAATGAATGAAATGAACTTTATGTAACAACCATGTCTAGGTGATGGAAAAACATATATGGAAAAAATTTGAAGAAGCATCGGTTTAAGAATTGAGAAACATTGTCGGCACAGAAAACTAGATTAGGAGATGCTAAGCCGAATATACAGGCGATTCAGGTTATATTTTTTTAACTAACTGGATCGCTTCCAATCAACGCTAAGCCGAATAAATAAACAGGCCATTTATGTATGTTCTTAACTAATTGAATGAATGTGTTAACGATTAAAATTATTTATTATTTTCTCCGCACCAACTCTTAATTGACTGGTAGAAAAAGTCTTCGACTAAAAAAGCCCGTCCTTTACATTATTTAAATGAAGGTAAATAAATAAATTGAACATTGATGATAACATATGAACGACTGGAAGTTTAGTTTATCAATGTCTGCGATGGAAAAACGCAATGGTAAGGATTTAAAAGTGTCACTGATTAATTGAGTAACAGTTTGCACATACAACTAGATTTGGAGACTTTAATTTACAGGCTATTCAGCTAAAATTTTTTGATGTTACATGGCTGAAGTTGTGAACGACTGAATGAATTTATGAATGTTTTCTTTCAACAAAAAATTTAAAACGTTAATTTAAAAATCGATAAATCAATTCATGACCACAAACATGTATTTGCCTACTATTTTACAATCATCTGATATGTATATGTTACGGGCAACTTAAGAAGTCTGGTCCCTATGAATAGTGATCGGCCTGTATACATAATGCCCATGTCACATGGGCAATTTGATTAAAATTTCATGCCTAATCACTTTTCCCGGTCAGTATGAATAAGGGCAAATACGTTTTGGGCAAAATAATAAAACAAATGATATTAAGTGTTTACACATTTATTGAGTATATATTTTTTTTGACCTTCTAAGAAGATGGCATGATTTCTGCAATAAAACTTAAAAAGCATAATAATTAAACCATAATCATTAAAATCTATAGTCGGTCAACATAAAAAATAGGTTAGGTTATGTTAGAACTGCAACCACCCCACGAGTGCCAAGGTAGACAGCCTTTTCATACTATGCTTTATATTTCATTAAGTTAAGGACCATGGGCTGTCGGGCATTATAATATGGACCGGTCCAAGTAATTAAAATACTAAAATTTATCCGATATATAGCCCGATGCTTTTAGGAACTATTCATACTACTCGGCCCTTTTAATACGGCTCTGTTAATCACGTTGCCCGTAACATATACATTACAGGTTCCATGATAGTAACTATTATGAGTTAATTTAATTTTATTAGAGTCTAATTTTGAGTAAATAACTTTCGATTCACCAGGACTACAAAACTAAAGAGGAGCTGTATTTGAAACGAGCTGCCGAATTGGACGAAATAACTACGAAGAGAAATGAAATGCGAGCGCTGTATGACCAATTGAGGAAGAAACGTACTACAGACTTCCTGTGCGGTGAGTTGTTTTTATTACATGACTATGGTGAAGCCAAAAGAGAGTGTTATGAGTTTGATAGTCCATGTATGTTTTGGTCCCGTGTATTATTTGAGGTTCCATTGCCTAAGGAAAAGAATTAGTTCTCCTATTTTAAGTTGATTATTTGTAAATAGGCTACTTGACTGTATTCATACTTGGGCAATATTTACATACTAAACAATATGTACACTAAAAAGTAACCGATTCTAAAAACAACAACAAAATTGGTTGTTAATGAAGGCAGTAATTGGATATAAAAAGTTTTTTCAAGAAGAAAAGTGGGAGCGTGGTGGGGACGACTTGCTATATCTTTTGTACGCACGAAACGTGAGTGGCAGTGACGTCACTGCACACACAGCACATCTTTTTCTTGTTTTTTGACAGTTTCTCCTTCCACCGAATTCCAAAGGCTTATTATAACTTGCTTATTTAGGAACGTATTTAAAAAAATCTTGCTGTTTTCAGTTTTTGGTAGTGAAATGTTTCATATGAATGATAAAAATAAATTGAGTAGAATACTCAATTATAGTGACTAATTTATGAACACAATTTTTATATTTTTAACATTAACATGTATTTACACATTGGTTCTTAAGTTATTGTAACAAGGTCTGAAATTGAATACAATAGTATATATATATATATATATTAATGCTCGTGACTGTACATAGGATTTTTTTAGTAAATTCGTGAGGTAACTTGAACAAACTAAGCATTGCCACTAGGTTTTTTCATCTAAGTCACGTGGCCCTGCTAGATCGAAACACATTAAAATCTCCACTGATAAATTTTTCAAATAAAATTAACCACGATGGTTTGTCAGTACCATTTTTACTATGTTTTGACTTCATGATATCTTCATTTATTCATTTGTTTTATTTACATCATAAAACAACAATATAGAGTTATTAAAATTCAAAGATTAAGATTCAAAAACGAAAGGTGTAATCTTGATTTTTTGCCTTCCTCTGTCAGGTTTCAACACGATAACAAGTAAACTGAAGGAAATGTACCAGATGATAACTTTAGGAGGCGACGCCGAATTAGAATTGGTCGATTCGTTGGATCCGTTCACCGAAGGTATTATATTCAGGTAATATTGCGTCTAAACGTTGTTCGTAATAATAATTTCTTTATTTTACATTTATCTAATCTGGAAATCTCCTATTAGCCAGAAAATGTCTGCGATAGGAAGAAGGTTTGGCTCTTCCATAGCATTTATGTTTTGCTAAGCATTCTTTACATACAATACATTATTTCAGCAATATTGTTTTAGAGCTTCAAAGAAAGGAGAAAGTTCTATGTTCAAATGTGTGTATTTATTATTTTCCTGGTCAGGCTACATGAAATAAAAACTTAAAATATATTTCAGCGTCCGACCACCAAACAAATCGTGGAAGAACATATCGAATCTATCTGGAGGGGAGAAAACCCTATCATCTTTAGCTTTAGTATTCGCTTTACATTACTACAAGCCTACACCTTTGTATGTGATGGACGAAATCGACGCGGCTTTGGACTTTAAAAATGTGTCTATCGTCGCTAATTACATCAAGGTATGGATTATTTTTTTTATCTGATTATAAAAAAAATCATAACGCCCTAAGCGTTCCCTTTCTATTTGAGACCAAAATGGCCGATATTTGGCAGCAAAAAATGTAACATGGAATTATTTTTTTTCCTAAATCTAGAGCTTGGCAAAGTAGTCGTAAAATGGGACTAACTTTGTTTTTATCTGGCAATTTCAAGGTTCTTATATTATATAGAGTGATTTGGCAAAGAAAGTGGGGCCCTCATTTTTACGACTTTTTTAAAGTTTCCATGGTTGAAAGTGACTAAGATATATGTAGTTCTAAATGCAGTTGGCTCGCTTTTTTCTAAAGAGATTGTAAAAGTCATTTAAAGTATTGTCAAGACGCCTATTCTCGCGCTGTTAGAGATTAAGTCGAAGGTGAAATATTAAAAAAAAAAATGAGTGACGTAAAAGGTTTTCTGTAGTTAGCCGCCATGTTTTTTCAGCGAAATCTCGAATTAGACTTATCCCCAAAGGCATGCGAATCGATCTTAACTTTACACTTAAAATTTGTTCCCCAGGAACGCACAAGAAACGCGCAGTTCATTATAATATCTCTGCGATACAATATGTTTGAAGTATCAAACCGTCTCGTCGGCATTTACAAGACTGAAGATTGTACGAAATCTGTCACCATCGAGAACAAAGTGCCTGAGCAATTGAACGATGTTGCAGCATGAAAAAAAATATTTTGAGATTTTGAAAAAAAGTGATTTCTTTCGCTGATATTAGGGACTTGAAGTAAATAATAAATTGTTATTTCGTTAAGTGTCAGGGAAATTGTTAACTTTTCTGGTGACCGTCTTATTAGAAAAGTTACAGTTTTAGAATTAAACTGTGTTCTCTCTTTCTCTCTTAGAGATTTTTGGTGAGAAAGAACGAGACAGAAAACATTTTAGTGTACATGGGCTTGGTAATTTTTATGAATAGGATCAGACTTCATCAATATCCCAGCGTTTCCCCGGTACCTATGCATGAAAGTAAATATCTTGAATTGAATTTTCATGTGAAATTGGATCTATTTTTCTACACTTATTTTGATCGTTGAACAATATTTGTTAATAGGTTCTGTGATAAGCATGTATTTTTATAAGCAATAAACTTAGTTTATATGTGGTTGTGATTTTTTCTCTCATCATAACGTTTTCCCGGTTGCATTCTGATTTTAAATAGTGTTCAAACTTAATTTCGAAATTCAGAGGAAGGTATTTTCAAAGCAAACTAACAAATTCAGAACAAATATTTTATTCATCTTTATTTAAAACAACTGCATTATTAGCTTTAATTGGTTTCAATTATATATTATGGAACCCTCGATTTACGAATCCAAAATCAAAATAAAAAAAAATTAGGTATGCAACAAATCAATTTAATCGTGGTTCATCATAGTAAACACCGTTAAAAATTTACTCACTGCCCATCACTAGTATCCGATTAGAGATTTCAATCGATTTTCACCTTAATTAGAAAGTAGTTTCGCTAGAAAATCTCAATAGCAATCTATAGAGTTCATATGTTCATCATTGTCGTATTCACCAAGGATATCGTCTAAAAGAGATGACAAACTTCTCATGCCTTCCATCCATTTCTTCTTATGCTCCAAAATAGCTCTGAAGTCTTTGCTTTTCACGTAAGCCACAAACAAATATGGTGACGCGGGCTTACATAACCTAATTTTAGGTTTTATTTTAATAGGTTCAGAATTCTGTATTCTCATACTGCTGTCATATAAATTTGATAATAAATTCATATCGTCCGATTCTGATATTTCTTCTAGAACTTGATCAGCGTTTTGGGCTGTTGACTGCAAATTAATTACTTCATTAACACAATCGTCTAAAATATAGTATGATAATTGCTGTACGCTGATTGGATCGCCTGCATTTGGTCTTAATAGCTCAGTTAATTTGTGTTCTTCTAAAATCTTCAACAAATCTAAAGATATGTTAAAAGATAGCTTCATAATTTCTGTCTCACTGTCTTCATTTAGCAATTTTACGAGCACTGTCAAACAGCCTATAGATGCTAATTCATTTAAAACCTTATGCAGTCTTCTTTGTATTTCGTATTCGTTTAAAGTGACGATTTTACGGGATTCTCTAGAAAAAGTTACTGGAGGGAAATGACCGTCTATCATGCCTTGTTCTGTTAAGAGAGTTTGTATGACCATGTTCCAGAATTTTAAGGCGCAGATCTGAACTTCCCAGTTGAAATCGCTGAGAGCTGATGACACCATGTGTTCGTATAATGTGTATTTGGCGAACGCTGACAGCTTGACATTTTGGTAAATATTACAGAGGACATTGCAAGCTTCTACCCGCACTATATCATCTGAGTTCATGCGTAGCATTGTAAGCAGTTGTTCCTGTAAATAAAGAAACGAAAATTATATCTCGTATCGATTAGTTGAATAAGTGTGTTTGAGTTACGCAAGGCTGTAATTCGTAGTACTTGTTTTAATGACAACAGTAATGAGAACATTGACAGATATAAGTACAGTCATAGTAAAGATAATGTTGCTTGCTGAATCCTTAAACAATCTAAATCCAACCTGAAGCGTGGGAAAGAGATAGAAATTTCTATGTCTACGCGATATAAGGAGCTCATGAGGAGCTAGATTAAGGTCGTAGGCATGACCGCCATATTGGAAGTTTAGTGTGAAGTGATAAAAGTGAAGTGTGTGTGCAAAATTGAAAAAGGTTATCTAGTGGGTAATGCTATTCTGTTATCTCATTTTAAAGTTATAGATACTAACCAGTATAGTCGGGCAGTCAGTTTTCAGCTGTTCCCAAATGCAAGGCACTCGACTGGCTGCTCCCAAGCATTTCAACGCAGAAACTTGAACGTATGTCTCTTCATCGGTAAAGGCTTTTGCCCCCGCTATGCTAATGAGTTTGTCCTCCATTATTTGTTTTTGGAATGGCGGGAATTCTGACAAATAAACAAATACCAGGTCAGTAAGAAATGAAAGAAAAAGTCTACAGACCATACACGTTAAGTGCACGATGAAGAATTTTAATTTTGTTAGTTTTTATTTCTTATTTGGTAAATCATAAATTATATTAGGCACTTTTAGATTTTGTGAAAAGCAGTTAAAATTTTACATTTGTCAAGTTTGAGTAGGTTTTGCGAATTGCGAATATTTTCAAACAGGTACTTAAAGTGCGTTTTTTAGTTCTCTTCTGTGTTTCAGGACAAAACAGTCGTAACAACGAATTAATGAAAAGGTTAAACCTTTATACTCTCGCGTCAAGCGTCAGGATAATACTATGTAAGTCAGAATTTTTTGGCATGCTCTTTAATACTCACATATTTGTTTTCTATCGGTATTTACCCATATTTAGGACTCGGGTTTTTTCACGTTTAGATATTGCATTTTAAATGGAGGGTAGAACAGAAAAGTTAATCATATTTCACTGAAAATTTATACATCTTCTTTCATATGTACTCTGAACACTGTACATTTGGCTGTGTTAAAAAATCATGTATGACTATGTATGAAAGCTTAGAAAAGAATATATTAGGTCCTTACATATGAAATTGGCGTTTTGTATGGGAGCACAAAATGTTGAATATTTTTTAATTGAATATATTTATTTAATCAAAGTATGAACTATATATGATCTATGCACTTTTGCCATCTCATAGGTAGTTCATTGATCCCTTTACTAAAAAAACCATTCGGACGGGAATCAAATTTCTTTGAAGGCGGTTTGGACTGCCCCATCGGAGTCAAATTTTTTCCCTTGCAAGAAGTTATCCAAATTTCGAAAAAAATGGTAATCTGATAGAGCAAGGTCCGGGGAGTACGGTGGGTGTCTTAGACATTCCAATTGAAGCTCTTCTAATTTGGTAGCCGTCTATTGTGCAGTGTGTGGTCTAGCGTTGTCGTGAAGCCGCAGTGGCGTAGAGCAATTGACCAGCCTCGGTTGTTTAGCAGCTAGCTTATCCATCATGGTTTGCAATTGCTGACAATAGACGTCTGCCGTAATCGTCTGGCCAGATTTGAGAAAACTGTAATGAACGCCACCGGCACTAGTCCACTAAACGCTTACAAGAAACTTTTTATTGGGTCAATTTTCGCTTGGGGCAGGATTTGGCTGGCTTGCCAGGGTCCAACCATTGCGATGAGCGCTTCTGATTATCGTAGAGAATCCACTTTTCATCACAGGTAATGGTTCGATTAAGAAACCCTTCATTATTGTGCCGGTCAAGTAATGTAACGCAACAGTCGACGCGCGTTTGCCGGTTTGCTTTACTCAATTCGTGAGGAACCCAACTTTCAAGGTTTTTAATCTTCCCAATTTGCTTCAAGTGGATTAAAACAGTTTTATCACTAACACCGCAGCCTGCGGCTAACTCGGACGTGGTTTGTGATGGATCCGCTTCCACAATAGCCTTCAATTCTTCATTGTCAACTTGGGTCTCTGGCCGTCCACGGGGCTTGTTCTGCAGGTCGAAATTTCCAGAACGAAAACGTTGGAACCAAAATCGCACTGTTTTCTTTTGCGACACGACCGCCATACACATCATTAACCCTTCGAGCCGTTTCCGCAGCACTGGTGCCACGGTGGAACTCGTACTCGTAAATAACGCAATATTTCAAGTTTTCCATTTTGTAAACTGAGCGTCGCAAACAGAAAAAAAAAACAAATGAATAAAGGTTTACGAAACATAAATACATCTGGAAATAGCTGTATAAATTTGAATTTGGAATTCCTAACCAAAGAGGAGAAATTTGTGATTAAAGTGGCCAGTACGACAGAATGCCAATTTCATATGTAAGGACCTAATATTAAAACTTACTGATATAAGATAAATCCATACACACGAAGAGCAATTCCAGAGCAGAATCCCTCACTTCCCAATGTTGGTCATTCATCTTCAAGTTGATAAGAGTTCCGAGCTCATACGCAGCTGAACCAGGAGACGACTCCATGAGCAGAAAGAGGTTGGGCGTAAGGAACTTCTTTACAGAAAACGTCAGCACGTTTAATGATACTACAACAAACTGGAATAAGTCAAGGTTGCATGCTGAATTCAAAACCTCGCATTTTTGGCTAGTTTTGAGGTAGTCGTTGCAGCAGATTTTTAAATATATCATTCTAGAAAATCATCTAGCAATTGTTATCAGACCAATTATTAATCTAAGAGTCAATTCGTTTGACAATAGTCGTCATAACGCGTTAAATGGAAAGATCAATAAAAAAAGGTAGAACTAACCTTAGGCGGTAAACTAGGCCTCTTCAGGGTCTCGTACACGACGCTATATAGGTTTAGCACCTCCAAACTCTCATTCCAAGAAATATTAAAATGTTTCACCAGATATAGCATATTTTCCATGATATGAGTCATTATTTTCTCCGAGTCTTGGCACATTGTGCCCTTCCGTATTGCTTCTTGAGAACAATGTATATTAGGGTCGAATTCTTTTAGCACGTAGAACAACAATTTAAAAAAGTAAGACGCTTGCTCATCCATGACGTGCAACTTCAAACAAGCCAACATTTTCAGGCTGTGCATTACTGCTTTCATAAATTCGATCTGGCAAGATAACATTACAGCTCTTATAGCGTAAACAGCTCGCATTGTTTGTTCCGCATGTATATTTTGCATCATGTTAATTAAATTCTGAACAACTATTTCGTCCTCCATAACTTCTGTATAATCATAATCTTTTGCCGTCCAAATTAGAAGAGAAAACACGCATATGAATATCATCTGACTTTGCATTTCCAATTTTTTATCCTTGTTCATAAAAATCTTTTCGCTCCGCCATGCGACATACCATATCGTATTGCACGCGTTGCAGTATTCTAAAACCAACTTTAAATTGCGTCTTTCTGCCAATAATCGTATTGTAGTGAAAAATATTGAGTTTATTTCATGCAGATCTTCTTTAGTATACTCGACTCCTTCTTCTAGAGGTTTTTTTTGAAATACGTTGGCCAATGTTGCCCAGAATAGTATCTTATTGCACATCAAAACAGTATCTTCTGAGCGTAATTTGCTGTACATTCCTATAGTTCTGAAGATCATGCATTGTGTTAAAAGACAATTCATGAGTTTGTTAGATGTGCGCACACGATCCTTCTCACTAAATATGGCTAGCAGCATTTCGCATGTTGGTTGTATTTTTTTAAATATTTCTAGTTCATCATCATCGCTTAATTTACAGAGATCAACAAGTCCAATTTCTTGGATATAAGTTAGAATAAAGTTTAATACGTCGTATATGTTTGCTACGTCATCAATGTCGTTAAGTGCCCATAAAAATTTGGAAGTGAATTGATAGACTTGGCGCAAAACAAAATATGTTTTCTTTTCGTTGGCTAACATGAGGATGTCCTTCCAAACCCCCGTTTCTAGTAGATACGTCAATCCAGAACGGTGTTGTATGAGAGAAAGAGCTACTTCCAAATATGCTACACGTAGGTTGTCTGGGACGTTAGGGCGAAGAATATTCTTGTATCCTTTATCGAGATAAGTGCTCATATCAGAGTACATCTTTACAAATTGTAGTTCTTTCTTGGTAATGTGACTTAGGAGTCTGGTGATGAATACCTTTACGGAGATGTGGTAGTTTTCGGCGCGTCGCAGAGACCTCACTAGCAATTCAGATATGATTGGCGTCGTTGAGAGCAGTGATAGTTCTGTGGAAAGAAACAAAGTTGTATATACTTGACAGAAGTAGGTACTTAACTTATACCTAGTACTTGGTGTAATGTGTAAAAACTATTTGAATGTTCAGAATAATTTAGGATGCTCATACGGCACGATGATTTATAAGAACATTGAAGGAAGTGGTCCAGGTAGAGCAGACATAGTTCAGAACATGAAACAAATGAAGGATAAAGTAAAGGTGTTGAATCAAGAAATAAAATAATTCCGATTGATGGACGAGAGCCTTTATCAAAAAAACTAAATCATGGAAAATTACTATTTAATGATAAATTTCTACAAGATAAAGTGCAACAAACAGTAAAAAACAATCATCACAATTCCGATAAAGTGTTATCGAACGAAAAATCTGAAAATATCCCTCACAATAAACACAGCTTACTTGTCTGATATTTCGGCACTGATAATGAATAAATACATTGATAGCAGGATATCTGTCCAATAAAATGCCTGCCAACCACAAATCTGTTCTTGTCTAACTCTTGTAAAGATGTTAGGTTACGTTTTTACCTAAGAGAAACCTTCTACAAAAAGGTTGCCAGCAGCTTGCAAATGTAAATGTTGTAGGAAGTTTATTGCTTAGATCGATAATTGGTACGATTACCAATTATTAATCTAAGATTCATTGTTTACGTTTAAAAGTTGCTGTCGTCTAGATTGGCAGGCATTTTTGAAAGAATTTTTCTTGCGGCGGTAATTAGGCCTAATCTTTGGGTCTGGCCTAAGGTTGGCTGTTATACTGAATTTTCAATCAACTTAGCTAAGGATAGAATGACTGTGATCGTTATAGTCCCATAAGGAAACTACAAAGATACCAATTGGGCACAGAAGGCACATCTTAAAGAAAGTAAGAGTAAAGAAAGAAAGAAATTGAGGAACTAATAACTACTCGTAACTAATGAAATGAGAGACAAGAATAGGAAGAAACAAAACCGACAAGAGAACACTTTTTAATGCCTATGTCTGTTAATGTATAAGTAGCCTATTTATTCTAAAAATAAACAAAATTGACTAGGTATGCTACTGACTGTTCACATAGTTATACAAATAGTTTATTCTATCTTTATAATAAAGATATTATTGCTTTCAAGAGTGAATGTTTTTTTATGAAATTAGTTCAAATACTTACACATTTCTGGAAACCACAAATATAAATTGAGAACGGATAGATTGTAAAATGCCGTTAAAGAGAACATGCTTGTTATTTCGTACATTAAATTTATTTAGACTTTCTCTTTTTAAGAAAAAATATTTGACTTACACATACTGTTAGTCAGGTTGCTATCCACCTAGCTTACTGTTAAGTGTATTTATGAATAAATAAATATGAAATATAGCTTAAATTTAACCAATAATCTATAGGTAACTATTAAATACTTTACCTGGATCAGAAACGTCTCCAGTTAGCTTGGCGAAGTATGCCTCGGCGAAGTAGTTATTCATTACATAATTCGGATTATCAAGTTTTGCGTACAACAACTCAATCCTATGGATAAAGGAATGCGATTTTTGAGGATCCATTGTCACAATTTTTTTATTTCACTATAAATGGACGGAGAATGTAAAACATCAACAAGATAACACGTGTCAATGCCGCTCTGATAAGCGACTAAATGTATAAACATCGTTTGGTACAACAGCACTCTTAATGACAAATTTAACTATTGCTTAATTAGATTAATTAATGCTCACATTTTAAGAGACTATCTTGAAACATTAGCGGTAGTACCTGGTAAACTGATTCAATGTATATCAAATGAACTTACTATCTATAGTTAGAGGAAGGTCGTCTGCATAGATTAATAATTGGTCTCGCGCGCTCGACTAGATACCGTCGGCGAACTAGAAAAATTCGGCAACTAAAACTACGCCGAACGAACGCCGGCGTACTCGCGGTGTGGTGCGTCAGTCACGCCGCAAACGATGAGTGAGTTGGACGTCTAGATAAATTTAAAGTAAAAGCAGAAGCAAAATGGCAGTTTGCATAGTCAAACTGTGTAAGAAAATACTAAAAGAAGTAAGAAAGATACTGGTATTACATACCATCAGTAAGTATTGTTTATGCAATTTCGAAATATAGATGTTACGAACAACGTGATTAACAGGGCCGTATTAATAAGGGCCGAGTATTATGAATACTTCCCAAGAGCATCGGGCTATTTGATAAATTTTTGTATTTTTTATAGAGCAGCAGTTTGAATTTTTATAGTACAAGCCGGCCGAGGGACTGGGCAAAAATCGAAAAAACCATACCTATCACTAGGCGATGCGACTAGCAACCTATCACTATTTTGATTCCATTTTCCTCCTTTGCGCCCACCAACATTCTACATGTGGCCTTTGGGTAGTTGGTACCCCACCCCGTAGGGTAATGTTGCCGGATAATCGACTAGCGATTAATCGATTTTGGTTTATTCTTTAAAATTTCTGGGGTATCGATAGTATTGATATAATTATTTTAATCGATTTTCACAATTAATCGAAAATAATCGATTGTTAATTGCAATACCAAGCAATAAATTGATGGTTGAAATGGGTCGATAAAATCGATTATATCGAAATAGTTAATCTTTTATATCGGTGGTTATGTATCGATAGTATCGATGTAATCCTAACTGTGGTAAGTATTGATTTTTGTCAATTTATCGAAAATAATCGATTAATGGATTATCAATTGAAATACCAAGCATTTAAGGTACCGGTACTATACAGATATACCGGAACTCTGCGACGAGTGTACAGCGGGCATTACACAAATTATCGTCATTTAATATCTCATATAGAAAAAAATATTGTACTTACAGGAATATATTATCGATAGTATCAGTATCGATACTATCGATATATGATCACTATCGATACCTTAGATTATTGTTTCAACTATCAAAGAATCGATATTTATTGTCTATTTATGTAGAATAGAATAGAATAGAATAGAATATATCTTATGTATGTATGTCTATTTATTTATTTGTATATTAAACCCGGGTCAGAACTAAAAAGGGGTCAGTTATCAATTAGCTCCAAGCTAAATAGAATATTAAAAGTAACATACTGTACAGTGTAATAATAAATCAAATTAAACTTCTTGTTGCAATTTTAGGATTAAATATTAGAATTATTAAATAAAGTAAACAAAAAAATAACCATTTCCCCTACCTTAGCTCCGAAACTATCGATTCCGGAATTTTGATGCATAAATTACAGGAAAACCTATGAGATGATCTTAAATTTATTTAATAGGTCCAAATGGAGAAAAATTAAAAATCGTACAGAACCCTCTCCACGTGAGCCGACTCACACTTGGCCAGTTTTATTTTAAATTCATTTTAAAGGATTTTCTTAGTTACATTTTATAATCCATAACAACACCACAGCAATTAATAATTTTCCCCTTGGTCGGGCACCAGTTAAGTAGCCGGCAACTTCATAATCGACGTTAGTGTGCGTCTTTGCACATGGTTTTACACAGACTGTCCTAATAAGTTGCCGCATTCTAGAAAGTGATTTTTCTTCACAGCGCGGTATCTAGTCGAGCGCGCGAGACCAATTAATAATCTAAGGTCGTCTGTATGGGTATCTCAGGTGAAGTAAGAAAAATATACAGTTTTTAAGGCCTTCAACCTACACTAATATTATAAAGAGGAAAGATTTGTATTTTTGTGTGTATGTTTGTTATGAATAAACTTAAAAAACTACTGTGCCGATTTCAAAAATTCTTTCACCATTGGAAAGCTACATTCACCCTGAGTAACATAGGCTATATACCGCAGGCGGAGCTGCGGGAAACAGCTAGTAAATTATATTCTTGAAAACCACGTTTTCCTCATGGGCCAACTAATATATGCACAACTAGTTGTGTCATTATACGATACTGTAGAGTGACCGCTGTCTGACCTTTGAAATATTTTTTGTAACAACAACTTACGGCGTTTTAAATATATTTTCCACAATCAAGGTTATCTATATGTTTATATTTATATACATTATCTTCGCAATAAATAACAAATACCTACAGACTAACCACGTTCTTGGGGTACGTAGGAGAATACGTAAAATTAAAATATCTACAGTTAAAACCCCAATGGACAAAACCCCTAAATTTAAAATACCTTATACTTCAAATACCCTAAAGACCACCCTACAAAACACCGATCTACAAAACACCAAAGTTTATAATTCTTAATGTCCGAATTATATAATGGTTCAAAACATCTACAGTCATAATATTAGGTTGGGGAAAGTCTTTTCGCATATACGAGGGTAGGTCAAAAAGTTCGCGGAACGGAGGGGAAGGGGGATGAAATAAAATACTGTACTATTTTTCTTTTTCAATATGTTCCCCCTTAACTTGAATACATTTTTCAGATCTCTCTATTAACTTATTTAACCGTCGAAAAAAATGTATTGTCCTCAAAATAGGCCGAAATCGCAGACTTGACTTCTTCATCATTGGAAAATTTCTTCCCACGAAGCTCTTTTTTTAATTTGGGAAATAAATAATAATCACAGGGGGCTAAGTCTGGACTATAGGGAGGATTGTTTAAAATTTCGAAGCCACAGTGATGAAGGGCAGCCATCGCAACGCGGTTCTTGTGTACCGGTGCGTTGTCATGCAAAAGCAGCACACCTTATGTTAACTTTCCCCGCATTTTCTCTTTGATTGCTTCTTTTAATTGTCTCAGTAGATCATCGTAGTATTCTCCGGTTATAGAAACACCCTTATCTTTATAATCTATTAATAAAATACCTTCTGTATCCCAAAAAACAGTTGACATGATTTTTCCAGCCGATTGTGCCACCTTGTATTTCTTGGGGGGTGGCTGACTCTTTTTATGCTACTGCATAGAATCTTGCTTCTACTCAGGCTCATAATGATGAACCCAAGTTTCACTTGCAGTAACAAGTCTTGCAAAAAATCCTTCCTTGTCGGCGCTGCAGATGTCTAAAAACTCCTTTGAATACTCGACGCGCAGCTGTTTCTGTGGTGGTGTGAGCATTCTTGGCACCCATCTTGCGCTGACTTTTGACATCCTAAGATGGTCGTGTAGAATATTTAAAATGGTTGTAGTTGATACTCCAACCATTTCTGCGAGTTGTTTCTTCTCCAAACGAGTATCCTCCAGTATAAGTTTCTCCACTTTTTCAACGATGTTTGAAGTGGTGGCCTCAATTGGCCATCCTGAGCGGGAGACGTCTTCAAGAGACTCTGCCTTGCTTAAAAAGGCAATTCCACTTGTAGACCATGGTTTTCCTAGGGCAAGAGTAAACCGATAACATTTCTTCCAAAATTTTCTGAGGTGGTTTTCATTGTTTAGTGAGGAACTTTATGAAGGCACGAAACTCGATGTTTTACATGTTCAATTTTTTTTACCCGGATTTACTTGCTTTGAGACAATTAGGTTCAAACTTGGCATATATACTCATAAAGAGTTCCTCATTAGTAACTATCTTCGGCAGTTCCTCCATCCCCCGCTATCCGCTCCGTTCCGCGAACTTTTTGACCCACCCTCGTAGTAAAATCTCTTTGGCTATTTGTATCTGGCTGGTTTTGGTATCATTAAAAGTTAAAATTTTAAAGAATATAATTCCAAATTCAAATTAGGAAAATGTGTGATTCTCATTTGTTTTTCTTACTGTCAAGATGAGTGAATCTAATGAATAAATTCGATACATTTTAAAATTTAACAACAAAAAAGATAAAAATGCAACGCAAGCCGCAAAAATTTTTTTCGATGTTTATGGACCTAGTGCAGTGTCTGTGAGAGTAGCACAAATTTGGTTAAAGCGTTTTCAATTCGGAAATTTGGTGTCATAGATGCACGTCGCTCTGGTCGCCCTTTTACGGATAAAATGGATGCAATTTTTGAAAAAGTGGAGCAGCATCGGTATCAGTAGTTACGACGTAGCTGAAGAATTGGGAATTGACCACAAAACAATTTTGGCACATTTGAAAAAAACTGGGTACACAAAAAAGCTCGATATTTGGGTACCTCACGAGCTCACTAAAAGAAACCTGATGTACCGTGTACTCATTTGTGATTCTTTATTACGACGTAATGAAACCGAACCATTTTTGAAGAAGCTGATAACTGGTGATGAAAAGTGGATCACGTACGACAAGAACGTGCGAAAAAGATAGTCAAAAGGCCGGTCAGGCTTCACAGACTGTGGCAAAACCCGGGTTAACTCGCAACAAGGTGATGCTGTGTGTGTGGTGGGATTGGAAGAGCATTATTCATTATGAGCTGTTTCCACCAGGCAGGACCATCGATTCTGAACTCTACTGCGAACGACTGATGAGATTAAAGCAAGAAGTTTAAAGAAAGCGGCCGGATTATTCAACAGAAAGGGTGTGGTTTTTCATCATAATAACGCTAGACCTCGCACATCTTTAGCCACTCGGCAAAAATAAAGAGAGTTTGGCTGGGAGGTGTTAATGCATCCGCTGTATATTCCTGACCTGCAAGGGCCTTCAGATTTCCACCTGTTTCGGTCTCTTCAGAATAAAACCTCATACACTATATTATATTTGTCCAATTTGCTTGAATTCCTCAAAATGTTTGACATTTCTCACTGAGGTCAAAACAAGAGGTTGCGAGGAGTGGAGCGACGTAGTAAGATTTTTTTTATACTTACAATAAAAAATCAATTATCTTATAAGGTAAATTATGCTAGAAAAGAATTAATTGTTAAGCATACTTATAAAAAAAATTCGAACTGCAACAACTTTTGTTATAACGAATTTATGTGATATTTCTAATTGCACTCAACTCTAGATGTAGGTTGCGAGGAGCGCAGCGACGAGCGAGGTTCAACATGAAAAAACGCGCAAGGCGAGCGAGCATGTCTCGGCTCGCGATATTCGCAAAACACAACATTCTTGTGATACCACATTCAAAGTACGCACAATGGCGACAAATGTTGCCTAGTTGATACGAGGGTTTTACTTGTGATGTACAAACCTCGAGGCATCGAGTTCTACTTTTGAAACCTCGAAGTGGATTGACAGGTCTCAGTGAGCTCGGTGGGCTCATAACCCCGAGTCTAGCCGAGGCGCGAGCTCCCTGAGCCACGCCTCGAGTCTTCAACAGCGTACGAGCCCTTTAAAGAGCTCTTATCTATCAAAAGAGCCCGAGCAAATATGACTTGAGTCTCGAAAATTAGAACTCAAAAAGATGATAATCATATGTCATAAAAGGTACCGAAGATGCTTAATTTATTGTGCTTTACCTCTACTTGTGCTCATTCATCAGCACAATTAGAGAGCAGAAAAGATTAGTGCGGTGAAAAAGACTCAAGCCGAGAAAAGCCTACAGATCTATCAAGCTCGCAAAAAGGCACTCTTAAAAAGGCTCGAGCTCTGAAAAAGACTCCCGAGTCGTCGAACTTCATATAAACGAGCCGAGCCTTGTAAACGACGCCGAGCTCTAGACAAAAGGACTCGGAGAGCTTGAGCCTTGTACATCACTAGGTTTTACTATTGTAAAACTACATAATCTACATTGATACAAATTTAGTTTTTTTTTAAACCAAAGGGGATAGAGTTCGCGTTGCTTTATCGTCCTAAAATATGAAAATTCTTCTCTCGTCTCTTGAAAGATGACGAGGTTCTTGTTTCGTTACGAAATAGACTCAATGTGTAAAGAATAGTATTCATATTTCAGTGCATATAACAAGCGAGTGTCTATAAGCTGTATGAAACTATTCTTGCGTTGTCACAGCCCCTTTGGTGTCAGTATATTAAGGATTATTAATTTCTACTTTTGTGAAGTTGATTTTTCGCACTTAGAGACGTTAACGATTACTTAACACTTACAAACTTAAAAAAACTATTTTTGATTGCCTTATAATTTCTCTCCGCTGCGCTCCTCTTGGTCTGAACTGACCCTAATAGGATTTGATTTATAAATGCCTCTGATTTTTTAAAAATCTTATAACAACACTTAACGTTTCTATCCGCCAGGGGCGCTTTACACATTTGGCATAAAATTCCTTAGGATAAAAAGTTATATACAGGAAAAGGATAACTCACAAAAACAATGAAATAGGTAGTATATTATCTTTTATTTCATATTTTGAATGTTTTAACATTAACTTGGTGTGATTAAGTATAATTATTATGTCTCTCAGAAGACATCATCTGCTCTTCATACAATTAAGGGCCAAAATTTAAAAGTGCCGACAAGAAAAAAAGTGGGTAATTTCGACAGATGCTGTCTACCTAATCATTTCTTATTATGGCACCAAAGCTGTATCAGCTTATAAATATTAATTCATTAATTCGAAAATGTATGGGAAAATATAAATTTTGCTTTGGTGCCATATCAAGAAATGATAATTTAGTAGACAACATCTATCAGAATAACCCATTTTTCTGGACTTTTTCCTTTTTGACCAAAATGGATGATGTATTTTAGAGCGATAATTTTGACAGCACGACAGAAATAAGGACAATACTGAAGTGCCACAGAGACTAACAATAAAACGTATGCGATTTGACAGCTGTCACTTGAATCAAACTATATTAAACAGACTATATAGTGAACGGGTGATAAAAAATCGAAACATAGCAACATCTATTTTAAATGCGGACAACATTATATGAATTTGATAATATGTGAGAAAATATACATCTAATATACAACATATGCATTTTAAACCTGCTATAGGTATCATATATCTAAAGAAAAACATTAGATCACAATTTTCGTAGACTTTTCATACTTCACAATTAGGATATTAGGTAAAAATCCCGACCTATTCATCCTTTCATCAATATAAACAAACGTATGTTAAGTCCATTTTACATTATGTTGATTTCTTTCTTCCTTCCTTTCTTTCTAATCGATTTTTCATGTTTAAGGAGACAAAACATATTTTAGTTAAAATGGGCTTATCAAACGTTTGCCAATTTTTATGAATCATGTAAACAAAATTCCGATAATTCACATCAATAAATAAATAAATCACACACATACAAATGCAATTGGTACTTAAAAGATATCATATAAAATAAATCATAGGAATCATTCTTCTTCATCCGAGCGTATTACCTAGTTGCAGCCTCAGCTACATTTGAGTTCACAATATACACAATTACAAAGGAGCGACTGCCGATTTACCTCTGTAACTCTTTTTACAGGGAAATCAGACTCATAGAGTAATAATCCGTTTGATAACTACTGCCATCTAGCGGGATGTAAATGAATAAAGTATGTCATTATTATATATTTTTTCCAATTGAACCAAAATGCTTATTACAGGTTTAAAACCTGATTTCACAAGCTTTGCTCATTTATTCGCCCTGATTAATACCCATTTATTAAATTATCAAACGTTTGTTAAGCTTATTTTAGCTAAAATGTGTTCTGTCTCTTTCTACTACATTAAAAATCGATAAGAAGTCTGGAAGTTTTTATAAATCTTTAGTTAAGTTAGTTTTTATTAAGAACTAGCTGTGCCCGGGGCTTCGCCCGCGTGTAAACCTTTGGGAACATGATGTTTTTCCAGAACCAAAAGTAGCCTATGTTACTTCTCCATCGTTTTAACTAACTCTATGCCAAAAATCAAGTCGATTGCTTATTTAGGGCGCGAAGGAAGGTCAAACAAACAAACACACTTTCACATTTATAATATTAGTATGATAGTATGATTTCGTTTTCCTTATTTTAAATTAATTTAGAAAGGGATTTAACATATTTTAATTAAAATGGGCTTAACAAAGACCTGTTACTTTAACGAATAAGGCTAAACTTTATTGTACAAAATACAATGGCATAACAAACAAGCGAGCTTAATGCTAAAAGCATTACCTAACAGCCTGATAGGAAAAAAACATAAAAATAAATGTTTCAAACATTAATTTCATACAATGTTATTTTGAAACCATTAACCAAATTTTTACAGCGTGTTTAGAAAGTGAAACTACATACATACAATCACGCCTTTTTCCCGTAGGGGTAGGCAGAGACTACTCCACTACTATTTCCATTCGCTACGATCCTTACAGACTTCCCTCGCTTCTGAAAGTGAAACTAAACCAATTATAATAGAAAAAGTAAGTGAAAACTGATAAAACTCATTAGTTTTTGTCAGTTACACTGATCATTATCAGCTGACAGGATTTTAGTAAAAATAACCTCTTTATTGCACCAAGATCGACGATACACATTATTTTGTATTTTATCTCGGTTTTCACATCATTTATTTTTATTATTCTTCTTCATGACGAGTCAAAAAATGTCTATTATATTAAATTTTCCCAATACTTTGCCACTTCTACCGGCGATTCGCCATATTTAAATCTTCCATAGCCAAGAGACGAATTCTTTTATTGAATACGCTAGCTGTGCCCGCGTGTAAGCCTCCTTTGGGAACATGACGTTTTTCCAGGACCAAAAGTAGCCTATGTTACTCTCCATCCTTTCAACTAACTCTATGCCGAAAATCAAGTCGATTGGTTGCTTAGTTAGGGCGTGAAGGAAGGACAAACAAACAAACACGCTTTCACATTTATAATATTAGTATGATGGTCGAATTTCACGTACTTTAATGTAAAAATTTGGTTATTATATCGTGCAGCTAAATTACACTTCTTGTACTAAAATCATGACTTCTGGCTTCAAATAAACATTACAATTCGGGCTCCGTTGTATTTCCTCAATAACAGACGAATCCCAAGCGAAAGTAAGCACTGTTGCCGGCACTAGTCTAAGGTCAATAAGGCTCTTATTTGCGTCTTCGTCGATGTTTAACTTTTGCCCCAACGGCGTGCTCAGTACGAACGGTAGACCGCCGTGCTCGAGGTTATCTTGTACGAATTCGTGGATTTCGTTGTAACGCTCGTATACTGAGAAGGTTCCCTGAAAAGAAAAAAAATACTAATTTGTAATGAACGTAGGAAGGCCAAAGTCTTAACCTTCCGTTCGTTTTTCTGTAGTCGGGTAAAGGAGGTCAATGTTTCCAGAATAAAGAATAGATGAACATTGAAACATTTAATTATTTATCTGGTGATAGGAATAAGGTCCTTTATTGGCAGAAAAAAATATCTTATTTGTAGAATCAGAAAAAATATTTTTTTATTTTCTTAAAACTAAATCTTTTCGTATCTACCGGTCTCCATATTTGGTGGACATATCAATATTTTCAATATTATCAAAAAAAAAAATGTTACTTTCAAAATGTACAGTTGTTTTGTCTGGTTTTCTTGTAAAATAAAAGTTACGGAGGTCAGACGGCAGTCTCTCCATTGCACAGTACCGCCAAATTTAGGACCATGATTAAATCTTACCCTGGGCCGTACCAAGCTGAAGATTCAACTGGGAAACACGCTTGAACGAAGAAAAGTAGTAGGGATGCATCGATAAGCCTTTTTCGCCGTACCGATACTCTAATAAAAATATCGACGATACCGATAGATATAATGAAATTAAAATAAGGTAAAATAAGTAAAGTTGTATTATTCATACACAAATAAAGTAATTTAATTATGATATATAATTAAATTCTGTATTTAATTGAACAAGGTAAAAATACTAACCAACCAACCAACAAAAACATCTAAACCCGAAGTATCGCCGATACATCGGCATCGTTATCGGATGCATCCTTAAAAAGTAGTAACATTGAGAGGTCGAGAGGTTCCTAAAATCACGCAAAGTCATACAGGGTCGATTGACTCACCTGCAGCAGTATGCCGTCTGGGAACCGCACTCTAATAATGGCAAACTTGTATTTCTTCATCTCTCTAAGTTCGTCCTTTTCTCGCATGGCCTTTGTCCTGAGCATCTGACTTCTCTCTATGGCTTCGATTCTGAAATGACACATTGCATAAAATATTAAATTATTATTTTTTACAATCGTTAAATAGAGATAAAATATCAACCATAGCTTCTTATTGATTTTTTTAAGGTAAACGAAACTATATTAATAAGAATTCGCTGTCCGTCCGTCTGTCACATGAACCGTGATAGTTAGACGGTTAAAAATTTTCAAATTTATAAAAAAAAACAGAATATAATAAATATTAAAGCTCCCATTCAACAGACATTTTAAATTTCATACAAATACTTTCATTTTGTCTCTGTCTATCACAAATGGAATGAGGAAGATAGCAAATAAATTATATACAAACGTAGTTAGGAGAGGGGAAATTAACAGATTGTTACGATGAATGAGTTTTTTAGTGCGCTTTCAATTATCTAAATAAAAATATTAAATTAATTTTGTTAGGAAAAAGTAAAAATACATTGCGTGTAGATTTTTTAAATTTAGCTCTTAGTACGTTCCTCGGCCTAAATAAACCACCTCCTAAAATATTTGCATTTTATAAAAATCCACCTTATATAATGCTACAGAGCCCGCGCGAGTCCGACTCGCATTTAACCGGTTTTATTTAAATTAGCTATTTAAGTCCCACTGCTGGGCAAAAGCCCCTTTGTCTCGATTCATTGATATAACTTAAACATATGAAATATGAAGTAATTTTTGGATTCACGTTTGCACAGTTATTAACTAACCTCATCTGTTGTTCCCTTTTCAATTCTTCAGGTGTTAATGCGTAGAAAGTGTCTGGCAGTTGTATTTTAGAGGCGGCTTGCGATGGCAACAACACTTGTAGATTCCTGTCCAACTCTAGTTGGATAGGCTCCGCTGAACGAAGGGCGTCGATTAAAGTCTGATAATAGATGACAGTTAAATTAAGATATTATTTGTTAATTAAAGTGTCTGGTAGGTATCTTATCGGCGGCTTGCGATGGCAACAAAACTTGGAGATTCCTGTCCAACTCTGATAATATAATAAAGATGGCTGTTTTATCTTTGAAAACATTTAAAATACCACAAATTGTGAAGTAATATAAAAGTTAAACAACCCTTGAATATTTATTTTTTCGATAATTTCGGGACAAGTATAGCATTAGCAAGTCTAAAACTTTCTATTGTATAACACAGCTGAAATAATGTAAATATTGATAATACCGTCAAACTCTCCACAGAAGGCACATTCTCCCAGTTGAACACCTAATAATCCTCCTCATTGCCGTCAGCGCTTGTTAACTTTTGCTAAATAAAACCGGCACGCCCTTAAGAAGTCTAAAACACCTATTATTGGGAGGGGTCTATTCTAAAACACAGCTGAAATAATGTAAATATTGATAATACAAGCATACTTTCCACAGAAAGTTCATTCTCCCTGTTGACCACCAAATAATCCTCCTCATTGCCGTCAACGCTTGTTATCTTTTGCTAAATAAAACCGGCACACCATTAAGTCTAAAACACCTATTATTGGGAGTGGTCTATTCTAACACACAGCTGAAATAATGTAAAGATTGATAATACCGTCAAACTCTCCACAGAAGGCACATTCTCCCTGTTGACCACCAAATAATCCTCCTCATTGCCGTCAACGCTTGTTATCTTTTGCTAAATAAAACCGGCACACCATTAAGTCTAAAACACCTATTATTGGGAGTGGTCTATTCTAAAACACAGCTGAAATAATGTAAATATTGATAATACAAGCATACTTTCCACAGAAAGCTCATTCTCCCTGTTGACCACCAAATAATCCTCCTCATTGCCGTCAACGCTTGTTATCTTTTGCTAAATAAAACCGGCACACCATTAAGTCTAAAACACCTATTATTTTGGAGTGGTCTATTCTAAAACACAGCTGAAATAATGTGAATGTTGATAATACCGTCAAACTCTCCACAGAAGGCACGTTGTCCTTGTTGACCACCAAATAATCCTCCTCATTGCCGTCAACGCTTGTTATCTATTGCTAAATAAAACCGGCACACCATTAAGTCTAAAACACCTATTATTGGGAGTGGTCTATTCTAAAACACAGTTGAAATAATGTAAATATTGATAATACCGGCAAACTCTACACAGAAGGCACATTCTCCCTGTTGACCACCAAATAATCCTCCTCATTGCCGTCAACGCTTGTTATCTTTTGCTAAATAAAACCGGCACGCCATTAAGTCTAAAACACCTATTATTTTGGAGTGGTCTATTCTAAAACACAGCTGATATAATGTGAATGTTGATAATACCGTCAAACTCTCCACAGAAGGAACGTTGTCCTTGTTGAAAACCAAATAATCCTCCACATTGCCGTCAGCGCCTGTTAACTTTTGCTGCGTGAAGCCGGCTGCCATTAGTAAATCTAAAGCGCCCTCTATTGGTTGAACGCGTTCCGAAAACGCCCTGAAAATTATACCATTCTATCAAATTTATCAAATCAATCAATTTTATATTTATTTGCCATAAGTACAGTAAGCTCTTTAAAACGGTTACGTCTCTCAATGTATTTGACCTCATATTAAGGCATGCAAATGTCAACTAAATACCTTACACTAACAAACTTATTCACGAGTTTTATCTTAAATACTTGTGCATACATGTTTAGGAAGCTTTCAGATTTGTACTTAGTGTCTGTTGTGTTGTTACCTTAATAAAATATTTTTTGTTTGGAAAACAATAGTTCCCGAATAAACGACTATGTTGAACACATTTTCCATTTATTTTTCACTAAAATGCCCCAAAACATTGAAGATAACCTTTTTTTTGGCGGATGGTGTAATCCGCTGGTGTTAAGGATACAGAAGGAAATAATTTAGCTTCAAACATTTTAGTATTTAGTCAAGTCGCCAGGCTCCAGAGGGGTCGCTGTGCTGATAGCGGACAGGTCGGCAATGCGCTCGTGACATCTCCGGTGTTGCAGGCGTTCATAGGCTACGGTAACCACTTACCTTCAGGTGGGCCATACGCCTGTTTGCCTACTTAGTTGTATAAAAAAAAGTTTTATGATTTTTAGCAGAAAGTCGACATGGACTCTCTCAGAAGCGTGTTTCCCAGTCACATTCTAAGCTTACGCAGTATAAGGTACGCTACACGACCTACATATGATGGCACTGGGTTATTACAATAGAGCGACTGCCGTCTGACCTCCGTAACCCCTTTTTACAGGGAAACCAGACCAATGTGATATTGCATAGTTATCCACTTCCCATCAGATGGTCCATACGCCTGTTTGCCTACGAAATTCATACCTTCATACATTTTTGGACCTACCATACAAAATGTCTCATCACGTGACCTAACTTACTATGGGAAGTCGAAATTTGTTTTTCAAGTTTAGAGCTATGTTCCTTGGGGAAATTTGTTCGGTTGCATGAATGGAGTCACTGGACGATGGGTCCAAAACGACTAAAATTTCACGCCGTATAAAAAAGATAGGCTCAATACACGTTCATTTTGTCCTATAAACACTTCTTACCTGTTGGACATCCTTATTTTCTGATACTTCTCTTCTTCTGGATAAGTGATAATATTCTCCAGGTATTTGCATAGTGTCTCTACACATGTATCGATCTGGCACAAAATTAACAGTGTCAATCAACAAACTTTATTAATTTGTAAGTTACAAAACAAATTCAAACATCAAAAAATGCTATTAATTAATCAAAAAAATGCTATTATTCCATTAACGACTTTTTAAACTATACTAATTTAATTGATTTTTAAACTTGAATTTGACATTGTATGACATTAGTAATTAAATTGAATTTGAAATGTATTATTTTATTAATTATGTATTTTTGCACACCTTTTACAAAGGTAAAATGTATTTGGGTACCTATTTATATTGTAAAATCATTGTAAAACCTACATTATATGCAAATAAATATTTGATTGATTGATTGATTGTTTGACCCCAAAAGAGGAATGTTGTAAAAAAAAAAACATCTTCGTCTGAACATGTTTTCCTAAATGCGTTCCAAGCTTAGGCTTTAGAGTCTAGGGTACGCTGTTATTCATGGTCCCAGATTTCTCGGTACTGGTTATTACAATAGACCGACTGCCGTCTGACCTCTGTAAGGCTCCGTAATCGCCAGAGGTGTGTGGTTGCCAACATTGACAAAATTTTGCCAATGCAAAACTGCCATCTAGCGATAACAATCGAGACCAAAGGCTTATCGTGCCTTCCGGAGCAAAGAGGCTCAAGATAAAAAATGCCACTAAAGGCGACCAATCCATAACGGGTCGCATTTCGCAGGTCGCCTGCGCCAGAAGGAGTGTTTTGTTTTTTGAATGTATGTGTGTATATTTGTTTGGAACGCTCTGCAGGCTGAACGGCTCGTTGGATTTTATTTTTATATATTTTTTTTCATATCATGATAATCCATAAAAATGTTAGTATTACTTAGACTATATTAGTATGCAAATATATATAATAAAAGAACAAGGGTGACTGATTCATCAACGCCCAGCCTAAACCATACGTGAAATTTAAACAGAAGTTTTATGTTATTACATATACTGCTCAAGCGGGAGTCCTAAGTGTATAAGGGAAGGAGATTGGTTAGTTCGATTCATTCGAAACTTCACAAGATTATTTCTTTTGATAAATGATTAGATACGTATTTTAGGACTTTTCAGAATTCACCCTCTTAAAGAGGGAAAAGGGGCACAACGCCGAGAATGCAAAACTTAAACGATCACGTATCTGTCAATGAATATTGGCATGTGGGTTCCTGTTTTGGTCAAGGGATGAACTAAGAATGGATTACCCAAATTTTACCCAAAATTGAATGAGGGTTCAAAGTATGTACGGGGGAAGAAGATTTGTTAGTGTATGTATATGTGGCAGAAATATGAAATTTAATTTCTTGTTACAATTTCCTTTACCGCATTGTGAAATGCCTTCCAGGCCGGGCCGATGCGAGCCGGTCGGTCTGAATTACGATTCAGGGTACGCCCTAAAGTCCAAAAATGAGACTCCAGATCGAGATTCACTCGAATCGACTCGAGATTTTAGTTTGAGGTGTCCATAGATTTGTATTTACTGTCAGAGTGACACTGGCTATATTAAAATAAAAATATCGGGTTTTTTCATTCCCAAATTACCTACCTAAATTTAGTTAAATTTTTAAAATTATCGTTATCTTGTACACTAAAAACTCAGGACTGAAATACCTTTTCCCTATTATTGTTACACGACTGTATGATGAGACAGGCTGTCAGGCCTCTCTCTTCCTCCAACTGCTCGTACAGGAACGACTTGATGTTAGCCTTCCATTCGTCGCGAGGAAGCACATCATTGCTGATCATAGGACACCTGTTTTTTAAAAGTAAAGTTAGGAAAAAGCGTTTATAAAAACATAAAATTACAGGATTAAGTGGGTATAATATCTACAATACAATCACAATACAAATACTCTTTATTGCACCAAAATACAAATTTCACAAAAGAATTTATGTACATAAAAATTGAGGTACAAAGACGGACTTATCGCTAGAGCAATCTCTTCCCGTCAAACCTTACAGTGGATGAAAAAACGTTGAACAAGGCGATGGCACAGTATAAATATATATACCACCACATACATATAACATGTACATACAAGTCTACGTAAATACCACATACAATCAAATATAACAAAATATATACATCTATACTAATATTATAAAGCTGAAGAGTTTGTTTGTTTGTTTGAACGCGCTAATCTCAGGAACTACTGGTTCGAATTGAAAAATTCTTTTTGTGTTGGATAGATCATTTATCGAGGAAGGCTTGAGGCTATATAACATCACGTTGCGACTAATAGGAGCGAAGAAACAGCCGAAAATGTGGAAAAAACGGGGAAAATTATTCATCTTTGAGGGCTTCAGTTGCATGCGCTGCGAAAACCGTTCGAGATACCCAAAAAATATGTATGAAAGAATTTTTGCTCTTTAAATTATCTAAAAAAATGTCCGCGACAGTATATGTCTATCTTTTAAGATTAACTCACAATAACCGTTTTTTACAAATTATTTGTCAGAGTTGTATCAACATAATAATATTATTCTTTTTCCAAATAAATATGTTATTGATTAAGAGTATTTAACTGTGAACAAAATTATCTTTGACATCACTTAATTTCAATAAACATCTTATAAGATAATACAATATTATATGTATTATTGTTTTTTCTTTATTATTCTAAGAATATGTATGTATCTAAGTATTTATGTAGCATATTTTTATGTAGTTTATGTCATTATAAGTATTATTTTTGTTTAATATTTAATAAATAGAGTTCTGTTCTGGTTGCACAACTTCTACCATCTGTCTCTTTTAACTGTATTCCTTTATCGTCCCGGTTGACTGGAAGAGATCTCTTTATGGGATAAGTCCGCCGTTGCAATTATTTTTAGTTTTGTATTTACTGTAATGTATTTTTCTGTGCAATAAAGTTATTACAAACAAACAAACAATTTTAAAATAACTCTGAAATAAAATTCACACGCGCCGCGTGATGAGCGCTCGCCCATGATTCCCAAAATAACTATTCCACGCGGACGAAGTCGCGGGCACAGCTAGTATATAAATAAAAATACATTTATAACTAAATAGTTTACAAGTATTAGGAAAGAGAGGAGAGGAAATGAGACATCTATTTTTTTTATTTACTAACATTAACTTTTATTTATTATTATTACACACTTAATCCTACAATTTTATGTTTTAAATAAGCAGTGCATTAGTTTAAAAAGTTAAGAGGTTACAAAGTCTGCTGCTAATGAGTAGACTTTTAGCGGGAATCTGTGAAGAGCAGTATCAGCGCTGTATTTTATTATCCAGAATTTGTGTTTTTTGATTGTTTGTGCTTAATAATGGTGAATTATTATTCGCAAAGTGTTCAAGGAGTAGAGTCAGTGTTGGGAAGTGATACAGTGTTCGATTTACGTGATTTCCTTGCTTGTTGCCAAAAGCTCCTGGAAATCACTAAGTGCAGTTTTTCTACCACTTCACTTAGCTTGTCTCTTCTGACTCGACTTGACTTCAGTTAACTACTGACGTGGTCTTCAGGTCTGCTATCTATCGATAACAACCGGGACCAACCACGGAGGAGCTCAAGATAGAAAATGCCACTTAAATGGCGACCAATCCAATAGTGGTCGCGTCACGTCGTCACTTGACACGCGCATTCGCTACGGATACGCGGGTCGCGCTCGACCAACGAGCTCCTCCTCTGTCCTTGTCTCTCATATCTCTATATAATACCAGAATCTTTTATACCAGAATCACGATGTCTCTGCATTGAAATCTTTACATATATGTGTATATTGTATGTATATTATACTCCCTATTTGTGTAAATCTGACATGAACATGAAGCTTTCTTGCGCCGCATTTTATTTTTCCTGTTTTTCCTACTGGTTGACTGGGAGAGAATGCTTTTAGCATTAAGATTGCCAATTGTATTTAGTATTAATGAGATAAAACACATTTTAAGGACTTGAACTACATCCATACTGATATTATAAATGCGAAAGTCTGTCTGTCTGTTACCCTTTCATGGCCAAGACGCTGAATGGATTTTGATGAAATTTAGTATGAGTTGAAGACCACCCTGGGTTGTCATAGGCAATTTTTTGACGCAGGCGGAGCTGCGGGAAAAAGCTAGTATTGCTATATATTTATTAAACAAAACAAAATATATAAATGGCAGACTAAACAAGGGGATTTTCTACCAGTAAACCAACAGATGATTTATTTGCAGTGTATTTCATTTAAAAGTAGTCTTTTACTTCTAGTCCGTTTCTGCACCAATGTCACTTTGGTTGTCTGCATACATTTGTCCAAGCAATTTTCAAAGGAGATCACTGATCTTGAGAAAATATTCAGTTCATATTTTTTTAATCTCAATGGGAGTTGCAATGGGACAGATAATGAAGGTCGATTCCAAGGAAATGGGAAAAGGTACAGCATATATATCTCATTACAATATGACATTGCAGAATTTAAAGGTTACCTGAAGAAGATTCCGAGAGCAGCAAAATTTTTCGATAAGACAGACGGTTCTCTCTTCACGGAGTCCTCGCTACCAGTGGTTGGAATGGACGATGTTTGTGCCTTTTCATTCTCTAACTCTTTCTTCACTTGAGCCTGAAATACAATAACAATTATCACTAGAGTTTAGAAGAAAATCGCACACAGATGAACATACATACATAATTATAATAATGTTCATTTTATTTATTGGAATATGGGCAATAAAAATGTATTGTATTGCATACACATAAACCGGTCAAAATCAAAACCCTTCTAGTCGCTTTGTCATATTATAATAATAAAATGCAGTCTTGTAAATGAGCATAAAGCTTGCTTGCATAAATGAAAATCTTTGCACCTATGTGAGTAACAGAGACAGGTCATCATAGGTCCTCATAAAAAAATCTGCAACCATACTTTACTGTAAAAGTGGGTATTTTTTACATGCCTGAATAGCAGCCAATGAAGTATTAAATGCAGGGTTCTCCCGTTTCTGCTGAAGTCTTGCTAAAGCCGCGTCGGCAGCTACTTTACTCTCTTCTGACAATCCAGCTCTCTTGACAACCGGAACCACTTTTTGAGATGTGTTCGAACTTGAACTGCTTAACATATCATCACATAATTTATGCCCACGTCCAGCCAACTTAAATTTAGCGTCAACCTTCTTCTTTTGAAAGAACTTTTTGATTTTATCTGCCATTTTAAATTCTTGGAGTGTGTTCTTTTGGGAGTTTTAGTTTTGATACGCTTTCTTTCAATTGCTCGATTGTGGCTGATGTTGCTGCAAGTCAGATAAGGAAGGTTAGATAAATGATGAGATAAATATAGGAACAAAAATAGATAACAGCATTTTATCTCTTTCAGAATAATTATGTGAGATCAAAAAAAAATCAACTAGGAAATTAAATTTCATCGATGTGAAATTATTTTGAATGGGAGTGGTTAAACAACGGTATTGGTTTGGTACATTATCTTAGACAATGTGGAGTGTGGAAATAAAACGGATTTTACTTGTTGGAAATCTCTTTAACTAGGATGTTATCAAACAATTGTAAGAGTTTCAAAAAGTATGTAAAAAAGTATAGACAGAAATGGATGTTTTGGGACTACATATATATTTTGAATGAATAAATATTTTGAACAATAATGACTCACCTGGTTTCATAAACCGTTCCGAAATGCGTTTTCCGTATACACGCCAAGATACGAAAATCAACAACAAAGTAAAAAGCAATATTAGGGAAAATGTCTTCAAGAGTAGTACTTGGAACTCATTGAAGTAAAATACCTCGATAATATCGTCGTAGAACGACAATTCCGACAAATTCACAAATGATTTGGTAAAGTTTTCTATCGGAAGAGTTGATACACAGGATCCGACGAAATCCCTTGCAAAAGCAAAAGTATCTTCGATTTGAAGATACAAAGCTTCGTACAGGGTAGTGTTAAAGACTGCGTTTTCGAATAAAGACATCACATATATGGAAGTTTATCAGTTTTTCATGTTAAATCCCTAAATTAATTAACATTGCGGTCATGATGAGATATGAAATTTGCCGAAAATGATTAATAGATTTTTGCATTTGCAGTTTGCACGTCACAGATGACTGTGACGTATGAACTTCACTTCAGTTTGACAATGACAACCTAATTTTTTAATTTCGGTGTATCGCTCTTTCGTCCATAGCGGCGAGCACTATCCATAGAATAACACCCGTATTCTTAAACATAACCTTAAGGATGACCTTCACTCACACTCATTAGAGGACGCCATAAGGAAGTTCTCGAACTTTCCTTGAACGATATTTTTAGTTGGTTGCTTGATGGAACTTCAATGAGGAACATAATTAGTAGTTGTGACATAACTGCAATAGTTAGACATATGGTATCGCGGACTTTTTTGTAGACCTTTGTAAGATCTACAATACTGTAGTACATTATTTTGACCTATCTCACAGGGTTAAGAAAGCGTTTGCAATGTAAGCGCCAACAATGTTGTAATTTACGACCTCACGTTAGAACACTCTAAAATTATCAGTGTTTCTCTACTATATTATGCATGAATTATACATATAAACCTTCCTCTTATAACACTCTTTCTATTTAAGAAAACTGCCTCAAAATCCGTTGCGTATTTTAGAAGAAAAGCAGAAAGCGACTATGTAATGATAATGTTAAGTAATCTGTGGTGAGCGGAGTTGAGATCACAATTATTGTATCGTTTTAAACATATTAAACGGCTTTAAGTCCGCCATTTACATTTTTTGTAATAACGTTTAAATAAATAAATAAATATGAATAATTTATTATTGTTTGCTTACCCCAATTAAGAGAAAAAAAACTAAAGTCCACTGAAGCTGCTGAATCCCGTCGCGTTTCAGGATGTATCGAAGGGTCCTGAACAGACGTCTTGTAGCGTATCATTACGTTTCTCTTTCCTTTTACTTATAACGTCGTCAATGAACAGTAAGTACCCACTCGAGCACAATCTAATATTGTATTGTATAAATAAATTAGAAAACTAAAATTATGGACAAAAAGAAACCCAGTGGTGCAGAAGATAGTAAACAAAAATTGCCCAAAATTGACAAGTTTTTTTAGACAGCAGTGGGGCCTCATTAATTGATTTTCCCCAGGGTCCTTGGTTACCTAGCTACGCCAGTGTTGAGAATATGGGTGTAAGAACACACGTATTATAAAAGTGCCTTAGCCTTAGGCCGGCCAGTTAAGCCTCTCGAGTCTTAACTTAGTAAGACACACGTCATGGCCCTTCTACCTAACCTTATTTCTGTGGCGCTATCCAAATGCAACTACAGTATACCATATTTAACTTTCTGTACCATATTTATTTTGTAATACCATGGTAGGTACCACCTACCTACTCTCATAAACACTTATCCACGAGCACGAGAAGATCTAGAGAATTATTAAAATTATTGCGTGCATGCATCAGTTTGTCTTGTTTAGCTTTTTGATCCATGCTTGATTAATTAAGTCACGCTATGGAATTGTTTAAATTGATGTAGGGCGCATATATGCAAGTCAATGGATACCTAGGTATCTCGGTCCAACTGTGTTCTCCTAGTTGCGTCATTTACGCTACGGAGCCTGGACTTGGCAGCACTGGTTATTGCAATGGAGTGACTGCCGTCTGATCTACGTGACCATTTTTACAGGGAAACCAAACTAAGAGGAACATGACAGTGATACCTAACTAGGTATATTGTAATTAATTTATATTTTGTACATTTTGTTGTATTTTTACATTTTGTAAGGAGTAGTCCGTCTGGGGTACCACTTCTGTGGTACCTCCACCCTACAGAAAACTGCAGCCAAATAACACTGTGATGCAGTGTTGTGTTCCTGCTGGTGAGTAGGGTCGCCAGGCTCCAGAGGGGTCGCTGTGCTGACAGCGGACAGATCGGCAACGCGCTCGTGACATCTCCGGTGATGCAGGCGTTCATAGGCTACGGTAACCACTTACCATCAGGTGGGTCGTACGCCTGATTGCCTACTTAGTTGTATAAAAAAAATTGTGTTATTTTGCTCCCCTGTATCCACTTAAATCCATTACAAAAATCCATTGATGGATCTTTTTGCACTCTAGATTACAGAAGTGCTTTTCTAATTTTAGAAAAGTGTGACTCACGCAAAGTCGGTGTGCCGAATGATTTTTGTTCGATATCGAATGATTTTCATTCGTCATAATCGGTGAGCCTAACGATTTTCATTCGACATATTATGAGTGATACATTTCAAATATAAGGGGTCCAGCACCCATTGGGAAACTGTAAGTGTTGTCAGAGTGTTTGTAATCAATAGAGTGTAAGTAGGTACAGTTTACCAAGGGGCATCGCTAGGAGTAGGAGCTGCTAGGTACCACAATGACTTACAATAAGCATTCTGTAGTAGAGCCTGGCGTTCCCCCCTCTTGATCCTGATGATCTTGTATGGCATTGTAATTCAGAAGCACAAAGGGCCGATTCTAGGGCCTTTAGAGATAAGTCCTATTCTAGATTTCTTGAATAAATGTGTCTAACAGAAAACCCAACAGGTCCGCCATTTTTTTTTTTCGACAAATTTCTCATTCACCTTTATTACCAATGACGTGAGAATCGGCGTGCAAGAGTCTTAAAAATACTTATTACAAATGTCACGAACCTAAAAAGAGCTATTAAATGAATTTTAAAGCAACAGTCTTCAAAGCTTGGCAATAAAAGTAATAAATTAAAGGTATTATGCCAACGAGTTCAGGCTTAAATTGGATAAATCAACAATACGACTGCGTGTTGTTTCACGTTATTTCTATCTCGACAACAAAAGTGAAAAACGTCGAGAGTACTGAGCGATTTCCATGCAGACGGTTGACATTTAAAAAAAGTTTTGGCCAAGGCGGTGCGGCGACAACCTGCCATATCACAGACATATAAGACGTAAACAGACGGAACATAAGATACTAGTTGTAATTATGTAGCAAGTAATTGTTGTTATCCTTTTCACACTTATTCGGATCTATATGGCGACATCTCTGTTTTACACTTGTAGCACCATTCACTCACTCATAGACATTATGCAAAGCGTGGCAATTTTTGGCCGTGACGCCATTTTGTAACGGGCATAAGCTGGATCGGTGAATACTAAAAAATAATAGAGTAGAATACCATATAAATGATCAGTCAACATTCATTTCTTGAAACCATGGGGAGCCCTATTTAGGGAAAATACGATTCACCAACGGTATCGGTGACTCGAATGAAAATCGTTCGACTCACCGATTATGTTGAATGAAAAATCATCCTAACAACCGGTCTTGCGTGAGCCATACTTTTCAAAAATAGGGCCCTTGGACGTCGTCAATTATCATCAATTATCAACTAAGTATGTCTACAGGTAGGTAAATATAGATTTCAGGTCGAAAAGAGTGCTTTACGAGTAGTCTGAAAACAAGTAGCAAAATCTATAGGTATTTACTGTAACTATGTCTATTATATATCCCGCATCTGATTAATTCAGATCATTTTCCTCTCAATAAGTTTCGATAAATAAATATTTCTTAAAACGTTTTTCCATTTTCTTTCTCAATAATCTAATTTAGTACATTGAAACACTCGCTACTCTCAAGAATCGACTTAAGTCTCTATTTCTCAAAGAGCATCGAAACCACACAAAAATAAACGTTTCTATCTCAATGCTATCTCTAGTCTACAGTTGCTCATCTGTATGAACAAAAAACTTGTAAATAAACCATGGAGCAATTACAAAGAGGAGGTGCCGTAATAAGCGTTTTGTAAGAAAGTATTTGTGAGGCTACACGGGGCGGAAGGCAGACGTGCGGGGTGCTTGGTTTCGGCAGTGGCTCCAACCGTGGAGCACAAACAATGACAAGCTCCTCCCACTTTTGTGTCGGCGAGGCGCCAATGATCACATCACTACGCCATTTCAAACGGCATCTCCTCTTTGTAATTGTTCCATGAAATAAACTGATTATCAAATTTGAACAATTTTTTCGGGTCTTTACTTTCGGACTTTCTGTGTTTTCGGCGCCGGCGATTTCCTTAATTTTTTCTTTTCCGTTTCCCTTGTGACACTAATTGCTCCTAGTCTAAAGCATCCACTTAATTTAAAGGGAAGTCCATTAACAAAGGCTTTTTTGAAACTAGCATTTGCTCAATGGTTCACTTGGAATTAAATACTTTGTCTCCGGCTTCTAGACAGGACAATTAAGAAACTAGGTCGGTAATTAATTTGCCGTGAATTTTATACTTACTTGAAAAAGTGATGTAGTGAAATACTTTTTCATGTTTGTGCAATTATGTCAATTGAAAAATAATTCAAAATTGCAGGAAAACCATTGGACTTATTGGTTTTCCGTGTATTTTCTTGGCAAAGAGCATTTAATCTAAATAAACATTCCTTTCTCAATAATTCTTGGTCGTAGATTAGTTTTTGAATGAGATCTCATTGCCTATGAAAAATCAGTTCCCCCGATATTTAAGCAGCATTTATGTATTCTGTAATTTGTGGTTTTGTTAATAGATAGGTACCTACTTAAAGTAAAAGTTAGTATAGATTAGCCTCGGTTAGGTACTTAAAACTCTGACAGTAGCTTTAGTAAAATCAAAAATACCTACCCTTCATATAAAATTCGGGAGATTATGATTAGATATGAATGATGCAAGTGAGATAAAGATACAATCATTGTTTTGTATAATCTACATTCCAGTTGTTCGGGAAACTTTGCGAAATAACAATGTTTCAGTGATAGACATTTTTAAAAAGTTTTTGTTTGTGTCCGTACGTAAATATCTAAGTAACTTATGTGTGTGTAGGCAATCATTGATTGTGACTTTGGTAAGTGCTTTATGTCGTTATCTAAATAAATAAATAGGGACAAATCACACAGATTGAGTTAGTCCCAAAGTAATTTCGAGATTTGTGTTAAGGGATACTAAATTACTAACTCAACGATACTACATGTTATAACAAATACATATTTAGATAAACATCCAAGACCCAAGCCAATCAGTAAAAGAGCATTTTCCATCTTGACTTGACCGGGGATCTAACCCAAGACCTCTGAACAGCAGGCAGACGTGTTATCCATTACGCCAATTATAAATTTATATTTGTCACTCTTTTTTCCTTCTTTGTCTTCAGCTTAAGCTTCAAAAATATGGTTTATTCTCTTTAGCTCTTACAAATTCACATATACGGAATTTACTTCCAAAAACAAGAAGATTCAGTTCATGGGAAACATACCTACTATGTATAGTTTTGGACTGCATGGAATGTAATTGTGTTCTGTCCTTTTTTTTACTTATTAAATTAAAAAAAAGTTGTCTCTACACTCTCTACTATGTAAAAATGTTGTCTCCGTGTGGATCTAAAGCCACAGCTTGGAGCCTTAAATAAAAACATGTCTATAGAATAGCCTGACATACTGAAAAAAACAACAATCGGAACAAATGAAAGAGATGGACCTAATTAATACCTTTTAAAAATATTTTTTTTATTTTACTTAACGGGAAATGTTTTTATAGTGTTAAAGCATTCTTAGACAGTAAAATTGACATAGCGCAAATAATGCTCTCAAAATAAATATTTAAATATAATGATAATATTTGACTGGTTTAATAATATTTTAAGATTTTATAGTGAATTGAATTAATTTAAATGTTAATGTGTAATGTAGATTGAATTGTTTTAATTTTCTTTGCATACCTAATAAGGTTGATTGTGCGGCCATATTGTTATTTAACACTAGACTGTACCACTTTCATTGCAAATAAACTATTTCTTTCTTTCTTTCATACGCCGGCGTGAAGGATCGATTGATCTTGCAGCCAAGTAGGTAAATATAGTTTTTAATCGCGATATTATAGTGGAAATAAACCTTAATGTCTAAATTAACCGGCTGATTAACTCGACGAGTTGGTAAACACCCTTCATGGTTTGAAAGCAAAGTGCTCATTTCCTTCAGCGTATCTCAAATAGCTTCGTTGTAGGGTGTTGTGTAAACGCTGTGTTAACTGCCGATTAAATGTATGTACTTGCGAGGTAGCACGTGGATTTAACTTGAGAAGTTTCTGGAATTTAGTGTTCTGTACCTAGTTTGAAAAGTCTACTAATATGGAGTACACGGGGTTTGAGATAAACAAATTCATTCATATCGACTGGGTTACATGGTCAACATGGTACCGCCTTTTGGTCTCTGACGTGGTACATACGGTTTCACGTAGTTTCCGAAGCACGGAATCATCATTATTATGAGATAATCAGGTGATTCAAGACTACAATGTTTTAACCAAACTAGAATAGAACATTTATACTTAAAAAAATGTTTTAAAGTCCCTTTTAAATCTCTAGTTAATTTATTTTCTATATATAAGTAGACTTCTAATTTAAAGTTGTATTGTATTACATACTAGCTGTTTCCAGCAGCTCCACCTGCGGTATATAGCCTATGTTACTCAGGGTGAATGTAGCTTTCCAATGGTGAAAGAATTTTTGAAATCGGCACAGTAGTTTTTAAGTTTATTCATCACAAACATACACACAAAAATACAAATCTTTCCTCTTTATAATAATAGTGTAGAAGTGTAGATGTAGACAGGTACAATACAAACTGATTGACGTATTAAACGTCCATACTAATATTATAAATGCTAAAGTCTGTCCGTCTGTCTGTTACGCTTTCACGGCCAAACTGCTGAACGGATTATGAAATTTGGTATGAATATAGTTGAAGACCCGGGGTAAAACATAGGCTACCTTTTGCGGGGAAAAGCTAGTAGGTAATAAACGCGATACCGACGTATACATAAAATACATGGTTTTTATCATATCTAGAAAGACTTTCTTCAGGCGGTTTAGTAGTGTCGCCCCCAATTTTACTCTGGAGTTGACTATATAGCTTTAACAGCCGGGACGAACGACTCTGAAGCATAAAGGAACTCAGAATAAAAATACCACAAGTGGCGGCGACCAATCAAAGTGCGGTCAGGATCTTAGTCGCTTGACATGCACGACTGTTACGAAAACACATGCCCCCTAGACTATCGAGCTCCTCGAAATCTGTACAATGGTGTATTAACTTATCAAGAACAGTAAAGATTAAAAATATTAAAACACAAGATTTGATCTCTATGAGGAAAAATTACATAATATTTTTTCTTGTGAATAATAAACAGCTTAGCAATTTTTCTATTGACAGCATAGCACAATAGGTTAAATGATGAACCTATGATTAATACCGACTTTAATTAAGATAGGGATCAATATAGCTTGATAGAGCTTATCTTAAGACATGCAATGGAGTCCATTTTATATTCTATATAAGCTTAAGACTCTTCCGCTTTATCACGATTTTATTGATGAGATATCTAAGCGATTTCTTAGGCTGGCGAGCATATACCAGGATTCATAGAGATCGTACCCTGTAGTACTGTGAACTTTTGTCATTATTCTTATGTTCGGCGGCCTGCCTGACATCGGGATTCCTTGAAAATGGTGTTATTGTACCTATCCTACTTTTGTCACATTCTCCACGACTAAACTGTTTCCTCTCATATCATGCTTATTTTTTTATTATTTATTTTTATTATGAAGAAATAAATGATAACCGAGAATATAGCTGATTAAGTACTAGCTTTGTATGGAAGGACTACGGTACTACGGTGAGTTAGACGATTTTCATTTGATTCAGCGTGAGTTTTGAAACTTCTCAAAAATAGCACTCCAGTTTACCCGCGGGACCAGCTGTACCATTGAAAAGTACCATTAATGGTACACATATTTGTATAGCCATTTAGCCTTTTGGCTCAGGGCAATGGGTTTTCAAGGGGTTTTCCAAAAATATTCCTGCGTATGTGGATGGAAAGCTTTTCCTGCAGTTTCGTTATCATGCACTTTATTTACCTATTTTTCATAAAAGCTTCCAATATTTGCATCAAAATATACACATGCCAAAAATAGACCTGCCGTTCTTCGTACTGAAAAATTCTGTATTTGTTATGAAACATTATAAAAACTCGAGGAAATTTCCGTGTAACATATTATATGATTTACATATCATGTGATGAAATAAGATCAGAACACTATGAGCCATAAATAAGTGGCGAATGTGTCATAGGTATTATTTAGGTTAGGTAAGTTTAATATGTAGATTGACATACAACTATAAATACCATTTATTTACTGAAGTTCGAGTTCCATTTATATGGTTCAGTTGGGGCCGGTGTTCAATACGCACTTGGCAGCTCTTTCTTTAAAATTAAAAAAAAATTTTTTCTTTTTCTTTATTCTGCTTTTATTTAAAACATGTATACGTTCGGTAGCGAACAGCAGCGCCTTGCTAAGGAAATAGCTAGAACTAAATCATGAAATTATGATTTATGTGCTGACCTTACGAGTACAGCCAGCAGCTAATAGGTAGGTAGGCGGTACACTGTCTCAGTGCACAATAAAGTTATTGAAACGTAAGTCTATCTTGCGATGGAGTTATATAGAGATGTGCGCAACTCTACATTCAGAAAAATGTGAGGGTAGATTTATACTAATAGTGGTTGTTTTTGTGCACATTTTGATTAGGAAAGTGCTATTTAAAATAATTTCTAATATTTTGAAAAAAATATGTAAAATCACACCAAGACGAAGGATTTTTAAGTAATATACAACACAAAAAAGCATTCTGATTTCTTCCGTCTAAGAGTAACAACTTTAAAACGATGGAAGTGCGTTTCTAGTATATAGTAATGTGTAAATGGAAGCGTTTGTTTTCTTCTTAATAAAAATGTGCTGAAAGAACTGGTGATAGAGTTAAATATCATCAGTGAAACACAAGCTTATAAGATTAGTACCACCACCTAACGAAAATTATAGTTGATCAAAATATAAAAAGGGCGCATTTAGTCGTCCGAGATCACGCTGAATTACATATCGATTTGCGTGAGCTACCAATAATATATTCGAAAAATCAAGTAAGTGGAGATTCTTATACCGGAGGTCAAGGATCGTAATCCTTGTGATGAAAATTACCTGATTGCTAATGTATGTGGTACTTGTAAAATCAGATTAGCTTAAAACGAATTTTAGCGGTATTATCATCGCCAGATGATTTCCCTTGCGTCACAAGTATACAAATGACACCAGAGATATGCCACGTACTAACATACAGAATCCTATAGCATACAATCCTCTTAAATTATTAAACAGAATTTGAAGACAGGATTGCTCGAGTTCAGTCGCGTACTGAGATCGCGTGGGCTCTGGTCCTCTATACACGTTATTACGACGTTTATGGGCTAATTTTCCAATAAAAATAAATAATACGGCTAGAGAGCGGTCAAAATACTAGCCACGTATGGTATGACTGAGCAGTCTTCCTGCAGTGCATGCCAGTGACGCGCGAATGAGTTCTATTTTTGAATTTTTCCGCGAAACTTTTCTTTTACGATTATAAAGCAAATGGGTTTTTCGACGACGGTCGTCGAATATTCAGCCAGTATTTTGTAAACCAAAAAGTTTGATAAGTGGTTTGTTGAAAAAGTTTAATTCAGATACATTAAAAGAACTTCACAGTGGATCCCTTCGTGATGAGAAAGATGAAAATTTTCAAGAAAAAACTACGTTTCTCGATAGCCTCTAGCTACCTTTAAATTAAACGTGTTTCATAAAATATTGTGACAGTTTATTTCGCAATAAAGTTTTAAGAATCTCACATATCAGCAGCGACCAATTATTACTTCATTTTGGATTCACATAGGTAAGTTTTATTTATCATAACCTTATTTTTTTTTAATTATTAAAAGGTAGAAGTTATGAGTAAAAGAATCCCGTGATTACAATATACGTGTCAAAGTGAAATTGCAGAATGACTCTGTTATCAATAGATACAATCGTAATCTGTTGGCACTTGATATACAACGTTTTTTATCTGTAACGAGACACTTAATACATTTTTATTTATATATCTACTCATAAGTATCCCTCCAATCACAAGGATAAGGTTCATGTAGTATGGTTTGACATGTGACCGGAGCCCTATTTTTTAAAACATATGAGTTACCGAAAACCGGTGAGTCGAATGAAAATCGTTCGACTCATCGATTATGTCGAATGAAAATTACTCGATATCGAACAAATATCATTCATACAACTTATCGGTTTTGAGTGAGTCATGGAATCATCTGAACAATGCTTTCTTTATCTGAGCGTGTTACCCACTTGCGTCTTCGGCCTACGCTTCAGAGCCCAGGGTACACTTTTAATCATGGTTCTAGATTTATAGATAAATAGGTACACATATACAATACAATACAAAACTCTTTTTGCTTAACAAGGATACATTGTCAAATACAAGGAATTACAAGATAAATCGACTTGCCCGAGCTGCTACTGAGTCAACCCATGTCCATCCGAGTCAGTAGCATCCTAGTACCTCATCCTTTCCCCAAACTCAAACACTTCCCATCCTTCCTTAGCTTGAGAATACATCCTATAGGCAGCAGTTTCGGAAGTACGATAAGACACTGAAACTGCGCTCGCCAACCCGCCTGCCAAGCGTGGTGAGTATGGCAACAACCCTTCATTAATGGGGAGGCCCAAGTCCAGCAGTGGACTGACTGCGGCTGAAACGACGACGACAAGATAAATCCTTGCATGTATAGCATTCAAAGGCACGTTAATCCATTTGTCCCAGCTGTTATCGATAGATAGTGCTTGCTACTGTCGTTAGGTTGTGTCAGACGTTAGGTAGCCTGAAAAATTCTGACAGTGTTGGCCACTTATACATACACTTCCAGTCATGTTCCTGTTTTTTCCTTGTAATTTGACTTATCCTGTCACTCATCATTTATTATCAAAGTATTCATTATCAATTGTCTGCCGGCAACATCACAAGAATATAATTGGACATGATTATGAATGATGAGAATGAAACATGACTGCTCTTTATTTGTAATATAACCAACTGCCATCTGGTAGTCGTTAAAGGAGAGGCCGAGTGGCGGTCCCGCACAACTTTAAAGCCAGGGTGTACATGATCGATTAACAATGAATGAAATGAATGAATGAAAAATTATTTATTCAAGAAACATAGTCTCACAAGATGTTAGTATGAACTTATGCTAAATATTGTTAGTAACTTTAAAAACAGGAATACACGATAAAATAAAATAAAGAAAAAATATATAATATTACGTATCCCAATATTATTATATATTACAATGTAACCTACACGAAATGATGATGATGATGATGATTTGTAAATTGTCTGTAAATTTGAGCTGTTTAGTTGCAATTTCTTTTTAGTTGCATTATGTGCATATTACTAAATTAAATAGTCCCTTGAAACATATTTTGAAACATTCTTATCATCATCATCCTAGCGTGTATTTCTAGTTGCGGAGTCTAGGGTACGATGTAAGTCATGGTCCTAGATTTGGCGAAACAGGTTATTGCAATGGAGCAACTGCCGTCTGACTCCCGTAATCCTTTTTCAGGAAAACCAGACCAACAGGAACATGACCCGAGGTGTGTTAGTGGCCAACACTGTCAGAATTTTTCAGGCTGACTTAAGGCATCTGACACAGCCTCACGACTGCTTTCTATCGATAACAACTGGTACCAACCTTAACGTGCCTTCCGAAGCACAGAGAGCTCAAGATAGAAAATGCCACTAAATGGAGACCAATCCAATAGTGGTCGCGTCACGCCGTGGCTTGACGCGCTACGGATACGCGGGTCGCGCTCGACTAACGAGCTCCTCATTTTGAAACATTCTAATTCACTGTAATACTTCACGTGAATAGTAGTTCACGTGAACTTGATAAGTCCATGAAGAGTCCACTGCGAAGATATGCCGCTCGCTTTACACTCTACGAGAGAACTTCCCCGAGATTTGTATTTTAATTAAAATGAAATTTCTTTCTTTTTACACTCGAGCAAAAAACCGACAAACTCCTCTGACCGAAACCGAGACCTCGTGTGAATGTACAGCAGACAATTTGAAATAGGCATGACACATAATTTTCGATTTCATGTTTAAATGAAAGACTTCACTACGATAGGGCACAACGGTAAAAAACACTTTGATAAAACTTATACTAACTGAGATATGACGAAGTTAAACTCACATGTATTTTGGACGATACCAAACGCTCCATACTAATGGATACCTAGCGGTGACGTCACGCCTAGGTTGAGGTACAAGGCTGAGACTAAAATTTGTCCGACGAATTTTTAAGTGTACATCGATTAAAATATATTTTTTTAGTAATTTTATATTTTTTAAAATGGACTTTCCCATCGATTTTTAAATTGTTTAATAAAATCGTCTGTGCAAAATTTCAAAGTGAAAATTTCAACAATGAGTTAAATACATGTATGCTATCATGCCATCACACTTTTTTCAATTTTTGAACCTTGTCGTTTACCCAATTAAAATTACTGAAATGAATAAGTATAATTAACTAATTAGATCAGTAATTGAAACTTTTAGCTTTAATAACGACTCTATTACACAAATATCATAGATTCGTTACACTTATTAATTTCATTTAAATATATTATTATATTCAATTTAAGTGAGTATATTAATTGAAAGAAAATAATAAAAAAACAAAACAACTAATAAACTTTGAGTAATCATCACGTGAACCGGCAGGAACCGCAACACACGTGATGTTTACAACGACCACAGATAAAGCACGACATAATGTATTTCTTTTTTTTGTTTCCTTATAATGTATTTTAAGGAAACAAACCTATGGCATCGATAATAATGCTGTTGTACTTAGTTATCGAAATGATATGGTCTTGAACTTATCATCATTGCGTATGGCCGTATGGCAATCGTACTGCGCGAATCGATCCACATCCAGATTTTTTTGCCAGCTTGCGGCGGCAGGCGTCAGATTGTGCAATCCGTCATGCCACGGGAAAAACAGCGAAGTGGTCATTGTGTGGCTTGTGCTTATTTATTTGTTTACTAAATTCATGTACGTACCCAGTATTGAACAGGATACAACATAGAACGGAACATTAGTACAAGGGTGCTGCTTAATTCTAAAGAAATATCTTCCAGCAGACCTAAGATAGGAAACGACAAGAAAATGGTTACAGGCGTGTACGTAAATATAAAATCTAAGTACTTTTCTACTAATTAATTAATTAGCTAGAGTCGACTCGCTAAGAAAAAGATCTCAGTAATGATTTCTTATGTTTTCGCGATTGTTACACATTCAGTGATGAGCTTAGATAAAGCGAGGGAACTCTGTAAGAATCTAGCAAATGGACATCCGTAGTCTCTGCCTACCCCTACGGGAAAAAGGCGTGATGGTAGGTATGTATGTTACAGATTCAATGAAATATTACTATTTGTAACGCGTTTTTGACTCAAAAGATCTATAAGATCTATTTTATTTATACCTATATATGTTTTTCTTGTTACTTGAGCTTTTACTTTTTGTTCCTTGTCAGAATCATTTCATTTCTTCTTGTTTTCCCTCGCATGCGCTACATTTATATAAGAAACCTATCTGTGTATATAAGAAGATGAGGTTTATTCTGTATTTTCTTCCACCTACCTGTAGAAGTTAATGAATACCTAACCTTCCTTAAGAATAACGCTAAAATACTTACCTAAGTTTACTTTATGTAGTTTTCCGAAGAACTACTCATCATCATCATTTCGTGTAGGTTACATTGTCTATCGACTATGCACACCCTGGTCTCAGAGTTCTTCGGAACCGCCTCTCAGTCTCTGACGTTCCTTTAACGACTACCAAATGGGGACCAATGGCTTAACGTGCCTTCCGAAGCACGGAACCATCTTTATTATCAGACAATCAGGTGATTCAAGCCTGCAAAGTCCTAACCAAACTGGACACAACTAAACAAAGTATGTTTCCGGTGGGAATCGAACCAACCAACCCCTGGTCAAAGGCTATTACTAACTACTTCTAACTTGCTTTTCAAATTTTGTACAGTTGGCTGGAAGAAGAAGATACAGAAGAAACCTCTTCTTCATATATAAATAGGTTCTAGTACAAAAGGAGTAAAAAGCAGTACACACAAAGTACCAACTACCTATTACTTGGTACACATCGCAGACAATTGTAATTTCCTTTGCGAATTGAATACGCGTGCGAAAAGACTATACTTAGATAGGTATCCCCATATTTAACATTCTTAGGTTCTTTTTTTTCATAACAAGATTTGGCCAAATTCTTCAATAGTTTATTCTTAGCATCACGTGAATGCACCGTAATATCATTTCTTGCTTCCATTCAAGCCACCGAACAACTTTCGTTCACAAATAAATAACAAAATTGGCCTTTATTGCTTTTATGATAAGGTGTATTTATCGATACTCGATTGTTAGATACAATTTTGTTAGTCTGTAGGTAGGGCACAATAAGGCAATTGGCCGGCAGTGATTGGATGACAATGGCGGGACACCTACGTAGGAACAGAATTGGTAGTAATAGGTCTGGTTATGGGTTATTCAGGGCTCAGCCTAGGCCAAGGTCGATATAGGCTTCCTCATTTGGTGGTCATTCATTCATATCGAGTGGGTAACATGGTAAATCTACTATACACCCCGGTGTCAGAGAATTTCGGATCCACCTTTCGGCCTCTGATGTAGTTCCTTTAACGACCAATGGCAGCCGGGAACAACGGCTTTACATGCCTTCTGAAGCACGTAATCATCTTTATTAACAGTCAATCAGGTGATTCAATATTGCAATGTCCTAATAAAACTGGAATAATTGGTTAAGTGCGTGTTAAGGGTCCCGTACCTTTATCTATAAAAACTGCAAAAAAACAGACCAAATGGAACATAACCCGAGGTGTGTTAGTGGCCAATACTGTCAGATATTTTCACGCTGCCAAGAAGCAATCTGACACAGCCCAACGACTGCCATATATCGATAACATCTAGGACCCACAGCTTTACGTGCCTTCCGAGGCACAGAGGAGCTTGAAATAGAAATTGTCATTTAATGGCGACCAATCCAATACGCGTCGCGCCTCGCTGTCACTTGACACGCGCATTTGCTACGGATGCGCGCTCCGCACTCTGCTATCAAGCTCCTCATTCTTGGTAAAAGTATTTGGGCATATATGTTATACACGATAATATGTTTCATGGTTTGTGGCCCTTTGGGTTAAACTTGTATATTTTATTTTTAGCACAACACGTAGTATCAGGAATTTAACAAAACAGCAAATGTGGTAGATTCTTGTCGTCAATAGTAGTCATAAAATAAAGAATAAACAAAAGTTAAACCAACGATCCATCTCCTTTTCAAAATGGTTGCGTGACAGCAGTCGCTACAATGTATAACCAGTACCAGTCTAGGAAAGCATATCCTGCGTCCGAAGGGTAAGCGGACGACGCAACTAGGTACACACGCTAGGATGAAGGAAGTTACAACGAAAGTATAGAGCTTGACCTTTGGTTTATGAAATGGCGTTTGTTGTACCTACTTACTATATTATTTTCTACATAATGACGGTTTCATTTTCCATTCTTGAATTTTTTTAATTAATTTAATGTGGCAAACTTAATGATCTACTCGTAGAAAAACTCGTAGAAAATCTTCCTTACTTTTTATTTGGTGTTAGCTTCTTATAATCTTGGGTTATTTAGCAACATCTAATAAAATTCGTGTTTTTTCTATCAAATATACAATACAATACAAAATTCTTTATTGCACAACAAGGATACATTGTCAAATACAAGCAATTACAAGAAATAACCTTGCGCAAAAGGCGGCCTTATCGCAATCATTATAAAATATAATAAAAATTGTTAATACTGTATTCCGCTGTCTGCTTAACAACCAATGAAATAGAGTAACAAATTATGTTTAAATGTCTATACGTTGCAAATGAGCAAAGTACTTGCGAAAGCACGAAACATGTAGTACGCTTCTGTTCTCTCGTTGTTGCCTTGTTGCCCATTATATTGCCGAGTTAATTTGCCGCGGTCACTAACAAAGGTTGCCGTAAACTGTAATTGCCGTGGCCAATCCTGTGCAGAGATGAGCTGAATTTACCACAGGTTTAAGTGGAAGTTCTGTATTTTTTATATTTATTCTACTCGTGAATAAAGTAGACAACTCTAAAAAATAAGCACCTTTTTTGGAGGAAAAACGATAATTCTGGTACATTATGGAGAGGAAAAATAAGTAAGTCCGCCATTTTACCTCATTTATCATGCACATTTATGATATTGTCATGTTTTTTAGTACAATAAAGTGTATTTTTGTTTCAAATGTGATGACATGAATAAATATGTAGAGTGGACCTTAAAATATAGATACTTGCTTATGTAGAGGCTTAGAAGTAAGACTATTGTCATACATTTTAAAAATAGGACATAATAATGTCGAATAAACATCATTTGAAAATGAACGAATATTATTCGATATCGAACGAAAATCATACCTTTCAAAAATAGGTCTACAGATGACTTTTTCCTTGTAAAATATGTAGTTCCACGTTATAGGTGCGACCCTAAGGGTGCCTTTCCACCAGAGATGTGCTACGCTACGTTGCTAGGGATGCGTCTGATATCCACCAATCATGTTCATTGGTCCACACAGCATAGCAGTGGTGGAAATGGGTTCAATTAAGCTATGATTTTTGTAAGGAAAGATGCTTGCCCTGGATGCGTGCTATGGACGCGTGCTATGGACGCGTGCTACGGATGCTATGGATGCATCATCAATGTCAGTAGGCTCGCGTTTATCACCGAAAGTAGACATGCCTTCGTGGAAACAAAAAGTTATTTTATATCTCGCAACGCCGAGAGGAAGGCGCGCGGTGGCGATGCAAGCGTCTCCCCCCTCACCGCGCTACCGCTCAGCGTGCCTCTGTATACATCCCATAGCTCTAGCTGCGCATCTTCCTCGCACAGCTACATAGCTTAGTATTCGTGGAAACGGTCACATAGTTTCGTAGCGTAGCTTTTACATCTTCGCAGCATAGCTGCATAGCACATCTCTGGTGGAAAGACACCCTTAATACGTCAAAATCTATGATCTTACAATTCCTTTTTGCAACTCTAACCATAAATTGTTAATTAACCATAAACACTAAATTCTATGTATGGCCTGTTTTAAATATTCAGTTACAAAAATAAACAGTTCCGTTAAATCAAGAACCATGACTTACAGCGTACCCTAGGCTCCGAAGCGTAAGCTGACGACGCAACTAGGAATACACGCTGGGATGATGATGAATCGGTGAGACAAACGACTTTCATTTAACATATAATTCATACATTTCAAAAATACGGCTTCTGAATCGAATTTTCCTTGATCACGTGGGCGAAGCCGCGGTATACATTTATTGTGCTTTTAAAAGTAAAAAAAATATACTTTGACAATTGGCGGACTTAATGCGAATCTGCTATATTTTTAATTCTATTAGTCTGAGAATCTTATATTTTGAGAACCTCATACGACTATTATGCGAATAAAGGTGCTAGTTCCCTAAATGGAGCCAGTTTAACCAAGTTCGAAAATCTACTTAGTCTTAAGTCGCATACTAGCATGGCAGTTAAAATTAAGGGACCGATTATTCAAACAAAACAGTTGAACAATAAGAAATTCGGTAAGTGGAAATGTAAAACGTGTAAGGTTAAGTAACATATTTCCTTTGAAGTAACGGCCTTAAGGACACGAATTGAGTCTTGTCCTTTTCCTTGTCGACGTTAAATGATGGACCCGTACTGTCAAGAAACTTTTACCAGGACCCACAGATGGTATCTCAACTTGAAGATATGAGAAAGTTTCATTTTTACTCTATTTTGAATTACTTGAGATTTCGGTGAAGGAGGAATTAGGTCAAATTTTGATAGTGTTTCTTTTATAATTTCTCGTTAATTCTTAAATTAACGAGACGAACAAGCATTGTCTAGCAGTCATCCTAAGAGATTAGATTAACGTTTTCTCTTTCTTCGTCGTCATCACATTTAAACAAGAAAAAGTATTTCATCAATAAAATAACAGAAAGGATTCTTGGTTTCACAGCTATACGGATTGGGATGCAAAAAGGATTACACTTTAGCACACACGGAGATCGATAGCCTAGCGAAGCACGCGTATCCTTAACGATAGCGTATGTAAAGCGATGGAAAAACGCAGCTCGTGTTGGATTGATCGCCATTAGTGACACGCTCCTCTTCTGAAGGCACGTTAAGCAATTGGCCTCGATCGTTATCAGTAGATAGCAGTCGTAAGTCCGTATTAGAAGCATTTAGGGAGCCTGAAAAACGTGGAAATTTTAACACACCATTAGTCATGTTTCAGTTGGTCTGGTTTTCCTGTAAAATGATCCCTTACAATAACTACTAATCGCAAAGAATCTACGACCTCGTGTAGGACTTAACAGAGCACCCAAGGGTCTGAAGCGTAAACTTAGGACGAAAGTGAGAAACTGCTTGAGCGTAGAAGAAAAAAGATGAACTGCTGTCGACCTTTTAAATAACCAATGGCTTTCAACAACACTGATACTGTGTTTTAGGACGCTACATGAAGAATAGAGGTAGCCGTCTCGTCATAATAAATGTAAACTATTCTATGTCCCACTTCTCCTTAACTGAAACTTAATATGAGACTACATTTTAAAAGTCAAATTACTCACGTACCGTGCCACATGACACGTGCATTCTTTAACTACATAGGATAAGAACAATAAATCTGTGAGTACAAGAACAATGTTATTTTTAATACTAATATTTCTTTACTAATTTATTTTTAAACTAAAATTAGTAAAAGATATTAGAAAATGTACGGAAATAGATCAATTTAAAAGTCTCCTATACGATCATCTAGTTTATAAGGCATAATATTCGGTAAATCATTACTTAGAAGGACAATAAAATAAATTACTTAGATGGAAATGGATCAATAATAATAATGAATTAATGAATAATTTTTGACATTGCATGTTTGAAATTTTAATATATTAAAAAGTTTTTTATATTTGTATGCCTAATGGCGAACCACAGACATGTACAATAATTTAATTATAAGATCTCTATAACCTGTGGTACACACATAAATATATTTGAATTTGAATTTATGAAGATGTTCAAACACTCTTTATATGGAAAGTACGCGAGTCTGGCTGTTATCGATAGATAGAATATAGATTGATAAGAAAATTATTGATACAATAGCAAATTTCTAAATTTACACAGAACAGGCAAATCTTAAATGTTATCTAGATTTAAGATTTAATTGATTGATTTGTGTTTGCTCAGAAAGTAACATGATTTGACGAAACAAAACCTTTTTTGCATTTGACGAATTTGAATAACAATAAGTGATAAGAGTTCGGTTGACGAATTGAATCAATTTTTTACACTTGACGAATTATATCCTAAATCCTTATTTTGTATCCTTAAAATATCTTGAGGGCGTCATGTCAACTCGCGTTAGATAAATATTCCCGCGCAAGTCTCTCAAAGGGCCAGTCCTTTAGTGATCCATAAAACCCAAACGGAGATACAATAAAAATAATATTTATTTAACTTGCATTACACATCAACACCAATAAAGCCTGTAAAAGCCAATTTTCTGATTCGTTACAAGCCATTTGCTCTTTTGAAGTTATATTCTCTATTTTTTGTTTCGAAATAAAAATTGATGAACCGAATCCGCGGACGTGGGAAAATATTTTTTTATTTAAACTCTGGATATACAGCGGTCGTGCCCAAGCGAATTCATCATTTTTAAACGTGTCGACTGGTTGAAGGTTTATGTCGGCAAAAATGTTGTTTTTCTCTGTGGTGTGGACTGAAATGCGTGAAAAATTACTGTTCTCTCCGGAGCGCTGTAATCTTTTAGTCTGTTCTGTCTTATTTTTTTTAAATCTACCGAATATCAATTAGCAGAGGATTCCTACAATTACAGAATTCCGAGGCTGCATCATTACCACCACTGTTGGATATAGGCCTGAGGATTGCCAGAATGACTGGTTGGAAGCGGTCTACATCTAGCGCTTGCCTGCGATCTTTTTCAGTTCATCTGACAATCGAGGGGCTAAGCCAAATTCACAATCTCATACATATTTTTCTTTTAGGATGTCGTTACCGTTCTAAAATTGTTACTTTGGCTACGAGAGTGTGTCCAATGCTGCTCTTGCTTGTTTGACATCAAGCGAAATCATAAAGCTACACGAATCTCTGAAATTGGGCAATTATAGTGAACATTTTGTAGAATCTTACAATTTTTTTGTCCTGGTAAAAGAAATATTCACAAACTAGAAGAATAGAATAAAGCTTTATTGATTAATCCATCACACACTAGAAAGGTCTTACAAGTACAAGATACATAAAATGCGTGACAGACGTCTCAATAGGTGGCGGCTCAGTGTTACGCTGGACATGCAAGCATGACTAGCACTGATTTTCAGCCACCACCTACTGAGGAGGTCTAGCTGTCTCTTGAATCGAAATGAGAACCAAAGTCAGGTATCTAAGTAAATGTTCCATTCTAAAATTACTAAAAACATGTACATTGGTATATTTTTTAAATTTAAGAGAGGTAGGAGATTTTGTAAGGAGTAGTCCGTCTAGGGAAGTACCTCCACCCTACAGAAGACCGCAGCCAAATAACACTGTGATGCAATGTTGTGTTCCTGCTAGTGTGTAGGGTCGCCAGGCTCCAAAGGTCAGGTCGGCAACTCGCTCGTGACATCTCCGGTGTTGCAGGCGTTCATAGGCTACGGTAACCACTTCCCATCAGGTGGGCCGTACGCCTGTTTGCCTACTTAGAAGTATAAAAAATAAAATTAAAAAAATGAAAAATCTGTTCATGCCACATTGCGTAATATTTGCGATCGCGTCAATCGAATTTCACATGGGCTGTAATAATTTTGTACATATTAATTGTCGACCTAAATCTGTAAGACAAAACAACGGTATTTTTGACACTCCGCCGACCAAATTTAAACCTTGGAACAATGCAACAAGAGTTATAATTATATATATATGGCAAATATAACTTTGTGTACTCGTCTCTATTGGGAGCGTCGGATAATCCGAGCGATATTCGGATATTGTATAGGATTTATCTCTGGAGACTTGATATCGTTGTTTCTCTTTATCATCATAACGATTTCGATGAATGTTAGGTGTAGGTACCTAAATAACAAACGCGAATTTAATGTAACTATAACAATCGCGTAAACATAACACAACATTTATTTACATTTTATATATTCACATTTTAGGTTGTCTTACCGCTCAACTTTCTCAGTCTCACCCACTTAAGTTCGTCGTTTACAATATGTAACAAAGTTAAATAAATAAACAAACATTCATATTAAAAACCTTAAAACTTAATCAGTGCAAACTACTTGTTCGAAAGGGTGTTTTTAGTATTGTATTTTACCTAATTACTGTATTAATAATATTATTTCACCTATTCATAGAAATACAATCCCCAGTCCGCTTCATTCAATATGCCTATTATACTAAACAGTGTCGATTTGATACAGTCATTAATGAATAGTTAATTTAACCGCTACCTGTAATTTCCTGAGTTTCCTGAGTATACACGTATATAACCAGATTAATATTAAAGTAAACTGTAGTTGATATCAATTCTCTCGTGAAAAATTTATGTCAAGCTAGCTGTTTCCCGCAGCACCGCCTGCGACAAAAAGTAGCCTAAGTTTGACTTCGGGTCTTCAACTAAATATATTCATACGAAACATCATAATCCGTTCAGCGGTTTGGCCTAGAAAGCATAACAGACAGACAGAAAAATTTTCGCACTTATCATATTAGTATGGGTATGGAAGTATGGATTTGAAAGAAAGAAAGAATAAATGTTTATTTGGTACTACTAAACATACATACTTAAAATATAAGGTACAGTAATATAAAAAATGTGTAGTACCAAAAAGGTCTCCGCTCAGCATAAGTCGGGGCCTGAGCCTCGACGCTGGTCTTACGCGGATGCCTCAATTATAAGATAAATTACAATAGGCTATTGGACTGTGTTCACATTTTGACAAAATTTTTATACGGAACAATACATACACTAAAAAGTAACCGATTCCAAAAACAACAACAAAATTGGTAATTTAAAGAAAAGTGGGAGCGTGAAGGGGACGTCTTGCTATCTCTTTTGTACGTACGAAATCAAGTGGCAGTGACGTCACTCACTATTAGGTGCGTCCTTTTCTTGTTTCTTGACAGCTTTCCCTCCCACAGGATTTCAAAGGCTTAAATATTGAATAGATACAAAAAAATCTTTCTGTTTTAGAATTCACGGACTCAAATTTGTGATATGAAATATCATTGTGATATGAGAAATGTAATAAAAATTGAGTCAAGTAGCCTATTGAGACATAAGAAAAAAATAAAATAATGGAAATAGAGACATAAATTTTATTAGTGAATATTAACGCTGCGTGCGTCTAAAAGGAGGGGCAAACTAATAGTCCCGAAGTTCAATAATAAATACGGTAATAGTACGAGGAAATGGCTAACACCCACACTTTGTAATGAGCTACCTGTAGAACTTATTATGAAAGCAGCCTCTAAAAATAATTAAAAAAATACGCTTGTTCTTGTATCATTATTGATAAATGTCGCAGATGGAGATAAAATCTGACTGGAGATCGAACCCGGAAGCGTATTGCAACACTGTATATCAGTACAGACACCAATAGTCTGTACTCGATCACTTTGTGTGCATTAAAATAACGAATACTCTAAAGCGAACTGCGTATGAACACAGACCAATCTGTACCAATATACAGTTTGTTCGCATATAAAGCAAAATATAACTGTTTAATTGCAAGTAACCAAAGCTGCCTCATTTTTTATTAGGTACTTATTGTTTGTGCTTAGCGGCATATAACGGTTGTTTTTTGTTACTTAACCGATTCAGGCGTTACTTTGCGGAAGTTAAAGTTACAATCACTTAATAAATTATTTTGCGTGCTTCCGCCACCAGTTAGTTCATGCAAACTATTGCCGGCCGGCACCCACCCACTACTATTAGTCCCAACATGCCCGCCACCACTAGCTTGCACATGCAACACGTGTTTCGCCTCCACGCGAGGCATCTTCAGGCACTAGATCAAGCTGTTAATAGTCCGACTTATAAACGACGAATGACACAAAACCATCGTACCCTTCCTATTATACTACTACCCCCACCACTAAGAGGTGGGATTATGAAACATGTTAAGTAATGGAGAATTATTTAAATCAGTTTGTTTATTAATTAAGGGAATTTTTAAATTTTTATGTTTATTTATTTCTAACTGCTCCAAAATGTTAAGTTTTAACCCTTTCTCTTTAACATGTAATATTTCATATGTATGATTAGGTGACAAATTATGATTATGTTCTAATAAATGTTCCGCAAAATGAGACCTCTCTGGGTGTTTATTTTTAAATGCGTTTAAATGTTCGTTATAACGAGTTTTGAAATTACGACCAGTCTGACCAATGTATATAGGTATGTTGACAATCATCGCAGCTCAATTTATATATGCCCGATTTTTTATCTGACTTAATTTTGTCTTGTGTATTACAAATGCTCCTTAAAGTATTATTTGGTTTTAGGGCTACATGCACATTATTTTTTCTAAATATTCTAGTTATTTTATCTGTAACATTACCTAAATAACATAAACTCGCCGTATATTTATGTCCTGAACTGGAAAAAGCTGCATATAATAGATGTTTTATAATGTTTTGATTTTTCTTTTGTATAATTTTATTAACTATATTTTTTGTATAACCGTTTGATTGAGCTATTTGATATATAATATTCAATTCCTTATTATAATTATCGCTGTTGAGTGGTACAGTCATTAAACGATGTACCATAGATTTATACGCGGCGAGTTTATGCTGCCAGGGATGATTAGATGTCACAGGAATTGTTGTATCTGTATATGTGGGTTTGCGATATATCGAAAATTCCACTTTATTATTGTTTCTAGTAATAGTTAAATCCAAGTAATTTAATGCTTTATTTTGTTCTAATTCTATTGTAAATTTTATTTTTGGATGAATCATATTTAATTCGGAAACAAAATTGCTTAATTGTCTGTTGGTGCCAGTCCAACATATGAAAATATCATCAACATACCTATAATAATGAAAAATGTAATTCGATTTCCCAATAATATTATTTTGTTCAAAATTATCCATGAATACATCAGCCATAAGTGGACTAAGGGGTGAACCCATTGCTAAACCTTCCTTTTGAACGTAATATTTGTCATTAAATTGAAAATAATTTTGAATCATACAAAGTCTCGTTAACCGTATTATCTCATTAATTTCACCTGGATGTAGTTTTTTCTTTTCCCATTCCGATTCCAAAATCTTCAAACAATCATCATAAGGAACGTTGGTAAATAAGCTTTCTACATCTAAAGATATTAATTTTGAATTTGCCGGAAGGTCTATATCTTTAATATTTTCAATCAACTCTAAACTATTTTTTAGACTATTTTTGGGATTAAAGCGGTCCAAGCCATAACAATATGCGACTTAGTTTCAAAAGACGACTTTGTAGCAGAAAGTAGGTTAGGTTATGGTTTTACAGTGACCATAAAAGTGAGCAAGCGAGCAAAGAGAGCGAGCGACCGAGTTGTTTTGTTTTGCCAAATGTCTACCTGGGAATAATAATTTAGCATACGATAACTTAGGAAACTCTTTTATTCCAAACATAAGTACATAATCCTGCCATTCTACATACCATAGCAGCCCAAATTATCTGTGCTCGCATGTTTTTGCGCTTACTGATTACAGCAAAGTGTATTTTATTTTGGCCTCTCTCTGTACTGACATGCAGTATGCTCTCCAGCTACAAGAGCATATTGCATGCGATTTCAGAGCAACCGCTGTCTGTAGTAGTACACATTGTGGTAATATGCAACCCGGGAGCTCCTAAGTAGAAATCACACCACAGAGGTCGTCAAAATAACTAGTTATAGATACAGAACATATATTAGTTAACATGGGTTTAACAAATATTTTTCTAATACGAGGGTTAGTTATTCATTTAATTATGCATAGGGTTTATAAAATAAATAATATATTTAATAGCAAAACTTAGATAAAAAATACTTGATATTAAAATAGATAATAAAATAGGTCGTAATATCGAATGGGATACATTATGAACTGACCCTATACACCTTTAATACAAGCATTAATGAATAGACATCGAGATGAAATCACAAAGGGGTTTTCCTAGTTCCGCACATGACATTTGACTCTGATAAAAAAGGTAGGCAATAAATATATATTTGTATTTATGGTTCTATTAATGACGTCATAGAAAAAACCCTTCTTTGAGGAGCTCGTTAGTCGAGCGCGACCCGTGTATCCGTAGCGAATGCGCGCGTCAAGCGACGGTGTGACGCGACCACTTTTGGATTGGTCTCCATTTAGTGGCATTTTCTATCTTGAGCTCCTCCGTGCTTCGGAAGGCATGTTAAGCCGTTGGTCCCGGTTGTTGTCGATAGATAGCAGTCGTTAGGCTGTGTCAGATGCCTAGGGGTAGCCTGAAAAATTCTAACAGTGTTGGACACTAACACATCTTGGGTCATATTCCTGTTGGTCTGGTTTCCCTGTGAAAAGAGTTACGGAGGTCAGACGGCAATCGCTCCATTGTAATAACCAGTTCCGCCTAATCTAGGACCATGACTTACAGCGTACCCGGCTCCGAAGCGTAAGCTGACGACGCAACTGGGAATACACGCTAGGATGATGATGAGAAAAAACATAAGTCGTCATAAAGACATAGTCATTCAAAATTCATAAGGCATCCTGGAAGAAATTGCTTTTAGCGATAAGGCCACCCATATCGCATTTATTTTAACATCTTATGTATCTTACAGTTTTATTTTTCTTTTGCAACAAAATTAAAGTCGTACTATCTGTTCGCCGCAGCTGCGCTACTATGTTTGACCCCGGGTCTTGAACTATATTCATACCAAATTTCATCAAAATCCGTTCAGCGTTTGGGCCGTGAAATTGTAATAGACAAACAGACAGACAGGCAGACGAACATATAGACTATCGTATTTATAATATTAGTATGAATATTTAACTGAGTCCGTTGTCTTGATTTATTATCTAAAACTCACAACAAAATGCAAATTTTACATGTTTTTCTTAAAATATGTAATAAGCATTGAGGAAGGAAATATGGCCATTATGATGGCATACATAATAAAACCATAAAATAATCTAAATGCAATCATTTATATTTCTAAAAGGGAAAACCAACTGATTGAGTAGGCATCGCAATGTTCAAAGAAAACATAGAAAATATGACGTCATTCGGTCACACAGTAATGACATCGATAGATATATCGAACACTTGTACTTATGCGTTACATTGTGCCCTAAAAAAAGCGCTAAATTTTTAAATTAAAATTAAGAATATTGAATAAATATTAATTATTCATTAATTGTATTGTATTAAAGCAGTAGTTCCCAAACTTATTTTTCTCGTGGACCACTTTCAAAATTTTACTGGTTTCGGTGGACCCCCTGCTGCTACATTTCTACCACATTCTTAAAGTCGCCAAAAAATAAAAATTGTGTCACTTCTGAGTTCTGTCCCTATATTTCGATATGTAAAATAAAAACGAAAAATGGTACATTTTATATCACTTTATTTATTAAAAGAATAGAATTACAAGGAAAAAATATTAAGGTAATATAGGTTCAGGTCATAATTTTAATTAATGGGAAGGATGTATCTGATGGAGTGTCAGCAAACGATCAATGTTTGGCTTTATTTTTGTGAGCAATAACCGCAAATCCCCCCGCTCTGTGATGTTTAATTTGCTCCTTTTTTTTGTTAAGAGGTTTGTAACGGCACTAAAACTCCTTTCGACAAGATATGACGAGGGAAAAGCTATTAAAAATTTCCTTGCGATTTCCCACAGTCCAGGATATTTTTCGGGTATTTCTGCTTGCAGCCAAAATGTTGGGTAGCCTTTTCTAAATTTCACCTTCAGCTCCTCATTAGTGCTTAGCTCGAGCAGCTCCTCTTGTAATACAACATTGGCCACTTCCGTTTCATCAAATGGATTTATTATCCATGGTGGTATATCCATCGTCAGTATATCTTCAAACCTGGTTTTGAAGTCATCATGCAGGGCACTTAAATGTTGACTGTAGGTATGGATATCCTCATCAATACATTCTACCTGCGACAAGTTTGGAAATTGAGAGAATTCGCGCCGACTAATGTTTTGCTTCATAAATTTCAATTTCCCAAGAAAAGCCGAAATTATCCCCTTTGTTTTTATTAAATTCAGGCTGTCCCCTTGTAACTGCAAGTTAATATCATTAAATTTTTTAAACAAATCTGTCAAATACGCAATGTCTGCTTTGAATTTGATCAAGTTTTCTTTTAAATCTGGATCTCTACTTTCTAAGAACTCTAATATGGAATCGAAAACAGAGTAAAATCTCGTTAAGCATGCACCTTTCGACAACCAGCGTACTTCAGTATGTAAGAGCAGTCGTTGGAAGTCTTCATCATTTTCGTCGCACAATTGAGCAAATAAACGTGTATTCAATGCATTGCTTCTGATTTTGTTGACAGCTTTTATTACAAAATGAAGAGATTGGTTCAACCTGTCACTTAAATGTTTTGCCACAAGATGTTGTCGGTGGATTACGCAATGAATAGCTGTAAGTCCTGGTATAATTCTTTTGAGATGACTTATAAACCCACGATATCGCCCGACCATTGCAGGAGCTCCGTCTGTTGCCACTGAAATAATGTTTGTAAATGGGATCGATTTTTCCGTAAAAAAATTACTCAGGACATTAAATATTGATTCGCCTTTAGTGTCAGTCTCCAAAGTTCTGGCAAATAGCAATTCTTCGTGAATTTCTTCCTCAACAATAAATCGGACATATGCCAATAGTAATGCTTCATTACTGGGTAACGTTGACTCGTCCAGTTGTATAGAAAAATGAGTTTTTTGCAGATGATTGCACAAAAAGCTTTCGATATCAGAGCTCATTTCATCAATGCGTATTTGTACAGTATTGTTACTTAATGGAATTCTTTTTAGTACGTCAAATGGAGATTTGTGCAAAACAGTTTTTAAAACCTCTTCAACAGCGGGTAAAATTAATTGTTCTCCGATAGTGTGCGGTTTTCCAGATTTTGCTATAAGTAATGAGATATTGTAAGATGCCCGCAAGCCATCATCGTTACTTTGAGATGTTGAAGCGAACATACTGTGCATGGTGGGTCTCTTTCCATATTTTTCTTTCAATGTTTGAAAATATTTTAAATCTTTACCTATTTTATCAGTATGACACCTTTTTAGATGATCTTCGAGCTTTGATGGTTTCATAGAGTCATTGCTCAAAACTTTGTTGCATAATAGGCACATGGGCAATTGTTTGTCTGCCTCTGATGGAACAAAACCATATTTCAAATAATCGACACTATATTGTCGACATTTTTTCTTTGCTGTAGCCATGTTTCGTGTCAGTTACCTTACCTGTAAAAAAAATGTTTTAGTAACCAAGTTTTTTTCTGAATATAGGTATCACACCGCAGCCTTTGTCAGCACGCGGAAATAGAATTACGGCTTGTAAAGGGACCAACTAATAAACCGCTGAGACAAATACAAACGTTTTCACAAAACGGTATCAATTTTAAAGTACATAATTTACCACTAATTTTTAATAGTATAAATAAAAATTAGTGTACTCAGTATCGAATACTGATCATATTTGTGTAGGAAAAAATAAACGTCGAAATCCCAAAATTGTCCATAAAAACGATAACTAACATTTTATTAAATCAATGAGTTCACGCGCTCCGTGTATTTGCGTATTTTTTGTCTGCGGCTTCATTGTTAAAACGTGACAAACAGGCATCGAAGTTCAAGCCCCGCCCTTTTCCCGTCGCCCGCGCACCGCTCGCTCTTTCCGAAAAGGAATAGTTTTGATAAAATAGTTACTTCAAAATCAATTTAACATGATTATGAAAATTCCTTTTTAATAAAATTAGTAGTTATTTGCAAGAAAAATTACAAAATTAATTGCTCTGCAATATTGCTTATTCGGCCTTTTTAGAGAGGCAGTGCTTCTCTCGTGAAAAAACAATTGAATAAAACGTGCTGTGTTTGTCTTCAAATCGAAAGAGGACAATTAAAATATCTGTAAGTTACCTATCTATACAGGCCGTTGTGATCAACCGACTAGTACACGTAAACAAAATACTTATGTACTATAACAAAAAAAGGTAGCTTACTTACTTTTCTCCGGCACTAGCAAACACAGATATAAATTTTCTCACAACTTTTTTCCAAATTCCGCCTTGTTTTCGAAATTCCGGAAACAAATGAATGCGTTTGGTTGCCTTTGGCATCAAGTATTTATAGTGTTGATCAAGTTCATGTCTGAACAAGCATTAAGCATTGTCGGGCGGATAGCGCTTTGCAAGTCTGTACACGAAATTGTACGTAATATCGAATACACAAGTTTGGACAAGTAACAGTCGCTTGCCTTATTAAAATATTATCTGCTTAGATAGGTACTTAAAACAATGTAGGTAGGCCCTTATAAAAACTATGCTTACATTTTTGCTCTTTACTATCAAAAGCAGATAAATTTTCGTGGACCCCCATTAACATCTTATGGACCCCCATTTTTTGTTCACGCCTACGTAGACCCCCAGCAAGTCTCCCGTGGACCCCTGGGGGTCCACCTGGACCACTTTGGGAATCACTGTATTAAAGGCTTGTAAATGTTTTAGATATGTGTAAAAAGTGATCTTCACATGTTCTATTTTGACTCGCAATTTGCATGTATGAAATATTGGATTTTTTATAGCAAGTCCCACAACAAATGAATGGGTGGGTACTATCGGTTATGTTTCTGTGCAGTTTCTGCCTCACTTTTATACTAGAGTTACTAGGCTTCTAGATATAAGTATCTAAGTAAGGGGTAAGCCCCTTATTCATAAAAATAAACAAACGTTCATTATGACCAAATTAACTAATTTATGTTTCGTCTCGTCCTTTCACGTAGTAGTTTGGTATTAGGTAGGTATGTAGTTTAGGTATTTTCGAATAGGTTACATGGCGAGACTGTACACCCTAATATCAGAGTTTTTTGGCACCACCTTTATTTTATTTATTTGGAATAACAAACAGATACAAAATATATGTTGACCACCTTTCGGCCTCTGACATGGTTTCTCTAATACCAGCAGATGGCAGCCAGGGCCAATGGCCTCCCAAAGTTTTAAAGTGCCTTCCAAAACACGGAATAATATTTATTACCAGACAATCAGGTGTTTCAAGCCTGCTATGTCCTAACCAAACTGGAAACAACTAAATAAAGTGTGCATGGGATTTGAACCCATGACCTCTGCAGGCTAACTAAGTATTAAATACTGGACCATAGAGTTAGTCTTTTGTCATTAAATAATTTAAAAAAAATAAGTGTAGCAATAAGGATCACTTGTATGGTTTCGTACCTAATTTAAATTCAAGTTAAGTACTGGCGCCAGTAACTTACGAAACTTAAATCGTAAGCTGGGTTGGTAGCGGAATTTAAAACCAGTTTCACACATTCAAAGAAATATATGTTCACGTTAGGATTGCTAGAATACTAGCCAATATTTGTGCCAATTATTTGTACAAATATTTGTCAAATGCCTGCTCTGTGGTCCAGTGGTTAAGGCGTCTCCCTTTGACCCAGAGGTCGTGGGTTCGATTCCCACGGGAAGTATACTTTGTTTAGTTGTTTCCAGTTTGGTTAGGACATTGCAGACTTGTCATTGAATCACCTGATTGTCTGATAATAAAGATTATTCCGTGTTTTCGAAGGCACGTTAAACCGTTGGTCCTGACTGCCATTTAGTGGTCTTTAAAGAACATCATGATCTGGTGTCCCTATTAAAAAGGGTTACGGAGGTCAGACGGCAGTCGCTAAAATGCTGTCAAATCTAGGACTATGATTGAAGCTGGGCTCCGAAACTTAAGCTGACGACGCAGCTAGGAAATATGCTAGGATGAAGAAGGAGAAGATAAATATTTGTCAAATAAATTTGGCATGTTAATGCTTAGCCTTTTGCCTGGAGATTTGCTTACGAAACATTTTCTCGATTGTTTTCTTGATTCATTCATTCATACCGAGTGGGTTACGATTCATTTCATCTTAAACGTCCTGGTCGGAGTTTTTTCGGAACCGCCTTTTGGCCTTTGATTTGGTTCCGTTAACGACCGCCTTCTGGCACCTAATGGCTTAACACGCCTTCCGAAGCACGGAATCATTTCTTGATTGCCAACTAAGAACGAATTTTCGAAAATAACCCATGCGTTATCTCTACTGTCAATGACACAGTAATCGGCTCACGAAGTAGCGTATACTTGAACGTCGATATCGGAAAGTTTCTGTTCTTTATGGATCTTTAAAAAACAACTAAATAATGAGGGACCAACGGCTAAACATGATTAGATTTGTACAGACTAACTGTTTTCCGCAGCTCCACATGAGTTAAAAAGTAACCTATGTTTGTCATAAATACATACAAACCATCACGCCTTTTTCCCGTAGGGGTAGGCAGAGACCACGGATTTCCATTTGCTACGATCCTTACAGACTTCCCTTGCTTCTTCTACGCTCATCACTCTCGTCATACACGCTCGTCGATTACTCGGGTACTCCTGACATCTACCTTTTTTAACATGTCTGCGATTTGGTCGCAGTATGTTCTCCGAGGCCGGCCCTTACCGACTTTTCCTGACACCTTTGATTTGTAAATACCTTTCGAAAGTCTCCTTTCATCCATCCTTTCTACATGCCCAAACCATCTTAACATGCCTTTTTCTATCTTTGTCACTACATCCTCATTCACACCACACCTTTTCCTTTTCTCACTATTTCTAATCAACTGCATTCACTCTGCTTTCATTACTAACCAATGTCTTTAACTATATTCATACTAAATTTCAACAAAATCCGCGCAGCGGTTTGGCCATGAAAGTGTAACAGACAGCCAGACTTTCGCACTTATATAAAAACTAGCTTCTTCCCGCAGCTCCGCCTGCATCAAAAAGTAGCCTATATTTGACTTCGGGCCTTTGAATATATTCATACCAAATTTCATCAAAATCCAATCAGCGGTTTGGCCATAAAAGCTAACAGACAGACAGACAGAATTATAATGTATAGATAATAGAGTAAGGATTTGTTATCCTGTATCGTGACAGCTACCTGTTTTCCATGCTTCCTAGATATTCCATAATGATTATTGCAGCCGTATGAAATGTTACTATATTTTTATAGCAAGTAATTAAACAGACAGCGTTGAATACGTCTAAGATAATTGACAACACATCATTATCTTTAAGAGTCGGTATTTCATTTGTTAATCTTCCAGCGTATGGATTGTCATGCTATCTTTATTGCTACATTTTATTACTGCAACACGTCTTAACGTTTTAACCGAGTTTATGACACACAAGTAAAATATTAATAAACATGAAAATAAGGCAGGCATTTTCATAATTTTCACGTAATTCTTTGCCTCTGACGGCTACGACTCTTCTCTATCAGAGGCTCTTTAGAAAAACGATAAAATTCGTGTTCGCGATTAATGTGAAAATCGACCACGTGATTTAGCGCGGCTAATGTCAAGCCATACATTTTTTTTCGAATGTTGTTATCGTATTAAAATTGTGACTGTGACTGCTAATTCAGACCATTTTGAGACCGTGTTTACTAGTTGAGCGGTACTAAAAAAGAGATGGCTGGATTGTATCAGGGAGAACATGAGTAGGAAAGGCGTTGAGGAGGAATTAGCTAGAGATAGGAGAAAACATACTGTGCCGACTCCACATAGCAAAATGAGACAAGGTAAAGGAGAAGAAGATTATCGGTTAAGCGGAACCAAAATCGCTGTAAAATGTATGGGCACATTTCCAATACCTGACAATAAATTTCGATAACGACACGGAGTTAAACTATTTTATAATACGGCTTGTATCACCGCGATAAAAAAAAACTCATTAAAATAAGTAGTTTAATTTGTATCAATCGCGAAAACTTTATAAATCTACAACACGGAGGTTGTAAAAATTAGAAAGTTGCTAAGTTACTTAATTACGGAAGATTCGTATTTTTTTAAAATTATTATTACAAAAAATTACGTTAAGTAAATATAACATTATTAATTATTTATTTATTTACAAATCAATAGAACTTAACCTAAATATTTGCAGATTGCAAGATCCCGGGACAACCGTGTGCATGCATCCAGTACCTCGCAATCGGGCAGTCAGGCTTATCACTAATTGTTTTCAGAATGATGTTATTAAAAAGTTCACGTCGTCTGATCCATCGGACTAAGCTATCGGACTGTTCATAGGGCAAAATACAATAAGTGATCAGAATATCATAAAGGTACAATATAACAGAAATGGACTGACAATTCTCAAGGCATACGAATACCATAACTCCAAGATTCCTTTATCCTTTGGGTACGGATACAATGTGATCTCGACTGGTCAAAACTAGTTCTGTCTGGGGGTCAATGGCAAGGAAAGTACGCCTTTAAAGATTACGTCTTTTCCTGTTTTAAAAAATATGAATTTCTCTGGGGATTCACCAGCTACCTGTTACATATATTTGTCCTATAAATAAAGGAATGTGGAGTTTATATGTATATGTACGTCATAATTATTTTGTGACATTTTAGGAGTTATTAATCTAATTTTATAATGCTGCTCGGGTTATATTTTAAATAAATTTGTCAGTCGCTGATATGTATATTTCTTATCGCTCTAAGTCAGTCACTCAAGTCAGTAATTTTGTCATTATTTTCATTATTCATATTTTTGACACTTAAAATTTGGATTTTCAGTCACTCATTTAATTACTATATATAAAATACTTATATATATTTATTAGCCGTTTCCTTGGTAATTTCTCAGGTGTTATTTATTCGAGTGCCCAACATTGCATGCTTTACTTTTTTCACTATTTTACTTAAATGTACTCCTAATAATTTATATAAATAAAACTGATACCAGTTTTGAGTTAATATCCAAACTTTATTAAGGATAGATACTACCTTAAAACTGATTGTTTCTAATATATATTTTTAATGCTCTATTGAGAATTGGATGTAAACGTTTTGTTTATTAAAATGCGATGCCTGCTAATGTGGTCTTCATTTCTGATTATCTCATGACTTTTTACAAACTATTATGTTTTTAATTTTTCGTTTTATTTTTAAATTAAGTAAGTAACAAAACAACAAACTACTTGGACTGAAATAAGAACTAAATTAAGAAAAAAAAAATATTGAAAAAAGTTAATCTTGAGTGGAATGGAAATGGAGAATTACTAAGTAAAATCTATAGTCTGTTTGTAAGTCACAAACATAATTTTATTCAAAACTTGTTATATCAGTGAAAGTTGAGCGACACTTTATGAGATTAAAATGTTAGGTAATATTATATTTTGTAATCCTCTTTGGCATGTCTTTTCAAAATGAATCTTATCAAATTAAATAATTATTATTTACATGAAATTGAAAAAGGTCTTGCTGAACTTCTGATATTTATTAAGAAAATTAATTCGGCGTTTCACATTAGCAAATTAAAATAAAAACAAAATAATAGCATCTATGGAAAAAGTTGTAATGTGTGTTTAGTAGAAAAAATCAAACCATTAAAAAAAATCTTTAAAAAACATAAGTCTAGTGTTTAAAAAGTCCTATATAAATAAAAAGTAGGCATTACTTTTTATTTAAAATCATTGATTACTTAACTATTTATTTATATGAATTTAAAATGTAAATAACATGCTATAAATAACAATTTTTATATTATTGTATGTGTATATTAATTTTTAATTATAATTCGATTTTGATTTTTTCTACATTTGGTCTATAGAAAACGTATAGATTTTTGTTAATTTAAAAATTAATCCTGATTAAACAGTTAACTGGGCCACATGACCAAAACAAATGACGTTTTCGGAGACCGTTTTTTTTATAATGAGACTCGTTGCAGTGCATGTATGCGACGCGCGCCAAATTCCTTCTCACGTATGCGGCAAGGTCGTTATGTTGACACTAGCCGAGGGCCGCGGGTTTGCTCGAGTTTATTTTTTTATTTTTACTCATAGAATAGAATAGGATAAATTTATTGCCAAAGAAAGATACACAACAACTATATAACAATACATGCATGGGACAAAAAAAAAGACTTAATTACATATTCCTTGCTATAACAAAGCTGTCATAGATGACATGCTGTGAATCCTTCCCGACAAATAGACCCATTCAACATAATATGTTACAGCCAGATCACAGGAATGACTGCAACGCTGATTTTCAATGGATCTATTAATAGGTGTGTGCGTCAAGAGCGAATGTGGCCCAATCAATTAAAAAAAAACTACATGTTTTGTACTTACGCTAAATATAAAATATATATGTCATACGTCATTTTGAATAAAATCTGGCTCTGTATTTAATATTGATTTGCATTTTTTATACGTATATATTTTTTCTAACTGTACTTAACTTTTTTAAGAGTAAAGGATCTCGCTAATGATAGACAGGAATGTAAGAGACTCCATCAACAAGAGCCCAGCTCTGATGATGATATTTTTTCTTTTAACATATTTCGTCTCTTTTTGGTTGGCTATCTTCTTCCAATTACAATGATGTTATTAACAATTACATAAGTAGATACTTAAATATTTTTTAAATACGACAAAGAATGAGCTCATAAACTCTAAATCAAGTTTCTTTTAAAATAAGTTTACGAGCAATGTTAGTATAATGGTACCTATATTATTTATTTACTTTAGTTTTTATATGGGAACTAATGTGGTTAATGAATATCACAAGTGTTTACAGAAATAAATGAAGAACACCTGCGTGGTCTTCTATATTTTTTTCGAGTTAAAACAATTTGGAAATGCTTTAAATAAAATATATATACTTACGTACATACAGACAGACGTCAAGTTTTTATATCGTTCAGCTTAGATGCGTTCCTATCAACTAGCAGGTGAGACAAACGTGCTATGGTCATTTGCCGCGCAAACCACATGCAGAGTTCGCGGCCGCGCGCCTTTCGAAAAAGGAACCGGCATCGTGCAAATTAAAAATTATTTTTTATTTTTAGAACAAAATATTGTCTATGAATTGTTTATGTGGCTGGCTGATTGTGATTATAATTGTGCAGTGTTGCAAGTTTTTTGAATATTTTTAGAGAATAGTTATTTTGTTTATAGTTCAAGGTAAGTTCATGAAAATTTTATATTGAATGTATTTACCCATAACATCTTACACTGACATTAAAAATTATACTTATTATTTTATATGGGTCGGACTTGAAATAAATTATCTAAATATATAAACAAACATTTATTTAACAAAATACAATGTACAGAATATATCGTACAATAGGCGAATAAAAATAAAGATAGATTATTTTTCCTAAATTTGGTATTTAGGAAAAATACTTTTCTGCCACTAAATATGATAAGGCAACTTAATCATAGTACTCGTAGTTATAAGTACCGACTTATACATTGTTTGCGTTGTTCAGTTGTAATCGCTCGTAGTCCGTAGAGCAGTATCGATATCCATACTAATATTATAAATGCGAAAGTCTGTCTGTCTATCTGTCTGTCTATTAGCTTTCAAACCGCTGAATGGATTTTGAAGAAATTTTGTATGAATATAGTTGAAGACCTGGAGTCTAACATAGGCTACTTTTAGACGCAAGCGGAGCTGCGGGAAATCTTCTTTAAATAATAAATTATAATACTTACGCAACAAAAAGTATTTAAGAAAAGTCTACTATGTGTCTTAAATCAATATATGTGAAAAAATCTTTTTGATAATACAAAAAAAAAAAATATTTAGTTAAACAATGCGGCGGCACAGATAGTCATAAATAAAAAAAAAACTGTGCAAGCTGCATTATGCCGTTAACTTATAACTTAGTGCTTACAAGGTGTTTCACCGCAGTCCATCGGGAATCGAACTTACCTGCGGATGCATGAAATGTGCATTCCATTCATAGTTTACATTATGTACCATTTATAGGTACATTGTGTAGTTACATAGTTTAATATAATATAAGCTATTGACCCACCATGGAATGCACCTTACGTTGTTAATTGTTTGTTTGATTCGTTTTATTTTAGCCTTCATTATCATTTCTAGACCACTCCTGGGCTAGTAGACTGACGATCAGACCATCCTGTCGGTAACATTTTCAAGTATACAATTTAAATTTTGGTGAAGTAATAGGATACCATTCCCATATAAAAGATAGTTTTTTCCCGCAGCTCCGCCTGCGACATAAAGTAGCCTATGTTTGACACCGGGTCTTCAACTATGTCCATACCAAATTTTATCAAAATCCGTTCAGCGGTTTGGCCGTGAAAGCGTGACAGACAGACAGACAGACTTTCGCATTTATAATATTAAGTATGGAAGTATGGATAGTATGGATTAGTCGGAAGGACCTCGTAGTCCGATTCCCTAAATAGGGTTACCAGGAAATAAGTTTACGTCGCGTCGTTTAATTAGTCCAACTAAGTTTTCAGTGGAAAAAACGGTATTATTTCTAGTTTTTGAACTCTTTAGCGGAAAATTTAAAATTCTATTTTTAGCTCAGTACTTTTGGAATGTTTGTTTTTGTATTAGAAAATATTGTGTTCACCAATGCTTGGGTTATATCCATACTAATAATACTAATAATATTACAAGTGCAAAAGTCTGTCTGTTACGCCTTCACGACTAAATTACTGATCGGATTTTGATGAAATTACAAAATAATAGTAATTATTTTATAGCGTGTACATGAAATAAATAAATAAATTTAGTCGAAGACCCGGGGTTAGGGTACATTTTGACGCAAGCGGAGCTGCGGAAAACAGCTAGTGCTAGATAAAATACCTATTTAGAATGTGAAGATAATGTAAACATTAACCTGTTGGTGTACCATAATTAAATAAATAAATAGGAGACATAACACTTTTCAATTAAAAAAAAAAACATTCAGCCACACTTTTGATAAAAAAAACAAGACAAGTTATGGACATGAATACCTAAACATTCATTAAGGGAGGGTTACATTGAATAATATAAGGGAATAATAACTTCGTCTACGCGTGCCCTAATATAACGAGTGTAAACCAGTTTGTTTCTTCACTAAGCTCTCCTTGACCTGACCACTGGTTAAATTTATCTAAACTGCCTCACTTGCACTTACTTGTTTGAATAAAGCCTTGTGAGCGCGTCTGCCGTCTTAATTATCTATGGTCACAGAATAGATATATCTATGGCGCGTATACATACATGACTATAAATTAATAAATTTTAAGAAAAAAATGTTTAATGTTTTTTTGCTGGTTTTGTTTTATGAAAAACAACGGCAACCGGCTGCCATGCAACGTTATTAATTCCATTGTTCTCTAAGTTATCTAAAACTTCAAATTCTTAATTTTTTTTTATATGTTCAAATACATATTTTTTTTTAATTATTCGCAACTAAAAAGGGGTTAAAGGACCACGGAATTAAAAAGAGAAGAAATGATATCTTCTCTTTTTAATTCCACGGTCCTTTCAGTACACCCACATTCAAGCTCTCTGCTTTACTTTTGGGTTAACTGTTAGATAATGAAATAAGTCCTTTTGAGCATTACAGTTTGTAATTAGTACAATTAAGGTTACTTAAATAAATTGATTGTGAAATAGAAAATGAAATCCTATTGACGATCTAGCACGACCCTTGAAGAGAACGATACCCAATCTATGTAATTGTGCAATATCGTGGAAATGCAATTAAATTTCAAGTACCAGTAATCTTCAATAGTTGTTTATAAGAGGAAATAAAGAATGTGTGCTAAATAGTCATCGCTTCACGAGTGAACGGATGGAACAATTCGCTAATTCTTTTTTGTTATGTTTATAAATGTTGGGAGTTTAAGTATAATGCAATAAGCAATAATTTACTTCTATATGCGCTAGCTTACACTGAAATAAAGATAATTATTTTAAAAGTATTTAGAATCGACCTGATTTTTTAAAAAAAAGTGAAAATATGCAAAAGCATTGTGTAATATGCCCCTATATATTTTTAAGTGTCCGATAAGTAAGTTATTCCCTTAGTCACCTCTAACGATACAGAATTTGTCCCGACGATCCGTCCGACAAATACGCATTTCTGCCGTTTTGCAATTAAATTATGATGACACACAAATTTGTGCCAATTAAATTAATAAATTCAACCCACGTGATATATCAGACTTGGCTTACATCCTGCACGGATACGTGTTTTTCCAAACGGATCTGTGTGACCTTGACCTCAAGATTTAAGATAATATTTAACATTAGTTTTTACATACATATTATACTTATCATCACGACTGTTTCCCGTTGGGGTAGGCAGAGACTACAGATTTCAATTTGCTACGATCCTTACAGACATCCTTACAGATTAGATTCTTGTTAAAATTAATAATTTTTGGCTTGGTTATGTACAATTGGGGTCAAATTGTATGAATACTTTACCATACATCTTGAATGGAAATTGTCTGTATCTCTACCATTAGATTTAATTAATGCAGACGATGGCAGCCGCATTAAGATTTTATATGGAGACTAGCTGTTTCCCGCCGCTCCACCTGCGTCAAAAAGTAGCCTATGTTTGACCCCGGGTATTCAACTATATTCATATCAATTTCATCAAAATCCTTTTAGCCGTTTGGCCGTGAAAACGTAAAAGACAGACAGACAGACTTTCGCGCTTATAATATTAGTACTGATATGGAAGTATAACTCAGTTTACCATAAGATTTTAATTTTATTAACGCAGTTGTTACAACTTTAAAGCTGTACTTACTATTATTTTACTATTATGTTGTTTAGAAAGCAAGCAAATAAAATATGTTGTTTTCTATAATTTATATTGTCATAATATATCACAATGTATCAAAAACTTCATAAATGCGGAAATAAATGTTAAGATATTATAGGATTTCTTAGTTAATATACAAAAAATAAGTACTTAGATAGGTACTATCCAGCATGGACGTTTTAAAGATTATGCATAAATAATTGTTTACGCAGTTGTTTTTACGAATGGTAAAGGCTTTAGATTAGGCTTAGGATTAGGATTAGGATTTGGGATTAGGCTTAAAATTAGGTTTGAGTACTTATGCTTGATTTTCACCCAAATTCATACAATAGAGACGAATAATAAAATAGAGAGAGATTTTTTTTAGCTAGACTTTGATTACTCGGATGGTTTAAAGCCGAACAAATCAAAATTTCTACGTTTATCTGTGTCGCATTTGTTTAACTGCTGAAACAATAAATCATTTAACAATACGAGTAATCATTTAAACAATCATGATTGAATAATAAAATACAATTAATACTAGCCTATGGCGTTTAAATCCGCTGCATTTAAATTTATTTGTTAATTCAGTTTATCTATGCAAACGAATGCAAGTGAAACAGGATTATTGGTATTGATAACTTAGGGATAGATATTGGATCCAGTAAAATTTGTTTTATTTACTAGCCTTTCAATAAATGAATGAATGTTTTTTTATTGCTGTAAATTGGGTCCCAATGCTGGACAAAACCTCCCCCCTTTGCTTCCTCATCCTCATCTCTTGATTCGTTGATGTTACTCTACAATTTTTACTATTTTTGAAGTCATCCTGGTCGTTGAGGTATTAAATTGAATCAAGAAAATAAAACGATGCACGTGTTTATGTAGGTATTTGTCTAACACTTTATATACTCTATCAAGGCATATTTTTTTAACTATTTTAAATCCACCGAATTTTGGTTTAAACAGGAGAATCAAGTAGCTTGCACTTTAAAGCCCAGGTAAGCTTCATGATCCTAAATTTGGCGGTACTAGTTAATACAACGGAGCGACTGCCGTCTGACTTCCATAATGACAATGTACTTCGTACCTTCAGGATACTGAAAATATATATTTTTATATTTGCAGTCCTACAACTGCTTTACGGCTGCAAGTATAGCTTTTTGGTTACGGCAATTTTAACTAGTTAAGTAGATATATTTGAAACTGGAAAAGCCTTGTTGTGTCGTGACACACATGGAGCATATGTGTTTGACAAATTGGTGTCGTATTTATATGTAGTCTACATATTATGTGCTCAATATCCAAATACGCTATTCTGTCACTATAAAATCACACTTTTTTGCTATGTATCGATGAAAACGTTAAATATTCATAACATCATCACCTGGTTGCTATCTTGATCAATATAGGAAATAGATAAAACTAAACTAACTTATATGTATTTCTTTTGTTTGTAAAGTGTTCATTCATTTATTCATATACTCCAATTTGGCCCACGAATCTCTAAGTAAGTACTGTAAAGTCCAAAATCTTCATAAACTCCTGTAATGCTCTTAGAACAGAAATAAATTGAATTCAAACATGGAATTCCCGTTTGAGAAAAGAAGAATATAAAAAAATTATCTTTGCTAATTTTGTTTTTTTTCCGTCTGAACTGAAGTGTAAAGTTAGCTCACGATGATTATGTTACACCCTACTGTATTAAATCCGTTAGTATTCACTAGACTGTGGCACATATTGAGATTATTTGATTTTTTCCACTAACATCTGCAACTCAGCCCAGTGGGCACAGTTATTTCGTTGCGGGTGAACTACCCCGCATAGTAATTACAGAAAACATTAAAAGTACATAAATAATGCTTATAAATATCTGTTAAAAATAACAGTCACAAGTATCTGGTAATATTGCAGTGCAATAAGAAAGGATAAAGTTGAGAAGAATAAAGTATTATTTGAAAACAAATTTGTACTTTTCTTAAATATTACTTACCTCGCGATTTTTAAGTACGAGTACGTAAATTTACTGAACAGATGTGACTTATCATGGGATCCTGGAGTCATGGAAATCAGTAAAATATGAAGTAATTCACAATGCTTTCTTTTCTCTATCTCAGAATGGCTTAATTGTACGAAAAAAGAAAATAAACTTTATTTGTAACTTAAAGATGATGTGTTTTCGCGATTGATATACATTAAATTAACTATTTTAATACAGTTTTTATCTACCTGCGATCATGAACGTTGCAAACTGTTTGAGACGTTAGTAATAAACGCGATAAAATTTGTAACATAAAAATAGAATTAATCAACAAACCAAAAAAATTGGTACAATATTTAAAAACTTAATTAAAAATTACATTAAAACTCTGTGTTTATTTGACAATACACAATATAATAATAAAATAAAAAAGTAATCATCGACGAATTGCACGCTTTATTTCTGTATTTTCGATAGGTTGTTAATTAGCCGAATGCCTTTTATTTATGCAGCTAAAAATTCAGCCCTGGTTTTTGCAAAGCACGATTTTTTGTAGTTTTAGTGAAATATGTCTGGTTGGTACGCTCATTCAAAATATTAGTGAATTTTAATTAAATTAAAGATAATGTTTGTTCTTGTAACTATTTCTCCCATTTTCGTAGGTATTATATATTAAACTTCATTTATATACTTGATTAATGATCTCAAAACTTAGATCTAACTTAGAACACCAAACAAATATTGTTACTTTTAGTTTAGGGCGAGATCTGTTAAGATAGGCGCATAAGTGCCAAATAGCTGGCGAGGAGCCGTTAGTAGACGCGAGATCATCTTATCATCATCATCCTAGCGTGTATTCCTAGTTGCGTCGTCAGCTTACGCTTCGGAGCCTAGGGTACGCTATAAGTCATGGTCCTAGATTTGGCGACACTGGTTTGGACAATGGAGCGACTGCCGTCCGACCTCTGTAACCCTTTTTACAGGAACCAGACCAACAGGATCAAGACGCGAGATCATTTAAATACAGTATTTTACAAGTATTACTTAAGGAATAGTCTTGTCTAAAAATGCCGAAGACCATAACGGTAAGGCACTAGGGATTTTGTTACGAGTATTAGCAATTCAATAGTTTTCTTATAATTACATGCGAATAATTGGCGTAGTTCGATGCCACGACGTTCTTTGGGGTTCCGCGGCGAATGAAACCTTTAGAATTAATAATAATTTTACACTGAAATTGAGAACTTTATTTACCGAAGATGATAAATTGGACAAATAGCATAGAGGACGTGTGCGTAGTAGTAAACGCCTGTTTTGAGCGTCTTCGTGTTGCAAGCATGTAAGCAGTTGGTCCCTGCTGGCTACACAGCATGAGGCAACCTTAATAAATCTAACAGTATTGGCTATGTTATTGATCACTCAAAAATTTTTTTACGACGATAATAAACAGTAGCGTTATATTTAAATCATGACTAATTTAATAAAAGGTATTAAAAGAGAATAACATTCAGAAATTGGATGAAAATTAAGCACAATTATTTATTAAAATAAAAGCCCGAATGGAAGTTTGTTATTCGGAACCATGTTTGTTTTATTCTTCGCGCTTCACAAATTTTCAATGTAATTTTATTTGTCTTGTTATTTCAATAGCTTTGACAGGTGTTTCTAAACTTGATGCTTGTTGAAAGAGATGCGAATTTAAGCCTTTTTTTATCGTATTTCAATTAGAATTGTACGGTAAATGACCTTGTAGCAGATAAAACAAATTTAAAGATACGGATATGAATTTAAGAAAATTCTTCTGTTTCGTCATTTTGTTAAAAAAAATATATTTACTTCCGGACAAAATGTGGAATGAGCATATTGAGATATTTGCGTGTTGTGCGTGTATTTTTTTTATTAGACAGCTTTTAGTACCTTCCTACTAGAAGTGGAAATAATTATTTTTTTTTGTCCATACACTTTACAGCTATTTCTGTTTCGGTCTACCGGCGTTACCACTAAAATAACAATCAGTACTAAGTATTTAGTCATCATTTATCATCTTAGCGTGTATTTCTAGTTGTGTCGTCAGCTTACGCTTCGGAGCCTAGGGTACGCTGTAAGTCATGGTCCTAGATTTGGCGGCACTGGTAATTACAATGGAGCGACTGCCGTCTGACCTCCGTAACCCTTTTTACAGGGAAACCAGACCAACAGGAACATGATATTTAATATTAGTTACATTATAAAATACGAGGAAATTTGAGAGCGGATTTTTTTCTGGTTAAAAATCTGTATTTTCTGTTTTATGAAAATTATTTTTGACAAAGGTCAGGTCAAACTATATTTCATAAAAGCATTATAGTCGTATTAAGAATAATTTATTCGACCGCTATAACGCAGTTATAAGGCTGTGCTAAAAATCGTATTAAAAATCGCAAGATAAGTTTACATTATGAATGTTAAAGGACAATTTTGACATACAACGAATAAGCTTGAGACAACCCATTGTTATACATACGATTAACAATACTCATATCAAATAAAGCAAGTTATGGTTTTGTTATCGCCTTGATAGGATACAATGAAAGATGAAATTATCAAGGGTTCGGACATAGTTTAAATATAACCTCAAAGTTTTAAAAGAGCATAATAATGATATTATTGCCTCGTTTTGAGTAGGATGAAGCTTATAACAGATACAAATACATTCATTTACATTCGTAATCAATAAAAATTGCCATACGGTGACTAAATAAAATAAATATTGTCTACTCTGATCAAACTATAAAGAACCATGTTCCCGGTTAAATTCCCACTGCGCTTTTCCATGTTTTTTTAAAAGCATGATTGAGCACAAGATAAAAATAAAGTAGAGACCTGGCTCAAGTCAGACCGGACTCGAAGTCACTTGACGTTCATAATCATAACGAATACGCGCATACTCATACAAATCATTCAAACTAAGAACAAAATGACAATTGACCATTGGTTTAAAAGCAGAACGTGCCGTCCGGAATATAAAACTTTGTATTATACTGCATGGTTCATGTTATTCCTCTAATATTGTCTTAAGATATTAGTTGGTTGTAAGATTTCGAAGAATAATAATAATAGATAAACTATTCATTCTTTACACTAAACATATCATGGATGGACTTTATTCAACTTTAGTATCACAATTTTTAGTTTTCCATCGACACGGTATTTTAGGACACGGAAAATATTAAATTGAACAATCAACCTTTTATCCGGTGTGTTATCTTGACCCTGATACTAAAATTTTAGGACTAAAATACCTTTTTTTTTTGTTAACTGAGGGGAAATGCATTTACGCACTGAGTGTGGGACTCCCAGGCAGAGTGCCTAGACTACCCACTAAAACCCCTCCGGCGTTTCCGCACCGGCTGTTGAGGGCGCCATGGGGCCGCGTTAGCATTCTACCACGACGCCCTCCAGCCATGGCCTTTCGGCCCCCTCTGTTGGCCTTTCGGCCACCCCCCCAAATCGGGCAGTGGCCCATAAATGGACCACGCCCGTCCCCCAGACCCACATCCATTCGCCGTCTCATCATAGACGGCGGTGGAGTGGGCTGTTGGCAGAAATTGGCCGACAGTCAACAAGACCCCGACTACCAGGGAGTTATTAACTGTCACCCAGGGTGCACCGTCCTGAATCCCTTGTCAGCCCGCCCTCTCACCGGATCCGTGGGATCAAATGAGAACGCAAAGCTTTCAAAGGACCGGGCACTCGAGGAGGTTCCCTGCCCTGCACCCCAGGACTAAAATACCTGGTGCAACTTAGTAGCACTGCTGGACATATTTTACGGTGGCAATACATATGTCAATGCAATCACACAAGCAAAACTGACGTATTTTTATTAAATAATTAAATAACTCTTTATTGCACCAAATTGTAGAAAGTACTAGAATATTATTATTATCTATGGTACAAAGGCGGCCTTATCGCTAGAGCAATTTCTTCCAGGCAACCAACAGGTTGGACTTCATGATATGAAACAGGAAGGTAGGCGCAAATTAACAATTGGAAAAAGTGAAACATAAAACATAAAAGCATAACGTACTTATGCAGCACATACAAAAAATATACCAATGTAAATATATGTGGTGCACATATACGCATGCATTGCACAACGTAAATAAATATACTTACTTATTTTGAAGCGTATCAGAGTATAAATGAACAATTTAATGATTTATTATTTTGTTGGTAAAATACATTTTGATATTCTTGCGCTAACTTACAAGGCTTTATTACGCACTTTCTTGTGGTGCTGTTACAAAATGTTTACAAACGTTAGTAAACATTTGTTTACAAAAATTTGGTATACATTATAATTGATGTTAGTAAATGTTTTAGTTTTAGAAAATGTTTGTCAACATTTTCCAACGGCAGTGTGGGAACACCATTAGTGAACGTCAAACAGCGCTAACAAGCACAAAAGCTAAAACCCTTTGATAGCGATTTTTCTTAATAACACTGTCAGAAGAAAAGGTGTATTTTATCAAAAATGATCTGTGATTTGCTTAATGTGACATTACAAAAAAGTGAATTTTCTCTCTTCCTTCCTCTTTTATTTTTTTACCCACTCCTTTCATTTTTTTCGGTATAAAACTAAAGGACCTCGGTTATAATCGAGAGGAATGGAAGAAGCTCCACCAATTGTTTAATTTTTCATATTTTCCCCCTTAATTTTTTTGCGCCAAACTATCTTTCCGTTTCTTCCAATAGTTACCTGGTAGAGAATGCTCTTATCAATAAGTCCGCCAATTGTTAAAAGTATATGTGTACTTTGTGGAACAATAAAGGTTTAATAAATAAATAAATATTCTTGCGACAAGATTATAAAAATAGTACCTACTCGTAGTACCAAACGGTATTATAGTATTAAAACGGCATTTCTAAGTGTAAACATTATGTAACTTTTACTAAACATCAATAACAAACAACGGACAAGGTCACCCAAAACAATTCAAATCGACAGTAAATCCTTCACGGAAATACATTTAATTGTACGATTACCTGCCATTCTTATCGGGACAGTGATATAAAATATAGTAAACACAGAATATAACTAGAAAACAAATGCTACTGTTTTATTCTGCTGGCTCAGTGACCCGAAGTTCAAGATCCACTTCGGGTCCGCCTCCGAAACGAGAGAGCGCCAGAAATCTCTATTCAAGTTTAATTTTTAAACACTAGCCAACTTTTCAGTGTATAAGTACATGAAACTAAACCAATTTCAATGAAAAAAATTAAACATGAGAATAAAACTCTACCTTCCATATAAATCTAGTGATTATCTGACAGGATTGGCTTGTGTCGTGTTTTAAAAGTTACCGTGTATACGTGAAAATATAGCATATCGAAATTTATTGGCTTTCCTTTGAAAGAATGAATCACTTTGCACCAAATAAACCACACGCTTGTTAATTTATCTACTGAATAATTTGACATCAAAATTATTTTAAACTGTACATTTTTAAATATATAGATATTATTTATTACAAAAACAAACTTAGATTACAACAGTTTAGTAAAAAAAATCAAAGGTACCCATAACGCTTGCTGCATTTCCTCTTTGAATTGCTATGGATAGCCTTTGAACCAAAACCATTTTTAAAATTAATTTTTAGTACTTAAGAACAGTAATTTAATGTACATCATTAAGTTACTCTTCTTTAGTACTTTATTATGTGATAATGATTCATTAAATTTCACGCCCCATCGCGTACCCTGGCTCAATGCCGTATACAAGGCTAAATTCATGGTTTTTGGATTTTCCCTATACATTTAACCGAATTAAAATTAAGAGGTTATTTGTAGCTGGAGTATGTGTCTCACAATTTCGGAAACTGCATTTTTTTTAAAATTGTATTTAAACAACAAAGAATATTTCTTCAATAAAATGACATTAAATTTGGATAAGTAGAGAATTTATTTTTTATTAAAAACTAGTGGTTGTCTGTTTACACACACACATACAACACAATATAATATAATATAACGTTATTGCCCGGCGGCGGACTCATTGCTAAACAATCTCTTCCAGCTAACCTTTGTATAGTAAGAGAACATGATGTAAGGGTGGGCCTAGTAGAATTTAAGTTTAAGCACCATTCATATAATATTCACTATAGTATTGTTAACTCTACTGTTGGATATATGGGGCTCTATATGTCATGCTTTCCTTTTTCATGAATAACACATTTTAATAAAATTCTTAATTTTGATACTACAGTTTTTATAATATAATATGTAAATACAAAGGACTTCATAGTTGAACATAATATCCCAAGAGTTTATACTCTTTAAACATCCACCATGCGGTCATAGACTGATAATGTTACTAGAATGGTCATTGGTCATCTCCTTTACCCTTGTCCCACTTTGCTATGTGGCGTTGGTACAGTATGTTAGTTCCTTCCACTTCCTCTATCTCTAGCCATTTCCTTCTCAACGCCCTTCCTATTCATGTTCTCTCTGATACAATCTAGCCATCACTTTTTTGGTCTTCTCATATTTCTTGCTCTCGTTTACAAAGACAAATATCATCATCATAAATTTAAAAGTTGATCGCTTGTTGGTTGACTTCTTTCATTCTTCTCGATTAAAGAAAAACAAAAGAAAGACGAAAGTAGGATATCTAAATTGACTACATTTAGGTTGTGCAAAAAAAAAAAATTTTTAAAGGCGTCGCTAAGTTTGACATTAATTTTCAATTTAACTAGGTTAATATAAATAAATAAACAAGTTTTTTAGTTAACTCAACTGCATTAGTTACCTTTCTTTAAATTCTTTGCACCTATTTTAAGATCACTTTTGCTTTATTTTTGGATGCGGAATAGTTGTTAACTAATTAGTGCAGTAATACATGTTTTTTTTGTTATTTTTTTTTTACTTCGTTCACAATTTTTTTTATGTATCTTCGCGTAAATTGTTTTGTGTCTGTTAAAATAAAAAATTGAAAGTCTTATTTCTTCTCTATTTCATATGAATTGCATAAGAGATTGTATAAACACTGCTCGAATTCACTTGTACTTACAATCCGTATATCGAGACTTTAGCCCTTCTAATGCACACGAGAAGAAAGAGAGAGAGGTATATTATCTAGCCAAAAACTATACTAATTTAGTTTTTTATTAAATAAGTAATTAATCATTTATTGAGAGGTGAATAACAAAGATTTTTAAAATACACAATTAAAACTAAGATATATTAGACAAAAAATAAAACTAAACTACAAACTAAAACTAAAAACTTAAAAAATTAAAAACTGGTGTCCCTGTGGCATGGTTTCAAGAACGCCAGCCGCATTCCCGCGCTGAATAGAAATTGCTATTCTTTGCGCGAGATTGAGCCGGCCCTCCTGTCACCAGCGACATCTACAGTTCGTGGGACTAAAGTTTTATAAAATGATTTCATGCTGTGCTCCCATGGACCGAACGTTACATTGCTTGGTCTAGTATTTTACTAGTCCAAGCGCATGCTCCGCAACTTTTAACTAAATTCCACAAATTTCAACGTCCTTTAAATTCACTCAAATTTACTCTGGGAAATTAAATATAAAACTGTGTAGTGGCTGTTGCGATGTAACTTTGAGTGTACTTTTGTTAATTAGGTATAATATTGGGTAGCCACGTATTTTGACAGGTATTTATAAGAGTTTCCTAAGTTAGGGATTGTAGAATAAGGGCGTTCAGTGTTATTCACTTAGCTCTATACAAAATCTTAGAACTTTTTGGCAGTGGGAGCTGCAAGGTCATGGATATATTTTACTTTTATTTATTTCAACCTTTATTACCTAAAATGGTACAGTTAGACTGACTACTGAATTATTCTCTACCATTCAACCTTTAGGTAAAACATATATCAAATATTGCCACTTCTTACTTATATTTTGTAATTAATTATTTCTTATCAACATTTTATTTTTAACTAGTTCTAAAAAATAATTTAAAATATATTATTCTTGAATAAATAATTTTTCATTCATTCATTCATTACTTTGATTATTTTGCCCTACAAAATAGTTTATTATATAAGACCAACAATCAATTTCGTCAGTAGTCATTCTTTTCTAGAATTCATGTAATAAATAAGAAGGGCGTGTAGCCTTTGTCAAAGTGGGTGTTCATCTTTAATCTATGCTAATTAAGAATATACGAATTACAATGAGATAAAGAGAATATAACAATGACAAGATTCCACAAATAACAATTATATTTGTCAAGTATTCTTAGACAGTAAATCGTCTCAAGGTTAAACAAAGATTACTTTATTATTCGCTAACAAAGGTAATTGCAAAGATTACATTTCAATGTAAATGTATTTGGGTAATCTTTAGTTTCTTTTATAATATTTTTGACTTAAGAAATACGAGATTAAAATTCTATTTTGCTTTGAAATTAAGTACTTTTTCTGAGTTTACAACTATATTTAAATTTGTTACGTCCTTTAAGTACTGAACCAATCTTTTTAGAATTATGCATTCTCTTAGTTAGGTACTCCTACTGTGAAGGATATCAGGCTAAGGGTACCTTTCATCCAAATAAAAATATTGTTCCTATAGGATATAAACACACGTGTGAAGCCGCGGGCGAAAAGTAGTACCCAATAATTGTCTTTTGTAAAAGCAAAGTAAAATATTAGACTTCTTCTTCTTCATCCCAGCGTTTTTAAGTTTGCATCCTCAGTTATTCGCTTTGGAGCTCAGCTTCAACTGTCTTGCTTTCATGTTTGCTCCACTTTGCCTGGTCTTCAGCATTTTTGACAGAGAATTCATTGTCACGCATATCCTGCTTTGTGACGTGAAGCTAGCTCTTTTTAGGCGCCCCTTCTACCACCCCCGGAGGAGGCGGCATGGCCAGACACTTGTTCCTAAAACGTATGTTGCCGGTTTCCATAAGACGTGATCGTACCATCTTCACAGGCTATCTTAAAGCTTATCCGCTATGTCACGGACATGAAGGCTATATCCGAATGCGGGATTTCAAATGCGGGGCTTCCGCGACCACAGAAATCAGATTAAGTAAAAGTGTCATATTATGTGCCAAAGATAAGCCTTGCTATACTTTGTTAAGACTCGAGAGGCATAACTGGTCTTCTATATGGCTACGTAAGTTTTCATATATCTGGCCCGCCATACTCCGCACATCCAGCTATTGAAAAAGGAACGGTTCCTTAGACCATACAATCATAGGATAGTCAACCACAAAATTTTATAGATTAAAAATAAAATATAATGAGTTCCTAATAAGCTAAATAGCCCCCTCCATTAGATATGCTTATTTATATACTTTAACTTTAAATACACAAAGGAGTCGCTGCGGGCGGAAGCTATTTCTCTACCATTCCTTGTTATTTATGAAACTAAATAAAACTCTTTTATCTTATAACTAATGGTTGGATGGAATTTTCCTTGCTCTGTATTATTTTTGCGACAATTTCCGTGGTCGTCTAAAATATTAGAGCTCTTGTCTTTACTTCTTAATAGCTTTGTAGAACGTTCAATGACTATTGTTTTACAACATAAAACCAGAAAATTGTTTCAATTAATCAATATAATTTCTTTCCTGCACTATAATTTAAAAAAATCAGTTTCCGACAAAATAATTATTTTCCTTTTTGAAAAATGTGACATCATATTTTTTACGCTTGTTTACTCAATATTTGTTAGCTTACGCTTCAGAGTCTAATTGGTCCTATAAACGAAATGGTATCAAACCTCACATGATGATGATCACACATCTATTAGCTTATTTGTATTAATCATTGTTAAAGTCAAATGAGCTCCAAAGTTTTCTACGTATCATCTAAAAAAATAATTCCGCTTTAACTCACTAATAAACATGAAACTGCTAACCACACAAGTAGGTACTAAATATATACATTGTTAAAATTAATTGCATTTATCATTGTCAAACTCTCCAACAAATGAGCTTCAATATCAATCATTCACTGCCAATCACTTAAAAAAATTATAAGTCCGCTGCGCAGTAACAGAATAATATCTTTTCAACACATTTGCTCATAAAGTGTCTTTTATTTAATTGTTATTAGGCCATTAATGCGGGTTGTAAACAACACGTTGTTTATATTATGATCGCACTTGTAAAGTAATGGTTTCCATGGTTACGGTATTTTTTTTAAATCAAATGTACGCCAATAGGACTTTATGTCTCAGACCAATTCATTGTATTTGCAAAAAATAAAAACTATTTTATTTCCCAAATGATAAATCAACACACAATTTCATATTTATATTACTGATGAACATTTGCATAGGTCTACAAATATTAATTTGTGTAGAAAATTTCAGAAGTTCTTTAAAGGACTTGTATCCATAAAACCCATAGCTAAAAAAAATACTATCACAGTCTGCTCTGTCTGTATAAACGAAGTGCTTACATTCTCTTTGGTCTGTATCAGTGGCGCCATTTTTAAATCTATTTGTTTTTGAAGGTATTTTATTTACTATTAATAACAAATGTCGATTTAATTTAAATTAAATTTTATTATTTATTAAATAATTAAATTTAAATAAAATGAAAAATGAATGTTGATAACTGACTAAGTAGGCTGACTATTAGCTACTTAACTTAATTCTTCAAAGGAAGAATAAGGACGAAGCGTGGACGTAGCTTTAAAATGTAATCAATAACTACTTATTTATGTATTTGGAGATATCTAGCAATGCATTAACAAACACACAAGACCAATTTTACTTTAATGGTGTATCTTATTGTGAAAAGTGTTTAAAGTGTGCCAACAAAAGTTAATGTGAAGAAATGTTTTGATATCGCTTGAGAACTTTTATTTATTGGGTAAATAATAAAAAGTTAATACTTATAATATGTGTGTTTTTCTTCGCAAATGTGTTGAAAATCGTCATATGACAACTCGTGAGCGAAATTGGTGATATACTCGGCTTCTATAGGCATTCGTCTTCGCCTCATAGATAATGACAAATTTTGCATCCTTGTAACATAATCTACTAAAAAAAATGTAACAAGTTTTAATTCGGCCTTTACTTACTAATAAATAAGAAACATCTACCACACCATTGAGCATAGAATACACTATTGTAATTAATTGCGTGTATCATTGTCAAACTCCCCATCAAGAGATCCAATGTCAATGATTCATTGCCTGCAAAATGATGCTTGTCATTGACACACTTCGCTTGACGTAACACAGTCGCGTCACAATTACGTATGGCGTCGCGATGCAGTGAAATAGAAAAAAAATATGCGGGCAGGAGCATTTATTGTTTTTTTATACTTTCTTCTAAAACATCATAAGTTTTATTTTCCAAATGCTAACTTCCTAAATAATGACAGTTTTATTAAATAAAAACCCCATTGAATTTATTCTGATTACTCGAATCTTATATGTGGTCAGCACAAGACTTACATTGTAGAACCTTAAAGACACATTTACACATATTTGTTACATGTAATTGTTTAATTAAATAAATAAAAAGTTGCAAGCCAACGGCAACGGTAACCGCTTACTGTCAGATTGACTAAAATTATTTACTTATGCAACAGTACCTACATAAATAATAGTTTAAACTGCAAGGTCATTCAACGCTAAACGTGTGGTTAGCTGCATCGGTCATGTGAATTCACTGTGATTTAAAATTTCTGTTAAACAAATGAAGCTACTAATAATGGAAACTCTATTTTTTAAATTTATGATTCACTCAATATTTAGAGTTATTTTTAACCGTGCGAAAACTAGTGACCTTGACCTCCAGTTGCCAATATTTGACATACAATATGCATACAAATGCGGAATTTTAGGAATGATTGAAAATCGTTTGACACACAGTTTTAAGGGTCCCGTACCCAAAAGGTAAAACGGGACCCTATTATTATATTACTAAGCCTCTGCTGTCCATCCGACCGTCTATCATCATGTATCTAATGAACCGTAATAGTTAGACAGATGATGTATTTCTGTTGCCGCTATAACATAAAATACTAAAAAACGGCATAAAATAAATGGTTAAGGGAATAAAAAACATAAAATAAATAGTTAAGGGAATAAAAAACGGCATAAAATAAAGGGTTAAGCCCCCCATTAAGCCCATACAACAGATTTTTTTTGTTTGCGGTTTTTATGACAGGATTTATTAATTAGATCATTATATGATAAGAAAATTGAGCCTGGCTCTAGAGATTTAAAAATAAATACATTTTTCAGCGTTATTAAATACTAAAAATATTAACAATTTCTTCAATATTATAAATATGTTTGTACACATGGTTTTAGTATATTTACTTGTGGAAAAACAAAGTTTTAATAAATAAAGAACATATTATATCTAAGTATTAATGTAACATGGATGTAACAGAATACCAAATTACTCAGCAGAAAATAATTATCGAAAGCTATCGTTCCTTAATATAAAATTTAATTAATAAATCCATATTTATGATAAATTTAATAGATACCCAATTTAAAACTGGATTTTTGATCAAGGATGAGGTTTAACTTTATTGATTTTAAATTGATTCATAAAATTATCATTTAAATTAAAACAGAAAATTTGAATGAATCGGTAAAACCGATAACTGTTATTGTCGTTATCATAAATTATTAATTGGTTATTTTCCCCACTTATAGTGGTTTAGTAATATCTTCTTCAGAATATACCTTTATCTACCTTCCTGTTGATGCCGTAAAAGGCGATTATGGGACAACCGGAAAATAGTTGGAAATTCCTATGTGATAGTGGATTCGTGGTAGGTCATCAACGAGTTTTGACGTCAACGAAACTGGACAGTTTTTGTCAACGGTAAACTAGTTCATGTAACAGTCTAGTTTAAAGTTTTCGACGAAACAGCATATTACTAACATGGCGCAACATTATTTGGATTATATTGCATCATTTATGCTAAACTGCCTTTTCGATTTACAATTTTATAAGTAATTATTACGATTGCCCCCAAAAATAAATGCCATACAAGGCACAGAAATTTCAATTCATTAACATGATAATATTTCCTTTCTACTGTAATATTTCTTAATGTGGTTTTGGTATTAATTTTAAACGGATATAATGCTACTTTACTAACGATGAGTTTTATGATATAGCGCAGCATGCGCGTCAGTAACGATCATGCATGTGACGGTGACCACGTCAGAAGCCGAAAGGCGGTTTCGTAAAACTCTGACACTCGGGTGTACAGGGTCGATTAATCAATTAATCCCTTTTATATGAATGAATGAATGAACTTTTAGAGTGTCCTGATACTGCCTACATATAATATATATAAACATGGTGTCCGTTAGAAAAATAAATTGTTACCCATAAATCTAGTTGGTTCGAAAAGAAAAATATTTAAATGAAGTAAAATACTTATAATTTAATCTGCATATTTTTGGCGAAATAAAGAATAGAATGTGTAAAACACAATTTTTTAAGAACCCGAATTCTATCACAAATTCATTCAGTTTTGTATTTATCTTCATAAACTTTGCAAGTTTTTGTTATGTACGTAACATGGGCGTAACAATGCCATTGTATGAGAGTAACCAGGAATGTTGGAGCTTTTCAATGTATGACAGTTGATTATTTGTATAGGATATATTCTGTTATCTGTGGTATTAGAGAAAAAATGTTACAAATAACAAAATATTGTGTAGAGTCTCTACTTCAAGCACAGAATGCCTTCACGTAGCAACAATGGCCCTTGTTAACTGTAATATGTCTTTACAATTGTTTCAGATTCACTACGATGCACAGCCAATATTTCAGTCACGTTGTGAGCTCCACGCTTTTAGTTTTATTTGTCAGTAAGTATATTATTTTTTATTCTAAGTAATTTAAAAAAAAACAATTTGGTAAAGAAATCTTCTTCTCGAATCGAAATGACTACGATGCCATATTATAAGTCTAGACCAATGCGGCTGCCACGTTTTTGTAGCGCATCAGGGATGTTTGCAGATGCCCATACTGATGATTATCATGCTGTGATGCGTAAAAAGGTACACTCTCTGATGGGCAGAATGCGTGGCAGCGGCAATAGCATTCTGAGAGCGCTGTCAGAGAGATGGGGCGGGCATATGCAGTGCCACTGGGACGCTGTACTAAAATCCCAATTTAGTTATGTAAGGAACTAACATTAGTATGTAAGTGCGTGTATTACTAACAGATATGGACTACGGTCTGAAATAAAAGATTTTTATTTTATTTTTATTTTAATACGTGGTAACGCTGACCGATCTGTCGTTGGCCGCTCCAAGATCCGTGCAGGAATCTAGACAATTGGGATACTTCAGGAAATGAGCCATAGACTGGACTGCCCCGCAGCCGCAAAGGTTGCTAGAAGAAAACCAACTTACTCTGTTTTCCTTGCATCTCCCAACACCAGTCCAGAGTCTCTTTAAAGACTAGCGTGTATTCCTAGTTGCGTCGTCAGCTTACGCTTCGGAGCCCAGAGTACGCTTTAATCATGGTCCTAGATTTGCTAGTACTGGTTATTACATTGGAGCGACTGCCGTCTGACCTGTGTAACACTTTTTAATAGGGAAACCAGGATTATGATATTCTTTAACGACTACTAAATAGCAGTCGGGACCAACGGTTTAACGTGCCTTCCGAAGCACAAAATCATCTTTTTTATCAGACAATCAGGTGATTCAAGCCTGCAATGTCCTAACCAAACTGGGAAAAAGTATGCTTCCCGTGGAAATCGAACCCGCGACCTCTGGGTCAAAGGCACGCCTTATTCACTGAACCACAGAGGCAGTTAAATAAGAGCGAGGTCGCCTATCATACTAGACTATTATTTATTTATGTAAAAAAACCCTTCTGAGCGTATTTCCCAGTTGCATTCTCAATTTTCGCATGAGAGCCTTGTGTCTCTACAACGAATTTTTTTTGATTAATTACAGTAGTGACTGTGTTAATAAAGAATATAACTAGATCTGTAAGTATGTATGAATGTAAAATTCTTTACTGTACATAAAATAATACAGTTATTACAACATCAACAGAACAGTAGGCATCACGAACTACCTCCAAATTAACTTACCCCATTCGATGGTATCATCAAATAACTAATTGGAATTCGTTGAGTAATGTTACACCAAACTTTTCTCCATTTTGTCCTCATTTTTCCCACAGTTGAAAAATTCTCTCGAAAAAATTAAAAAATTATGGAACACGTGTGCCATGTTTCGTAAAGATCCGTTCAGATATGTGACTATAGCCCGGAACATACATTTTTCCGTACAAAAGCAAAATTGGCCAGTCTTGAAATAGAGACTTCGCTTACGCTCATCAGTCAATATTGTAATTAATATATTGTAGCTACCACTGTTTAATAAAAACTCGTGGTGGAATACGTTAAGCCTAGTAGATTCTTAAATATTTTTCTATCCGCCATTAAAAACAATTTAATACAACGACAACAGCCGCACTCTGGGTCTATAATTAAAGCATTCTTCAAACTCAAATAAAATTACTCCTTTATTTATTTATTAATGTACACAATACAAATGCAAAGCATTATACATTAGAGGAAAAGACAGTATAAGGGAGCTGCTTATTTCTAAAAAAATTGTTCCTTTGTCATAGACTGAAAAATTATCTCTCAAAAAATGCTAAAGTAGTGATTAATGATTCTGATTTCGATTATGGTAGCATGATTCTTATTAAATATTATAGCCCACAGCTTTATATATGCATCACACCACCTAAAGTTGAACATACCTGTATACTCCTCACAGTGTTACGCCAACTCCTTCTCAATTCTCGCTGCAAATCTCTGGAACAAGCTTCCTTTGGAAATAAAAGAGCTGTCTTCTCACTCTTTCAAATCTCGGGTTAGGGAATACTACGAACGATCGGACTTGAGCTGAGCTTACTGTTTTTATGTGTAATTGAATTTGTATGTTAGATGTAAGTCTATGCACCTAAGATTTCTTTGCGTGTTGTGCCCTCTTCTGTGTGTATGTCCTATGTTAGTTTGGTTGACTGGAAGAGATCCCTATTTGGGATAAGTCCGCCTTTTGTTGTAACCTGTATTCTGATACTATGTTCTTTGTATACAATAAAGATTTTTACATACATACATATTATATTACTATAGAAAAAAAACCTCACAGGTAAGTGAAACTGCGAGGAACACCACTAATTAAATTCTCATTTGAATCTTTGTTTTATGATGCAAGTAAACAATCATTGGGACATCATTCATTTGCACAATTAATATATTAGATAAGCATATGTTTTATTTGAATGTGCAAACGGATATCGTCTCATATTTACTTCACAAATCTATCTGTTTACACAGCGAATATTAAATATCAAAGAAACTAGTTTCAGTTCGAATTACACAAAACAATCTCTTAAAGTTTGGATTTCACGGGTCACCTCGGTCCTTTAAGAGGCTTGCTCGGGGATATTGAAATTACGCGTAGAGGCTTTTGGAGAAGTTGGTATCATGTGGTGCCCCTGCCAAAACCCGTTTTCGGCTATATGACAGAGGAGGAAGGCGGCCTCAAAAACACTCTCTATTAACACCTTGTCAATTGTAACATTTTGCAGAAATAGATTACGAACAAAACTTGTAAAATAAATTTCGTATAACCACTGAAATTTCTTAAGGTTAACATGATCTACCATTTTAACATACTGAATGAATGAAGCGAAGGAATAAGCTGGCTAAACTAGTATTGAATTCTACCTATAACTCCCACGTGCAATATATTAGTGAACACGATGTCCTGTGGCCGAGGTGTATCCGGATACGTCCGATATTCAATTCTTACGCACTGACTATTACATTTTGATATTTGAGAGTAAAATTTTAAGACAATGTGAACATTGTAGTACTTGGTCCACTTAAAGCTACAACTTATTCTACAAGGCAAGGTCCAAGGCGCAGAAGGAGACCTAGAAGAAGAAGATTTAATGCTTGAAAAACCTATGCCAATGGTAAAACAGGAGCACGCGATCCCTCTTATGAGCTGTCCCAAAAGTACAGATTGCATTGATAGTTGCCGACCTTTGTTGAAGATCGCACCGAAAGAAAAAGAAGATTTTAAGTACCTAATTAGTTTTACAGATGATAAATTTGCTCTGGGTGGTAGTAAGCCAGTAGCTTGAAATTTGGTAGCAATTTCTTTCATCGAGTTAAAGCCCAACTGCCTAATAAATGGCCACGCTCATTACTATTTCATTGGCCGCTGTTAGATCCTCAGAAAAAATTATGATGGATACATAAATCAGTTATAACAAAATAAGTGCCTGATTCCTAGAATTTAGGGGACACCAACCGATGAGCCATGGACTGAACATAGCTGAATCTATAATTACATGTTATAAGAGGCAACAGGAGTCAATTTTTTAGTACATATAAATCGTCTATTGCTTAGTGTTAGTAAGCAACATGATTAAAGTGTTTACTGATGTTTGTTTTTGTTCTAAAATTTAATAATGATTGGAACAGGTTTTATCATAAAACTTAATTGTATAATTGACATAATAACAAAGTTCCTTATACATTTACTCACACTTGAGTAGAGTTAAAGCAAAAACTAACAAAATTAACGTTATTAAAATAATACGCTTAAATACAAACTATACATACATGAGCGAAACTTTGAATCACTAATGTTAAAATAACTTGTCATTATATTCATCAATTCAAAGGCCACTCTATTAGAAATACACACAGTAATAACATTACAAAATCAATTGGCCTTAAATTATTTAATAACATAGATGTTGCGCTGTAGCGCTTGGATCTCTCAAGGATTCTCAGCAAGTAAATATTTATTGAATGAAAAAACTTCAAGAGAATGTTGATTTTATATTTTCTGTTGGCAAATGATAGTGACTTAATAAATACTAGTTGGAGCATACTGCATATATTACTTACCTACCACTACTTATTAAATCTAGCTATATAATAGGATAAAATACAGCCAGGTTCATTCATATCAATACATCCGTGGTCAAATAACCCTGGGTGCATAGGGCACAAACACTGGCCAAACTTCATCATCATAACCCATATCTTCTTTTCATTATTTAGAAAAAGTTCCTAAATCTACCGCGATCTATTCTGTTTATGGATATTATCATCTATTGATAAGTATAATCGGGAACGGGTTCTGACAGAAGCATATCATCAACTTTACCAAAGCCTCTCAAAGGAGATGCCCCAAACCAAACGGAAAAATGTAAATAATGCCAAGCTTTTAGGACACTGCAGTGACAGGCGTTTATTTACTCCTCGTAAGCCCCATAATCAAGACTGCTCGGTCGCGCTACACGTTGAGATGAATGGTACGATTAGTTGAACTACTCCGTACCGACTTGATTGGTGGGCGAGAGATTGTAGCGCGACAGTTGCGCGATTGAATCTGATATCGGCAGTAATACAAGGATACAAGGTCTGTGTTTTGAATTATAGACATGGGTTTACTACCCAAAATCCATCATTATTTACAACGAATAGAATTGTGTCCGAGATATCGGAGAGAGAATGAGACAAAACTTTTTTCCATTTTGTCTGAATTAGATTTTAGATGTTAAGTTGCCCAAAGTAGTTATATGTGTTTACTTTAAAGTAGTTAACTGAGTACAATTTTAATAAGCAAACTCCTATGCTATACATCTACATACATACTCTGACACCCTGTATACCGTACAAGGTTGATTGACCATGTAACTCACTCGATATCCATACTTAATATTATAAATGCGTAAGTCTGTCTGTCTGTCTTTCTGTCTGTCTGTCTGTCTGTTACGCTTTCACGGCCAAACCGCTGAACGGATTTTGATGAAATTTGGTATGAATATAGTTGAAGACCCGGGGTCAAACATAGGCTACTTTATGACGCAGGCGGAGCTGCGGGAGAAAGCTAGTAAATTAATAAACATTTACTTATAAATACGAAAATTAAAAAGAACCATCAATCTCAAAGGAATCTTAAAAAACCACTCAAATAAGTAAACGAGTATAAAAAGTGTAAAATGCTTAACGACTTTTTTTATAGCAAATAATTTACATAATTAAATATGTTTACAAATAAAAACTACTAATATAATTAAGTAAAGGACGCTAATCCTGTTTGATATGATCGGGATTAACCTGTTTAGGATTCGGGTAAATGAGGGTCCCTTTTTACACCGTTCCGCGTTGTAATCCATCTGATAAATGTCCATATTTCAAAGGGTTATCTGACTATTTAGGAACAAACCGGGGAGCTCGATAGTTTAATAGGGTTTGTAACTAACTTGAATGTTAAGCAACGGCGAGTGTGGTCTGATTAAGATAGATCACCAATAGTTAATTTTCAGCTTCTGCTCTTCTTATCCTCTTCTTATCTAAGAATAAGGCTGTTATGACTAGATGGCAGTAACTCTCAGGTGCTTTTAGCCAGTCTGGAATTTTTTTATAACTAAACACTTGAAATATATCATATTTGTTTTCTGTTATTAAGCTTACGGAGATGAGACAGCAGTCATTCAATTGTAAAAACCAATGCCGTCATATTTTATACCAGTATCAAAAGATTATCCTGGAATTTAATGCGATAGTTTACAATTTAGTTAGGGTAAGGAATAATACACTAATATTACAAACATTACCCAATTATCTTTTTGTCTTTTTCAGGTATTCAAGTAGTAAATTCCCAAGCAGATACTATAACAATGTCTGTTGAAAAAACATATCCTGAGACTACAACAGAATCTGAATCAACAACAGTCGTATCACAGAATGCGACACTAACCAGTAGACAATCTAGAAGCAGTAACAGAAGCATAGACGATATATCTATGGACGTAGATATAGATGACCCACCTGAAATACATAATGTTAAAGTTAATGACAAAACAGCTTTCTTCCCACCCGAAAGCGCATCAAGAGTAATAATGCCTGTAATTTTTACAAATTTATCAAACATTTTAACTAATGAAGTTAGTAATAAAAGTTCGATAGAGAAAATTGAAGATAAAAGAGCGAATAAAGGTAAAACAGCTATTGAAAGAGCTCAAATAAGACCTCATGTTCAATATGATGAAGTGACAGGGGAAATTGTCGATGGAGATCATCCTTGTCACAGAGAATGTAGAGAAGGAGAGGAACCAATGATTTGTTATTACCATTTCAATTTGGAATGGTATCAGACTATGAGCAAAGCTTGTTTTGATTGTCCATTTAACGTCACGGACTGTTTTAGACCCGATTGTATACCAGCTGATGGTATGAATAGGGCTTTGAATGTTGTTAATAGAAAAATGCCTGGACCGCAAATTGAGGTTAGTGTTTGTTATTATATTGGAGTTATTTATAGGTCGATTGGTGAGTAGAGATATAGTTAGTAAAAAACTTTTTTTTAAGTAAAGGGTTTTACGGCCGTGGATACAAGTCCTTTAAAGCCCTTTTTAATTTTTCTATCGTCTTCTGTCATACAGTGTGGTTTCTTCAAGTCCTAGTCAAGTATAAAAGTCAAGTCTGTAGTCAAGTCTAGGCAGAAGAATCAGGCTAAGTGAAGTGGTAGAAAAACTGCACTTAGTGATTACTAGGAGCTTTTGGAAACATGCATGAAAATCACATAAATCAAACACTGTATCACTTCCCAACACTCACGCTTGTTATCGAACACTTTGCGAATTATAATCCAACATTATTTATGCATAACACTAAAAAAAAAACACAAATATTGAAAAATAAAATTTAGCGCCGATAATGCTCTTCACAGCTTCCCGCCAAAAGTCCAGTAAAACACTTAAGTATTGCACCATAGACAAAGATGTACGTACAATAGGCGGCCTTATCGCTAGTGCAATCTCTTCCAAGCAACCTTTAGGATAGGAAAAAAGACTTAGGCGGCGGTATATAGGAAATTTAAAATAGAAATGCATTTAATTTAAATCCATTAGTTTAATTAGTCTTGACTAATATTATAAACGAATATTCGTTTATCAAGAGGATTGGTTCAGTAGATAAAGAGAAAAAGAAAGAACAAACAAACACAACACAACAAACTTATAACTTTTCTTTTTGTTAAGGATTCCAAAGTGAAATTACGTTACCTTTTCACGCTTTTTTGTACTGAACCCATTACCTAAAATTCCGAATACTAACTCTTATAGTTAGAAATACTGAGGAGGACATAAGGTTCCATCCTATGATAATTGCCTATCCAATGCGATCAATGTAAACGAAGTTGCGAGTAAAAGCTAGCACTTGTAATAAAATGATCAGTTAAGTTTATCTGTAAGCACATTTTAGTGCAATAAAGAGTATTGTATAAGTCTGAAAAAGAAAAATAATGTTTTTTAAAAGAAGTACTTCCTAACAAATAAGGTTTCCTTATCAGCTCTTCAGCTAATAAGTGCTAATTTTAGACTTTCCTTCATAAATTTGCAGGGATGTTATAACTTGTACAAAATTTCCCAGAATGTGGCATTCTCGTTCCTTAACCGACCCTTTATCGTCAAGGTTGTTTTAAAATCTCGACAAGCTTATTCCAGACACGACTTGAGAGCCTCTCTTGTATATTATATTTACCTTGTATATTTAAAGATTAAAGACTTCAGCTTTGTCAATGATGGAGTTTGTTTCGTTATATTGCCTGATTTAAATTGTCACTGAAATATATGGTCGTGAATAGTGGATGTCTATGTAGCTACCTAGCGTGTTACCTTTTTAAAGTAACAATGGGTGAGACACATAGTGCAGAGAACCGATGGCTGATAGGGCAGAAAGGATATTGAATGGTCGTCAGTAGTTATGCATCGGTAAGCGAAGGGTATGGTCGACTATGATCAGATGACCTGAAGAAGCTTGCATGCAAGCACTGAATTAAGGCCGCTTCCAGGTCATTTTGCAAATCCTTGAAGGCACTCATGCTTTCGGCTTAACATCATTTCAGGTCACTTCACTCTTTTAGTAAATATTGCAAAAACTCTTATGGAATGGTGATTTAAAATTTCTTCTGATGATATTGGGTGGCGTATTGGTGGGTATTGGTCGAATATATAATTTGTATGTCATCTCTTTACGTCCTTACGGATGTGAGAAACTAAAGTAAATAAATGCTATTAATACTAGATATTTATTTGATGGTAATCTAATAATAGAAGAATCGGAAATGTAAAACCTTGTGATATGTGAGCTTACACGAGTTTTCCTCAATTTAGTGAGGGTTGTCTTATTACAAATATAACTCGTATTTGATTTTCTTCCTTAATTTTACCTTTGTTTCTCAAAATTCTTTTTAAGGATAAAACGATTCATTAATTTAATTCACCTGGGCTAATAAGGGGAATCCCTTAGGCAAATTAAACAATCAGGCCAAAAAATGAACGCCCTGTCTCAGTTTTTCCTAGTGAGTACACAACATGAGGGCTTTCAAAAAGGCTGTGAATAAATTTTTTTAGTATCGGTAATGCGCCCGTGATACTTCTGGTATTGCAGGCGTTCATAGGCTGTGGTAACCACTTACCATCAGGTAGGCCACATGCTTGTTTGCCTTCTAAATTAAAAAAAAAATATAACTTATGTCACGTGATGCTACTATTGAAATTAAAAAATATCCTAATTTTAATAAAGAGTATAAATGGCAGGGACCACCAGCTTGGTGGTCATCAATTTAATAAAATCTCAAACTTAATGGAAGACTGCAAGTCCTTTGTATACTGTGAGCCAATACTGCGTGATTTGGAATAGATTTTAATAAAATTATAGACGGCAGTATTCTTATGACATCACATGCAAATGTTAACTTAGACTACCATGAACGCTGTAAAGTGTACAGTAAACGTTACATGTAAATAAACGCGATAAAACCAGTATTTATAGATTAACTTAATACAAACTTTGAGTTAACTTTAGACACTTTTTATATCAAAAAGCTTAAATTTCAGGTCTGCCAACATGACCGTGTCATCGTGGACGTAGAAAATGACCTGATGACGGAAGGTACCACGGTTCATTGGCACGGGCAGCACCAGAGAGGCACGCCGTACATGGATGGGACGCCGTACGTCACCCAGTGCCCGATTATTCCTGAGACTACGTTTAGGTAAGGGGATTTGTGTAATTTTTCGGCCTGTAGAGATGGAAATTATTCATACTTTATTCCAGGGATATCATGGCAGGGTCGCCATGCAGGGGGTGACTAAATGATTCCGCGCTTGGCGTTAGACTTCTTTATTTGTTGTAACACAGTAATGTCCGCCTTATGTTGCACCCTGTATTCTAATACTATACTTATGTTCTTTCTGAAGAAAGATTTTTACATATAAGTAAAATATTATTTTTTTTCCTTTATTTATTAGTGTATTTTTATTATTAATTAAAACTTTATTGTTTCACAAGTACAAATACTTACAGCAATTAGCGGACTAAATAATTCAAACTGACGCGAAAACGCCCACAAAAATATAAAAACGTAGAAGAGCCGAGATAACTTTGGCACACGCTATGGCACTTTTACCAAATTATTTTATTATATATCAGTCAACCATTGGGAGAAACAGAAGGAATGTTTATTTTTATGTACTTACTTACTTGAAATACGATTTCAGAAATCATAAACATTTAATATGAAGAATAACCATCTGTTTTTTTTCAGATACCAATTCAACGCCTCCCACGCCGGGACTCACTTCTGGCACAGCCACTCAGGCATGCAGAGGGCTGATGGTGCTGCCGGCGCGTTTGTCGTGAGAAAACCGAAGTCTCAGGATCCACATGGAGCGTTGTATGATTATGACAGGTAATATTATTGTTTGAGAGTATCTTTGTCGGTCATTCTATGCATTTACTCGCTGTAAACCTATGAAGCAGTGTAAAAAATATCTCTGGTAAAAGAAAACCAGCTTTTTTCTTACTCATTCATTAATTTCGTAGATTACATGGTCAATAGACTGATGTTTTTTTTTTTGGAAACACTTTTTAGCCTCTGGAGTGGATCCTTTAACAATCACCAGATAACAGTCGGGACCAACGGCTGTTAATTCCTTCCAAAGCAGAAAATCATCATAATTATAATCCTGCAATGCATATTTATGTCGACAAACAGCTTTCTTCTTTGATTAAGGATAAGAGAGACGGAATATTGTAGGACAGGATACATATGCACAGTTAGAAGCGCCTTCGTGGTCCAGTGGTTAAGGAGTTTGCCTTCGAAGGAGTCATGGATTTGATTCCCACGGGAAGCAATGTATGCTTCCGGTAGTAGTTTCCAGTTTGGTTAGGACACTGCAGGCTTGAATCATCTGATAGTCTTTTAATAATGACTATTCCATGCTTCTGAAGGCACAAGGCTGTCGTCAAAGAAACCACCTCAAAGGCCGCAATGCGGGAAAAAACTCTGTCACCGTAACGCAGGGTCGATTGACTATGTAACCCATTTGATATGAATGAATGAACAACAAGTAACGTAAGTAACTGACCAGTAGGATTACACTATCGAATATGTCCAATATACAGTAGACATAAAGAAGCCTCGCTCACTTAATATTCTCAGCACAAAACCTTTTACAGACCCGGTAGTGTCCGAACTTTGGAAGTAACTTCAGAAGTCAATCTATTAGTTAGCACGTCGTGGTATGCTTGAGGCGTTTCTAAGTGCACTTGCATAGCACTATACACAAATAACCTTTTACCACTTTAGTAGTTTACAGGTACACCGATCAATTATAAATACTTACTAAATTGTAAATAGGCTACTTGACTGTGTTAACATTTGAACAACATTTTTATACGGAACAAAACGTACGCTAGAAACAACAACAAAATTGGTTAATTATAGCAGTTATTAGCGATTAAAGTTTTCTATCAAAGTAAAGTGGGAGCGTGGTGGGGACATCTCGCTATCTCTTTTGCATGTACGAAACCAAGTGGCAGTGACGTCACTTCCCCCTGACGACAGTTTTCCCTCTCATAGGATTTCTAAGGCTTTTAACTTATTTTTCTCAACCACTGGACATCAGAAAGCGATTTGATTCCATGCTTCGGAAGGCACATAGGTACTTATTCGTTGGTCCCAGCTGATATTAGATGGTCGTTAAAAGAACAACGTCAGAGGCCGAAAGGCCGAAACGAAACGTAAATTAAAAAAATATGAGATCAATCCACGGCATACATCGTTTACGAAAAATGACGTAAGCCCCGCCCACTTTTCTGACGTCACTGCCTCAATAACCGTAACGGTGCACCAGTTGATACACCGTCTTCTCTTTGTATTTGCTCCATGGTCGTTACTAATATGATGGTCCTTTCCAGGTCTGAACACTATATGCTAGTCACCGACTGGATCCACGAGCTCTCAGTGAGCATGTTCACAGACCATCATCATTCCAAAGGAGACAACAAGCCTCCGACGCTCCTCATCAATGGGCTGGGAAGGTTCAAGGTCTTCGACACCAACAATAAGGAGTTTTATATGAAGGCTGCTAGTTATGTCGTTGAACAAGTGAGTAACTAATTTTTATCCTAATCATATATGTGCCTTTTTTTTTTTTTTTTTTTTGCGTGTGGAAAAGGCCCTCTCCTACCACCCAGCCAGAAACGGGAAGCTGGGTGGTTATGTGGGACTCGAACCCACTAAAAACCACACGGTGTCAATCGCCTACCGCGTATTGCCGGGACCATGTGCTTATTCTTGCTCCACAGCCCCAGCGCGGCGGCCGCTACCACGGCGGCCTCGGCTTGGCCACTCTCCTCGGAGTGGCCTGCGGGTTGGGCCCGCAACCTCCTCTTCCCGCAAGGGTAAAGGCGCGTTGACACGGACGCGCCTTTCAACCCAAGGCCGTTCAGGTCGGGCAGCGGAATCCCGTTTGTTCCGTTACCCGGCCGGCCCTACTGTGGGAGCAGCAGGTGCAGGCCATAAGCCTGCCGTCTGCGCCCCATGCGCCTGCGGCGGATGGGAAGGTCGGAGGTTTCCTCCCTTTCCCTCTCCGCCTCTTCTTTGCAGAGCATGACGCGCTCTGCAAAGGCCTGCACCGCTGTCCACGACGTCTCGCTGTCGACCATTTGTTTAACTACAGTCGGCAGCGAGAGGTCGTATTGGAAATCATAAGCGAGGCCTACTTCCAGCAGTGTACTGAGTGCGGCTGAAATAGTGATTCATTCATTTATTTTGTTTTGTTTTTTTTTTTTCTTTCAATATGGCCCTTACTTTGCACTTAGCCAGTAACAAGTAAATTTTTTTTAGTAAAGTTATTGAGTCAAGCAAGACTAAAGTCAGGTCGGTAGTTAAGTCAAATCAAGTCTAGTCAGAAGATGCAGGTTAAGTGAAGTGGTAGAAAAACTGCACTTAGCGATTTCGAGCAGCTTTTGGCAAACACAAATCGAACACTGTATCACTTCCCAACACTCACGCTTATTCTCGAATACTTTGCGAATAATAATCCACCATTATTAAGTACAAACACTTAAAGAAACACAAATTTAAAAAAAAAAATACAGCTCCGATTCTGCTTTTTTCAGCTTCCCGCCAAAAGTCTTCATACTTCTATTTTTGATTAAAAAAAAAAAAATTACGAAGAAAGATTATAAATATTTAAATTTTATAAAACGTCATTGTTGCCAGTGCTTTTTTTCTACCAAAGTGTTCTTGATTTTTCGAAGCCAATAATTTTGAAGTCTCAATTTCGTATTAGTTGTCTTTATTTAGGGAATTACGAGTGTAGGTAGGTTTTGAAATTAGTTAATACTCTAAATTAACCACTTGCAATATAAGACTAATTGGATTTTCGCCGAAAACTGTGACCAAATCCCAGGATTCTTGTTTCTGTACATACAAATGTATAAATTCTGTGCTTAAGTTCTGACTGGGAAATGAGGAAAAGTTATGCTTGCGTACACTGCTGACCACTGACCTAGAATAAAAATAGACTGTTCATCCACTGTTCTGTCATTGTCACACTAAAAATTGTACCTACTTCCATTTTTTTTAATATTCATATTTTAATGTAACTAACAACTTGCAATTCCACATGCCAATGCTGTCTGTCAATCTTTTGCCCAGAAGATGCCCATGTTCCTTTTTTATAAATGTTAAGGTTTAATTTAGTATAGTATTTTTCTTTTCTTTAAACACTATTCATTAAAAAACTCACGTAATAAAACTTTTGGGAAAAATAATAAAAGATTATGGTTTGCTGAAGTTCACTTTATTAGATCAGAAAAATAAAAATCGGTCACGTGTTAGTTAGAATGCCGTACAAGTACCTAGTCCCTAAATTTTTTAAGTAAAAATATTTGTTTTGTAAATAGGACTGTTAAAGCTTTACAAAACAAATATGTTTATAATATAATATTAAATAACTAATAAAATAAGTAATTTAAATATTTGCTTCTTGAAGCGCCACCTTTAATCAGAGGGAACTAATTATTTTTCTTACCAATTGGTTCCCACGATATTTATATTGGAATTCTACAGCGATAGTTGATCTATGAGCTCAGTCAAACTTTAGCAGTCTTAATAATCTTGTATGGCTCTGTAGCTTGTTACGTAACATGTCTCTTTATTAAACTGATTCTTTAGTATGATAACTTCTTTAAAATATCCTTGGTTTATTGTTGAAACAGGACTTTGTACACAGGGAGGTTAGCATGTTTTCCCCGTTGTATAAACTTTTAATTAGTTTTACTGCTAAGTTAAGTAGTTGCAGTGGGATTACTGCCAGATGCAATTCTGCTAAGTCTCTACATGATTTTTAATTTATGTACAACGTGCCACACAAAAACTGTAATCAAAGGTGTTTTCGTGAGGGTGCATGGTATATTTTTCTGTACCGGTAGGTACTGTAATTGAGTCTGTGTTTTTGATCAACAAGAAACTAGGAAGTATGATCTAAGGAAAAATAAATGTTTTTATTTGAGAGACTTTTGATAATATCTATGTATGGTGTTTGAAATTTTTTTTACGATTACTGTAAAAAAAAATACTACAGTTTTAGGGGGAAAAACACTGTGTGTATCCCAGTCGCAAATCCTTACCAATTTCTTACTATCAAAATGTTATACACGACGAATGTATCTAAGAAACATTTGAATTGCATAAACATAAAATATTTCATATGTTCTGCAATAAAATCCATTTGTAAGTTTTATGTCCTTTCATATCTTTTACGAGTACACAAAGAAACAAAATGGTGCCTAAAGGCATTATCACATCGGTTTACTTCGCGAAGCTTTACACTGCTTAGCTTCACTTTGTATGCTAACAAAATCTTATTTTTCATATCTTCGTACACAGTTTTAGCAAAAGAACTATTGCTAATTAAATATTTTTGTAAATTACATGTTCTGTTGATAATAGCCTGTCTTTTTCTATACGATAAGCCTAACTTTGGCACTTAAATGAAGACTTCAGTTCGGCGAAAAATTTTATTACAAATATTGCCTAATTTTCAATGTGCAGCTACGAACAGTGTCTCTGTTTTTAATTTCATTAACATTTAGATCTTGCCACAGTATTAGACCAAGGAAAAATGATTGACTAATGTCTGATTAAATAAAAAAAAAATATATTTATAAAATCATGAACCTTAATATAGCATAGCATACATGCTCACAGTGTAGCATAGCCATGGAACTGCAACTTTTTGACTTATCAAAACAATCGTATTAGCTGCAACGCTGTTATAATGGAACAAAGAGGTTCCTCTTTGTTCAGTTTTATGCCATTTTTAATTTTGCGAAGCTCTTTTTTCTCCAGTGATAAATCACCTCATCTTTTCTACTTTAAAAAAAAAAAAAATTATGAATGCATAATAATGACTGGCCTCCATTGAAATTATGAATTGCTAAGTAAATTAGGTGCATGATATATAGGATACTTTTGTACTTCATACCTCTTATTAAAACGATTGTTAAGGCTCCAATAAATTGAGTTAGGTATCAAAGCTCTATGGCTTTGTAATTTAACATATTGGTTCAGTGAATCTTAAAGGATCTAGGCCTCCTACCATTACCAACACTAACATTGCTCAAAACTATCAGCTTTTGGTTTTGATTTATTCATACAGATGGCAAATACTGAGAATTATGAGTACCTATGACTTAATTGTGTATAATTAATTTTAATATTTAGACGTCTACAATTTGCAAGTCTGCTTGTAGACTGAATACACTTTTCTTGCACATTTTGTAACACCTCTTATAACGCATATTTGTATTCTGCAAATAAATGATTCTGATTCATTCCCAATCAGGAATTTGATATTCATTACACATAGCATTTTGAACTGTATTTTAGAGCCTTTTATATTGCACTTTTCCTCGTGAGGTTACCATAACAAATATAATTTACCTCTATTTTGTCCTATCACTCAGAATTTTGCTGGTCGCTTCCTTCTTTATCTTTTAATATCTACTTCAGTGAGTATTTTTAGTTAATACAATAGTTAGTCGGTTGTCCTTCGGGAACTGGTGAAAAATTCGGGATAACTTGTAGCCTAATTTCTAAGTCGGCCTTCTAGCAATACATCAGTGAAAACCGTATTCAATTCAATGCAGTAGTTTTTTTTGTGATGCGATGACAAATATACAGACAGACAGACAAAAATTCAAAAAATATTGTTTTGGCTTCTGTTGGTCCAAAATGACCCCTTATATTGTTTTTTCTTTAAAGTCTTCAATGTATAGACATCGACCTGATACAATCCATACTTCCATACTAATATTATAAATGCGAAAGTCTGTCTGTCTTTCTGTCTGTCTGTCTGTTACGCTTTCACGGCCAAACCGCTGAAAGGATTTTGATGAAATTTGGTATGAATATAGTTGAAGACCCGGGGTCAAACATAGGCTACTTTTTGCCGCAGTTGGAGCTGCGGGAAAAAGCTAGTTTTATTATATGTATAGATATATATTAGATTTGATTAGAAAATGCACGTTTAGAAATAACTTATTCTAAAAATATTTCCTTAAATTTTAAATTCTTAATTTTTAAAATCTTTTAACCTTTCCTAAAAAATTAAAGTAAATAAATAATTAACACACTACTCCCAACAAACATGTTAAACTAAACGTTATATTTCTACATTCACGTACTGTACCTTGAGCGCCTTCTACTCTGGAATAGCGAATTCACTTGTACATTTTTAACAAGGGTGTCTGGTACTGTAGGCGTTGAATAAAAAAATAGAATTATATGGGCCACGAAAATGATGCCTTGAGAAAAAATATATTTAATTCGAACAAAAAGTTGGGAATAAGATCTATAGAAGAAAATCAGGGCCTTAAATTGTCTATTCTTAGGTATAAATAGTCCCCTATTTCTATGACGGTGAACCTAGTCAAAAAATAAAAAAAATTAGTTGTCATTCCTGTCATGAACCCTGATGTGACCCACAAGACCAAATGTGAGATGATAGTGGACGGGGTACAAACCATGCATAACCAAATGATGTTTTGTTTGGATATGAGTTACTGAATAGTCACCATGTGTTAATATAGGTGGCTAAAGACGCTGATTCGCTTCGAATTGGTGAAGATTTAGATCTACGGAAGAGAAAAGTTTTCATTTCATTTCAAATTATTCATATTAATACCAATTTATCAATATTTTATAAGGAACAGATCAAGTATGAAATTATGAGAGGCATGAACGATAGAACTAGAATTTAATCAGACTCAAGTTCGCATAGGCATTAACATTGCTGTTATTTGATGCTACCCGAAATAAAAAAAAAATGCCTTAAAAATTTGAAAAGATAATTTTCGTGGCCGCGCCGTAACACTATGGTTAACATTTCGTTGGTCGACCGAGCACATCGGGGAATAGGTAATGGTATATAACTAAGATTGTTTCTAAGGGACTCTGTGTCTGTTACCAGAGGTCAGCTATCAGGTCAGAAGGTCTGTAAATCTTTTTTAGGATACCGGAAATCCTTAAAACGGGACTTTACCACAAGTCTCCGACCGTCTTTTAGCTGTATATAGTCACTTGAAATAAATAAACCTTTTAAATTATTGCAGACTGGCTGTTTCTCGCGGCTCTGCCCGCATCAAATAGCCACTTTGAACCTCGGGTCTTTAACTATATCCATATAAAATTTCATGAATATCGGTGATGCCACTCGGTTTCGTGCGTACAAAAGAGATAGCAAGACGTCCCTACCACGCTCCCACGTTTCTTCTTGAGAAAACTGCCTTAACTAACAACCAATTTTATTGTTGTTTTCGTAATGTTACTTTTTAGTGTACATATTATTTTGTATGCAAATATTGCCCAAGTATGAATACAGTCAAGTAGCCTTTTCCGACCAATGTACTTTAAACAAGGGGTAGAATAAGGCCGATAATAAGGATATTGTGGAATATTAATTTTTAAGTAGAAAGTATTTAATAATTTATAGAAAAAGGGAAATACTAAGACATTGCGTTACACTTTTTGGGCTCCCAATCTATTGAGGAACTAAGCCTTGAGAAGCCTTGTTCGACATCCAAGCTACTTTGACCCTACAAGAAAAAGAACTCCTAGAAATGAACCAGGATAATGCTATGATAAATAAAATCAACTCTTATTCCCAGGGCTACAAGTATCGTTTTCGAATGATCAATGCTGAGTTCCTGAACTGCCCCATCGAGCTGTCCGTGGATGGCCATAACATCACAGTCATCGCCTCTGACGGGTATGACCTGGAACCTATCACTGGTAAGTAATTTCCATTCTTATTTCTAGGACTTTTAAATACGATTTTTGCCTAACATGATGTATATAAAATCACCATCGTTGCATGGATACGAAATGGATCCTATCAATGGTGCCTAAGCGAGTATCATCTTTATTCCTATATAACGTTAGAAAAGAATTTTGCGTAACTGCTGTAATTATAGGTAGAGATGGGCGCCTTATCGGAAAATTTCCCATTTACTCGCGAATTTTTTTAAAAATTGTAAATAATTATTTTTTCTCTTTTCTTCTCCTTATATTTAATTTTTTTCCTCTTGAATTTCTTCCCGCTGCCCATCTCTAATCATAGGTGTCGAGTTGGAGCTTAAAGTTGAGAAATCGCTTTAAACTGCATAGATTTTTAAATCGCCTATGATTGTTATTTTCTTTTAAGCCCTCGGCAGATAATAAAGAATATTATAATTTTGACGTGTATATTGTGTCTAAGTGTCTTAGTACCTGTTTCTTGTCATTATAAATATTATAAACCAGTAGATCGATATTGACTTTCCAATTTGAAAACTGAATTAATAGATGTGACTCTAAGCTGATATAGCTAGTTTTTGTAAACCGTAAATTATGGATACTTATTATGACAAAAAGTGTATTTTGATAGTGTTCAAAATTAACAATCCTTTCTCTACTATATTGATGCAGCATATGGTTATTTATTACTTTATTTATATTTAATACTTTATTGTATTACACATATCGCCATATGAACTAAGCAAAAAATCCAATTGATTAACAATCAAAAATGGTGAAAATCTGACTTACAATGTCAAAGTGACAACATTCTAATATTGAAGTTCAAATAAACACACATCAATTTGTGGACACGTCAAAGCTCATACTCCTGTACAAAATAGAGGGAGTACAGACATAAAGTTACATACAAATTTCTAATCGGTTATTAATAATGTCAGTCTTACTAAGCTTAAAGCTAGCTCGCGCCACAATGTTCTTTTGCTTTCGGTATTGGGTCCTCTAATTTTTAAGTATTAAAATAATGATGGAATAAAGATTTATAATAAAAAAAATTACTCACGTGCAAAAAATTATACGTTATTCAACTTTAATGATTCGTCAATCAAGAATTAAAATTAAATGAAACACCCAATCCAAGGCGTTCCCTGCTGGTGTTCATACAGATGTTGCACTGATGTACTTTGAACAAAGGTATAGTTTCCAGTCAATAAAACTTTATTATCAGTAAAACCTGCACAAGTCAGAACGCAGTACCTACAAGCTATTTATTTATTTAACTTTTTGGAAGATTATCGTCTATTTATCACATGGTTGCTACCAACTAGTTGTAAAAAGTCATTTGTTAATCCCCACTGTTTTCCAATTTAGACCTATGTTTGTCATTCATTTTACAATATTCACAGGAAAGTAGCGGTATTCTGTACAATCAGTGTTTCGCGCCCTTACATTAGCATATATGGAAATGTGAAGGATCAAAGTCTGCCGTTATAAGGCATTGGCAATTTTGGAAAAAATATTTGTGGGAATTTGAAAATCACTGCCGCGTGATTGGGTGAAATGTTTGATTTTAATTTTCAACGTAAGTAATCTTTATTTCTCTCCACAGAATAACAAAAAAAATAAATTTGATAGGTATTTTTAGTGACATTCACCTAGTTTTGATGTAAATTTTCTTGTTATGAATGAATGAATGAACACTTTATTGCACCATTTACATAGATTAAATAAGTTAAAACAGTTTGCAATTTTAGCAAAGGCGGATTTATCGCAAATGCAATGTCTACCAGCCAACCTTGAATTGTTATGTTCAATAACAAATAAATATTTAGGGACATTTTACACTGATTAAGTAATACACGAGTTTTCGAGAGTTTTGTTGAGGATGCTAATAGTAAAGAAAGAAAGAAAAATTGTTTATTTCAAAAAACAAGCCTCCTCTTTGCATAATGTTGTGGAGAACCACAAACCTTGTCGTCCGAGGTCACTAATATAAAATTAAAATACACAAAAATTAAATTAAAATCAAATCCATTATTAAGTAAATCATATAAAATTCAATTAGAACGAAATCAAAATCGAATAAATTAAAATTAAACTTGAGTTAAAATTACATTAATATTTTAATAAACATTAAACATTAAATCACATTTAAATTTAAGTACTAAATAAAAAAAAATAATCAAAGCAATCTGTGGTGGCGCCACAATAAACACAACTGAACATAACATAACAAAATATTTATATCTAATATATGTAATTTAAATAAGTAGATATTATTTATAGTGAGTATAAATATATATTTTTATACGTTGGTACAATTTGCTGCACTTAAGATATATTCTTTTAACTTTAAATGTTTACATAGTTAAGGAACGTCTGACAGGAGGTGGAATATTATTCCAACACCTGGTAGCAGCATATTTGAAACTGCCACTGAAGGCGGCAGTTTTATGGTTGGGCTAAATTAAACGGCCAGGTTTTCTCGATCTAGGGGCAAATTTTAATTTGTCGTACAAATATGATGGAGCTTTGTTCTTAACAATACCAAATAATAATGACGCAAGTTGAAGAGTTCGTCTAGATTCCATGTTAAGTAGATTATTTCGGTTCAGATAGGGTGTTACATGTGCTCTACGTACCCAACTATACTATTAGTAAATACTTTACTAGTAGTATGTTACCAAATTTCATAACAGTTATGGTTAAACATTCAATGCATGTAAGTAATAAGTACCAACTGTAATGCTATTTTTACTATGCCATAAATATTAAGTCGATTAACTGCCTAATTGCTCGATTGTTAAGTAAGGGGTCAATTCCGCTAATAAATACTTTAAAAGACCACGCAACCGATATTCAATCGCGACTCAATTATGTTGCATTTTTCAGATATGCTCAATAGTGGTATTCTGCTTAAACAGTTTTTGTGTGTCCTGGTATAATACTTATTTATTGGCAATTTTTGAAAATACTGCTAACATCGATCCAGTCCTACGGGAATCAGAATAAGAAATAAGTAGATACATCCAATCATTCAATCACATAAATATTAAAATGTAAGTTTAACATTATTAAGATTCATTAATTTCGAGTGGGTTACATAGCCAATCAACCATGTATACCTTGATGTCTGAGTTATTCGGAGTTAGTTTTAAGATAAAATACCTCATATCAATAACTAGCTTAAAGGAACTCCTTGCTCGAATTTAAGTCAAAAAAGTCTTCCGTTGTAAAATGTGTAAAATACCTAAGTAATTTCTGATGACTTTCACGTTTTCTCAGCACAAATGGCTTTAACAACGACTGAAAAGGACAGTTTTCGAGCTACAAACTAACTATACATTTCCATAATCTGTGGCTTCGGTATCATTCTTGCATTTTGAATATGCTAAGTCTAGTTTTATTTAAACGTTTCTGTCTCATTTTGTACAGTTAATAGTGAGGCTTTAATTTGAAACGTTCATATGGATCTATTACTTTTAACATATTGTTAACAGTTTGTTTAACCTCAGTATAGATACAGTACTGAGTATTATGTTAATAGGCTAGTTTTCTGGGTCAAAAGAGTAACATTAAAGTTAGTCCGTCATTTAGGGAATCAAAATATATTAATGACGTATTTTTTCTTATATCAATCGAGCGATAAATTATAAAGATATAACTCGCTTATTTGATTTTCACAAAATCTGGTTCCAACTTTCACAATTGTTTGGGAATGTTCACTAAATCCTGAGCATGTTTTCAAAGAATTCTGAGGGAGTGGCCCTCAGAGCACACACATATGATATAATGCTTCAAAGTTTAGGAGTGGGGGCTCATGACGTCACACGGAACTTCAACGTGCCATATCTTTACCATTCTTTGTTTAATTTTCAAAAGAAAAAATACGTCTCCGATATTTTTTGATAATTTAACTGACGGAATAATTATATTTTTTTAGGAAGCTAGCCTATTCAATCCCGGCGCTTCAGCACTTCCAAGTGTTTGCATATATAGCATTATTTCAATAGCTTAGCAAAAAAAACGGTTTTTATTAAAACCAAACCACGGCCAAGGGTGCTATTTTTAGGGATTCAAAACGGGTGAGAATTGAAAATAGTTCGACTCGGAAATCATTGGACTCAACGATTTTGCATTCTTAAAAATAGCAGTAGGTCGTGGTATGGTTTCGGTAGGTATTACGTTAAAGTTCGAGCTACCGGCGTGATTGTCCTCCAGCACAGATAAAGGTAGAACTCGCGAACACGTATGTTCTCATGAGCAGATGTTCAATGCAGAGCTGTGGGCAAAAGTTGTTGGCAAAAAACCTGACAATTGACGTATAACCCTCCTTCTGATTAATCTTATTCTCAGCCTACTTCTATTTTAGATACCACCACTTTCCGTACCATATGTTTCCTAATTTCATCTCTGACGAATAAGAAAATTCAAATAAATTTCTGAGGTTAATCTTTGACAAATGTTCAAAGAAAATATTCCTAACACACCCGTTTCCTATTTAATCATGCTATCAGAAGCACGAATCACGTTTCGCTCGGATTAAAATCCCTAGCGCAATGTACTCTCCCGTCTCTACATTGCATGGACGAAACTAAATTTTCGAATATAAGTAAAACTATTTTAATAAAATTGCAAATTTCTCAGTTCCCAGTTGCTTTTGTGCGTCTGCTATGTATGAGCTAAAATTTTGACTATGGTTTTAGCCTTGGGGAGAGAATGTTAATATAATAATGACACAGCCAATCAAGGATTATAATGTATACCAGCTGTTTCCTGAGGCTTCGCCTGCGCCCAGAAGTACTTTTCTCCGGGACTTTTACTATATCCATACCAAATTACATGAATATCCATTAAGCAGTAAAAGAGTTTAGGACTGTTCACACTGACGCGAATCCCGCTCGCCTTTTCACAAACTTTTGCATTTATACTATAATATTAGATATAATTTAAATTTCCACTTCGCAATCAACTTTGAGGAACGAGCACTTCTTAGTAGAGGCATAGATTTACCAAACAAAATTACTAGTAAGAGTTTAAAAGAACTCATTGCGACACGCAAAATAAAATTGTGTAATAAATAAATATGGAACTTAAAAAAAATATTTATCATCATTTGTTTCACGACGTTGTACAGTGGATTGACAGCCTCCCTTTTTGCTTTTGACTTTAATGTAATACACGATTCGCAAATAATAATCATTTATTCCAATTTCTTATGTTATTAATTTACAATATTCATAGATGGTTCCACATACACATAATTATCTAATGGAATATTATATTAATAGGTACATTACGAATTATTTCATTTTATTTGTTGCTAACATTTCCAATTAGGCGTCATTTTTTCTTTTTACCCGACTGCGCCTGAACGAGGGTTATGTTTTTGGAAAGTGTGTATGTAGGTATGTATGTATAATTGTTTGGCCCGCCCTGCAGCCTGAACAGCTCGATGGATTTTAGCTTGAGAGGTGTCGTTAGATTCGTATTTCCTGCAGGAGTAACATTGGGTACATAAAATTTAAAAAAAATACAAAATGTCGGATTTTTTTGTACCACTGAGGCAGTTACGTAACATAAAACACTATTCATTGCAACATTAGATCGAAGTCCGCACCCTCATTCCCATTTTATTGCTGCACTAGTTTCAATTAACTGTTTTTGCTTCGTTAGCCACACTTTTCCATTTCGGGTCCAACAATGTAAATTAGTTTGTGTGCTTAAGCTTGTGGCACATAAAAAGTTAGAATTGTGTTTTTAATTCAGCATTTTTTAGAGGCTAACAAATAACTGATAGATGAAAAAATTGACACATTATTGCACCATTTGATATTGCTTACCTCTTCTTCTGAGGAGCTCGATAGCTGAGCGCAGCAGTAAGGATTTCATGCGTCAAACGGCAGTGAAACTCGACCCCCATTGGATTGGTTGTCATTAGTAGCATTCTCTATCCCGAGCTCCTCCGTGCTTCGGAAAACATGTTAAGCCGTCTCAGTTATTATCAATCAGTCATTAGGCTGTGTCAGATGACTTTAGGCAACCTGAAAAATCTGACAGTGTTGGCCACCAACACACCCCGGGTTATGTTCCTATTTGTCTTATTTCTCTGTAAAAAGCGTTACGCAGGTCGGTCGAAATTTCTCCATTGTGATAACTAGTACCGCCAAAATAGGACACTAGCTGTTTCCCGCTCCGCCTGTGTTAAAAAGTAGCCTATGTTTGACCCCGGGTCTTCAACTATATTCATACGAAATTTCATCAAAATCCGTTTAGTGGTTTGGCCGTGAAAGCGTAAGAGACAGACAGACAGACTTTCGCATTTATAATATTAGTATGGATGATTAACAGCGTACTCCCTGAAGCGTAAATTGGACAAACACGCTTGGACGAAGAAGACCTTTTCTTCTGAGCGTGTAGTTGGCAGACAATTTTTTAATACGATTAAGTTGTCGGTTTTTAGGGTTCCGTACGCAAAGAGTCAAACGAGACCCAGTTACTAAGACTTTGCTGTCCATTTGTCCGTCTGTCACCAAGCTGTATCTCCTAAACCGTGATAGTAGACAGTTGAAATTTTCACAGATGGTGCATTTCTATAGCCGCTATAACAACAAATTCTAAAAAACGGAATGAAATAAATATTTTACACAGTTAATGGTACGGTACCCATCGTGCGCGAGTGCAACTCGCACTTGACCGATTTTTTATTGAAATTCATTTAGTTTATCGTACTAAACACACTGTTAAAAAGGGCAACGGTTTCAAAATAATCCTATAAAAATATAGTTTTATTACACGACAAAATTGATGAACCAAATTTTTTTTAATAGAGAACCAGATAAAAAAGTCACCTGTGTAGCCAACTCTTAATGACAATGAATGTAATTGTAGCAATTCTTTATTTTGTCGGTTTATACGACATAAACTTTTTATCAAAACCGCGCATGCTGCATACGGTATTTTTAAATTAACTCAATGTTGACGTGTAGTCGAGGAAATTTAGGATTTTTTTATTTTATATTCATTGAATAAGTCCATTACGTGGGGCGCACTATAAGTTTCCGGAATAAATATGAAAAAATACTATTAAAGGTACAAAATTAATTTATTGTTTTTCAAAATAATCTCCCTTGGCGTCTATGCAGTTTTTCATTCGATGAAACCAGTTTTGAAAACTTTTGTGCCACTCCTCTGTGGTGACCTCTGAAACGTGTTTTTCATACTCCTCGACAGCCTCTTCTGGTGATGAAAATCGTTGACCGCGTAATTGGTTCTTAATTTTTGGGAACAGAAAAAAGTCACAAGGTGCCAGGTCGGGACTGTATGGAGGATGACTCATGAGTTCTACATTTTTCGCCTTCAAAAAGTCGTTTGTCTGTCTGGCCGTGTGAGAACTAGCATTGTCGTGGTGCAGGATGATACGGTGTTTACGGTTATTTTTACGGAGTTCGTCAATAACTTCCGGCAAACAAATGGTCGTGTACCAGTCACTATTCACTGTACGACGATTATCTAAAGCAACAGTAGCCACGTGTCCAGTTTTATTAAAAAAAGAAGCAATCATCCGCTTAGATGCACTTTTCACGCGCGCCACTTTGGTTGGTTTCGGCTCATCTTGAAAGACCCATACGCTCGATTGCTGCTTTGTTTTGGGATCGTAGCAATAAATCCATGTTTCGTCACCTGTTACTATGTCCCACACCAAATTTGACGCACCTTCGTTGAATCTGGTGAGCATGGCACTGCACCAAGTGACGCGGTCCGTTTTTTGAGCCTCGGTCAAGTTGTGTGGGATCCACCGCGAGCACAGCTTTCTCACACCCAAATGTTTGTGTAGGATTAATTGTATTTGACTCATGCCTATTTCTAAGTATGCGCGAATTTCATGGTAGGTCACATGCCTGTCTGTTTCAATCATACGGCGCACAGCATTGATGTTTTTGTTGGTCACAGCGGTGGACGGCCGACCATGTTTCAGGCCGAGCGATGCTCTGTTGAGCTGTCAAATTACACTTAAAATCGTAGAAAATCATACTACGAAAATTTTCCCGAGTTAAATCCATGTTGATGCAGACACACAATTTTTTAAATGGCGCCACAAGGTAAAAACAAAAGACAGTCAGATGAAACACGCATTCAACAGCCAAAGAGTTCTATTTTCAAATGTTGCAATACATTTTTAAATATTGTTTATGTAAGTGGCCAGTTCCGGAAACTTACAGTGCGCCCTATGTATTATATTAACTTTCATTTATTTGTTTTTCCCGGCTGGTGGTACTGAAACGGTGAGAGGCCGAGTGACGGTCTCGAAATACTCTTAAACATAAAAAATATAGGTGTCATAAATGATGTAGTATGGATATCTTTGTATTAGAATGTATATTTTTACTCAACTTCCAAATTGAATTGCGATGGTCATGACTCCTAAGCGGTAAGGAAAACGACTTTAAAAAAATACTTAAGCAAGTTTATTTAGCTTCACAAGTAAGTGTATACTACCCTAAATTACCGTCTATGAAACTCATTTAAAATTTCTCAAGGTTGCCTGAATAAAAAGATAAATTGCAATAATTTGTTATTTTTAAGCAGTAAACAGTTTTTCATTGTACCTATTGTAATTCACACGATATGAATTTATGAACTTTCATTGACATTTACCTACTAGGATTTTTAAAGTTTTACCCTCCTTTATTCATAAAAATTAACGATCGTTCGTTAAGCTTACATTAACTAAAACATGTTTAGTCTTAAGGAACGTTAGTTAATTTTTATGTATGAGGTTCTTAATTTCTATTGTAATGATAAAAATATAGGTACACTTATTTCATGAAATATTCCAACGTCTCTTGGACTATGCCTAATCCGCTGGGATATATTGCATACTTTATCTCTCGAGATGAAATCTTGCGTAAAGCACACTTCCATAGAGATTTATGGCATAAAAAGGCATTTTAAAAGTCGTTACGCTACGAAATATTATTTTATAAATGCCAAAACAAGAAAAAACTTTACAATGAATGCTTCCTGTGGGATTTCTTTTAGGCAACCGGTAAGGTAACATAATGTTGACTAGATGAAATTGCTTTAGTGATAAGTTCACTTATTTTATACTATTCACATGGGCTAGATGGTCAATCGACCCTGTACTCTGGTGTCAGATCTTTTTGAAACCGCTTTTCGGCCTCCCACGTAGTTTCTTTATCGTCCACTAGATGACAGGCGGGACCAACGGCTTAGCAAGCCTTCCGAGGTCAATCGACCCTGTACTCTGGCGTCAGATCTTTTTGAAACCATTTTTCGGCCTTCCACTTAGTTTCTCTATCATCCACTAGATGACAGGCGGGACCAACGGCTTAGCTAGCCTTCCGAGGTCAATCGACCCTGTACTCTGGCGTCAGATCTTTTTGAAACTACTTTTCAGCCTCCCACATAGTTTCTTTATCGTCCACTAGATGACAGGCGGTACCAACGGCTTAGCAAGCCTTCCGAGGTCAACCGACCCTGTACTCTGGCGTCAGTTCTATTTGAAACCACTTTTCGGCCTTCCACGTAGTTTCTCTATCGACCACTAGATGAAAGGCGGGACCAACGGCTTAGCAAGCCTTCCGTGGTCAATCGACCCTGTACTCTGGCGTCAGTTCTATTTGAAACCACTTTTCGGCCTCCCACGTAGTTTCTTTATCGTCCACTAGATGATAGGCGGGACCAAAAGCTTAGCTAGGCTTCCGAGGAACAGAAAACATTTATTATTATCAGACAATCAGGTGATTCTAGTCTTCAATGTCCTAATCGAAGTGGAAACAACTAAACAAAGTGTGCTACCCGCGTTTATCCAACCCAAGACCTTCGGACTAACAGACACGCGCCTAATATTATTTAGGATTGAACTAGGAAACACGGATAGATGATCGATGTTCTTTAAAACTAGTTACGACAATATAAAGCAAGTTTAAACCCGAGTTAACAAAGTCATTTGCTTACTCAACACTTGATACAATGTACTCTTTACTTTAATATCCATGTAAAAATATTGTAACTACTTCATTACCCTGTGTAGTGTGTACGTGCTTACAATGTTTGAAGTGTTTTATGCCCTGGAGTATATTATGGTAGTAAATATTATTATTAGACTTCAGAAAAGTTAAAAAGATTAACTCAATGTTATTTGGGCCAACACAATGCTAAAAGGCATTAGGCTGATAGCACATTACTCTTGTATGCCTTATACAAGATGACTATAAACAGCAGTCCCATTTTAATTGTGTTTCATTAAGTTATTAAAGGGACTTAGTTTCACTTTCCAAACACACATTTGGAATATGATTTCAAAATAATTTTGTCTGTATTGAATAATATTTCAGACTTTAGAAAAAAAAAACAAAACATTATGTGCAAATTCAATTCAAATAGGAAAACTATAGGCTGATAGTATAATATATTCTTTCGTGTATGTATAAAGTAGAGGCGTTTGTTTTACTTTTAATTTCTGTTTCACTAAAAACCTATTTATTTGACCTAAAACGTAGGTTTTAATTTCATCCTCTATTTATATAGGACACTCTGCAAGCTGACGATCGCAAAACATGGCATATTTTTCGGAGTAATTTTCAGAGAGATTTTTCCAACTTTTTATAAAAATTCTCTGTGAAATTTTTCTCGTAACAAATTGTTTCATAGTTGTTACTGATTAAAGTTATGTGTAAAGTAGTAATCTGAGTGTAAAATGCGTCGGGAGTGGCCTGTATGGAAAAATTTTATTTTAAATATTCTGGGCAGGAATCTGGTACTTTTAAGACCAAAACTATGGTCATAAATCTAGTAAAAAATATAGATTGATTTTAGGGTTAAAACCGTTATTTTTGGGTGAAATATCAGTTGAGCTGGACCGAAATATCCTAGTCTAGAAATAAACCAAATGAACACCTCTGTCAGAGGCCAAGAATAAGTCATTTATGGTGCAGGTTTGAGCACATTTGATTTGGATGAACATTGGATTGAAGTAATGTCATCATCATCATCGTTTCAGTTACGGTCAGTCCACTGCTGAACGTAGGCTTCCTTCAAAGATTTCCAAAATGACCGGTTGGAAGCGGCCTGTATCCAGCTCTTGCCTGCGACTTTCTTCAGATCGTCCGTTCAAAGAATTTCAATTCTATCTTTAAATTGCGAAGGCATATTGTGTACAATAGGTAAAATTGTGTTTGTGTTGTCCTTCACATATAGCTTAGAAGAATGAACGAATTTCTACTCTAATGCGAATGGAGTCCTAAACTACTTCGCTCAATAGAAATGGCTAGAAAATGTACAGGAAGACAAATGAACTGCTTTCAAGTAATTCATTAGTCTGGATTCATGCTGATTCTGTTCGGATGTTAAAACGTAATGTTCCGTACGTGATATACAGTTTTATAGTCTGAAATTCAGCTGAAATATCTTATGTCTTTTTTTAAATTAGTGGTATTTCCAACCAAGCGTACAATTATTTTGTTTGGCGGTAGAGTCCTTCAGTTCTTATTTTCTTATATCCCATTGTAAAGGAGCCACCTTAAATACAAATATTATATTGTTTTCTAGTGTTTGTGGTTATAGCCACAACAGAAATACATCATGTAAAAATTTCAACTGTCTACTTATCATGGTTCATGAGATACAGCTTGGTGACAGACTGACCGACAGAGAGCGGAGACTCAGTTCACAAATAAAGATGATTTGATTTAAGGGTCCCGTTTTATCCTTTGGGTACGGGACCCTAAAAAGTAGTATAATTTTTAGACTAAGCAGCTCTACCTGCAATCAAAATATAAAATATGGATAAGATGTCTTCGTCCTTATGTACCTATATCGTCGTCGTCGTTTCAGCCGCAGTCAGTCCACTGCTGGACTTGGGCCTCCCCATTAATTGAGGGTTGTGGCCATACTCACCACGCTTGGCAGGCGGGTTGGCGAGCGCAGTTTCAGCGACTTATCGTACTTCCGACGCTGCTGCCTATAGGATGTATTCTCAAGCTAAGGAAGGATGGGAAGTGTTTGAGTTTGGAGAAAGGATGAGGTACTAGGATGCTACTGACTCGGATGGACATGGGTTGACTCAGTAGCAGCTCGGGTAAGTCGGGCTCGCGTACCCGTGTGCTATGTATCCAAGCCATCGGACAGATGCTTGGAAATTATGTACCTATATGATATCAACCTATTCACATTCGTAAACTGACAACACAAAGGGTCAAGTTCTGACAGACCTATTGTAGGTAGGTACTTACCTACATCTCCGTATGAAATTCACCTGTCATTTTCACATTCTCTTAAATCTAGTGAAAAGGATTCAATTAACTAAAATGCTCTACTTACTTGACGGCTGGCCCTTGAAGGGATATCTCTCGTGTTTAGGTGCTAAATTAATTTATAATTTCTGTAATATATAAATGAATATAGGGACAATTCACAGAGATTGAATTAGCACCAAAGTAAGTTCGAGACTCGTGATAAGCAATACTAACTAACTATACTTTATTTCATAACAAGTACATTTATATAAACATCCAAGACTCAGGCCAAACAGGAAAAGAAGATTTTCCATTTTGACCTGACCGGAGATCGAACCCGGGCCCTCAACACTTTCATTTACCTTTGCTAAGGACATTGCGACATTTTGATCCAACGCCTCAACAACGTTGGAAGTTAAAACAAATGAAAGGTTTTGGAATAAACTTTATTTTGTATTAGGACGGCTAAGTTGATATATTACATTTTTATTAGTAACTAGCTGTTTGCCGCAGCTCCACCTGCGGTATATATATAGCCTATGTTACTCAGGGTGAATGTAGCTTTCCAATGGTGAAGGAATTTTTGAAATCGGCACAGTAGTTTTTGAGTTTATTCATTACAAACATACACACAAAAATACAAATCTGGATCGTTTGTAAAGTATAATTTTACTCAACTTTAGAAAACTCTTTCTTTCCTTTCCATACGTGTTCCGTGTTCTTTTGAAGAATAATAAGAAAAGTTGCAAGACTAACTTCTTCTTGACTAAGTTCTTCACAATTTAGTGCAAATCTTGCATACTTTGAAAGGTTAAATCACTTTATAGTCGCAATAGTAATATCTTTTCAAATAATACAATCTCATAGAAGAAATCGTTAACACAGACTTTATTTTACCGTCTGAGGGATAGTACGATAAGGTTGTATTCTAGAATGATTGTTTTACATACATCTAACATGTTTCCATTAACTGCAATCCTTTTAGATTTCCCCCTTTTATGACGCTCATCATACACGCTTGCCGATTACGCTTACGTGTTGTAATGACGTAGGTACTTTATCTATTCTGTGGTACGGCAGACTACAGATAAAAAAATATACCGTAATTTTTGGTACAGATAATTCTCCGCCACGCTTTTCCGAGACTATTTCATCTTTTGCTTCATAAATCCTGTTCGAATCAATTTTTAAATTAAAATATGAAATGCCTTTATGCGTGCTAGAGAGAACAAACATTCCTTACCTCTACAGCGGTATATCTTTGTCAATTAAGACGCCACAATGACAGGAGATTAGGGATTCGGCAAGTCAGCGTGAATTTTCTCTATTCATGCTATGTTTAGTCTGTCAGATTGAATCTAAGAGGTTTGAGAGCACAGTTTATTTAGTAGCTTAGTTAGTGATGCTGCGATTTTGGATTATTCGATCGTAGAGAGGAAAAGAATACCTATTTGTTCCTTTCATGGGGCTACACGCAATGTTTTGGTTACAATAAAAAAACTAATTACCTTTTTATACTAGAAAAATAAAAGACGAGGTGAAAATATCCGGTAGAAACCCATTGCCGCGACGCACTGTTGAAAAATTTTTCTGGCTGAGAAGTTTCGTTCTGTAAATTTGATTTCCCATAACGTTTTTAACTAACTACCATCTGTTTCTACAAATGGTTGACTGACTCTTAGCATTAAGCCCGCCATTTGTTATAAGTATTTGTGCATGTGTTCCCGTGGGATACAAGTACGCGTGTGAAGCGGCCGACAATAACTATAGTCGCACACTATATACTTACAGCCTTGGCTTCCGACACAAGATTTCTCCACTTCTCCCTATTCTGCGATCCTCCTGTCTTATGTAGGATTACCAGGTCCTTTCACCCTTTAACCCCATGCAACTCCACTTTTTCATTTTAAAATCATTTAATTTTTTGAATCATATTTTTTTATCCAAATTGTTTTCACATCTCACCACTTTCGATATTCATCTCGCAAGAGCAAGAGCTATTTCTATGTATGTATTTTTTTAAACCTACCTAACTTTGATTGTATTAATTTAATGTGTGGAAAACAATAAATATGTAATAAATAAAAGAAAATATTGTTAAGTTTCGAAAGATTTATGTATTTCACTCGAAGAATTCCACTACAACACTCCTATCATCTACTTCGTGTGGCAGGGCTCCCATACATAGTCTCATGCAGGGACAGCCGAGCTTATGAGCCCGCCACACCTCTAGTTGCATCTGGAGCGACCTACTGCTGCCCTATTTTTGACATATTAAATAGGTATGTCGAATGAAAATTGTTCGATATCGGACGAAAACTATTATATATCGAACAAAAAACATTTGACTCGCCGATTTTGCGTGACTCACACTTTCGAAAACAGCACTCCTGGTCGCCTAAGTCCTATAGATAACCTAAACACTTCGAACATTATCGTTTTAAAAATGCACATTCCTGGTATCAATTTAAATCTTTCCCGATTCGAATGTCCGTTGAGAAAAGTCTCGAAGCACAATATTTTCCTTTTCGAGAATATACAGTGAAGCGCAGATGTCGAAATGTGTGGATGTGAGATGTCGTTTGATGTGTGGAAGTGTATTACTACTAGTAGTAATACACAATATGTGTGATTAAATAAAATAGTAAAAAAGTAAGTGTAGTACTCCAAGTATTCGTTCATATTATTCAATTTTATATTCCGTCAATTAAGACTTTATAGTCAGCTTAAAACAATTTGAACAGAAACTTGTTTTTGACGAATAAACAAGTAAACAACTGTAGGTTATAGATATCCTGGAAGAGATTGCTCTTTGTATGGTTGTTTGTAAATGAAGCGTATTTATATCGTTTTTAATGAAGCCAGCGACATTTAGGTCCAAATTAATGACGTCCAGCAGTTTGAGCTATAGACTATAAAACAAATCATTTACTTATAAGTATGTATATGGAAAAATATTCTGGCGAAAGAACATTCATACCTTGGATCCCATGTTATCGCGTACAGTACGCTTCAAGCGAAATTTACTCCCTCGTACACTGCGATTATGGAATGAACTCCCTGCCATGGGTTACCCCAGTGATTACAACGGCCTACTTAATTGTATAAAATAAAAAATGATACAATAAAATATAACACAACAAAAGGCGGCCTTATCCCTGATAGTGATCTCTTTCAGTCAACCGGTAGACCAAAGAAAAAAGGGTGCTTTCGAAATGAGGCACAACACTGAAGTAAATGAGGAAGTACATAACTAAATCTTGCACAGTCTCTAGGGTGATGATGACTAAAGTTAAAATGTCATAAAGTCCACAGAATGACACCAAATACTGCCGAAAGATCCCTCAGCTATAAATTTGAAACAGTCCAGTTTAATTGGCGTAATAAAAGTTGTCGACACTGCCTGCAAGGTTTACATGAAGGGTGTGTTCCTCTTAACACCGTGTGATTATTTTTATGCTAGAAAATTAAAAGATGAGGTGAAAATATCCGGTAGACAACCATTGCTGCGAAGCACTGTTGAAAAAAATTTCTGTTCAGATGTTTCCTTCTGTATTTTTTTCCCATAACCTTTTTGTCTAACTACCGTCTGATTCTCCAAATGGTTGACTGACTCTTAGCATTAAGTCCGCCATTTGTTATAAGTATTTCTGCATGTGGAACAATACACTCGAAAAAACTAAATGTTCATTTTCATTGTTTGTTTCTCAACCTGCCTTTTACGCTGTCGAGCAGATTTTGGTAGAATATGACGAGGAGATAGATTAAGATCCTAAGCAAGTCCATCATGCAAAGTCACAAAAATTTTTCGAGTTTCGTACAAAACTTATAAAAATGGGCTGATCCTCCGCTATCCGTTCGTCTGTCTGTCAGCGATCTATGAATGTTGATATCTCATTGTCATGACATTATAATTGAGTCTGGTAATGTTATATATTGTTTTCGCTATTGTTAAACATTGAAATTTAAATGATTATTTACTGAACCATCGAACACGAATGCTGTGAAGTGGCTGAAACTTTAGGTATAAAATAAATATGTAACAAACGTGATAAAATCGTACTATTACTTATTATAAATATAGAGACTGGAAACTACGTTTTGGACTAAAAATGTAAGTTCATGCATGCACACTAAACATAGTGTACGTGAAACATTCAGGAAATCAAAATCCATTAATTAAAATCTGTTTTTACCGCTTTTTGAAAATGTCCTAAAACCCAAAAAGTGAAAGAAAATATCATTCACTATAGCTTGACCACAACCGCTGTACCTCGCCTGAGGTATGCGAGCGGCGAGCCGGGGATGAAGTTGGGGGACGCACATGAGATAAATATCTATAGATAGGCCTTTTTGAAGTTTAAGTTCAGTATAATTTTATTTATTTATTTAAACTTTATTGTACATAACACAATTGTATAACACAATAGGCGAACTTAATGCTAAAAGCATTATCTAACTAACAGTCAACCTTTGGGATAAACAAATAAAAAAAAATATTTTTAAATTGTACTTAGCTAAAAATCATATTGAACAACTAGATAACGGTTATTTAAAAAACTAAAAAAAAACCCGACTGCTTTTTTGTGTAATTTGGAAATTGGTTACCTATCATAAAGTCGATTTTTTCTTTTTAGATTTTCATTTTACCATGAACGTTTCTACCTTTCTCGATTCTTTTTTTTACTTCGTTGAAATATCATTTGTCAGCATATCAGTTGACCTATCATCAGTTCTTTTTTTTCGTCACTCCAACATGACATTAGATCGAAGTGATGCTCCGCCCAATAACTTTTGTTCTAAATATATATATAGTACATTATAGTATAAGATAATAAGATATACAATTGAATATATTGTTATAGATAAGTACATGAATTTTTAATCAATAGCCGTGTAATTTTATACAGCCGCAGTTTGAAGCTCCGCTCGCTTCGCTCGTTCCGCTATGGGTGGTCACAACCCTTTTTTTTTTAACGGAGGGGAAATGCATTTACGCACTGAGTGTGGGACTTCCAGGCAGAGTGCCTGGACTACCCACTAAAACCCCTCCGGCGTTTCCGCACCGGCTGTTGAGGGCGCCATGGGGTCGCGTTAGCATTCTACCACGACGCCCTCCAGCCATGGCCTTGCAGCCCCCTCTGTTGGCCTTTCGGCCACCCCCCCAAATCAGGCAGTGGCCCATAAATGGACCACGCCCGTCCCCCAGACCCACATCCATTCGCCGTCTCATCATAGACGGCGGTGAAGTGGGCTGTTGGCAGAAATTGGCCGACAGTCAACAAGACCCCGACTACCAGGTAGTTATTCACTGTCACCCAGGGTGCACCGTCCCGAATCCCTTGTCAGCCCGCCCTCTCACCGAATCCTTGGGATCAAGTGAGAATGCAAAGCTTTCAAAGGACCGGGCACTCGAGGAGGTTCTCTGCCCTGCACCCCGGGTGGTCACAAGCCTTTTTTTTTTTTTTTTTTTTGATTTCGCAGGGGAATGCTTTTACGCACGGAGTGTGGGACTCCTGGGCCGCTAGACGGCCCAGACTACCCACTAAACCCCTGCGGGTGCCGTCGGCCGCATTGCAGGGAGGCGCCTCGGATCTGACTAACACAAGACGCCTCTGCGACTGGCCGGTTTCTCACCAGAAACCGGACTCACCACTCTCAGAGGTCCTCCGACACCTGGAGGACCTCTGCCGCCGGGGGGGTGGTCACAAGCCTAACCTAACCTAACCGAACTTTTTTTTTTTTATAATGACCTACAATTTTGCTTCTGTGAGCTTTAAAATTTACAGCGGGACAGTTTGAGGCGAGGGCTGTTAACCCTCAGCCTTTTCGGCAAATGCACAAGGGGCTCCCAGTTGGGACGAACCTCGGCCATGGGCTTTGCCTTTATCAAGCGAGCAATGCAAACTCGCGAGCGGTAGCCTAACCGAACTAAGCTACGGTTTTATTTAAGGTATTTTTATGACCCCCCCGGAGCAGGGAGGCGCAGCTCCCCTGCACCCCCCCTTTCCAGTAAACAAAGTTGTTTTGGTGATGTAATAGTAATATAAATAAATCATCTGGCAAATAAAAAAAAAGCCACTTCGGCCATTAGCAAAAAAGGTTTTTTTAAATCGGTAAAACATAGATAAATAAAATGGTACATATGTCATATTATACTTCTATAATATAAATATATACCAAACAATACATACAGCAAAGAAGACGCTATGAAACGTGTTGGGTCAAGTGAGATTCGGCAAAGTCAATTTCAGATAACTGATCGGTTCCCTTGGAAATGAAAGTACCCACAAAATATTCACCATCTTGGTTTTTCTATTATTTTGATATATCGACGTGACTCTCACCTCTCAAGCTAAAATCCATCTAACCGTTCAGGCTGCAGAGCGTGCCAAATAATTAGACATACTCTCGAAAACATAACCCTTCTTCAGGCGCAGTCGAATGTAATTCGATATAGTAAGATCTGTTTGGCACTACGAATCTCATGCCCACTCCCCGTCTCCCCGCGCATACCCAAGGCTCTGTACAGCGGTTGCGGTCAAACTATAGTGCCAAAGGGAAATGAACAAAAGATCGATAGACGGTTTTCCGGTTTTGGGGACATTTTAAACTTTCTTACAGCTCCGGGGTCGTGTACGCGTTTTAGGGTAATATTACCTGAATGGTATCGTTTTAAATTTCTCAATGAAAGTTCGATTTTTGTAAAAAAAATGCTGCTAAACTTTATGGAATTACATCCGAAACTTCTTTATATTTAATCATTTGTTTGGATCCAATAACGTGTGTTTGACTATTGACTATTAGTCTTAGCTCGTGTTATTCGCATTGAATTCTAAATGTTGACATTAAAATAAGTTATTAATGATAAATTTCTTTTATTTAAATTTATTGGTTCTATGAAAAATAGAAACTTCTTGTTATAATCAACCCCGAACATAAATGGAATCAAGTAGCTTATTTTTTTATTTCAAATATAATTTCAAAAAGACCACTACAAATATTGTGAATTACATTAAATCCAGCAAACAAAATGAGCACATTATTTATCTTTGTCAACACTTTATTTTTTTTGGAAAAAGCATTAAAAGTTTTAATCCGACACACCCTTTTGAGCAACGGACCCTCTAGTCTAGTATTCACAAAAACCTGTATATTCCTTTGGCCTTTTGGAAATATAACTCTTGTCATTGATAGTACTTAAAGACGGTCAATATCGCAAATATATGATATCAATTTACGGCCCTAAAATTAAGGGTCCCAGCGAAATGGCCGTCTACTAACAGGAAACGGCTTTCTACAGGAAGAGGTTGTGAAATTTGTAAAATTTAAAGAAGAAACAGCTGTCGATGTAATATCGTATTATATGATGTGTGCTATGATACTTTGTATAGAACAGGGATGGATGGATGGATGTAAGAGTAGCTTAGGACACAGACAAGTAGTAAAAAAGGAGGGACGCATCTCCAACAGGCTAGATTTTATTGTACCAATCACAAAAGTAAAATTTAAAGAAATACATTTTAATAATTGAGTACAAAGGCTAGTGGAAAGATTAGAGGTTATTTACGAAAAATATACCGGTGGACACATCCTTAGTTGAAATCATTGGTTATCGTTGTGCTGTCAATTGAATACGAGAAAAAACTTACTCTCTGACGGCGTATGAATAATATAAAGTTTTCCTTTTCCAACTTGCGTGGGAGGTAGATGATAGATGTTTTATGATCTCGCTCGCGAGAATATGGCAATTTAATTTGTGTTCGGATAGGCTTGTTTTTTTATTTATTTGCTGGCGTTGTGTGTTCAATAATTTATGTTATTTGGGGGGAAAACTTTTAGTCGAAATGTTTTATGGCTTTATTATGTAAAAAAAACGTTTAAAAAAATTCTTTTTCCTTGTCGATATCACTCTTGACAGAATTATCGGGTCATCATTTTCGGTGTTGGTGGCAAGCTTCACAACACGTCGCCACACGTCACGTGTAGTGGTGATGAGTTTGTTGCCGCTTTTATCTGGTCAGTCTACCTCCTAGGCGATTTTCCATTTAATGAAATCTTTTTTTAACCAATACTTGGCTTGGCTATCACTTAGTCATTAGCCTCTTTTAGTTCCTTTTTTTTTGTAAGTGACAGGGCAACTAGGGCACGACAGGTAGATGAGCATTGATTGATGCAATAGTACCTAGCGAGTACCTAGTAATAAAGACTAGTATATCATTGTTCCAGCAACATCCTTGGTGACGTATGCTGGTGAGCGGTACGACTTCATCCTGGATGCTAATAACGAAATTGACAACTACTGGATTAGATTCCGAGGCCTCATGGACTGTGACGAGAGGTAAGTACAAAATGCGTTAATTATTTTCAATTTTCAATTTGATTTATTGGCATACTAAGTGTTACAGAGTGATCATAAGTAATTTATAAGTGCTTACAACTTAGTCACCTTTTACAGGTGATGCAAATAGGAATGCAAATTTACAATATATTGCAAATAGAAATGCAAATTATACAATGCAAAATTTTTATAATTACCTCTATTACTAACAAGTGTACATAATCACACTTATTTTATTACTTAACATTTTACTATAAGTTTTAAAAATTAATTGGTACTTCTTTATACGAGCGTTTTTCCCAGTTACATCTTTAGCATGCGATTCAGCGCATAGGGTACGCTTTTGATAATGGTACTATATTGCGGTACAGGTTATTATTATAGAGCGACTACCGTCTGAGCTCCGTATTCTCTCCCTATTTCACGAGAAACCCAAAACGACAGGAACATGACCTAAAGTATGTCAGTGACCAAAACTGTTCAATTTTTAAGGCTGCTTAAATGCGTCTGACACATCCTAATGGCACCGAAAACAATTGGGACGTGCCAGATAGAAAATGCTACAAAAGAATACCAATACAATACGGTTCGCGTTTGGTCGTCACTGTACTATGGATACGTTAACGCTCAGCTATCGAACTCCCCAATATGTCTATATGGCAACATATATTTCAATGTCTAATTACAAGAAGACTTTATACTCTGGAACGCGAAAGCAGTTAGCTAATTTTCTTCCTCTTCGTACCCACGTATTCAAATTAACATAGCACTAAATATGAAGTAGTTTAGCTCTCTGTTAAGACATAAGCAAGTTTAGTCTGAAGAGCTTCATTATAATGTAGACCTAAGTTATATAAGCGGTATTAAGGTTGTGAACACATTGTCTGTGCAATTTCTCATCTCTTCTTCAACCATTTGCAATTCCCTGCTGAGTACTTCTATACCTTTGCCATTGTATACTTATTAGTTACACTTTTTTTAAAATCAATAATGGCTGAATAGAATTTCTGGGTTTGATTTGATATTAATGGATTTGGAGGTACAGATTATAACAATGAAATTTCTGCCGTCTGATTTTCGCAACCTTTTGACGTTGTTTCTTCCGTGGAAACCAGACGAACTAGATTATGACCAGAGAATACCTAACATTAACAACACAGCATCTGTCGTAGACTTATTTCGAAATTAATTTTTTGAATCCTTCATTCTTCCTTTTTTAAATAAATCACCTCATGGCGGTTCCATGGTGTACATGACCCACCAGGGTGTACATGGTCGATTGACAATGTAACGATGATAATGTCCTCATGCATGTAAAACAACAAGATATCGCATCTCTGAAAGAATACGTAGTAATTAAGGAAGAAACTTTTTACCCGTGTTAGGTTTCTCTCTTTGGGTTTAATATGCAACCAAAAAATCGCTATGTGTTACTAATGCCCGTCTAGTAATTAACGCTTATCAACAAATCCGCAGCTTAACACTAAACTTGTTTGCAAACAGATTCACAAAAGCGAAGCAAGTGGCTGTCCTCCATTACGAGGGAGCGATGGAGTCGGAGCCAGAAGGAGATCCCACGTGGGAGGAGTCGCACAACGAGGGATTGGTGAGTAACTGTAGTATTAACATTTTATATTATTTATTTCATGTATATATTATCGGAAATGTATTAAATTTAAGAATTGTATACAATTCCGAAGCTATTTGGGAAATGTATAAAATATTCTTTTAAAAATTATTTAACACATACATTTCCTGGGTAATGTATACATTTCCTGGGAATTGTATATAATTAAAATATCATATTAGGAAATGTATAAATAAATGCTTTCTTTAGTAGGTAAAATACGTCTTTTGACACTCAAGTGTTTCTGTCACAAGTAACATTTCCGTTAATATATACATTGCAACGTTAACATTAGGAAAAGTTGATACAAGACGAGGGTTATACTGATTTCTAAAGAAATTTCTTCTACTCGTAGCAAACCCGCGACAGAAACTTTGATAAAAACAGGCAAAGTGGCGTACAAAATATTTTATAATGAAGGTGCGTAGCTTAAAGCATTTGTAACATCCACCATTCGGCAAAATATATTTACCAAGATGATCGCATAAAACTTGATAAAAATAACTGTTCATTCGCTGGAATGCTCGCTATCAATGCTCATTACAAACTTTGTAAAGCATTGATTTAGGAACGGCATCAGGACGAATCAATATTTCTATGAATAATTGGCAGACTTGAAACCGTAGATTTGTTCTACTAGTCTATCAATAGCGTTTGATTTTTCTGTAACATTCGCAAGAACGCCCAAGTCTATCAGCACCTTTATTACATTATTTTTGTGCCTTTTAATAACGCGTACCAAAAGAATTGTGAAGAGAAATGAAAGGGAGGGATTGCGTAGGATCAAATAAACTGGTACAATCACTTTATTATAATTCTACACAATTTTCTCAAATTTAATGACTGTTTACGAGATATCAATGGCACATTCTTTATACAGACGACGGTATCTATACTACATACAAATACATATTATGATATATTTGTATTGTAAACGCAAAAAAATATCCTGTGAAATTTTGTAAAGATTCTTCATACTTCCGACGTTTGAACCGTGTGTGTGTGTGTTAAGGTATTTTACGCGCTAAATCCTGTTATTTTATGTTTTAAAGCAGTGCGCTAGTTTTTAAGTAGTTCCATAGTTATCTTACTGAGGAGCTCGTTAGTCGAACGCTACCCGCGTATCCGTAGCGAATGCGCGTGGTCTTGATTGGTCGCCATTGAGTGGCATTTTCTATCTTGAGCTCCTCCGTGCTTCGGAAGGCACTTTAAGCCGTTGGTCTCAGTTGTTATCGATAGATAGCAGTTGTGAGGCTGTGTCAGATGCCTTAGGGCAGCCTGAAAAATTCTGACAGTGTTGGCCACTAACACACCTCGAGTCATGTTCCTGTTGGTCTGGTTTCCCTGTAAAAAGGATAACGGAGGTCAAACGGTAGTCGCTCCATTGTAATAACAAGTTCCGCCAAATCTAGGATCATGACTTACAGCGTACCCTAGGCTCCGAAGCGTAAGCTGACGACGCAACTAGGAATACACGCTGGGATGATGATGATGATAGTTATCTTACTGCCAGGTCGTCAACTATCAAAGAATCGATTATTATTCGATGTGTAATCGATTTTCCGGCAACACTACTATATGAAAAAAGGCCATGATAATATATATGTACTAGCTGTTTCCCGCAGCTCCGCCTGCGTCAAAAGGTAGCCTATGTTTGACTCCGGGTCTTGAACTATATCCGTACCAAATTTCATGAAAATCAATTCAGCAGTTTAATTGTGAAAGAGTAACAAACATCCATCCATACTTACAAACTTTCGCGTTTATAATATTAGTAGGATGTGTATGTCTATTTATTTATCTGTATTTAAACCCGGGTTACAACTAAAAAGAGGTCAGTAATCAATTAGCTCCAAGCTAAATAGAGAATTAAAGTAACGTTTAACATACTGTACTGTGTAATAATAAATCAAATGAAAGTTTTTTTGCAATTTTAGGATTCTAGCTACGCTAGTGTGCGTCTTTGCACATTGTTTTACACACACTTTCCTATTAAGTGGCTGCATTCTGGAAATTGATTTATCTTCACAGCGCGGTATCTAGTCGTAGCGCCGCGGGGACCTATTATTAATCTATGCATTCTGTCATTATTGCCTATTACCACGTAGTTCGTGATACTTTGAGGGTATCACTAGCGCGCTGCCAACTCCTGGTTCAGGATATTACGCCCAGTAATGTGGAGAACTAATGGCCGATAGGGCAGAAAGGTTTAACCCATTTAAAGCGACCGATCGTTATAAAGATCAATTTTTTTAATTTTAATTACCCTCATTTTAAAAATATTAACCAAAGAAATATTTGTGCTCAATGCTTATGAATCGCCATACTGGTTGTTTGTTCGTATTTAGGCGTATACAAATATTTCAATAATCTTAATTTTAAAGTAATTATTATATTTTCTATTTTGAAAGAAAAATTTTCGTTCATTATGTCACCAAAACGGTGAGTTTTAACAATTTTTTTTGTGATATTAATGTGTTCAATGGCCGTTTTTTATAAATTTATAATATGTACTAGTAAATTAAATAAAAACTTATGGTATTTTCTCGATATTTAAAAAAAAAATTGCTGATACTTTTAATGGTCGTTAAAACGATCGGTAGTAATTTGGGGATGTGTTTTCAACTTCCAGGCCAAGGTACACCAAACCGTTGTCTCTCAGCGAAATTATTGATGAATTGGAACAGTTAGACGATGAAGACTTGTTTCCAAGAAGTATCACCATTTTGCCACTTGATAATGCAAATGCTGATCTAACTGATGAAGATTCTGGCGATGAGGAGTTCGTTTCTTTGAATAATCTTCCGAGTTTGTTATAATTTTTTTGTATGTTATTTTTCTTGTGCAATGAAGCGTTTTATATTGCATTGTATATAAGTAATTATTACTTTTTTTCATTACTGAAGTGATAACGAGCTTATAGGCAGTTAGGTCTAGGAGCTGGTGTTATTTTGCGTTTCACAGACCATTTACAATTTAGTTTCCCAGATATGCCTTGTCACTTATTCTTTGACAATTTCTTTTCTTTTATTACACTTTTTCATGAACTGAGTAATAGAGGCCTCAAAGCCACTGGAATAATTCGCGAGGACCGTACAAAAAAATGTCCTTTGCCTTCCAATAAAGAGTTCAAGAAAACTGAAAGAGGTACTTTACGAGTCAAAGAAAGTCTAGCCGCCCAGAGCATATTTTGGCATGCAAGTGGAATGACAATAGTGTCGTCACAGCAGCTTCAAATTCAGAAACTATAGAACCCTTACACAAAGCCAGACGGTTCTCGCAGCAGCAAAAAAAAAAATTGTGCAGATTAATCAGCCTGCAATTATAAAAACCTACAACGAAAATATAGGAGGAGTTGATAGGTCCGACCAAAATATTGGTCTTTATCGTTCCTATATTCGTGGCCAGAAATGGTACTTCTCATTAATTAGTTACTGCTTGGACGTGGCCGTTAACAATTCTTGGCAGCTTTTTAAAATCAACGGGGGAGAATATGACCATCTTACATTCAGAAGAACTATTGCCAGAAGTATGTTAGAGACACATAAAAAGTGAAAAGCGCGGTCCATGTCCTACTCCTGGAGTAGGGAAAATTCACGCTACGACAGAATTGATCATTTAATAGAATACAATGAATCTCAGCTTCGACGTTCGCTTTGTAAAAAAAACACTAACTTCACTTGTCAAAAATGTAAAGTTCATCTGCACCCGAAAATATGTTTGGTAACCTATCACACTCCACAATAATAACGAAATAATGGGCTAGCACTTATATTGATTGTTTCTGATTCCGTAATTAAATCTTTATATAGTAACAAACATGTTTTATTTAAAAATCTTAAATGTAGATGTAGAACTGGTTACAGTATGGGCGGTCATATAACCGCTTTTTACTACTGATCGTTAAAACGATCCACATTTTCCGCGATTTCCGGAAAACTCAGAATTTTTTAAATATTTTTCCATGATTTCTAGATGCTTTTAGGTTAATATACCAAAAACTTGCAGTAATATAATACAAAAAATAGTTTCAGTCATATCTGGGTTAAGGCGACCACGAGTTGGACATCCACCCTGAAAAAGGTCGCAGGCAAACGAAATATTTGAGGGATGATTACGTTCAGTAGTAGACTGCCTGCGATTAAAATGATGATGATCTTGACCCACTAATCACTGCCCATTTGCAAAAAAGAGCTCAAAGTTTATTTTTAAGCTGTAATACCAGACGGAAATACAAACTAATGTTGGTATATAATTACTACGGGGCAATTGAGGCTAAAATTATCCGGCACCCCACGCAAGTGTGGCTAGGCATTAAGAGATACTAATTATTAATTCGACCTTTATTAACCTTGATTGTAAAAAACCTACACAAAAGTAAATGGCAGAGGAAATGTGAAAATCATTATGAATAGGCAATTTTAAGGCTGCGAATTAATAGTGTATTATTATTATATATACTTTCAAATAATTTGTTTAGAAATACTCTTTTTAGTTTTGTACAAAAAAAAAATCATAATCTCGTTGACTTGTCTATTAACAGACTTCATCTCGTAAACTGTAACAAATATAGACTAGATATTTTCGCTGGTAGCTCATATAATTAGACTTTAAATATTAAAACTAAAACTAAATTAAAAATAAATCAAAATAAAATCGTTATACTTTTTTAATTAATCAAAAATACCGCCGCGGATAGTCGGGTACTATAATTTACTTAAGTAAAATGTATTGGATTTTTGTTAAATAAAACGAACATTGAAAACACAAGCTTCAAACAAAGGTATAAAAAGTTTTTCTAGTTACACTCGAATGAATTTTGGTCAGAAAAAAATGTCTGATAAAATATTCAGTCGAATTCATAAAAATTATTTATTTCCTCAATATATTTAAAATCAGACAATCAGGTGATTCAAGCCAGCAATATCTTAACATAACTGAATATTACTGGACGAAGTATGCTTTTCGTGGGAATTGAACCCTAGACCAACCAGATATCATCTCTCTATTTCATCACTAGAGCTATTATTGAAAAGTGTGACACAATCAAAATCGGCGAGTCAATCATTCGATATCTAACTAAAATTATTTATTCGACATAATATGTGACATTTCAAAAATAGGGCTCCTAGGCTCCACTAGCTTTTTCATTGGCACCACTTTAGTGACGTGCTTAGAGATTATCCATAGGGTAGGCAGAAACAAATTTCAAGAGCTCTTTACTTTTTGTTATTTTATTTAGGTACCTATTACCTAAATATAAAATCTTACGAATGTTTATCTATTGAAATAGGTTGAAAAAATAATATTTTTTGTATAATAAGAAATTAATTATAGTTATTACTCTACAGGGTACAATTCCACAGGGTGGAAAATGTCTAAACGTCTTTATGGTATGCACGCCACTGCACCACTTTATATTTTGAAGTCTTACTTAAAGCAAGGAGAAAATCCAATTATACACTTTGAAACTGATTCAAACGTCGATTATAATCGGGAATACGAGAATATGGTGATTAAAATAGGTAATAATATTGCCTATTGTAATCATATGGCAACACTGATAGCTCTTGGCAAAACTCCAGGGAGTGATATGGGCTGCTAGATAAATCCAAATGCACACTACGGTAGGTTATAATGAATATTGTTATGGGTTTAATTGTCTGGGTTTTAACGAGTTAATACAAACTGATTTTCATAATTTTTGAAGAGAGATCGCTTTAATAATATTTTAGGAATTATTTTATTGTGAATTGAATTAATTTTAATGTTAATGTGTAATGTAAGTTTAATTGTTTTAATTTTTTTTGCATACCTAATAAGATTGATTGTGAGGCCATTTCGTTATTTAGCACCAGACTGTACCACTTTCATTGCAAATAAATTATTTCTTTCTTTCTTGGAACCGCGCATTAGATTGGTTGTTTTGCTTTTTTTAATGTAATAAAATGCCTTGTTTTGTATCGAGTTTCGACAAATTTCTGTTTTCGAAAGTTGAATGGTAGAGAATGCGAGAATGCTTCATCATTCAGCCCACCTTTGTACCACTGAAATGAATAAAAATAATGATGACACCAAAAATAGTATTCTTCATTATTCTAGTCCTAGTCTATTATAACAGTTGCTAAGATTACGACTCAAAGCCCAGGGTATGACTTTTGTTCACGGTCAGAGATTGGGCGATACTGGTTACGATTTATCAACTGACGTCTGACCTCCATAACCCTTTTTTAGAGGAAACCAGTTCAATATGATCATCAGCCGGGTGTGTTTTAACTACCATCATATTTGGAACCAGGGCAAACGAACCTACTACCTCTGCGTATACAGGCAAACGATAGGACATTTAAAAATATCTGATATTTCTTATCATTGTTGCTTTTTTTACGTAAACAAAAATATTGATAAGTTCGCGGTGTTCATCCCTAGTTAAAACATTGATGGTAGCATTAACTGAAATTTCACAATACGGCAAACGTCCATTATCCCTTTTACATTTTACATTGATAGTATCTTAGATGTATAACCAAACCACATTGGCATGCATACATTTACGACATTATCGTGAGCACATAACGCCGAAACTCGGCTTATCAAATACCGATACGACGGCCCCGATATTTTTACGATCCTTAGGGGACTCTACAAGAACGCATACGCACTACACATCAAACCAATATATTTTTATGGTGAAGAAAATGACTTGGCAGATAGTGCGGCCTTTGGAATTAAAGGCGCGATTCTGCAGTTACGATTGAAAATTTTATGGAATTCTTAGGTACATAAATAGAGGTGAATGAAGTGCACTTTTTATTGTAAATATAAACCTGCGGTACTGGTATTTAAAGATAACTAAAATTGTATTAAATACACCTAGGGGAATAAGCTCAGATACATGAAGTTTACATGAAAATAAGGTGGTTATTCTATTGCTCACAATGGCATAGGTAAGTAATCTGCCAAAGAGATTACTTACCCTTAATTCAGTAATCAGTTGGACCCGTCCTATATTGCTAGATTGCACCTGTTATAATGTATTTTTAAGCAGTCTAAAAAATCTAACGATGTTGGCTAATAAAACATTCGGATTAAAATCTCATTGGTCTAGTTGTTTCCATAAAATATACAATAGTTATTTCTATGGGATTCCTATAAAAACCGTCACGAAGTTAACACGACGGTCTTTCGCTTTTTTCGTAATATAACAAGTTCCTTCATATCTAGAACTACGATTACAGCTTATTCTGAGCTTTGAAGTATACGCTATCGATGTAACAACACGCTCGGATGAAAAAGAAGGGTGAGGTTATACTTAATTGACCTCATCTTTTTCTTCATCTTCGCTTTTCCGGTTGCGTCTTCAGCGGTTTGCTTCGGAGTCCAAGGTCCATTTTGTTGTTTTTACGTTACCACTTCGCCCGGTCTTCGGCTTCCTTGACAGAGAGTCCAATGGCACGCATATCCTGCCTTACGACGTCAAGCCAACAGTGTAAGCATGGAATTGTACCTTAAGTCCGGTATAAAATCAGGTTTATGTATTCTGGTAACAGCTGTTTAGTTTGATAAGACGAAGGCTCGCTTGTTTTCCAACTTTGAGTTATTTTTACTCAGCGGCACAGATGACAAATAAATTTATATTTTGTTCCCCTGCGAGCTGTATTTTATTTTGAACAAAGGCGATTAATTCTATTGTTTTCGATGACCCACAATTCTCAGTGGAGATGGTAGAAAATTGATTACAAAAGCCTAGTGATTTTTTTAAATATTTTTGTGAATATCTCCAGTTTTAATTTTATTTTGTTCTAGAAAATATAAGGTTTTACGTAAGGATATATATATATATATATATATAGATTTCCTAATTTTTATGTTTAGAATAGTTTCCAGTAAAATTGAGAATTATTTTATAACTTACGACGAAACTAATTCTTGTTATGTATTTGTAAACTTGTGACGAAGCGTTGCTGATAATCCTGTGTACTATATGTGATTAATTTACTAGACAATATATATAATTTACTATTTTAACAATATCTTTTTAAAAAAAAAGATGTACTACATAATTTGATTGAAATTATGCCGAAAATGACTCGAAAAAAAGCAGCTTAGCGATGCTTTAGATACGTGTTTGAGCTAGGAAATCTATTTGACATTTACTACCTGGTCATTCTGCGACCTGTGCACTTGGACATTTTACGACTTTCATGTAAAACTCCAAAGAGACTGGGGGTGTGTAAGGGAGAGAGAGAGAAAAAGAATCAAAAAATGATTATTTTGATAGAGAGGTAGCTCATAAAACAGTCGGTAAAAAAAAACAGATTGTCATGTTTTAAATTTACTAATCTATTGTTACAGCAATTAAATGCATTGAACAAAGGCGAGGAAGAAGATGAAACTATAAGCGTAGCCGAGATGAGGTCCCTTGCAGGTCCAGACGACAGCCTGAAGGAGGTTGCTGACTACCAATTCTACATTGCGTATGATTTCTATGCGAAAAATAATTCTCATTATCATCGGTCTCCTTACTATGGATATTATCAAGGTAATTAGGTTAAATATGTTAATACTTGGAACAATAGGGACAGTATAAATGGATTGGTAGCAGCTTTTGTCATTTTTATCTCGAACTCCTCCATACCTCGGAGTCTCTCAGAATCAATGACTTAATATATCTATGTTAAGCTCCATTCAAACTGACGCCTACATAAATAAGTATACGTAGAAATTCCTTAAGCAGGCCAGCTTACTTTGGAACATGCTATGGCACTTCTAACTAATCTTAATTCTGTGGGCGCCCTAGCGTCCCGCGCAGGATTCGCGTCTGATTGAATGGAACTTTAAGTCATCGATTCTGATGCTTAAGTTTTTAGTTGTTGTCTTTAGGAAGCTTGAAAAATCTGAGATTATTGTCTACCGAATAAAAATGAAATCAGATCAATAGAAATAAATCTGCATCTACTATACTACGGAAAAGCTAATAAAAATGATGAAATATAAACTTTGAAACACGCGGCCTGGCAGGACTGTAAACCCTATAAGTACCCACTGGATTAACGTCCCTACTAAACTGTCATATTCATTGATGCTAAAATTTTACGACATTTCAAGCCAGTCGATGGCCTCACTCGTAAAATTTAATTTCTAGTTTGAACTCGTGTAATATTTTAATGAAACTGAATATCGCTCATGAATTTGGAATTTTGTCAGCTTTTTTTTAATATTAAGAATGCAGTTCTGTAAGGCTTATCTTATTTTAATATGAACATAATACTAGTTATTGCTTATTTGGATACAGCGTCCTCTAAAGCGAGATGTCCTAGTTTTAAGGTATATATTGTGTCATATCTCTTTGACATTGCTGTTGATAAAATTCACACCAGTTATAGAGAGACAACAACTAGATTCTGTAATTTTGTATTTAGTTTATTTCATTAGGCTCGGAGAGCGAGAGAATAATCTTTTTAAAATATGATCCAGGTTCATTAAATTTATCAAGCCTATTAGCTTCCTAATGTACATGTCGAAATGACGTAAAGGGTAGGCTGTCATCAAGTGACAGGACAGGATGACAGTAATGAAAGCTCTCTATAATGAGAGATATAATTAGGTTAACAATAAGTTATCATTAAGACCTTAATAAATTGGACAGACATGTTCGTCCCGATAGTGGGACGGTATCCGAAATCATGGTTAAAGCAGACGCACACGACTCCCCGCGTGATACGATGGTTCAAATATATTTAATATTCAATATTATAATTTTATTTTTCTAAAACATGGTAACAGTAATTTTATGTTAGATGTAATAAGTAGTGAAGGATTTACATGTTTCAACATTACTGACATGCAAAAAATTTTTTAAATGTTATGATTATAAATGTCTTTACGGAGTAATTCAACAATGTACGAGCAGATGATCAATTTTGTTCGTGATTACAATTTAATTAATGTCAGTTTATAATGCCTAGATACAATAATGTCAATGTTATATTTGATGAAAGTAAATTTTTATTTATTTATTTTTTACCTTGCACAAAATACCAGTTGCATTGAAATGTCATTTAGTTATTTAAATTAAATAGATTAAGTAGTTATCATGTCAATTTTTATCATAAAACAAACCTTTACCAACCAATTTTTAAGTTTGTATTTAAATTCGTCGTCTGGCAATTCTCTTAATTCGACTGGAATTTTGTTATAAATATTTGATGTCATTGCATAACAGTTCTTTTTGAAAAGTCGTGTCGGTGCTTTTATTCGATGTACATCTAATGGTCGGAGTTTTTGACATCTTTCTAATTTTTCAAAAAATGAGGAATGGTCTCTTACGAAATATGCAATGTCCAGTATATACAGTCCAGTTAATGTTAAAATATTTATTTTTTTGAAAAGAGGACGACATGTATCTATTGGCCCTACTCCACACATGGCTCGTACGCATTTCTTTTGAACAATAAATACATCATTCAATTCTGTTGAATTTCCCCATATTATTATTCCGTACCTTAGCACGGACGACACATAACCATAATAAGCTGTGAGTGCTGTCTTTTCACCAGCAATATTACGAAGGCGTCGGAGTGCATAAACAAATCTGCTTAATCTACTACAGATATAATTTACATGAGACTTCCAATTAGAATATCGGTCCAAAACTATTCCCAAAAACTGGGTTTCAGCAGCCTCTTTTAGTTTTTTATCTTGACAAATAATCAAAACCTATTGGTTTACTATTGTCTACCTGGATCTCATTTTACTTTCTATATTAAATTATAGATAGTTAGGTTACTTATACTCGTATGCCGACATACATAAATTATGACATTTATTTTTGTTTAATATCCATTTATTAACTTACAGTACCCAACAAAAGCAACCGTCTCTACACACCTCAGCTCAATCACATCAGTATGAAAATGCCTTCCAGTCCACTCCTGATTACCAGACCTTCAGCTGACAACTTCTGCAATGCTTCCAGCATCGAACCGTCATGTGAAGAGGGCTATTGTGAATGCTCTCATGTCCTTTCGGTAAAACTTAATTCAGTAGTAGAACTTATTATCTTAGATGAAGGTGTAACTTTTGACGCTAACCATCCATTCCACTTACACGGACATAGTTTTAGAGTAGTTGGACTTCGAAGATTAGCTAATGAAACAACTATAGACGAAGTTAAGGCTTTTGATGAAGCTGGACTTTTAAAGAGAAATCTTAAAAATCCACCAATCAAAGATACGGTTACTGTACCAGATGGAGGTTATACTGTTCTAAGATTCAAAGCAGATAACCCTGGGTATTGGTTATTCCATTGTCACATAGAATTTCACGTGGAAGTTGGTATGGCTTTAGTTTTTAAAGTAGGTGATCATAAAGATATGGTCCCAGTACCGAGAGATTTCCCTACGTGTGGTAGTTATATTCCAGATAATATGTTGGAACATGCTCCTACAGAAAAACCAAAGGGAGAGAATAACTTCATATCAATAACACATTGGTGGCCTGTTGTTGTAATGAATTCAACGTCATCAGCTAACTATTTTGATTGTATAGTCAGCATGGTAATATTATGTAGTTTTTGGATGGTAAAATTGAGTATATCGACGTAAATATTAATCTAATCAATGGAATTTGTAGATATAACAAAAGCATTGTCAGTACTTATTGTGTGATTTTTCTATTTATGAAATCCTTCATTGTATGAATTGAAGTTGTTTAATCCAACGACTCAGTATTTTATTTATTGGGCTGTACTTATGTTTATTATACTCAGTAAGTATGTTTTCTAGTTTGAAATATCCTGAGTTTATGTTTGTGATTGTGTGATATTTTGAGAGCATTTTTAATCATAATTGGATCTGCCGATAATGTTGTTATGAATATTTTCATCGTGCTGATTGTTCAAATATTATATTCATTGCAAATTATAAAAAGGAAAAAAAAATTGTGTCCACTATAAAATCTTGCAAATTTTATATATTTAAACTTAAATGTGCAAATATAATATCTCTTAAATTTTTTAAAATTAGGAAAATAACGTATTCTCTAATAGTCTATATCCGTTCTTACAGTTCCGTCTATAAAAATGAAAACCCTTATATTTCTTTATTTATTTATGCACACATTAAAAAAACGTAAAAATGATTAAATATAAAAGGAATAAAATACTTACAAGTACGGTATATTTCCATTATTTGAAAGATAATAATCAGTGTAAATTATATATAAGTATATTGAAGATCGTATGCATTTACCTACTGTAAATTTTACAAACAATATTTAAGTTATAGTTTTTAAAACAAATGGTAGTATGGAATATGGTTATTAACATGTACCTACTTCCCGGAATCACTTGAATATTAACCAAACCATAACGTATAGTTTTTATTTCGGCTAAAATTTACTCAAATGTGTCAAAAACCTGTATTTAATTTTAAAATGGCATTGATTTAAGAGCCTATGTACAAACATATTAATGGTGGGGTCTGAAGGAGGCATACACCAACATTTTTGTAGGAAAAGTCTGAGAAGATGATAACATTTAATATTTTAAAAAGGTGATAAAACGATGTCATCATCATCAATTCACTCGCTGAACATAGGATTTCCGGAGTGACCGGTTGGAAGCGGCCTGTATCTAGCGCTTGTCTTCGACCTTCTTCAGGTCATCTAACCATCTCGTCGGTGGCTTAATAAAATAATAAAATTAGATATTTCAAAACAAAAACTCTTGACAACTATAAGAAATTAAACAATGTCTGTTAATATATAAAAACACTCTGCGTTAATGGGAGATATTCGGAAACAAATATTTTCCAGCCACTTAACCAAAAAATTAAGAATTTTCAGCAATATTGTAAAAGAACCTGATGGCGAATCAAAAAAATTCTCGGAATTGACTAATCACTATTTTAGTCACAAAGTGATTTATGTAAACGAATACTATTAATAACTATCGTATCTGTGATTATAATGTATACTGCTTGCCAAATGTTAAACATTTCATTTTATATTTCATAAAATATGTCGCTGGTGATATGTGATATTATTTAGTTAAGTTAGTTTAAGATAGTTAGTATTTTATATTCAAATTAAGTACACTTTAGCAGTCTAATATGCTAATGTTTTATTTCAAAACCCAAAACCAAAATTTTTTGTAAAATTTTTAGCGCTTCTTATTATCATCGCTGTCCATCGATGGCAAAGCGCCCAGAAGGCTGGCAGCATTGCCACGTTGAATGGCGATACTTATATTTTGATTTGCCTATGTTTAATTACATTATTTACGATACGTTAGAATTTTATAAGCTTTTAATTTTATACTGAAATTTACGCGCAAACATTGAGTGCGCGCCGCATGTACGAAGACTTGGTGCTCGGCGCAGGGCGATTTTTGATCAACGCGCATACGACCGAATAAGATTACTACACGTTAATTATTATTTGGGGAATTTTAATAAAAAAATCTAAATTTTTTGGTTGATTCTATTTTACCAAATTCGTTTTTCAAATTTATCGATTACGAATCGTCTGACACAATTTGGCCAGTATGTATGCGTGGTGTATGCCAATGTTTTGCATAATATTATCTTATTAATCTTTGTAGTCTGTGTTAAGGCATTTCCATAGGAAGAATCTTTTGTTTTGTTGATCCAGTTTCGTTATAAAATTGCAGGGTTGAATTACCTAATTGAAAAACTTTGACTTTCGTCGATTGTCAAGAACCGAAGATACATAAATTAAATTACAAAGATGAGTTTATGCACGCACACTATCATTGGAATTAAATTTACTTGTTTCATATTCCTGTCCTGGGCTATTTAGGTATATAGGTAAGCAAAAATACTTTATTGCACCATAGGAATTACATGCAATGAAAAGTTGTCTATAACAAATATATATAACTAGCTCTTTACCGCAGCTCCGCCTGCGTCAAAAAGTAGCATATGTTTAATCCCGGATCTTCAACTATATCCATATCAAATTTCATCAAAATCCGTCCAGCGGTTTGGCCGTGAAAGCGTAACAGACAGACATACAGACTTTTGCATTTATAATATAAGTAGGTATGGATGGATAGTATGGAAGTATGTATAGGCTGCCTTATCGCTTTTATACTAGTAATTTAACTCCTATTACCCATTTGTGAATATAATTTATGGTCTCAAACAAATACATATTTCCTTAGATCTAAAATTCTTTATACCCTATTTGGGAATGTCCAAACTTTTGCATAGACATATCGATCACTAAATTTTCAACAGATATGGAGATTTACGGCCGAACTTAAGTAAATTACTTCTTGTTTTAGCAAAACTTGTCTTTTTTGTTTGCAACATTTTTTATGAAAATATTGAATAATGAATACACTTACTAAAACTTTTATTTTCCTTCTAGACTTATTTTGTGCACTATAGAATTTTTCAAATGAAATAAAGGCATGTATTTTATGAAAAAAAATTGTTTTAGCGAGACGTATAAGAATTTTGACAATCAAACATTTAGTTTCAAATGTTTTTGTTCTTTGTAAACTATTTAGGCGTGCGATTACGCTTAGGCGTAAAAATTGAGTGTTTCCTCGTCGTTCTACTATTTAGGTACAAGTATAAGTATTAAGAATTATTCCATGGATATTTTCTAAACAGGCATCGTAAATAACTTTAGCATATGAGATATGCTAAATACAACACAAAAGCAAAATGGACAATTTTAATTGTACCTAATCAACTTGCAAAAAATCATACAATATTTCAATTTTATATTAGTAATCTTTAACTTATTTTAGTTAGCCTTTGTTCCATATAGTAAACCATATAGTTATTCCAATTTTCTGATTTCCCAGATGTGAGCAATAAAGATATATTGTATTGTAATATAAAAACTACGATTACCAGAAAACACAAAGCCTAATGAACTGTAACTTGAATCGATAATCAAATTACATCATTCTGAATGATTGAGTCCTATGTAATAGATTTGTTTGGTCGCATATAATTTCACAAACTTAGTGGTTGTTTGAGAATCTCGATAGTCGAGCATGGCCCGCGTATCCGTAGCGAATGCGCGTGTCAAGCAACGACGAGACGCGACCATTATTGGATTGGTCGCTTTTTAGTGGCATTTTCTATCTCGAGCTCATTCCTGCTTCAGAAGGCACCTTAAGCAGTTGGTCCCGGTTGTTATTGATGGATTGCAGTCGTTAGGCTGTCTCAGATGCCTTTGGGCAGCCTGAAAAATTCTGACTGTGTTGGCCACTAACACATCTCTGGTCATGTTCTCGTTTCCCTGTAAAAGGGATTACGGAGGTCAGACCGCCAAATCTAGGACCATGACTTGCAGCGTACCCTAGGCGCCGAAGCGTAAACTGACGACGCAACTAGGAATACACGCTAGGATGATGAATTTTAAAAACTAAGTGGATGTAGGGGAAAGATCGGCTAGGCAGAATTTGGGCTAATCGGTCACGACTGTCGCATGCGTCCCGAAAGATAGGCCTACATTTTGACCTTTTGAGTCCCAACTGCCCATCAGTAGTAGTACAGAAAGCGAGGGGGGCCAAGAACGCGAAGGGCACTCAAACTCTACAGAAACTGGTACGAGAGGCTTTTGCCCAGCAGTGGGGCATACATAGCTAATAAGAAATTATTTCTTTATAGTAGTGTTTTAAACCCAATAAAACGTTACCATGGGTACTATTAACTATTTTATACCAATATTTAAAATGGTTGTTAAATTCATCTACACATTTACAAAAAATAAAATAAAAATTGATTAGAACTTATTTCCTTCTGTTTCTTTTTTTTATAGAGAAACATTATCTATCTGTGATAATTTCAATTGGATTAAAATATTTCAATAGATTTGAGATTTAATACTCAATAGGTATTCGATTCCATCAAAGCTAATACCTATTTACGTGCCTGAACGACACGCAAGAGACTTGATCTCATTTATACCGATATCATTAGGTAAAAGTCTGGTTTTCGGATAAAAACATTGAATAATGTTTTTATCCGAAAACCAGACCGCGAATCCGCGGGTACCATATATATACATATATATATATATATATATATATATATATATATATATATATATATATATATATATATATATATATATATATATATATATATGTATACATATATGAGGTGTGATTAAAGTATTAACAACTTACCGATAAGACTGTCTGAGTCGTTAATGACTACCTAAGTATATATTTAAGAAAATACTTCACTTCAAGGCATTGCGATCATTTGCAGTCAATAGATGCACTTCAATGCTAGGTAGGTATTCCCTACCAAGTAACGTTTAGACAAGGTATCAAGCACTGTTTAAGTAAAGGGCTTCTTATTTTCATAAAAACATAAGTATTGACAAAAGTACAGATTATCTATCGACTGACCAAAAGAGGGTTATGATTTTCGAACGTATACATGTATATATATTTTTTCTATTTGGGAGAGCACTGAAAATAAGTAGATGAAACAAACGCGCTTTAAAAAGGGCGTGAAAAAATTCCTTCAGGGTCGGCAACGCGCTCGTGTCATCTTCGGTGTTGCAGGCGTTCATAGGCTACGGTAACCACTTGCTATCAGGTGGGTCGTACTCCTGTTTGCCTACTTAGTTGTATAAAAAAAAAACAAGCACTCAAAACTTCGTTTTTTTAACAATTTTCTCGGTTATTAATTTCTTTTATCGATGCCACGGTGTAACAGTCAGCCTAAGACCGTAATATACGCAAGCAAAGATCAGAGATAAGTGGCAACACTGCCTATTTTTCTCGCATTTACCCGAAACGCACATCCATCCCTCCCCGAAATTTATTAGTGTAACCTTTCTTTTGCGACTTGATTTAGACCTCTCTTTGGGCGCTATCTTAATTGGAGAGCCTGGGGATATCTCTTTAGGGCCGTGATGAAGGCTTTTAATGGCACTGATAGTACTACATAATGTTGTCAATAATTATAAATTCAGGCTGACGTTACTGATTGGCCAATTTTAAGAATAAGTGTTCAAATTTAAGATAAGATTTTGTGACCCGAAATTTCATTCGTTTGTTTGTTTGTAATATCTTTATTGTACAAAAAAAAATCGTCGTCATTCTATGGTGCAATAAAGTGTTTTTACTTACTTACTTATTAACCCAAAAATAATTGTATCAACAAGCTATTTAGGAGCTAAAAACCTTTTTACCAGATAAATCAGACCAATTCCATATATCAGATATGTAAATTAGATCATAAATACATAGGAACATGGTTCGAGGTGTACTATTATACCAAACGTTTCAATATAATAAAGTAAAGACTTTAGAGTCTTGAAAATACCGGTATAAAAATTGGTGAAATTTTAATCATAGAGAGCTATACTTATTACCTTTACCGAAAAAAAGTGATCTTTTCTCATGGTAATAATAAGTACCCATGCCAATTTCTAAGGCATATTATTAAAGCAGAGACAAAAGGATGAAATCGCGTAAGAATAAATTAAGTCATAAATACTTTACTCAGTATAAAATAATTAGTTTGTAAGCCGCAAACCAGAGAACACTGAAATACTCTACATAAAATATTGTTAGTTTCTACGACAAACGTTAAGATCCATTTGTTAGATTAAGATTCATCGAGACTGGCATTCTGTTAAACGTTTTCCTGTAAGCCTCTATTTTGGTTACCGAGCTTCGAGATAAAAATAGTAAACAGACTGATGTTGTCGATGCGTGACTAGAAAATCTGAATTACTGTTTGCCGATATTTTGGTTTGGAACAAGCTACCTCTTACAATGCTAGAGTGGTTGTTTTATTAGGCAAGGGGTACCTTTACGATCAAATCACGTATGAAAACTATTACTAATTTTTTGGACTCTTATACTCTTGGAGAATCTGTATTGAAGACGGTTATGGCTCCAAAAAAATTTAAGTTTTTCACACATTAGGATTTTATGAGCGCAAAAGGCGAATTGACGAACAATAGCGTTGACTTACTTAAAAGCTTTTAAAATAATCATTATAACGTATTGATTATAGTAAGAAGTCATTTTGAATTAACACTGTCGACATATAGCCGTCCTCAAGTTCCAAAGATGGATTTCCATGAATCCGGGATAAAACTTAGATTTCGATGCTAAATTATAATCCATATTTCCATATTAATATTATAAATGCGAAAGTCTGTCTATCTGTTACGCTTTCACGGCCAAACCGCTGAACGGATTTTGATGAAATTTGGTATGAATATAGTTGAAGACCCGGGGTCAAACATAGGCTACTTTTTAACGCAGGCGGAGCTGCGGGAATCCGCTAGTATTATATAAATCGACATACGCAGAATTACATAATAACATCTACACATAAAACTTGAGTAATTTTCTTATCTAATGACAGTTTACGAACATTATGTCTTCATATGTTTTTGATCTTCAAACATGTTTTAAATAACAAATGTCAATTCAGTCATATTTCTATGCAGTTAACGTTCAATATACGAGAGGAAATTTGTTCAGTACGATCTCTGTAAGCGAATATTAAAAGCTTTTCCTTACAAATACCCTGTTGAGTTATTTAAATTCCTTCATCAATGTCAACGTTTTCCAGTCATAAATAACCACTAATTAATTGTCGTCTAGCGGCGGTTGGAAAATGAGCGCCAACATGGATTAAAATGCTTAAGAAATCTAGTTTACAATTATTAAGCAAGTAGTACACTTTACTGAACCATAGAAAATAACGTGTTTTAGAACCAAATATAGCTTGAGAGGTATTGTTAGATTTGTATTTACAGTGAGAGTGACACTGGGTATATAAAAAAATGGCGTTTTTTGGCGGCATTTTCAAATTACATTAAATGGCAGTCGGGTTTTTAATTTTTTATATTACCGTTATTTTGTGTTATATTTTTCTGTTTCTAACAAGTTTTCTCTTACTATTTACTTACAAACTTTTTTAGTAGTTCCATCGAATGACAAAGATAATGATGACTCCTTTTGTGTTAGTTCCCTAGGAAGGACATCTTTTGTTCAATTCCTTTGTAAGAAAGCGTTATGAAAGACCCTACGGGGTAATTGTGACCAAATTTAGGGGAAAAATATATTTTTTCGTGCAGAAATTGTGGGATTTTTTCCCTGGTTGTAATTCAATTACATTGTAATCCGGGTGCGAGGTGTTTAACCTTTGTGTGTGATATTAAGCTGGGTTACGATAAGAAAAACTTAATACTTTTTTCGAGACGGGACATAGTTGTTATAATCGCTTAAAGATTAAACTTTTTTTTCATAATTTAACAAACATGTTTGGAATAAACAAACAGGCTTTGGAATTCACTTCCTGTTGAAGTAAGGTTGTCACAAAGTTTAAACGCTTTTAAAATAAATCTTTCAAACTCTTCTTTGCTGAACTTAGACATTTAAAGTATATGCTAGTTACATGGGTGTATGTAGGTTTATTTAATGTATATCCTTTATAATAATATTATATTGTACACACTTCTACCATTCTGGTAAGCATATCTTCTCCTGCCACTCGCTAGTTGACTGTAAGAGCTAGATCTCTAAGTGGGATAAGTCCGCCATTGTACTTATTGTATTTTCATGCTTGTGTATGTAAATTTTTTGTTTTATTTTGTACAATAAAGATATTACAAACAAACAAACATGTTTTGTACATTCGAAATACACAAGTACTATGCGAGTATGCTCTTGAAGAAAACTACACCTAAGTTTAGCCATCAGGGATCGGCTACACCTAGGATTAGCCGGAATGATAAAAGCTAAAACACCTTGCCGAAGATAAGAGGCTACACCCAAGTTTAGCCAACAGAGATTGGCTACGCCTGGATTAAGCTAAACTTAAATGTAGCCACATTACGGTCATTAGCCGTATCATCCATATGTCTTTCTGTCTGTCTGTCTATTACGCTTTCACGGCCAAACCGCTGGACGGATTTTGATGAAATTTAGTATAGTTGAAGACCCGGGGTCAAACATAGGCTACTTTTTGACGTAGGCGGAGCTGCGGAAAAAAGCTAGTATTTATATATTATTACACATACCTACTTACTGCTACCTATTAAAAAATACAAAAAAATAAATAAACATTTTTCAACGAAACTTGTAACTTGTGCTAACGAGGCAAACAGTACAAAAATATACAGACATTCTACAATAAACTCTAAAAGTTAATTGGGTATACATTATGAATAGAAAGATAACATAATGTGGAAAACGTTTAAACATAATTTATACTCTTTCAAAGACCTAAATCAGCAGTCAAAGGCCAAACCTGAATGTTCTCGTATGATAAATATTTAGTTATTAGCATATTCTAACATTTGTTCATTTTCAAAAGCTGTTTTGCCATTTTGTATTGCTATAGTCTTGTAAAAATATTGAGGAGCTGAATAGTCTAGCTAAACGAGTTCGTAACGATGGTGAGTGCAGTCTGTTCTGGATTGGTCGCCACTAGTGGAATTTTTACCTTCTTGCTTCGGAAGACATGTTTAGTTGTTTGACACTTCTACTAGATGGCAGGCTGCGTTTTTAGAGAGCCTACGAATTCTGATAGTGTTGGCCTTTAATACACCCTGAATCATGTTTTTTTTGGTTTGGTTTCCCTGTTTTAAAAGTTAGATAACAATCGCTCTATTGAGACAAAGTCACAATTAAAAAAAAACCTATCTAACGATAAGTGATCCTAAAGCGATTCTGCCGTAAAGAGAAAATCGACGACATGACTTAGTGTTTGTTATGTCAATCTCATATATTTTTTGTTTTGGAATTTCATTTACCTTGATATTAGCAATATTTATAATTATGTAACCATGATTGAATCATACTTTGTCCTGAAGAGCTGAGGACACAATCAAACACAGTTTGGGACAAGAAAAAGACGATAAAAACATCAGTTTACGCATAATCGTAACCCAAACATCTTTATTCCGAATTCTTCGTCAGCAAAGCCTAGATGCAGAACTAGTTCACTAATTTAACAACTCGGCACGTACTCACAAAAGATGAAAAACTTTTCATCTTCAACTCGAGGCGGGTTATTGTGTCTGAAGAGTTCTCTTGGAAGGACTGCACGAACACTTTAGTTAGTATCCATGAATAAAACTCGAAGAAACTCCAACTAAAAATGTTTGAGGAAAAGAATTTCTGTTTGCCTTTTCTTATGAAATGTATCGATGTTCGTGACTTTAAAATTTTTATGTTTTTGTTAAAAGTTTATCGGTCACAAGTAAAACATACTTATCAAATGGCGATTTGGGGAAACAAAAAAAATTATGCGTTGCACACATTGAAAAGTTTTTTTTTTCATAATAAATTGAAATTAATACGATTATAGAATATATGCAATTTATTCTCATTGTCATTTGCTATCATTTGGATTAAATGAAATTAAAAACAAACAAAAAAAAATAGTAAATTAATGCTAACTTTTTTTCTATAACAACATTGAGTTTTTATTATGAATGCTTAGAAGTTAATTTTTAAAGTATAATTTTAAATTGCGAAACTTTTTGTTTGCCTTAAAATCAGCATGATTTTCGTCAAATGTTGAACCTAGTAGGTTAACGTTCAATGCGTGGTTTTGAACGAATTTGAACTTACATTAGACATACGAGTTATAATGCCTGTTTCCCTCCGTGCTCGGCAAAGACTATGGATTTCCACTTACTACGATCCTTACAGACCTTTCTCGCTTCCTCCACGCTCATCTCTCTCGAATTTCAACTAAACCACAAATACTTCGACGATCAAAAGTACCACGTTCCAAAGGCAATATACAGCACTGACCTGACCCAATAACGTGTCACTGCAAATAAAACATAAGGCAGACAGTTCGATAAAATATTCATAAGTTTCCGGCAGTAGTAGTATTCTAAGCGTAAATAAAGTTATGACTCCGCATTGGAAATGAGAAAAAATAAAAATATCAGCTTTTCCTGTATTGTCGTATCCAAATAATGTCGTAACCCACTGTTGAGTATTGGGCGTTTTTCACATACTGTTTTTTTGAGGTTTTTTTGAGAGGTCGAAAGGCGGTTTCGAATAACTAACACCATGGTTAACATGGTCGATTGAACATGTTACCCACATGATATAAATGTGTATAGTAAAAGGCGAACTTATACTAGGAGCGTTGTCTAATCTACACTATAATATTCTAAAGAGGAAAGATTTGTATTTTTGTGTGTATGTTTGTAATGAATAAACTCAAAAACTACTGTGCCGATTTCAAAAATTCTTTCACCATTGGAAAGCTACATTCACCCTGAGTAACATAGGCAGGCTGCATACCGCAGGCGGAGCTGCGGGAAACAGCTAGTAGTTTATATATCGCTACGACTGCTACGACGCGCTACAAGAAGTGCTACGATCTCACAATAGTCTACGAAATAGCCGAATGGACTGTGCGTGGGATTTTTTTTTTATGTGTTTATTAGTAAATTAGGAGTCAGAATTCGTCATTGTCAAAGCTTTTTGACATAACTATGATGATAATAAACTCGTATTTTTATTTATTTCAAACTTTATTACCTATTAAAATGGTACTTAATGTTTATTTGGTTATGTGTATTAGAGAATGTTTTATCTACATTTTTTTATTGCTTTCTTTCTCTACCCTTTAGGATCACCATTACATGTACCACATTCGCCGTAGCCAATGTATAAACTTGAAATGTCGCTCGCACAATAATCAACTTGAACCTAAAAATCTTTTCCATAATCTGTCCAAATGTCAAATTGAAGGTGATTTTAATTTATAATGCAAAATTGCACCCCACTTTAATAAGAACCGATGTTAACCTGTATGATTTGATTTTAATAGAAGAGGTAGGGTCGACAAAATTTTTTATTAACAAAATGATTAATGACATAGAAAATAGGAAATGATATTTTTTTCTGTAAAAAAATATCAAAAGCTTTTAATTACAAAGTGAATAAGATTGAAAAAATGTAACATCGGTGATACCCCACGTTTTAAGGAAATATAATTAATGATAGTAATGATATTGTTTGCACTATAAGAATTTTATTAATTTGGTTTGCGAATAATCAAGTCGGGAACAAAATCATGTAAAAATTTAAATATTATTTTTAATAACGAATTTTGTTTAAGATTCTTGGTGAAGTTTACGTTACTGCATCAAAAATAATATATAATACACTGTGTCATTCATTTGATACAAGCTGACCCGACAGATGTTATCCTAATTTTTCTTTCATGTAGGAGAAGGTTCTCCTGACAATAATTAACGTAACAAAAAAAGAATTAGCAAATCCATCCATCTACGAGTGATGCGATGACCAAGAGAAATATAATTTAATTTTTATCCATAAGGCCCATACTTAATATTTAGTGCCAAAGTCAGTCTGTTTCGCTTTCACGGCCATACCGCTGATCGGATTTTGATGAAATTCGGTTTGAATATAGTTGAAGACCCGGGGTCAAACATAGGCTAATTACGGAGCCAAGGGGAAAAGTTAGTAGATATACTTATATATAGATTACGAACCAAAATGAAAAATACCAATATGTCTCCAACATGAACTTTTTATCAGACCTTTTTTATTAAAATTTAGCTAATATTTGACTTCATATATCAAATGTAAGTGACATCATACAGAAAATGAGAGTGTAGTGGAATAAAGCACATGAACAAATAGAAAATTAACATTACAAAGGTTTAGTTTTATTTGCCGTTGTTTGAAAGTTTTATTGAAATCGAGTACTTTTTGTTTCTTTTTCTTCTATTGAAAAAGTTACATGATTTTATTGAATTTGAAAATTGTCTTTGTTATAGATTAATGCTTGAACTGCCTCCGTGGTCCAGAAGGTGCTATTTTTGAATAGTGTGAAATATATGTCGAATGAAAATCGTCGATATCGAACGAAAATCATTCGATATCGAACTCGCCGCATTGGTGTGATTCACACTTTTTAATAATAGCACCGTGGTTATGGCATTAAGCCCGGAAGACGTGGGTTTGATTCTTAAGGAAGGCATCTTTTGTTTAGTTTTTTCTAGTTTGGTTGGTACTTTTTAGGCTTGAATCACCTGATTATCTGATAACAATGATGATTCCGTATTTCCGATAGCACGTCGATCCTGGCTGCTATTTGGTGGTCGTCATAGGAAAAACTGCAGAGGCCAAATGGTGGTTCTGAAACACTCTGACACCAGGGTAAACAGGGTCAATAACAAGGTATAACTTATGATTCATTAAAACATAACAAACATAAGGCGGTCAGGCTATTGTCAACTAAAATTATTCCATTTATGATTTTCTGTTTCAAACTTTACGTGATCCTTTTCTAGATAGAAAACTACGATTCTTTTTACAAGTCTTAAAGTAAGAAAAGAATTCTCAGATTCTCGATTTTACTATAACAACAGGTGCGGCAACTTATTTCGTACTTTGTATTGCCAGCAACAAATATTTTTGTGCTGAAAGAGTAAATATTGGATCGTTTTGAATGAAACCGGGTCAGGCACATTGCTGCTGTGATTTTTTTGAAACGAGGGAAAGTGAATACACTGTCAAACGAACGAAGAGATAACTGAAACGAGTCAAGTGCGAGGCGAGATGTTACCTGGATAAATAGGGTTCCGTATACTGACCTGACATTTTCTATCATCATTTCGTCTGCAAACGAAAGGCGAATCTTCAATGAGGAGTCATCAAAGTCATAGCCCAGCGGATTAGCTCTTTTAAGTGGCATTGGGCGGGACAAATAACGCGGAGAACGGTTAGCCTATGGGACCTTAAGGTTCTCGAATGGCGACCACGAACCAACAAACGTAGTGTTGGTCACCGACCAGATGGTCAGATGACCTGAAAATGGTCGCGGGCCGTCGCTGTCTACTAACCTTAGGTAAACAAAGGCATACTATTGCAGCTGGGAGGATTAGCAAACAATCTAAGTCAAGACACACCTCACTAACGCTTTAAATATACGCTCGTTAGGTTATGCACGAGCGAGCAAGGCGGCTTGTCCCAGTGAGAATAGCGTCGGTGTGGCCGATTCTATCATTTGAAACCACTCTTTGTCTTAACTGTTTGTATTGGTAGGATATAATAACTCAAATCAGTTTGTAAAAAAACAAAATTTCAAGCGCACATGATTATCGCAATGGCACTGCCACGCACACAATAGGACATGAGTCATCGTTAATCATGTCAAATGATATGCTGATGTGGGCTAATTGATAATGTGCTTTGTTTTTTATTAGTTTAAACACATTGTGTGTCTGTCTTTATTTGTTCTGTAAGTTTGTCACACGTAACAACTGTGAGACTTAGTTTTAGTTTATGTTAATAGATTAGATCTCAGTCTTATGTCTTAAATGTCTGTGGTCTTGAGCTAGATTCCATACCATAGTGGCACAGATCAGTCACAGACTATAAACAGTAAATTTTTGCCATAGATATAATTAACCGTATTGAACAGGTGGATTACTATCATCTCTTGTTTCCGTCCGGGTGCGAGTGGGTGGGATTTGCAATATGGTGTGTAAGGCGATATCTTGCTCACTTGCTGGAATTTGAATCTCAGACCTGGATGGGGGTGTGAGATGGTAGTAAGACACCAGTCAAGGATTATGTTATTTGGGTTTAAATCTTTGTTCCTGGACTCCTCAGAAGGTGGTGGCTGAAAATCAGTGCTAGGCATGCCTGCATGTCTAGCACTGATTGAGCGTATCACTGAGCCACCACCTATTGAGACGTCTGTCACGTACATTATAAACATGTAGCTTATGCTTAAGTCCTTTGCTGTACTTACGTGATAGCTTTTTCAATAAAGATATATTCTATTCTATTCTCGTGACGAACACATATAGCCAGCAATGCCATCTTTTTCAATAAAGATATATTCTATTCTATTCTCGTGACGAACACATATAGCCAGCAATGCATTCAGAACAAAAATTTATAAGATTTTTCATGTTGAATGTTCGCCCCGTAACCGCATGGAACCCGGATTCTTTCCATACCTGACTCGTTGGAACAAAAGCAATTTCGAAGCGTACAATATCGCATTCAATCGTATAAGAGTGCGTTCCTCGGCGCATTTACTAAGAGAAGATGGCGTTTGAAATGGTGCAGTGATGTGATCATTTGCGCCTCGCCGACACAAAAGTGGGCGGAGCTTTTACACGTTCAAAAGCGTACCGAGAAACAAATCGCGAGCTCCTTAGTTTATTTTGATTTTCCACGGCTTTTTTTACGAATAATTTTTTTTCATATAAATATAAAAGACTAGCTGTTTCCTGCAGCTCCGCCTGCGACAAAAAGTAGCCTATGTTTGACCCTGAGTCTTCAAATATATTTATACAAAATTTCATTAAAATCCGTTCAGCGGTTTGGCCGTGAAAGCGTAACAGACAGGCAGACTTTCGCATTTATAATATTAGTATGAATGCATATAAATCTACAGGACTAGCTGTTTCCCGCAGCTCCGCCTGCGACAAAAAGTAGCCTATGTTTGACCCCGGGTCTTCAACTATATTCATACAAAATTTCATTAAAATCCGTTCAGCGGTTTGGTCGTGAAAGCGTAACAGACAGGCAGACAGACTTTCGCATTTATAATATTAGTATGGATGAAGTATTGTGTTTCGGTGTAAAAACTTTTCTGACAAAAAATTTGAACATAATCAACAAATATCTTTTCATAGGTAAGTTGTAATTAGCTACATTGTTGATATGTATTAATTAGAATTACTTTTCTTTGGTTTCTGTTAAATTTACGGCTATAAAAGTTGTATGTATGTATGTATGTATGTATGTATGTAAAAATCTTTATTATACACAAAGAACATAGTATCAGAATACAGGTTACAACAAAAGGCGGACTTATCCCAAATAGGGATCTCTTCCAGTCAACCAAACTAACATAGGACAAAGACATATGGGCACAGAAGAGGGCACAACACGCAAAGAAATCTTAGGTGCATAGACTTACAGCTAACATACACATTCAATTACACATAAAAACAGTAGTAGTAAGTTATACCTTATATTAAAATTATTCATCATTCATGAAATATCGCAATATTTTTAAGATTGGAACATCGACGTACTAGTGACATCTATTGACAAGTAGCTGCTAACGTTTTGTCAACAATGGCCAGGGCTGGCAAAAGTTCAGGAACATTAAAACAATTAGGTATACATATTATTATGTACACATAAATTGTCACCAACCTGTATAAACTTTGCAAGCACGATTTAGCTTACCACACGATATTAGGCTTCTTGAAGATGATGCTGTGATGAATGATTGTGCCGTCTATTGCGCCATGTAGTAAGCTGTGATCTGGATTCGCTACATTTTGGTATTGACATACCTAGAAAATTCGATGACTCCCCATCTTCTTTCAAAACTTATGTCTATCAAATCAATATCTAAAGAGTTCAGTGATTAATTTTAGTTTTCATTTAGGTTTTACTATAATGTACTTTTAGTTTTTATTTAGTATTAATTAAATTATGTATTATGTATTTATCATCTTGTCTTTCATCTGGATGTCATTGAAGTAAACACGTAATTGAAACTCTGAACAATTTTTGTAAACCAAATAAACAAATGAGGAATATTCAGTGCAAAAATGTGTGCAAAACTAACCTCCACATCTGGCTATAAGGTACGATCATATAATTTCTACTCAAACACTACCACATCACAATTTGTTGCACTCAAGATTTACTTGTTTCATGTACAACAAAGAATAACCAAATCTTCATTTTAAATTTTGAAGGACGTTCGTTCAGTGAAGCATTAAAGATGTGCATATCATAATAAAGATGTGTATCATCAAATCGAAATCAAATACCATCAAGTCATTGTACAAAAAGGAAGTAATAAATAAAAGTGTAACTCACCGAAGTACGTGTGCCGAGTGGACAAGCCACCAGGCCGTGTAATGTCTGGCCTCGTTGTGGTATAAGTCATCGAATGTATACTGTTGTAACTTGTAAATAATAAATACTAGCTGTTTTCCGCAGCTCCGCTTGCGTCAAAAAGTAGCCTTTGTTTGACCCCGGGTCTTCAACTATATCCATACTAAATTTTATTAAAATCCGTTCAGCGGTTTGGCCGTGAAAGTGTAACAGACAGACAGACAGACAGACAGAAAGACAGACAGACTTTCGCATTTATAATATTAGTATGGATATGGATATAGGGACAAATTACACAGCTTAAGTTAGCCCTAAAGTAAGTTCGGGACTTGTGTTGTGGGGTGCTTACTCAACGATACTATATTTTATATCAAAAATATAAATAGATAAACATCCAAAACTTATGCCAATTAGAAAAAGGTTATTTTTCATCTTGACCTGACCAGAAGAAGAAAAATGTATTGGCTTAAGCCTAATCGCCACCGATTGTGATCACTTTTCGGATTGTTACTTTGGCTAAGAAATACACTCGTAACCTTCCTTATTTTTTTGGATTTTTTCACGTCTTGGCTGCCCGCCCGGCGCCGCCGTCGTTTCAAAAACGCTGCCTCCTCGGACTTGGTCCAAGGTTCGAAATAAAGCAAGTCATGTGATGTGGTTTTCATGGAGGCTTTCAGCGATCCTGTGAGGACGCCTACACGGAACGAAAGAGAATAGGTTAATGTGGATTAGTATCACTTACCGCTGGAATGAGATATGGCGGTTTTACGATTTGTCTTTGATAATTTTAGTTTCTGATTAATCTTCAACCCCCTTTACCCAAGCGAGACTTTCTAGTTGCGTCGTCAGCTTACGCTTCGGAGCCTAGAGTACGCTGTAAGTAATGGCCCCAGATTTAGCGGCACTGGTATTACAATGGAACGACTGGCGTCTAAACTCCTTAACCCTGTTTACAGGAAAAACAGAGGAACAGGAAAGCCTAAAGGCATCTGACACAGCTTAACAACTGATCGCGGCTCGCTTTTGGCTATCGAGCTCATAAAATCCTCTAATTGACCTTCAACTAAATCCTCCTAAAAGCAGAAAAGTGTAAACTGAGCTAAAACAAACCAGCGAAGAATGCAATTGGTAATGCGCTTAAATTAAGAAGAAACCTTACACACTCTCTCTGATCTCTCTCAGTTGGTCACTTTGGATCCCAGGGTCCGCTTTCCTACTCTTTATCCACCACTGCGCCCGGTCTTCGGCAGCTTAAAAGCACGTATAGGATTACAATTTAGACTCTCAAGAGATTGCGAACCTAAGTAAGTCAATGTAGGGATAATCTAAATAAGTGTTGAATTACTTATTACACACACAATGAGTGCGAGTGTAGTTTCTCGCTTAAACTATGGCGCATCTGTTGACGACAACAGCATATGAATGCTGGGTGCCACTTACACCACACATGACTTGTGCTTGGCCTCTGACAGAGCTGGTCAGTTGTCTTCTTTCTGAGTTAACAGAGTAAAATGCTATCGAAATGCAAAGAAGAAGAAGCATACATATCCAGGGTTTTATCTAGCTTGGGAACCAAGATTTACTTTCGTGCGAGCAACGTCTTTGCGCTTCGAAAAACAGTCGATACGATGTAGAACAACGTATGAGCACGTCGAACGTTTTTCTGAATTTTCTAGCAGAACGTACAAGCACGTTAGTTGCACGACGTCATTCCGCCATAACATAATCACAATCTTAAAGTTCTAGCGCCACACAATACAAAAAATTTAACACGACCAAGTGAGCACTACGCACACATTTAAAGTACAGCCCCACACGAACACACAACGTCATTATACGCCGCGCCACGCTTACTAGTTCTATACAACCAGTCTAGCTGCGTCATCGTGCGTGTGAGGCTGTGCGCAGACGGATTCATCGTGGTTTACGAAAATCACAAACGAAGTTATGAGTATTTATAAATACATGATACAGTTTGCAGATATAATGTTTTACCGTACATGTAGACAAGCTGCGTAATTGATGGAATATTTTGATTTTCGATTGTTATAAAATGGAGTAGAGGAAAAAGCTTAATATAACTATGGATTCTCTATAGCCAGAATCCAGATCCTGATTTACTGTTGAACACTATAAAAACTATGAATAATACTGAGAAATCTTTAGCAACTTTGCCAGAACTTGATACTCAAACAAGCATCCTGACACCTATCACACCTCTTGAAATGTCACCTCATTCTGTAGTCGAAACAAACAGCTTGTCTCCTCTCATGCTGCCTGTCACATTGACTGATTCTGTGGCTGAAACTGGCAGCTTACATCTCTCGCAACTCCAGTGACTTTGTCAGATTCTGTAACCGATGCGAGTAGTCTAATACCACGCGTATTGTCTCCTTTGGCTTTGCTAAACCCTGTGACTGAATCAAGCAGTCTTACATCTGGCGCACGACCATCTGGGGCTTTGCCAAATCATAATGACTCAGAAATTCAGTCCAGGTCCTTAAGAAAAAGAGAACCCAAATGGTTCATATGTAATTTTTTAGGCTCTACAGCGAGCTAACTCAGGAGCCAAAGTACAGAGATACTCTCGAACCAAATTGAGAAAACACAACCTCTGATATCCCTTATTTTGAGTTTGATGCCAGTTCCACTGGAGTTCAGTTCAATCTTGGTGGAACTACAATAGTTTTAGAAATTTTTAAAAAACAAATGTTTCCATCTCATATTCTAGATTGATTGGTTGAGAGAATATTGTAAAAAAGCCCTGTTAAGGAAAATTTACTCCTATAACGTTGACGTTATATAACGTCGAGGTATATTAGTTATTTGACTTATTAACTATGCTTTGTAAAAGAACGTTTATACACGTTGACGAGATAAGACGGTGTTAACAACTTACACTGTGTGTCCTGTTTGTTTAAAGTTACGACGTCTATTGACGTTGACGTATCTGGACGTTTTTACACTATAGTATCATGTAAAATAGACAACTTATGCCAGGTCGTGCATAAACGTTGACGTGAATAGACGTTCTTGCTATACGACAGCATGTACTTTTACTATAATACTTTTTTGCGCCAAACTATCTTTCTATTTCTCCCAATGGTTGATTGGTAGAGAATGCTCTTAGCATTAAGTCCGCCAATTGTTATAAGTATATGTGTACTTTGTGGAACAATAAAGTTTTGAATAAATAAATAATTAAATAAACGTCGACGTATATTGACGTCAGTGTCATTATAAATAACATCGAAGTCATAATATAAAAAAGAAGGTTTATACACGTCAAAATATTTGTGTGGGGAAAATACGCGCCACGGCATATACTCGACGAATAGTCGATGCTCGCGCGAAAGTGTTTTTGTAAAACTAAATTTTTGTAATGAATATTTTTTATTTCCGTCAGACGTAGCCAGATATCAATATCGTTGACTACATCTTGTACTAACCGCTCTATAGTTACTATTTAGCCATTTAAGCCCCTAACTCGCCGGGGCATATACTCGACAAATAGTCGATGCTCGCGCGAAAGTGTTTTTGTAAAACGAAATTTTTGTAATAAATGTTTTTTATTTCCGTCAGACGTAGCCAGATATCAATATCGTTGACTACATCTTGTACTAACCGCCCTATAGTTACTATTTAGCCATTTAAGCCTCTAACTCGCCACGGCATATACTCGACGAATAGTCGATGCTCGCGTGAAAGTGTTTTTGTAAAACTAAATTTTTGTAATAAATGTTTTTTATTTCCGTCAGACGTAGCCAGATATCAATATCGTTGACTACATCTTGTACTAACCGCCCTTTAGTTACTATTTAGTCATTTAAGCCTCTAACTCGCCACGGCATATACTCGACGAATAGTCGATGCTCGCGCGAAAGTGTTTTTGTAAAACTAAATTTTTGTAATGAATATTTTTTATTTCCGTCAGACGTAACCATATATCAATATCGTTGACTACATCTTGTACTAACCGCTCTTTAGTTACTATTTAGCCATTTATGCCTCTAACTCAGCATAATGACTGTTATCTCGTGACACACAATGGTCAGATTAATCTAAGTTATGGTGGCTAAGTCTACTCATAAATCTAGAAAATTGATTTAACGGACCTTAAGGCTTACAGTAGAACAATAGTGGCACATATGTCAAGATGTCTGCTGACTAGGTTGGAATTATCTTGGTTTCAATCAGATCAATCAAATTAACTGAAAAATCAAGTAATGGTACATATTTTAAGGGTTCCGTACTGTGGTGGAATAAATGTAAATGATACGTGAAAACTGGTGGTAAACTCAATATATTTGCGATTTTACAAAATAATACAACAAGAGTGAAAAACAAAGGATCGAGAACCTGAAGACAACTGACAAAACTATAAAAAGAAACATTATGGTACAAAGAAGAAAGAGTTCGTTAAAAGAGTTTGTAACACGTACCGATTTATTTATTAAGTCCAGCGAATCTAACAAAGGCATACCTGTAGAGCATATTTATTTTACAATTATGTAATAAACCAAACTGTTTAACCCAAAGGTTATAGGAGATAATGCTTTTAGTATTAAGTTCGCCTATCGTGTTATACAATTGTACAAGCACTTACCAAATTATTTTGCATGCTTCCGCCACCAGTTAGTTCATGCAAACTATTGCCTGCGGGAAAAAGCTAGTACTGTATAAGTAAAGATGAGGCTAAAAACTATTTCAATCATTCAAGAAAGTACTGTTTGACAATGACGTCAGCATTATGAACAGACTAAAATGCCACATTTGGACACTCAAAGGGTGTTAAAATGTGTTCATGGGTTAAATATATTATTAAAGTATTAGTTCCACTTGGAGCTATACCACTATTGTCGAAATTTCATCTTTACTCATTTAAATTAGTTGAAGATTTTGTTGCTTACTCTGATTTGAAAAAAATATTACCATGCTTTTATTAATTATGAATGACTAGCTAACCCGAAAGATATCGCCGTGTCTTAACTTTTCTTAAATTTTCTAATGTTGCGCTCAACTTCCTTATTTTTTTCTTCGATAAGAACCTATAAAGACAAAAATAAGAATTAGGGAAATTGTTCCATCCGTTCACGCGTAATGCGATGACCAACTGGGGTGCACAGGGTCGAATGACCATGTAACCCACTCGATGTGAATAAATGAATATAGATGATTATATTTATATTTGTAAATTAAATGTTGACAACAAACAATAGTCAAACAAATCATCATCATCATCTTAGCGCCTTCCCGGTTGCATCTTCAGCTGTCCGCTTCGGAGCCCAAGTTCCGCTTTCCTACTTTTGCGTCAATAGTCAAACAAATAGTCAAACAAATAAACGTGTTAAACTGAATTTCGTTTGTTATAGAATTGCTCTTCACTTGAGCAATTCATTAGACAACTTTGTGCTAATAAGTGGTTCGAGCGAGCTGAATTTCATGCAAGTTGAAAGTTTGTGAGCTGATAGTTAAGTTTGCTGATAAAAATACAAATAGACAACAATTTGACAAACAATTGTTTTCGCGATTTTTAGTCCATTTAAAGGAAAGGAAAAGAAAGCAGAATAAACAAAACAAAAAAAGAAGCAAACAGAAAAAGTAAATGTATCTAAATTTCGATTGAGTTTGACTGACTCACAATGAGAAAATTACTTCTGAAATAAACTTCATTGTGTGTAGCTCCGCAGGCTACAATACCTAGAGACCATAAAGTTAGCTATCCGCCCTTCAAAACCAATGACTTTTAACGTCCGAATGACACACGATTTGCGTTATTCACATTAAATACCCATATCATCGTCTATTACAATAAGTAGTCAATCATTAAATCTGCCAACATTGTTTACCAAGTCAACAGCAGTTTGATGCCTTTGGTATCACATGTGTACTTTGACTATATTGAAATTGTTTTGATCCCGCTAAAGAATTGTATTAGTCTGTCTTTCTTAAAAAATTAAGATGATAATTGTAGCAGAATTTTCATTTTACAAATTAGTACTAAAATTAGTTCTTCTACAGCAAAATTGCAGCGTATAAAGAGCGGTCCATAGTTTGGTGGATCGCTAAGCTTGGAAACTCGTATGTAGTCACGATCCTCAGCAGTGATAAAGGAGACTTTACTACAGCATAAATTAACTTTAAGCATATTGGTAATACTGGAAGCGTATTTGGCGAATGCAGTAGTTTCAAGCACATTTAGTAGTTTTGCTAACCATCGCGCAAAATATAATACTCTGGCGCTCTCTTATTTTGAAGGCCAAGATCCACTTCGGGTCGTACCTAAATGAGTAAGAAATTAATCTTTCAAGCCTCTGCTTCGCGTTACGATTTATTATCGCATTATACTGGTAATACAGCTTTACTCTTGACATTTTTTTCAGCACAGTCATCGACGCCGGCCCGACCTAAGTAATTGAAAAATTCCGATCCCAATATGGATGAAAAGGTTTAGATTTACACTAGGTATGGCCAGAAAATGGTAGCAAACGTCAATGTGGAAAGTGATTGCTTTCTTACATATAGCATTTTCATAATGATTCTGTAGATTTCGTGAGGATTTATGGACGTTTCAAAAAAAAAAAACATTTTCGAATCAGGGAATGACGTCACTAATATGCTAATGGCAATGTTAAGCTGTGATTTCCAAGAAACATGAATTCTAGCAAATATGTTTTACCTTTTTCGCTTGATACACGCAATCGTAAACGACACGCGTGCGGCTCTCGGCTATCGATCACTGCAATGTCGTATCATCATTTCAGCCGCAGTAAGTCCACTGCTGGAGTCAATGCCTTTTTTAATGACTATCTAAATTCTTCCAAAGAAGAGGCATGTGTTCAGCGTTTGCCTGCGACATTATTTCTCATGACATCCGCCATCGGTTCTCTGCTCTATGTGCCCCGCCCACTGCCACTTGAAAGTACTAATACTTTGGGCTTTGTCGGTGACTTTTATTCTCCTACGGATCACCTCACTTATGATTCGATCTCGAAGAGAAACACCGAGCATCGCCCTCTCCATAGCTCTTTGGGTGACCTTGAGCTTCCTTATGAGGCACATAGTTAGAGACCACATCTTCAATTATATGAATGTTACCATTTCCAGTATTTATTACGTTTTCTATTACATCCTCGTACTTATAATGATTCACCCGTAACGTGTTATAATCGTAGTTGCGAACAATGCTACCTATTTGGGGCGTGTAGTTAACATTTCACGTCAGGGTAACTTTGACAATAAAGACCGTGTAATTGTACTTTCTAAAATGTGCTACTATGACTTCTCGTTAAAGAGTTTAGGAGAAGAGGAACTACTGATAAGATAATTCATTAAGGTGTAAAACTTTGTGTTTTATCCTATAGTTGACTGGTAGAGTTTTTGAGCATTAATGTCGAAAAGTACCCATTTTCTTTGTACATTAAGTTTTATACCTAAGCGACAAATTAAAAAATAACTATGATTATGGACTAAGAATCATTATTAGACGTCCTAAGTACATTCTTAAGTAGTTAAGTAAGACACTTTATGAAATACAGTGTGTTTTCTCAATTTAAGTTCAGAGCGCATTGTACGCATTAATCATGGTCTTAGTCATCTAGCCCGGTCTATAAGTCTTTTACATCATTATCACACAAAGTGATTTTTGACTCTGTATGAGAAGACTGCACCACACGCGAATGGAATTGAAGGAAAAGCGAATCAAAACGTCAAAGTCTTTCTTATAAACGTGAAACAATATCGAGTGCCAATGGTACTTCAAAAGTGTATACAAATATCCTGTTTCAGTATAAAATAATTAAAATGTCGTTTTCTCTTGACCAATCTCATTTTATATCTTTGTAGATCGTCGCTATGATAAACGAATTTGCCCTAAGTTATGACGCAAAAGGTGCGCTTACGACCCATAAAATGTAGGTGCTTAGAAATAGGTTTATTAGGTAAATGCTCGCGGTTTAGTGGTTAAGGTGTTTGCTTCAGATCCGGAGGTCGTATGTTCGATTCCTACAGGAAGCATACTTTGTTCAGTTTGGTTAGGACATAACATGATCACCTGATTACCTGATAATAAAGATTCCGTGCTTTGGAAGGCACGTTAAGCCGTTGGTCCCGGCTTCCTTGGGTAGTCGTTGAGATAATTTCGTCCGGTCTTTGGAATTCAGGGTAACGAAATCGTTCAAGCATATGCTACTTTAAATAATGAAAGGTTCTCCATTGTGTGACTATCGAATACTGCTTGTTTATCCATTGTATCAAGGATGAACAGTCGTCGTCTCCTTTATCATTTCGTTGTCTCTCAATTTTTTTTGCCCAGTACGCTGCCACCTTAGTCGCTCTGAGTCACACAAGTAGTCGGTCTCACAAGAACGCATATGGGGCCCTCCACCTCGGGTGACATCATTTCCACAGGTTCTCCACACTGATAGTGTGGGTCTTCTATGTAGGTACCCCCATTTCTGCAATCGGAAGAGGTTTTGAGGCCCTCCATTCCGTGACAAACATACATCCATCCATACTTCTATACTAATAGTTCTATACTTTTTCATACTTACTTAATATAAATGCGAAAGTCTGTCTGTTACGCTTTCACAATCAAACCGGTGAACGGATTTTAATGAAATTTGGTATGAAAATAGTGGAAGACCCGGGTCAAACAAAGGCTACTTTTTGACCGGGGATATGCATATATTTACATATCCAGACAATTGGCTACACCTAAATATGTACGCTTTTCTACGCGTTTTACTGTACTTAACCCGTTATGTGATACCTACCAAACCCTTAAAACCCACTTTATTTTATGACTCCAACGCTAAAAATACCGCTTTTTTATTATAACAACTTAAAAGAGAGCAGGATTAACAGATTTGTATCTTAATACTGCACTTAAGTACAATTTTAATAGGCCCTTATCTTTTAAAGGGCTGACTTAAGCTATTTCGATTAATAACTTAAAAAATATAAATTTTGTGTTATATTATGATAAAAGATCGTACAAATTTATCAAATTAGAGTTCTGTAGTAAATAAACGATCACCATTTTATCCTTCTTTTATTCGTCATCATTACAGCTCTTCTTTTCTTGCCACTTTTGAGCAAAGGACATCTTTTTATGAAGATATGCCAAATTTGGTATAGGTATATCCAAATTTGAAGAGAAGTTATCTATGGAACAGACTGGCCTTCCTTGATCTACACCTTGTTTTTTCTTCTTTCGTGAGTACGTTCATTCATTTAGACAGAGAATGATATGACTTTGAAATTTGAATAAACCTTTATCCAATATGTTTTGAATACAAAGCGTATTGTCGCAACTTACCAACATATAGGCAACTGAAAACAACTTTATAACGAAGTTGCTTAGTCCGCAGCTATGTTTTCTTTGAAAGCGATATAATTTTGTCACAACTTTTCGTGGAAATTATTAACGAACTTCTTAGTAACTTTGAAAAATAAGCGGCTTGTTTGTGTATCTGAGAAAGACATGGAAAGATTTAGAAATATAATATTAATAAAAGACGCGTTGGTAAATGCCTAATGACAGTCATTAGTCCATGTCAGATGCTTTTGAAGAAAAATTGTCAGTGTGACAACTTTAAGAGCTATTTTTGAAAAGTGTAACTCACGTAAAGTCGATTCGTCATAATCGGTGAGTCGAAGGATGTTCATTCGACATAACAGTCAAACATTTTAACATTGGCACATCTGATCGTGATCCTATTTGGTTAGTAAATAATGATTTTTACATACACACATACATTGGCCAACGGTTCTCCGCACTATGAGCCTCGTCCACTGCCACTTCAAAAACTAATCTGCTGTCGGTGACTTTTGTTCTCTTACATAGATCCTCATTTCTGATTCAATTATTACTTCTTTTATTATTTTACACTTGAACATCAACGAGAAAGAGTGGATAACCCATGGAGCAATTACAAAGAGGAGATGTCGTTTGAAATGGCGCAGTGATGTGATCATTGCAGTCCCGCCGACACAAAAAAGGGCGGAGCTTGTCATTGCTCGTGCTCCATGGTTGGAGCGACGGCCGAAACCAAGCACCCCGCACGTCTGCCTTCCGCCTCGTGTAGCCTCACAAATACTTTCTTACAAAACGCTTATTACGGCATCTCCTCTTTGTAATTGCTCCATGAGATAACCTATTTCAAAGTAACCACACGTCTGAAAATCTAAACTACGCACATGACAAAATTCAACTAAGTGAATTAATGAGTCACCTTTGGCACGCCATACACTAGATGGTAAAAGTTTCCTTATTTATCCGGAAAGTTCTAAAGCAAGCTCAAAGTCCTGTGGGAAGGATACAAATAGCTGGGTAGGGTCGCCCGCATGCCAGCGCTGGGCGGGATTTAGTGTAACCGACCTCATTTTTAACAGAACTCTAGTGAATCTTTAGTCATTTTCTAACAATATGCAAAAAGGAGGAATTTTCTGTTAAGTTTTAGGACTAGTTTCTTGGTATTCAAATTTTAAGTAAATCCGTATTTTTCTGAAACCTGGAGCCCAATTGCGATAAATGCAAATGACGTTAACGTATTTTGCGATCGTTCCCCTGTATCTTATGGACCTAAATCTTATCGTTGTCTAGTTGCATCCTGAAAGCAAAAAATATATTTCCTGTGTTATGTCCTAATAAGAGGGTTGAAGTCAAAATTTACAGATTAATTTGTCGATGTTGTAAAAACACAATCATTAATAAAAAAGTTAATTGATTAACTGTTCGATGATGCTTTTAGCATTAAATCCATAGTTATTCTTTCATCTCTGTTCTCATTTTCTGCTGATACGAAGAATTTGATTATTTTTATTTTTTGTTTGTGTAAAATTTATTATTATTTTTATTTATTATTTGGATAAAAACGATTTTTTTAAATAAGTAAAAAAAATATATACAGAGAACATTAAATGAACTATTTCACGCTTTTATTTTGGAAATTATCCAAATATATTTCGTCAAGCCTTAGGATTTATGTTCTGAGATGAAATCCTTATTTTCCTTCATTTCCTCAGTAACGATTTAGTGAACCGTCAGCTTTAGCTTCTAAATAGACTAAAGGCCTTCTCACACTTATGTCTCTACATATTCTGTGTTTAATCTATTCTTCAAATTTCTTGTCGAGTAAAATTTCACAATTTTTATAGCATTCATTCCCTGTTAAAGACTTTTGTCTGTTACTGTTGACTACTTACTTTCTTAGATAAATGCACATTGAGTATGGTAGAGCAAAGGTACTGGCAAAGAATAAAATGAGTAGACCATAAAAAAGGTCTTAACGTAATGTAACAGTAGAACAGTTTAACAGGACAATCAAATGGACACTTTTAATGACAAGTTTTATATTATAAGTAATTGAACTCTGGTAGGGTCGCGGCTTCTCCCGAAAGTTAATGAATTTTTTTGTAATATGCGAGTGAAGCCACGGGCTTCAGCGAAGATAGATTTAGTTATTTGTGACCTATTAAGAACTCTTGTACCTAAAGGTAGCTTAAGCATGGATACCAGTAGATAGAGACCGATTACCATTTTTTTTGGAATGGGGTTTACGGCCATGCAAGCAAGTAAGCAAGTCGTTTATGGCCCTTCTATTTTTTAATATTCTTCAGGTCTACAGTGTGGTTTCGTCAAGTCCTAGTCAAGTCTAAGTCTAGTCGGTAGTCAAGTCTAGCCAAAACAATCAGGCTTAGTGAAGTGGTAGAAAACTGCACTTTGCGATTTCTAGGAGCTAATGGCAACAAGCATGGAAATCGCATCAAACACTGTTTCACCTATTGATACTTACGCTTATTCTCGAACACTTTTGGAATAATAATCCAATAATTATTATTACCAAACACAAATTATGGAAAATAAAGTACAGCGCCAACAGATCTTTTTAGCTTTTCGCTAAAATCCCCCAAATACCATTCAACCAGTTGGATCAGTCAGGAATCGGACTCATGTCTGCTCAATACTTTATAGTACCGGACCAAAGCAATGAAATTACACAAGGGTCCAGCAGTTCAGCCTGGCAAGTTAAATAAGGCCAACTTTTATTGAGTGAGAATGTAGTAAAAAAAACGATAAATCGTGACCCGGGGTCGCACGTTTGTCATTCCTCATAATTATCCTTTTGGAGAATACGGTAAGTTTTTGTATGAGAATAGTAATGGACGTATTTTTTTTATCAATGCTTATTTTTGTTAGTGGCCAACATTGATTTGACATTAAAGCCTTCGGAACGCTTGAAGCGTTTATTAGTTTCATGTAAGAATGCAGTGCAACAATCTACATTTAGAAAATTTTATCAGTGAAATATGCCCCAAATCGGATAGAGATACACGATTTTTCACATTTTGAGATTTTTCAGTTTTAATTTTATTTCATAATTTCAACAACACAAATATTGTTTGGTTTTTAACAGGTGATTGCCGCAGGCATGATAATTAAAATGTAGCAACATCAGTGCCTCCTATGGTTTGGTTAATATTGACACAATTTGAACGATATGGTGTCTTGAATCTTGGGCAGATCATGATGTGCATTACATTAGTGAATTTACATATTACGACATACTTCTCAGCTGGACTCAAATCGATCACAAATATGACAATATTTTTTAAACTCTAATTTAAAAAAAAAACTAAAGCCAATAATTTTGATAACTAAAATGATGTCACTAATCCGATATGAACTTAAATGTCCACCTCAAAATAATTGCAGAAACGTCCCCGTCCATAGCCGTTCGACACAGACAATAAATCCGTTCCTTCTACCGCATTGCGGAAGTCACAATTTGTAAGTATTAGGATCCGTTCACATAAGACGAATGCATTTTTTGTCACTGATTTTTTAAAATAAGGATAAAGACAAACATAAAACAGTTTTATATAACATAAGTATTTTTTATTTCATTTTCACTTAATTTATATTTCAGTCACATTTTTTACTAGTAAAGTGGTAATAAACAAATAAAAAAAAAAACTACAAACACTGGATCCCAGTGGAAAGTCCGCCATTGTATTTAAAAAATATTTATTTGTAACCTTAATGTATTACTTACCTACTCCGCTGGTCAGCGATCTGAAGTGGATATTGGCCTCGTCACGAGAGAGCTCCAGAGTTTTATATTCTGTGCGTTGGCTCGCCAGCTGTCAGCTTCCATCTCTCGCAGATTAGCGCGGCACCTTAAATTACACGAATAAAAATAAATAAACAAAATTTCGCTCATCATCATCATTTCGTGTAGGTTACATTATCAGTCGACAATATGTACAATACAATATATCTTTATTGCCCATATTACAATAAGTAAAATAAACATACATTACAATAATAAACATAGGGGAAGGGGGGGCATAGTGGAACCCTTAATTTTAAAATTAGAAAAAAAATAGAAGAATGTTTAAAAAAAAATATTTATTATAAAAATAATGACGCACATATATTTAAGTTTCAATGTCTTTATAAGAAAGTGAGATAACATTAATAGGAACAAAAATAATCAGCCTTTTTTAATTGTACTTCGTATTCCACTTTGCCTTCATTAGAAGGGCAAAGTGGAAACCCCTGAAGGGTAAAGTGGAATAGCCTAATTTGTATGGCTCTGTATGCAATTTATGCATCAAAATTGAGTTTCAACTACTTCACCACACATAAATAAAATAAAAATCCTTTATTTTCAGACAACATGGGTCCATATTTGTTAGTACATACTTAAATCTATGTTAGTCAGATTTGTGACCACAAGAATGACCACAGCAATATTAAAATAAAATTAAAATATTGATTACAAAGGTGATCATAGAGGTGTGTGAGCCTCCATTATCACCCTTCTAACCAGACATCGCCATAGCGGGGACGTGTATCTGTCCGCTAGCGTGCTCAGGATGCTGTTGCAATTGCCCCGTACTCGGAAAATGAGCGATGATGTTTTTTTGCGAATGATAATCGCGAAGCTGTCGGTAAGAAATTCAGCAAACATTGCCGAAGCGCTACAGAAACGAGGCAATCCCACCAACATCCTGAAGACATTGTTATACTGAATCCTTAAAGTATTCAGTGCACGTTTGGAATAACTAACCCACAGATTTCCGGTGTACATGTTTTGGCAGTATGCCTTAAAAAGAGTGATTTTCACTTGTTCGGTGCAACGCGAAAATCTGCGAGCCAGCATGTTTCCCCTAATCGCCAGAGCCCTACGTTCTCTGTCTATGTCACAATCATCCCGAAGTTCGTCAGTAAGTATATGCCCTAGATATTTAAATTTTGTCACACGTTTGACCGGCACCCCGTTGAGGGTGACTTGTGGGTGAGCAGGATATTTACCAGAGGCCTTAAACACCATATACTCAGTTTTGTTCAAGTTATACGAGAGCCCGTGTCTGATCGCGTAAGATTCGCAGACCCTCAGAAGCCTATTCAATCCCTCCACCGAAGGGCTAAGCAGCACCATGTCATCCGCGTAACTTATATTATTGATGCTGACTCCATCAATCCTACAGCGGACACGCATGCTGCTCAGCTCAACGATGAGATCATCCACATATATATTGAAAAGAGTAGGAGAAGTCAAGCCACCCTGTCGCACTCCACTTCCCAACACATATGCTTCAGAAAGGGATCCAGCCCACTTCACGTAGTTTGTTTGATTGGCATACCAAAACTTGAACAGGTTCAATAGTTCACTCGGTATACCCCTGCTCTCCAACTTTCGCCACATCAGATGATATGAGACCATGTCGAAAGCCTGTGAGAGGTCAAGAAAGCAGGCATACACCGGCGTCCTACGATCCGTATAGTATTGAACAGTGTGCTTAAGACTTACTATTGCACTTTCCGTAGACAGGCCCGAGCGAAACCCGAACTGTGCGTCGTTTAGTTTTGCATATTTTTGCAGATGAGAATTAAGCACACTGTCCAACACCTTAGCAATGGTGGTTGCCAGCGAAATCGGCCGGTAATTTCTTTTACTACAGGCATCACCTGTTCTGTTCTTCACAATGGGTACCACTAGCGTTTTTAATAGGTCATTTGGCAGATAAGAGTGACTTATGCACATTGTGAAGAACAGAGCCAGCACCCTCGGAAGGTGACCACCCGCATGTTTTAGGTGCTCCATACTGATACCGTCATGACCAGGAGATTTGCCACCACTCATGTTATTAATAGCATTTCTTATTTCCTTAGCGGTGACATATATCAGCGAAGCCTTCCGTTTGCATGCGTGCATATCATCTAGCCGAAGGACGCCTGAAAGACCCAGAGGAGGATCCACTGTAAAATGGTCCCTGAACATATTTGCTATTTGTGCCGGCTCACTTACCCCCTCCACATTCGCAGGAAGGCCAGGCTTCACATCAAGCTTCCTTGTCGCTTTCCAAAACTGACTAAAATTTTTAGAAGATCTATGCTTACTTAGAATATCCATTTTTAGTTGTTCTTGATTTTGCCGACACCATTTCAATCTACTTTTAAAAACTTTACGTGATTCATTCATTTGATCAAAAATCGGACCTGAAGTCGGCCTATTGTAGGCAAGCCACTGTCGATAGTGTAGCCTGGCCTGCTTATGTGCCTCATGAACGTGCTTATTCCACCCACATACATGCCCCCTTTTGTTTGTTCTACTGTCACGCCGCTTATTAGACTTACTGGCCGCGTCACTTAAGGTAAACACAATATCTCGATATAACCTATCTAATACCAGTTTATGATCATTCAAATTACAAGATCCGCGGCTACAATCTGTGAACTCGTGAGGAAAGTCAATGGAACGTAAGCTATTGTTACAAAGGTCATGATATAAGGATATTTGTTCATCATTCCTTTCGCCCCATATAACTGAATTCTGGGGGGGGACAAGTGAAGTTAATTGTGGTCTAACAATATGTAAGTCACATTTAATCCACAAAGGTAAATGATCAGATACAAAAACGTCCTCTATAACCCCCACCTCGACCACAGTCCGCCATGCAGATTCCGATACTACGCAATGATCCAGCCATCTCCTACTACCGTGAGCCGCGCTTGTATACATATAGACATCAGCCTGCAAACCCAATTTCTCTGTGTCCGCACATATCCAACTAAGATCAGAGCAAAAACTACATAGTTCACTGTAGAACAGAGTATTGGGATGTGCATTGAAATCTCCTAGAATAAATACAGATTCAACTTTTTCACTTTCTACAATTGCATTTATTTCACATAATACGTCCAGAAATATAGGCAAGTTAGACTCCAAATTGACGGGCATATATACAGAGAACACGATAATAGTACGCTGTCTAACAGTGGCCCGAATGGCGGCCAGGCGGTCACTATTCCATTTTAATACAGCCACGTTATCAAAAATGCCCTTTCTCCACAAAATAGCTACTCCTCCGTGAGGCCTACCTACCAAAGGGCCAGTCGACGTGTCTACAGCACTCTTTCCCGTATATTCAAAATCATTTGAGATAGTACCTAAAAGTGAAACATCATGCGGAAGTAAACATGTCTCCTGTAAGACCACCAAGTCAGAATTTTCACAAATATTTTGCAGGTCATTATATGAGCGTGTGACAAAGCAACAGTTAAAGCTTACAAAGTTCATAAATTTGGATAGGCTTAGGTTCATAGCAAAAAAACATATGTCTAACTTTAACTAAAAATCCACATTTTTAGGTTTCGTTCTGTGCATAAAATGCACAAAACGCCTAAACGTTATTCCATTCGGCCAAAATTTATCATCCATAAACAAATCAATTTTCAATCTAGAAACATACAATTTAAAGGAATTATACATTTTTGTTTTTCTCATATTTATTTTTTTCAGAATAACGCATTCACTTGTTTTGTCTCTTATATAATTGATAATATCGTCCTCAGACACATCTTTACTAACATTAGATATTAATAAAGGCACTTTAATATCAGCTGCTTTGAATTTACCGCTCATGGAATACACAGCCGAATACACAGCGCCGAATACACAGCTCATGGGACCATTCAAATCACTGCTGGCACTGCACCCATTCTTCTGTTGGTGGGTCTTGGTAAATCTCGCCACAAAATGAGCATTCATGTATATCTGGTTGATTTGTCTTTGTTTTTTTACCCTTTCCTTTCCCTTTATTTTTTACATCTTTATTTTTTGTATTTTCTAATTTTAGTTTGGGTATCTTCTTATTTTTACAATCATTTCCAGTTTCCAGTTTCCGCTTAGTTTCAGCTTTTTGCTCTAAAGCAGCCTTATATGGTGAGCTAGTTAGTATTTCCGATTTTTGAGCCTTAACTCTTCGCTTTTTGATAGCTGGAGTTACTTTAGGCATGGGTATTATTTGTTTTGGGGAAATCAAAAGCATGGAGCTGATTGAAGGCTGATTCCAGTCGTCATTGTCTAAATTTATAGCAGGTTTTGGACGGCTATCTTCAACTATTTCGATCTGCTCAGGGACTTCCTGTGTACCATTAAGTTCAGTTATTTCTGATGGACAATCCTGTTCAGTTATTTCAAATGTACTATTTTCTATATTCTGGGTGATTTCATTATCAGGTTGTTCAATGGGCTCATTTTCATAAACCGTCGATGGAGCAAAATCCAAAGCCGTGAATAGGTCTCTGTTATAAGGGAAAATTCCTGCTTTTTTAAATCCACTAGTAGCATTATGCACTGTGGCACTTTTTTCAAATGCATCACGAACAAGTTTGGCTACATCAAATTGCGTTATACGTCTAGAAGGATGGTTCTTCTGAAAAGTGTCAACAGCTCTCTCAAAGGCTGCCTTAAAGGGGCCGTACACTGCTATATCTAAAGGCTGCAGTTTGTGACTAGTGTGTGGTGGAATGCTTACTATAATAACATGCTTGTCCTTTGCCATAGTCAATCCTTCTAAGTTTTGGTGAGAGGTCCATACCTTATCTAAAATTAACAAGACAGGCTTTTCCTTGGTCGAGCGAGTCGTTTCAATAAACATCTGAAGCCAATTATTGTAATTTGTATTATTTATCCATCCAGTGTCTGAACACCAACCTTGTGTACCATTAGGTGCACCATCTAATAAGCGATCGTTCATGCGCTTTCTCTGGCCAAAAATGAAACAAGGTGGTATGAATCTACCAGTTGCACTACACGCACAAATTACAGTGGTTAATTGCCCACGTTCATTTGAAGCTACTACACCGACTTGTTTTTTACCTTTGACAGATATAACTCGGGGTGGTTTTCCCGCACTTGTTTTTACGCCAGTTCCGTCCATAGTATAAATATCATCTGGACGGGACATGAAGTTATGCTGTGACAGAACATGCCACAAATTGTCATAAAATCGACCTACTTGCATGCTGTTGAAAGCAGAACAACGTGCAATTGAAGTTGGCTCCGGATTCCTGAAAGATAATTGGGGATGCCTTTTCATAAATCCCTCAACCCATGCTTTTCCTGCTTGCTCTCCTCTAAACGGATGAGAAATATTATTTTGTCTAGCCAACTGAAATGCCAGACCCTTAAGAGTTTCTATTGTTAAGCCAAAAAACACACCATCAAGTTCTACAGCTAGTTCATATATCTCCCGTTCAATAATTGCGTTAAAAACTGGTCGGAATCTACCCAGAGTTTTGGTAGCATCTCCTTTTTTGATATGGCGGTGAAGAGTTCCGACGGGAATCCCATATTTGACTGACGCAGACTTTATTGATGTTACATTCGCCTCTTTCAAGGCTTTTTTCATATCTTCCTCGCTCCATGAACCTTGGCTGGTCTTCCTTTTGTAGTTGTGAACCATCTGTAAATAATGTATTTACTTAGATACAGCTTGAACATAAACTAACATAGGATATTAAAGTGAGCGCAAAGCGGTATGCGGTCCGCTTTGCCCTCTTGTCAAAAATTCCACTTTGCCCAAATGAAATATTGATAATAATAATACGAAATATTCAACAATATTTTGATTACAGAAAAAAACGAATTAATACTAATAAATACGATCCTAGAAGCGACATAGTAGCAAAATATAATGACACAAGTACGTACCTTTGCACATTTAATACGGGATTGAAGATTTCGTGTTTTCACAAAAATCGGCGCGAGTTCAACAGCAGCACGCGTGTTTCTCGCTCGGTCGTCGCTGGCGCACTAATTTCCAAACGCGGCCACTAGTGGGCAATGTGAATGCGTCTACGTCGCCATGGTGCGCTTACCTATATGTTTACATGTAGTTATTGTGCGTTTCCACTTTGCCCACTCGTTCCATTTTGCCCCCCCTTCCCCTACATACATTACATAAATTACTTAAACAGGTGTCAGAGTTGTGAAGAACCGCCTGTGTCAAAAAGTAGTTGTATCTATGTTTGACCCCAGGTCTTCAACTATATTCATACCAAATTTAATCAAAATCCGTTCAGCGGTTTAGCCGTGAAAGCGTAATAGACAGACAGACAGACTTTCGCACTTATAATTTTAGTATGGATATTCTATAGAATACAACAAACGGTGGACCTGTTTATGCTATGTTCTTTCCAGTTTGGTTAGGACATTGCAGGCTTGAATCACCTAATTGTCTGATAATAAAGATCATCATCATCATTTCGTGTAGGTTACATTGTCTATCGATTATGTACACCAGAGTTGTTGGGAACAGCCTCTCGGTCTCTGACGTGGTACTTTTAACGACCACCAGATGGCAGCCGGGAACAACTTCTTAGCGTGCCTTCAGAAGCACGGAATCATCTCTATTATCAAACAATCAGGTGATTCATGCTTGAATATTCCTAAGCATACTAGAAACAACTAAAAAAAGTATGCTTCCGGTGGGAATCGAAGCCACCACCCCCGGGTCAAAAGCGGACGCCATATTAGAACCACGGAGGCAGTTAATTTCGCTTTTATTATATTAGTCAGTATAAAGTAGTATCGGAACAGAGTGTGAAGTATTTTATTTCGAAATAGATCTAATACGACCTGGGGGTCAATTCCGCTAATAAACTTGAAAAGACCATACAACTGATATTCAATTACGATGCATTTTTGATATGCTCAGCTCATATTGGTATTCTGCTAACACAATTCTCAATTTATTTGCAACTAAAATATATTTGAATGGTAATAGTAGAAAAAAAACATAAAATAAATAACAGAGTACCGATTATTGAAAGTATTGATGATGATTTTGATGATATTATGATTAGCAACATTTTCCAGTTGCAGTTCAATCGCATGCCAATGGAATACGTACGATTGGTCTTAAAATTAGTAACAGAATACCAGAAACGTCAAAAGTTGTCATTGCGATCCAATTATGATTCAGTTGTGCACTATTTATTTATTGATTTATTTATTTAACCTTCATTGTACAAATTACAATTTGTAAAGCACAATAGGCGGACTTAATGCAGCATTATCTAACAGTCAACTATGTAAAATAAGAGAATTTACACTCTGGTTTTATAAAAAAAAGGTATGATACATAAGGAGCTCGGTAGATACACACTTAACAAAGATACATAGGTACTTATAAACACTAAATTATATAAATAGAGGATTAGTATTTTTTTTTTTGTATTTCAATAGGCGAAGAGAGAAGAGCCAATGAACAAATAAAAAAACTATAAACACCTCATCCCTCTATGGACAGTCCTTGTATTTTTTATATTTATTTGCAACCTTATAGTGGTCTTTGTAGTGGCCCGAAATAGATCTTGACCTCCGAAATGAGGGAGCGTCAGTGTTCTATTCTGCGCGATGGCTCGCCAGTTGTCAGTCCACATCTCTTGCAGATCAGCTTTCACCTTAAATTACAAGAAAATTACAAAAATGTTCCTCTTTTATAATATTAGTCAGGATTAGTATTGAAAGAGTGTGTGAAGTTTTTTATTTCAAAATATATCTAGTAAGACTTTGCCAGATAGTTTCAGGTCAAACTATCTAGCTCCTTTTATCCATTTATAAATAAACCCGTGTACTATTTCAACTCATTGTCATCATTTCGTGTAGGTTACATTGTCTATTGACCATGTACACCCTGGTGTCAGAGTTGTTCGGAATCACCTCTTGGCCTCTGGCGTGGTTCCTTTAACGACTACCAAATGGCAGCCGGGACCAACGGCTTAACGTGCCTTCCGAAGCACGGAATCATCTTTGTTATCAAACAAGCAGGCGATTCAAGCCTGCAAGTCCTAACCAATATGGAAACCACTAAACAAAGTATGCTTCTGATGGGAATCGAACCCACCACCCCCGGGTCGAAGGCGAACGCCTTAACCACTGGACCACGGAGGCAATTTATTTTAACCAGTAAGTACTATTAGTAAGTACTATTTCAACTATCTTAAGTATTTCTAGAATCTATACAAATCCGCAGTCAATCCCACTCAATCTAGACTAAGTTAGCGAATGCTAGCCATTTCTCGGATATCTGCGGAAACCTTTCAGATAGATTTGGTATAGACTGTTTGATAAATATCAAATTTACTTGTATTTGTTTCATGATGTTTCAAATGATTGCAAAAGAATCCACAACGTTAAGCATCAGTCGGAGTTTTATGTCGAAGGATTATGTTATCAGGGGAATAAAAAAATACTATTTTAAATATTATTTGACAAAATCTAAAACTCATTTACCAATGGCAATAAAGCAGTTTTGGAATTTTACTTCTTTTCTTTTTTGTATTTTTTTGAATCTTTGAACTACAGGACAGATTAGAAATTATTTTTGCAGATCATATCTAATTCTTAGAAAAAGTTACCCGCTATGAATACAATACAGTACAATATAACTTTATTGCCCACATCTGGGTAAACACAAAATTGAAATTGTAACATTGTTTCAGTATTGAGCAAAGGCGGACTTACAAGAAAAACAGGACAGGAGAAGCAGCAAGAAAATCATAAAATGGAAAAATAAATTCACACATTTAAAATGCTCAAAGTTTCGTAGTCCGTCTATCAAATAAGTTTGAATAGCTGGCAATAAAAAGTGTGCATTAAAATATAATCCTAAAACGCAGATAATGGCTGAACATTTAAGTGTAGAATAACGAGGACGTAGAAGTGAAAGTTTAGTCTAGAATGCGAGAATAGTCTGTTGGTATGCACGAGTAAAAAAAATTAATATCTTATAAAAGAGTTTTAATCACCTCGATACGATTTTTGTTTTATACTATTGCGACAGTTTCAAAATCTACTTGGAAGCGGTCACCGTACCTCATACCTGCGATGCTGCGTATAGCAATATATTTTTAACTATATACAATCTTTTTGAAATCGTCTTACCTAACACGGGTTACGGATTTTCTATCTTAAATAATACAAACATACAAAGAATTGTTATCTATTTCGAAAAGAAATGTAGGTAACCCATTTATAAAGGACTAAGTTACTCGCTGGATCTGCCAACCGAAATTAATCTTGACCTCCCAAACAAGATAGTTGTCAGCTTACCAATACAAAAGTACACATAGTATCTAAATAAAATTAAAAATGAAAGATTATTATTACTAAAAACTTAACTTTTCTCGCCAATTTCATTGTAAGTAATTCTGAAAAAATACCTGTTTGGGTTGTCGTTCTGCACTTTTATAATTTGAGGTTTAGGCGTAAAGATCTTTCAACATAATCTCGGGATCAAAGGAAAAATTTGCGGGTTACTCTGAATTTTCTTGCTCATAATGGCAACAATTTTTCACAGGCTTTTCACTGAAATTATCTATAATAAGATGACTATATAGAAAAGATAATAATGAGATAAAGTTATCCCTTAATCAGGGGTTTAAATTTGATAACTTGAGATGATGTTGAGCGGAATTCGTGTTTTGTCTTTTTATTATTGATAGAACTAAGTATTGCTCTTTTGTATTTGTATTTTTTTTAATTATTGTGAAAATATATAAGTATAATGTCAAAGAGGACCTTCTGCAAGACTCTACGTTGGACAAGTATTCCAACAAAGAAGCCCGACATTTATTGTGAAGTGATTTCCGTTGTTGCTAGTTTATGCATACATATATCCTGTGCTCTAAGAATAAAAAAAAAAATGTACAAATTCGGTCCAGTTACAGTTTAATTATTTGTATGGATTATCACGCTCAAACTTCCTCAATTTTTGCAATTTTTTCAATTATGGGTACTCCAAGGACAGAGGTCTTTTTAAAAAGCCTCATAATTGCATAACGATGCCCTTCCAACGATATACTTTTTTTTTGCCGAGAAGTGTTCTGCTATATTCACATGCCTTATGCATGAATGCTCAGGTTGTCAATTCCGCTAATAAACTTTAAAAGACCATGCAACTGATATTCAAATATGACTCAATTACTAATTTTTGATATGCTCAATACTGGTATTCTGCTAACACAATTTTGAATCTCAATTTAATTGCAACGTAATTTAATAACAAGTTAAGTAGAACAAATGTAAATTTAATAAACTAGCTTTTCCCGTAGCAGCCTGCGTCAAAAAGTAGCTTATGTTTGACCCCGGGTCTTCAATTATATTCATAATTTCATACCAAATTTCATCAAAATCCGTTCAGCGGTTTGGCCGTGAATGCGTAACAGTCAGACAGACAGACAGAATGACAGAAAGAAAGACAGACTTTCGCATTTATAATATTAGTATGGAAGTATGGATAACAGAGTACCGATTATTAAAAGAATTGATGATTTTTTGATTAGCAATATTTTCCAGTCTCAGTTCAATGGCATGCCAATGGAATACGATTGGTCTTAAAATTAGTAACAGAATACCAGAAACGTCAAAAATTTTCATTGCGATCCAATTACGATTCAATAGTGCATTATGTAAAATAAGAGAATTGACACCCAGAAGAACTAAAACTTGACATCTATGTGTCTTTACCATGCAGTATTTCATGAGGTAGAGTTTATCTATATATGTTTATTTTGTAGTACCTAAGTGTTTTTTTTCTATCATTGTATTTTTAAGATATTTCGCGCCGCACATAAACTTTTCTGTTTTTCCTAATGGGTGACTGAGAGAGAATGCTTTTAGCATTAAGTCTGCCAATAGTAAAAGTATTTTTTTTACTTGTGGTACAATAAATATTTATAAATAAATAAATAAATACATAATATCTAACAAATAATAACAAACAATAAACATAATAACAAAAATATATAACAAATAATTGCAAGATAAGATAAGATAAAAAGCCTTTATAACAAAAAAAATGTATACAATTATAAAAGCTTAATTATTTAACATTTTTTTCTGCCAAACATAGGAATTCCACGAAAAACCCTAACGCAGTCGCTTTTATATATTTTTACCATACAAGGTTGCCTGTTAACTGCCTCCATCCGTGGTCCAGTGGTTAAGGAGTTTGTCTGTATAAGGTTATAAGGTTTGATTCCCTAAAGCATAATTAAGGGGAGAAGGAAGATTCCGTGCTTCGGAAGGCACGTTAATCCCTTGGTCTCGACTGGCATTAGGTGGTAGTTAAAGGAATCAGTAGTCTGAAAGGCTGTTCCGAAAATCTCTGACACCAGTATGTACAGGTTCGATTGACCATGAAACCCATACAAGCACAGACATAAATATCCAGACAAATGTTAGATGCAAAAAGCCACAAAACAGTCGATCTTTCTTTATCGAGATTTCCCGCTAAACTCTAAAACAATACATTTTTCCATCAAACCGCGATTACATCCTGCCTCCATTATCCGCTTTTGTAAATTACCGAATTGTCCGGAAAAAGACGACTGAAACAATTTATCACCCCAATAACTTAAGGGATTACCATTGAGGAAGGAGTTTTTGCGAATAAGCAAGAGGACCGGCTATTTTCTCAGATTGCAAATGGATATTTACAACGCAAAATAGGTCAAGCTAAAAGTGAAATGGTGTTGAATTGATTCGGTTCATTACAAGCTAGTTTTTGCTTGTGAGTTAAGTCGGGTGGGATTTTGTTTCTTGAGCTAAAAACCTATTTTTTTTTAAAGTTTTATCATTATGATAAAGCCACATTGACTCGCTCTGGATATAGAAATGAAAAATTTGTATCAACTCATAGGATGTCCTTATGCATTTATTTGGCGTCTTCCTAAATAATAATTAACTATACAAGAATATCTAGTTTAACTAATTTGTTAAACATTTATGAAGGACATAATTAAAATGATCGTGAGCCGCATAGACTAAAATAAGACAACAATAGACTATGTTTAATTTGTCTAAAATCACCAACCAAGTGCTACGACTCAAAAGAATTATTCACGTAGACATCTCGAATGAAGCATCCAAACTCTTGCGTGTCACCTGTCACATACGAATTTCACTCATTCAAATATACCAACTCTGCAACACCGCCACTAACCAATCACCGTTCTTGATCTCGGCGTCACTAACACATAGGCGTTTATATTTTTTTATTATTTTCCAGCTTAACTGTTGATTTAACGACGATCCGTCTGTATTTCCTTTAAAGACTGTGTCTACCTACATGATACATTTTCTCTTTCGTTTTTTTTTTCTCTTTTGAAATGGATTGACATATATATATATATATAAGTGACTACGACATGGGAGTAGTTTTTGGGAATTGTCGACTTTTGTAGGTTTATGAAAAAAATATTTCATAGGCCACGTAAAATTTCCATAATTTTCTTAGTATATTTTACACTGATGATATACAAATCACTATTTGGATAGGCAGCATTATGTTAACGACTGCTGTAGCCAACTATTCGAGTATGATCTCGGAGACTGACATATATTTTACTAGTTTTCGCCCGGAACTTTGTATTGGTATATGTATTGTTCCTGGTAAAATTTCGCCCAGTTTTTTAAGCAATTCTCCAGCCAGCTAAAATCTAAATTCATTGAAAAATCAAATTCGGAGGATGTTTATAATGTACCTTTTTATCTAAATACACACACATCTGTGCAATCTGTCCAAACATGCTATATTTAATTTAAACTTTAAATTATCTTAGACCCTAGAATAGTGTGCTATGAAGATGATTTTTGAAGGCTTACTTTGAAAAGCAATAGGTACACATCATGTATTAGCACATAATTATTAAACACTAGCTGTTTTCCGCAGTTCCGCCTGCGGTATATAACCTATGTTACTCAGTGTGAATGTAGCTTTCCAATGGTGAAAGAATTTTTGGAATCGGCGCAGTAGTTTTTGAGTTTATTCATTACAAACATACATACAAAAATACAAATCTTTCCTCATTATAATATTAGTGTAGATACACGCGCTAGTAAAAAAATTAAGTTCTTAAAGCATTACAACAAAATATAGAAAAAGTTTAATGAAAAATTTAAATTACTTTTTACATATTTTAACGCATAAAGATTTTTTATCGTCACTAGTTGTGATAAATGAGAGGACTTGAAGACTTTAATAAATGACAGTTAATATTTCACATCTAAAAGCCATTTTGTCATAAATTGCTATTAATGAAAAATCGTCTTAGTAATGAACTTGTCAGTAATTGTGAAATCAGAGGGCGAATATGCTGTCTTTAAAAGCTGTACTATTATGACAATACACTAAAAATAAAAAAATAAATAACGTAATTTATATTGTAGAGTCGTTGTATCTTGCTAGTAAAAACGAATATGTATACGTAATTTGCAGAATAAATGATGAACTATTTCAGACATGCTTACTTACTTCAATTCATCCCTAAAAAGGTTTTTGTTGATAAGGTACAACTTATTTATCTTCATGGTTACAAAGTAGTTACAGAACATGAATCAGGCCGGGTAGTACATTTTTACGAACTTATATGACAATACAATACGATACAAATGCTATTTATTGCACCAAAATAGGAAAACAATACAGAAACAGATTAGCAAATACAGTGAGGCACAAAGGCGGACTTATCGCCAAGGCAATCTCTTCCAGGCAACCTTAATGAAAATAGGATAAATGAACTTAAGGATTAGAAGGCGATGGTGCAGTACGGCTATGAAGATGAATACATAAACTAAATATAAAAAAAAAAAAAAAACTATAAAAAAATACATAAATAATTAAATTAATATATAAATATACATACATACGAATACGTGGGGCGCACTATAAGTTTCCGGAATGAATATGAAAAAATACTATTAAAGGTACAAAATTAATTTATTGTTTTTAAAAATAATCTCCCTTGGCGTCTATGCACTTTTTCATTCGATGAAACCAGTTTTGAAAACTTTTGTGCCACTCCTCTGTGGTGACCTCTGAAACGTGTTTTTCATACTCCTCGACAGCCTCTTCTGGTGATGAAAATCGTTGACCGCGTAATTGGTTCTTAATTTTTGGGAACAGAAAAAAGTCACAAGGTGCCAGGTCGGGACTGTATGCAGGATGACTCATGAGTTCTACATTTTTCGCCTTCAAAAAGTCGTTTGTCTGTCTGGCCGTGTGAGAACTAGCATTGTCATGGTGCAGGATGATACGGCGTTTACGGTTATTTTTACGGAGTTCGTCAATAACTTCCGGCAAACAAATGGTCGTGTACCAGTCACTATTCACTGTACGACGATTCTCTAAAGCAACAGTAGCCACGTGTCCAGTTTTATTAAAAAAAGAAGCAATCATCCGCTTAGATGCACTTTTCACGCGCGCCACTTTGGTTGGTTTCGGCTCATCTTGAAAGACCCATACGCTCGATTGCTACTTTGTTTTGGGATCGTAGCAATAAATCCATGTTTCGTCACCTGTTACTATGTCCCACACCAAATTTGACGCACCTTCGTTGAATCTGGTAAGCATGGCACTGCACCAAGTGACGCGGTCCGTTTTTTGAGCCTCGGTCAAGTTGTGTGGGATCCACCGCGAGCACAGCTTTCTCACACCCAAATGTTTGTGTAGGATTAATTGTATTTGACTCATGCCTATTTCTAAGGATGCGCGAATTTCATGGTAGGTCACATGCCTGTCTGTTTCAATCATACGGCGCACAGCATTGATGTTTTTGTTGGTCACAGCGGTGGACGGCCGACCATCGCGAGATTCGTCACTGAGATTGATACGACCACGCTTGAATTCTGCAAACCAACTATAAACAGTTGTCTTGCATGGTGCTTCATTGCCAAAAGCTGTTTCAAGCCGAGCGATGCTCTGTTGAGCTGTCAAATTACACTTAAAATCGTAGAAAATCATACTACGAAAATTTTCCCGAGTTAAATCCATGTTGATGCAGACGCACAATTTTTTAAATGGCGCCACAAGGTAAAAACAAAAGACAGTCAGATGAAACAAACTGCATTCTACAGCCAAAGAGTTCTATTTTCAAATGTTGCAATAAATTTTTAAATATTGTTTATGTAAGTGGCCAGTTCCGGAAACTTACAGTGCGCCCTATGTACATTTAATATACACAGATATATATGTATATATATATATATTACACAAAGTTATTTTATATTTTCCATCTCAGCTCTTGAACTATATCTGATGTGCTGTGCGGTCTGGCGACACTCCAGATGTTTTTAACCAAAAAGAATGCGAAACAACCGTTACGACATACTTTCGGCAACTTGGAGACGATGGAGCCCTATTCTGGTTAAAAGTTTTTGAAAAAAAATCAACATTTTTAGGGTTTCGTTTGGTACCCAAAGGGGTATTACTACGCTTCTGCTGTCCGTCTGTCACCTGTATTCCATAAAACGTGATAGTGAGACAGTTTAAATTTTCACTTGTTTCTTGCCTTTTATCCAGTGATTTTATTAAGCAACCAATTAATTAATTATTTGTTTTTGGTATTTTTTCTTGATATCAATAATAAAAATAAATTGAGTAGACCTATTATACTAATATAGTAACCCTATTGCTGCCATAGCGGTACCGAGGGATATTGCTGTCGTGTAAATGTGCAATTTTCGTGAATTAACTCTTTTTCTAATATGTAACAATGCATAACCCTTTGACAGTACAACACAACACAGAAAGTGGTCCAATGCCCAACAGTAGGCAAAATAGAACCGTTATATTGCTAAAATAACATTGGTGCAGAAATGGACTTGAAGTGAAAGACTTTTTGTAAAATTACAAGACACTGCTTGATATAGACGCATCAGCTGTAGCAGCTGCCTGTCTATAAATAAATATTTTAAAGAAATACCAGAATAAGCACATCGTCTGTCCGATATATTTTTAAGTAGTTATCAGTATATTTCCAAGTACACATCCCACTTGTTTTATTATTGAAACTGTTCTGTGAAGTTTGCAAACTGAATTTCGATACGGCATCTTATTTTTAGCGTTTTGAGATCCTCGGGGACGAAAAGTGTCCAGGAAAGAAATAGTTACTTGGATTTCTTTATCAAACATTTATACTTTTCTTAGAGACTCTTTTATACGATGATATCTATTAGATTGTGTGGTATCTGGTTTATTTTATCAGATAACGAAAGGAATCATACATACCAAACATTTTTGTTGTTTTTTCAGTTTTAACTTAATCAATTTAAAATAAAATAAACTACTAACTAAAATTAAATTAAAACTAAAAACTTAAAATCTAAAAACTGGTGTCCCTGTGGCATGATTCTAAGAACGCCAGCCGCATTCCCGCGCTGAATAGCAATTGCTATTCTTTGTGCGAGATATGAGCCAGCCCTCCTGTCACCAGCGACGTCGACCAGTCGTGGGGCCAAAGTTTTATAAAATGATTTCATGCTGGGCCCCCATGGACCGAACGTTTCAAAGCCAAGCGGAGCAAATATGTAATCACTAGCTAGATAACGATTAATATTTGCATAAATTCCAAACGGAATATACACATACAAGTAGGAAAGCAGGCCCTGGCGTTCCGAAGCAACCGGAAAAGCGGCTATGTTAAAGAAGAAGACCAGAGGTGCTATTTTTTATAATATGACTCACTCGAAACCACAACTTCATACGAAAATAAAGAAAATCTCTCGACTCAGAGTGCTAATTTGTAAAGTATGACTCATTCACCGATTTTGTGTGATTGTCGCTTTTCGCACCCGATTGTCGCTTGGATCGTGACACGTTAGGAATATCCCATTTTTCTAGTGGATATCTGAAAAGTGATATAGGATTTAACGACTTGTTATTTAGGCATTTAAGAATAAAAACAGCATTTTTGGATATAAATATATTTTCTAGCGATGAATATATAAGATGTGCTTGTTGTTGACTACAACTATAAGGCGGTTAAAAATTTAATACACTTTTAACTGGTCTGGTGACATCTTACCTACTGCTTCACTTCTCACCTTTTTATAAATCACATAATTTTTATGTGAAAATATAATTCTTAATGCACGAATATTAATAAAAAGAGAAAAATACGGAAAAATATGTTCGGATAGTCAAACTAATCCAGGCTAAAAATCTTTCGCCAGTTCCCACACCGACAAAATCTTCAAACAAAAACACCGTTTTCCAGTAAGCCCTCCTCTTTTCACGGTCCAGAAACTTTCTGATACTCAACGCACTCGCAAAACAGCTAAACAAAAAGCACCCTAATAATGATTAAATAGGTTGACTCTGCAAGAAAAATGCGTTGCGTTTTGTTCGGACAGTTTTGGGCAGTGAGTAATGTGTACGGCAATTAACCGAAAATCTCTGTCGGCCCGCGTGTATGTGACCTTAGAATTTTGAAATTCAAACTTGTAAGATAAAATGTTTTTGTTTTTTTTTTCTCGATTATATTGCCAGTAAGTATACGTTTCGATAAAAATGCGCATATGGTTATTTATTGTACCAAATACAACCACTGATTCTCATACTTAGTTTATACTCAGTCTTTGCCTGTTCCTTTATCGCTGCTCCTGACTAAGGATCTGAAATCTAGTTACAATAGTAATTTTTTGCAATTTTTTACCCATACATTCAACAGCGGTTCTGCTCAATAGGTATTAACCTACCTAAATTCACCTCTATCTATATATCTCTATATTAAGTCAAAAATTGTTATTTTTGGGTATTTAAAATACTAATTGTCACCGCTGCTCCAAACGTTTATGGAGTAATTTTGTACGGGTGACATTATCACAGACAGTGTGAGTGACGTGTTTACATACGCACTGCCAACTTTCCTGCTTTCCTGTCAAACGAATTAGGCTTCTTTATATGCCTTAGCCTATTTGTTCAATAAACCTTGTAAGGGCACGAAGTGAGCTAACTCATTGCCAAGATGTTTCGTCATAGTAATTTCACTGTTTCGCTCTCATTTTGAAATCTGGACATTCAGCTCGATCTCCTCCACTGTGCTACATTAATTATATTATCTATAGGCTGAGATGTGGCTATGTCAGTTGCTACCACCGCTTTTTATTTAATCGAGAACGAAAAGGAACTGTCAATAGACACTTGCGTAGTCATTTCTCAGGCAGTATCGAAAAAGATCTTCTTTTTAAAAAATAGAGATTGTGATTAAGATTTAGGTGGTGTTTTCTGAGAATCTGCATCTAGCTGCATACAGGTCCATTTTTGAATATTCTGGAACTCTATTATTGAAATAGCAAAATACGATTTTCATTTGGCATATGAGTCATTACATATTCATTACATACATTTAAAATTAGGGCTCCTTAAGCAATGACATCTTCTCTTTCTCTTTCTCTTTCTAACATTAACCATTATCCTAGTTTGTTGTCTTTGCTCATTCCCGCTTCAGGTGGGGTCGGCTCTTCTAGTTAATTTGCGTCAGGACAGTCTATCCTAGGTCGTCGAATACCTTTGTTCTCAGTAGTTCCTTTCGTAGTTCCTGTCGGATGAGGTATATAGGCTTTCTGCTTTTAATAGATTCGTCAATCCAGTCCACCAGGTAGTGATTGTTTATTCATATTGATAAATAGATTTATAATTCACTTAACATTCTCTAAAAATATAAGTAATCTATATCATATTTCAGTTTGGGGAAATATCGTTTGCACAAGTACGGCTTGTTCACTTTATATTCTTTTGAAACCTTCGTGACACACGGACGCAGAGTTTGTTTGAAGTTGTAAATTTCTTATAATTTGGTATTTTATTCTCAGAAGATGCCAAAAAAAAGCATAGTTAAGTCTGCTCTATCCGTTCGTCCATCCTTCTGATATTAGTATACAAAATTGCAAGTAGGCAATTGCAAGTTCTAATTTTCATGATCGACTGACTATCTAAGTATATCTGACTGGTCTAATTATTTGTGGTTTCCGAATCAATAAGAGCGTCAAAAGCATTAGCCAAAAATGAAGATTTGTTATTTTTATAACAAATCTTCATTTGGAGGGACCATTAAAAAGATCCACACACATGAGTCGGTGACATTCTTTTACTACCAGTAACTTTTTATAAAGTTCTAAACCTTTTAGTAGTTACTACGCAACAAGCATTGAGAAAGGAACGTCGTTTCGATGCTCTTTCTCAAACAAGTATTACTATATAAATTCAAAAAAGTGGTGTGAATTAATTTAACTTAAAATACGGTTTATTGCATTAAAATTATTATAATGATAAGAACAAAATAATAAGAATAAGTAGGTACCCCATTCTAGTTTCGCTTTAGCGATGATGCAAATGTTGGAAATTCTGCTCATCCGTGTCTTTACAAAAGTTGCCGAAAGCCTGTTCGTTTTTATTATAAATTGCTCCTTTCTCATTTCCCGATCGATCAGACGAGGAAGATGTTCAGTCCAATGGATTGAGATGAATGTTGGGTGCTTTATTATGTTTTCCTGGTATAGATATATAGATGATATGAATCTTTCGATATTGTAAGCCTAGCCTTTCTAGCATCATAATGGAGCATTATTGTGGTTGCATCGTTGTATATCTTCGATGCTCTAAAATGAGGTATATGTTAATTTTTGGTTTGCGATTGAGTTGGTAATGAAACTTGAGTTGGTAATGAAACTAGGACTTGCCTGGCCACGGGGGAATTTGCGCGAGGTGACCCATGACTAAAATAAATTCATAACAAATGCACTAACAAGCGAGGCGAAAATACGAATGATTACTATTAAAACAAATTAATTTGTTTGTATTTGGTTTTGTCGTTCAATAACACGTTTTAAGCCGTACTTATTTTTTGTCTATTATCCTCTTACTTTAGTACCTACATGTAATTAAACATTTGACTTCAATAATTTCAACCTATAAGTCCAAATAAAGAGCAAATAGAAGAATAGAAACATTAGCAAGTTAATAATTAAATTTCTCGTAGTTCGTATTTTTATAGCTCTGCATAAAGACGTATTTACATGAAGACTTGTTAAAGCGCGTCGTTACTTCCAAGCAATAATCCTATTATTGCATTCGTAAAATATTTATTAGTTAGTAACTTACTCAAAAATGTTCCAATATCCTAGATAACCAATAAAATGGTAAATGGATGGAATGGATGACTTTGAAATTACTAAATCAATTAATTGGAGTAGACAGTCATCTACAGGACGCCTGCGGTCGTCCCAAGTTTTGCAGCAGCTGAGTCAGCGCACCAGCCGCACCCATTACGCGCGGTACAAGTTGCGCAAAGTGGGCGCCGAAGTTTCACCTCCCATCAAGGACGACGCCCAGGTAGCGCATCGTCGTATTGATGGGGATTTGGACACTACCTACCGTTAGGCTAGAACCTGGAGGCGGACACCTCCGAGGGCCGTGAAAGCACAGCGCCTCGGATTTGTGGAGCGCAACCTCCAGGCCCAGCCGGCGAATTCGACGCACAACTTGCGCAACACCAGCGGTTGCGAGCATCAGAGCCTTCGATGAGTATTACCACGGGCGGTCACTAGTGTGTCGTCAGCATAGCAGACGACCTCGACTCCCGACCCGACGAGATTGACCGCCCGTAGTACAGAACCATATCCGATGTTCCACAGTAGGGGTCCTAAGACCGACCCCTGCGGAACACCACAAGATATCTGCCTCTCTCTCCATCCCCCTTGCACAGGGAAAGTGACTCTCTTATTTTAGAGGTAGTCTTCTACAATCTGGCTCAGGTAGGCAGGCACCCCGTGGTATCGGAGTGCTTCCATTATGCAAGCCCAGGGGAGTGAGTTGAAGGCGTTGGCAATGTCTAAAGACACTACCACGACCACCTCCCCTCGCGAAACTGCATCCTGCGCCATCCCCAGCGATACCTGGGGCAACCGAATAGCTTTCCACTTGGTCGTTCTATATTCATTCTCTTGACTGCCCATACCTCTCCCATCCTATCTACGTGGCCCTACGTGGGATGTTGCCCCAATTTGCTCTAACCTAGATTGTGTAGCGGCAGGAGAGCCAAAGTGGCATGTGTGTAGACTTGGTCAAATCTGCTCCAACATCAGATTATGCAGGAACAGGCACGTTACTAGCCGCTTTAACAAAACAAACATTTAGCAATAGACGAATAAAAAATATGTTGGATACTCTTCTGTGAGCGCGCCTTTACACCGAATGACGCAATGCAGTATGATTGCAACGAAAAGTCTGAAAGTGTAAAATTTTCCTAGCCCGTCTGTTCCTAGTACCTGAATATTAAAAGCGTAACTGACAGTAATTTTTGGGAAATTGGATTTAGTTGAGTAGCTGATGTTTTCAATTTATTTTTTGGGTTGCGTATACGAAAACGTAGGAGCTCGATAGCCGAGTGCGAAGCGCGTATCCGTAGCGAATGTGGGTGTCAAATGCGATGAGATGCGACTCGTATTAGATTGGTGGCCATAAAGTGGCATTTGCTATATCGAGATCCTTGCTATCCGTGTTTAGAAAGGCACGTTAAGCCGTTGGTATCGTATAGCATATAGCAGTCGTTAGGCTGTGTCAGATGCCAACACTATCGTTTTCGCCACTAAAACACCTTGGGTCTTATTCCTGTTGGCCTGGTTTCTCTGTAAAAATGTTCAAATGGAGATCAGACGACAATAGCTCTACCCGTGCCGCCAATCTACTATAAGACGAATATATATATATATATATTTTTACATGAAATGTTATCGTGATATTTTGATTGATTTTAAGCTATTAGTTCATATAAATAACGGTAAGACGAAACCGCAGGGCTGTCCTAGTGTTAAATAAAAACTATCCTTTTTTTCAATTATCTGTTTTAATTAAAAACTAATTTTCAATTCTAGTCTTATCTCTTGTGGAAGAACTGAGAAATTGATAACTGATATTTCACTTTTCTATACATTAGCCATGGATAAGCACACATTATGCATCTCATTTTTTTGTAAGTATATTATTTATTTTTATAAAAATATATTATGTTTTAAAAAATACTCTTACCTATTATTATGATACGAGATCGAATGAGAAATGATGAGATCCTTAGAAGTACGTAAGTCACCGAGATAGCCCAGCGGGTTAAGTCTTTGTCAGTGCACATAGCGCGGTGTTAGAGATCCACCTTCCAGATGGTCAGATGACCTGAAGAAGTTCGCAGGCAAACGCTAGATTTAGGCCGGTTCCAACCAGTTTTGGAAAATCCTGGAGTTGACTAAAATGATAGAATATCATTTTCAAGAAATGTCTATCACGTACGTAAATCAGCCTTACAAAATAAAGGTACAAGTTATTAAGTACACGACAGACGTCTCAATAGCACCATCTTCTGAAGAGTCACGGGACAAGTGATCGAATTAGGTACCCATGCAAATAAAGGATTAGAACAACATAATTTAGAAATCTTTATTATAATAACTAGTTGAATTTGACACATTTTTCTCCACCTGACTGTGACGCAGAAGGATAAATTTTGTAACATTAAATTTCTGATGCAGGCATTGTTTTGGCGATATCAGCAATATATGCTGATCAAACAGAGGAAACGCATAAACCAACTGAGTAAGTCCGAATTATTTTACTATTTGTATAATCATCACTACTTGTTATTCTGTTGTATCTGTGTGCCTCCAAGAGAGCGATTTTCGAACTTGTAGAGGTCAATAGAGTTAATTTAGATATTTTCGAGAAATGGATTCACCAAATTCGTTCTACAAATATCGTATTCACCAAATATACAATCAACGAAGGTCCAGTAATTTTGGTTACGCCATTTATTTATTACCTACTAAAGAATGTCGTGGAATATGCAGGCCAAACATAATATAATCCTATTTTTTTTTACTATAAAGGCTGGCATCGACAAAAGGATAATCACCTAGAGTCACATTTATTCTCTTTGCATTCAACTCCGTTCGTTTTGGCTTCGCAATAAGACGCAGTTTCATAGAAAATGTATGAGAGGTGCATCTTGACCGAGCCTAATTGATGCAGGTCTTACTAGATTCGGGTACCCATACTATCATTTTGGTCACAACTGAGAAACTGTTACCTATTAATATTGCTACACTGCGACCAGAATGGTCGCACAAATAATTCATGACAATGGTGGTTGTATGAGTAATTCATGACAATTTTTTTTTCAGACATGGCGTGACTACCCTACCCAATCCGGTGCTCGACGAAAAAGTCAACTTGGAAACTGTCGAAGGGCATACAAATCCCACACACCCTACAGTGGAAACCACCACAACAGTGGCACCAACGGTCTTCAACTGTACATGTCCCGAAATCTACGACCCAGTATGTGGTTCTAATGGAAAGTCCTACTTTAACAGATGTCAATTGGAGTGCGAAGTCGCTAGTGGGACCCAAATTTCTGTCGTCAATGAAGGAAAATGTGTACCATTTTAATTATATCAAATAAATAACTAGGTATGTATAAAATTAAGGCCAGATAAACGTGCCCCCTTTACTTACAGTGGTTGCTGGGAGGTCAGATATATCTAGCCTAAACTGTATGTACATTGATTATACATTTGGTTTTAAAAATTTTGTCTCTTGGCTTCTATTTATTGAAATACCATTTATTTTTGTAGTCAACGATTTATTTGAATTGTCCTGTCAATACCATTCCAAACGCTAAGATATAAAAATTTGTAAATTTTAAATATCATGTAATAATGCAGTATTATGAAAAGAAATATTAATGACTTAAATAGCCTGTTTTTTTTTTTATTTTAAAGTGTAGTTATTTATGTCTATGGATGTTACCAAATGTTGCATTCTGTTGTTTCACAAAAAGTAACTTACGGTGTGGATGCACCATAAGGGTTTCTTCTTCACTATACCTAAATATGATGATTAATTTTACGATTGTAATTCTTAAAATATTGATTTGATATCAATCGCGAGAGTCTCCATTTGAACTCTATTTTAATATTTCTTATTTCTAGGAAGTTGATTTTTGGCAAGTATAATAAAAACGCGTGAAAAATATCTTAATCTCGATTTTCCTTTCTTCTATAAAACTATACGGCTCCAACCGCTTTACGACCCATAACGTGACCATTAAAACGCTCCTAGATAAAGCGCTGAACATTATCATTAAAGGGCAGTTAAAATCATAGTTTTTCACACAATTAAGAGGAAATGCGATAGTGCGCGTGACCAGACTTTTTTTATTGATATCGTAAACTGTTTGCACGCGATTTTTAAGGGTTAATGTTATACATGGTTAAAACAAGAAAAAAAATATTTGCAAATGTACTTTTTGACGTCATAAACTATCTATTTTGATGTTTTACAATTTTGACCTAGATAATGACACCGTTTTATAGTTACGTGGAAAAATAACCTATGTTCTTTGTTCATCCTAGCGTGTTTTTTCTAGTTACATCCTCAGCTTATGCTTCGAAGCCTAGGGTACGCTGTATAGTCTTAGATTTGGCGGTACTGGTTATTTACAATGGAACAACTGCCGTCTTACCTTTGTGACCCCCTTTAAAGGGAACCTAACCAACAGGAACTTGACCCGAGGTATCTTAGTGACATAGTGTCATCTAGCGATAACAACCGGGACCAAAGTTTTAACGAAAAAGTTAAAATTTCTTCATACAGGTCAAATACATAACCCTTCTTTTTTGGTGTCGTCGCAGTCTTGTCTTTCAACTAAGCTATACCATAGTTATAGATAGATCAATAGAATTCAGAAATTGTTGTCATTATCATCTGATTCAAGTCTAGACTTGACTTTAAACGCAGGTCTAATGATACATTTTTAACCAGAAACTGCATAAATAAATTAAATGAAGCGAGAAGAATCTTTTAATGTGCCTTTTCTGCTAAAGCTTTTAAATGCTTTTGTAAAGTCAAAAATATTTGCATTCGCTATAACGAACAGGTTGTTCAACCATTTTTGCCATTTTGCTAATGACTGTGTTTAGATTTTGTATGGAAGTTCATATAATCCTTCATTCTTCCAAGGCCTCCGCGGCGCTCAACAGATTTATGACAATTGTCAAAATTTCGTGGTATAGGCAAAAATTGCTTACAGTACAAGGAAGGTAGGATATTTTGTAAGGAGTAGTCCGTTTGGGGAAGTACCTCCACCCTACAGAAGACCGCAGCCAAATAATGCTGTGCTGATGACACTCTGACAGCGGGCAGGTCGGCAACGCGCTCGTGACATCTCCGGAGTTGCAGGCGTTCATAGGCTACGGTAACCATTTACCATCAGGTGGGCCGTACGCCTGTTTGCCTACTTAGTTGTATAATAAAAAAAAAGTACATAAATGTATGGACCAAATTTCATAGCCTAAAGAGACACAAATCAAGGACTTTAGTCTTGTTTCGGTATTATGACAGCCATCTATCAATAACAAGTGGGACTTTATAATGGCTTAATATGCCGAATTAACCAAGCCAACACAGGCCGCGTGTCACCGTCGCTTGACGCACGCAATCGTTGCAGAAATGCGCGCCGCGCTGGGCTTTCAAGTTCCTCATCTGACCACAGTAATCATGACTGGAGATTGTCACCCTAAAACAATAATTTTCACTTCATAAACTTGCTAACTCGTTATTGGTCCGTGAGAAGTTTCTCAGTTGAAGAATTTTTACGGGAATTTTAATGGCGGGCACTTTCAAAGCAATTTTGTTTTATTGTCACCGCTTAGCTTCCGGCTTTAAAGTTTGAAAAAATATTTTGCTTAATTACAGTCACAATTATATGGTGACATCCAATTTTAGAGAATTAAAGAGTAAAATTAAAAGTGTTAATCTTGATAGCTGACATGGACTCCACAAACCTCAGAGGTTAGCAAGAGGCTCTTCTTTACGTTCAACACCTTAAAAATACTAAGTAAATTCCTACCTATAGAGACCAAAACTATGCTCGCAAATTCCCTTCTTCTACCTGCCCTAGACTATGCTGATAACAGCTACACTAACCTCACAGAGCAGCAACTTGATAAACTTGAGCGTCTTAAAAAAAATGTATTCGATTTATTAAAAATTAAAAAATTAAAATTTGTTTATTTCAGGCTACTTGGCCCATATTTTAAAAGTCACAGTTTACAGTCGTCGCTCTCATACAATTTTATATTTGGTCTTCGCAAGTATGATCATGTTTCTCAATTTCGCTCTAAACCTGAATGGCTGCCTATCAGACTTCGACGTGACTGGCATATCCTATCTTTATTATACTCAATTCTCTTCAATCCTTCAAGTAAGCAGGGGGCTTACTTAAGAGAGCGCTTCGAATTCTTTAGTGGGATTCAACAAGAACGTAAATTACGTAGTGCCGAAAATCTACGCCTAAAAACTCCTGCTCACTCCACTACCTTCTACTCTGATTCTTTTACGGTCAAGGCAATGCGACTGTGAATTCCCTTCCACTGCCTATTCGAACGGCTCAAACTCTGACCAGTTTTAAGTCGCAAGTAAAGTCCCACTCTCTTTCCTCACTGTAGCTTCATTCCTTTTCAGTACATCTTGTTTCAGTCTCCACTTCTCGTGTATTTTTATAGTTTATTTATTATATATAATTATTTATTTTGTATTTACGTATATTAGTATTTATTTTAAGTAGTTTATGTATCGTGTACTTCTGTTATTCTGCCTAGCCTTGTTCTGTTCTTTATGCACCATATCCGTATCTCTCCTTTCTTTATATTTCAAACTACCCTAAGGTTGCCTGGAAGAGATTGTTTGAGCGATAAGGCCGCCTTTTGTATACATACTGTCGCCATATTGCGCCACTACGCCATACTGTGTTCACATTTTATGTAACATATTTAATTTTTATTTCACTGTGTGCAAAGAAGTGTTAAATAAATAAATAGCTTAAGAGATCATCATTATCATTTCAGCCACAGTAAGTCCACTGACAAAAGCGTCCCCAAGGATTTACAAAAAGACCTGAAGCCCGATTTTTTAAATGTATGACTTATTATGTAGAATGAAAATTATTCGACTGCCCAATATTGCGTGAGCAATACATTTCAAAATAAGGCTACTTGTTCTAAGCGGCTTACTTCTTTGGTCTAAGGCGCTCCGACGTTTCTGCTCTTCTATGGTCGTCGTTAACTAGTGCCGTTGTTTACATCCAGCGCTTGCCTGCGTCGTTCTTCATCTGGTCGGTGTTTGTCCAACGCTGCGCTTGCCGGTGCACGGTCATCATTCGATCACCTTTCTGTTTCATTGGCTATCAGTTCTCCAATATGAGACATCGTGTAAAGATCTATATGTAATATTTTAAAAAAAAACTGCAAAAGCAACCATTGGAATTGAAATACGAATTCGTCTTTACTCTCATCATTTTGTGGTTGAACCCAGCCACATTTAATTACGCTCGGTCCAACTCGAACACAACTCCGAATTATAATAAAGCAAATCCGCTGGCTGACTCTCTCGCAGGATAGTCCAAGTGATAAACGCCTGAACTTATAATTACTTACCCAAGTAAAAAAAACACTCTATTTTTCAACTTGGTACCGCGATTTTTAGCGTCGCATATTCTGGTGACAACAGGGTCATAGTAAATGTACCAAAAATCTGTATTACAGAATCATCTATACAAATAACAGTAAAGCACAAAGGCACAGAATTATCTATAGTACGTACGTACAGGACGGACACTCACACCCTCCCACCGAGCCCCGCAGATTGGTAAAAAATCAAGAGCAAAATAATGCAAGCATGACCCATTTTCCGATTGGCTGCGACGGACAACTATGACGTAGATACGGTAAATAACCATTGTTGCGAGTAACACATAATAGGACGAACGTGCGTACGCGACGGAATCGTAGTAGCTGTTGTATGGAGAGTCCGGGGTGGGCAAAGGCGAACCCGCCGCCAAAAACGTTCTTGTTAATGTTTGAATGGGCGCATGAAAGATTTTAATATAAGGTTATTCAAAGTGGAGTTATATTAGGAATTAGTTATTTGGTGCTTACTAACTAATCTTTCTTTCGAATTAAATACTTAGTTATAAGTATCTCATGACTTCCACCATTCAGCATCAGCTTTTGCGTTGCGTCACAGCAACTACAAAGTTCGCGGAGTCTCAGTAATTAACTCCAAGTATTACTCAAATGAGACATTGTAATAGATATGCAACTAGTGTAATGATTACATATATATTTCATGTTTTAGTTTCTTACAAGCAATACATAAGTTAAAGGATTGCATTGGTTATTCAGACAGGAATGATACTTCTGCCTGACCAGAACAAGCTTAATACAAATATGCGATGGCAGCTGTCAGACAGGTACAAGCCACATAGAAAAATATATAACCTTAAGTAAGGACAAAGTGATATAATTTCATATGCACTCGACTGTACATACGATGGTGACAAATAGACAAATACTTGTTTAAAAAGGTATGCAACTGGGTCTCAATCTTCATTAAAGAGGAAACTTATTAACAAGAGAAAAAATAATGTTGTGTCTAAACCAGTTTGAACATGTATTTTATTGAAACTATACTGTACTTTTTTATTTTAATAGGTACAAACTATTCCACTAGCGATACAATTCAACCATGCATCAACAAGAAGAGATTTTTCACTTGGGCAAAATAAATTTTCTTAAATTGTTATTTATCCCAGAGACAACAGAACAATAGTGGTATTTTTCTTAGAAAAAATAATACCGTCAAAAATATATACAAATTCCTCGCCTAACAATTCTATCGTAGAACCAGGGCAGTTTTAGGCACCTAAATAGGCATATATTCATAAAAGTTTCGTTTCTGAATGAGCACACAGGAAGATACACATCAGGACAATCATTACAAGGCATTACTTTCGAAATCCTCGGAAGGTGGTGTGTATATCTCCACATATGTTTATCATATCTCCTTAATGAGTCAATGCCCCATAGTCCTATTGTTATTTGTATTGTAAATAAAGTCGTAAGTAGAACACAACCTGAAATTAAAGATTTTTCTTTGCAACATCATTAGCTAAAGGTCAAAGTCACGAGAGCTATGCTTTGAGTTTATCTATTGTACCGAATCTATTATCATGTCTCTCTTGACCAGTGAGCTGCACAAAATAAGACCTATAGTATCAGTCACGGAAAGCAGCATAGAGTTGGCATGTTCCTGAAAATACAATGTTTGAGTCTGAGCTGATCGATACGAATAGAAAAAGAATCAGAAATGAGAAACAGCAGATGCTGTAGGAGAATAAAAGTTACAGGCAAAGCCCAGCGAATAAGCTCTTAAATATGAGGGGACAGGGTAAGTGAAAATGATATAAATATCGTGGTTAAATCGTAGAATCGTTTCATCATATAGTCATGGTATGGACATTTTAATGATATGATCCATCATCACATCTTGAAATAATCAATTCAACACCTGGCCACGACATTAACATAAATATACTTATTTATAAGAATAAAGATGCCTTAGATTAATAAATTGGTCTCCGTGACGCTACGACGCGAGACCAATTATTAATTTAAGAACGAAACCTTTGTCAGATAATGTAATTTTTAAAATTGAATGGAAAAACTTACACCAAAAACGCATGTTCTTTTATCCCTAAATCAATTCTGAATGTATGAAAATAACTGCAATTTGGTCTGCATTCCTAAATTTAAATAGCTCACAAAACATGTGTTCACGAACGTGACTTTTTAATTATATTCCTTGTCCGCTATAACTCGTATGATTGGAAAATGTGATTTTATTAGTCTGCGGTTAATTTAAATTAGAACAGGTAAAACACCATGGCAATATCCATTGTTTTACTGCATCATCATCATTGCGTTACATTGTCTATCGACCATGTACACCCTGGTGTCAGAGATGTTCGGAGAGAGATGGAAGCTGATAATTGGCGAGCCATCGCGCCAGTGTTCTAACCCGAAGTGGATCTTGGGCTCCAGCCTAAAATCTTCTTCGGGTTTCTGAGCCAGCGGAATAATTCGGTTTCTTTTAGATTTAGATGGAGGTAGATGTTTTTACCACTGGCCAATCTGGGACTAATCCAAAAAGTGGTAGCTTGTTTTTTGCCTTTTGACCCAAAACGTCCACTTTCCAAGACGTCTACTTCCCAAAATATCCACTTCCTATAACGTTTACGCCCCAAAATGACCACTTATTAAACGATTAGACTATAGAACAAGCAATTCACTGTCTACGAGTAAATTGTCATTTACAAGTACCTAATTCTTCTTCTTCATCGTGTAGATGACTCAAATATTTTGTACCCAGTATTCTGCCACCAGAGACGCACTTGTTGTCGCCCCCTTTAGTACCTAATTAGGATGCCAAAGTGAAGAGCTAGGAGTAGGAAAGCGCAGCCTGGGGTGTCCAATGCAACCAATTGGTGATACAAGTGCAAAAGCTAGGATGAAAAAGAAACTAACTATGATGCATGTGCTGTTACGCGATTGCCGTTCCAAAACCATTTTAACCCTTTGCTCATTGCTATATAATAAATATTCTATGTAAAGCGCAATACACACCAAGCCCGCCGACACAGAACGTCGACAAAAAGTTGCCGACACGGCTTTAGTGTGTATTAAGCTTAAAAAATACAAGTATTCTGAGCACATAAATTTATAGCAAAATAAAACGTTAAAACCAATAAGTATTTATTTGCAATCTAAATACCGAAATAGGTGTTATCATAATCGTATGGTTCCAAATATGATATACATAAACCCATATATTGGATACGAATACGTTTTCGTCTTGGCAATCGTGTGTTCAGACAATTCATTACACAGAAGTTCGTATATGTTTTATTGTTTGTGCCGCAAACAGGAATATATACCCTAGGACATCTTCTGCAATCTCTTATGAGTTCCAATGGCGTTAGGGGATCTTTTATTTCATGCATGTACCAGTCTTGGATTTCTCTGTTTGTCGCATAACGAGCTGAAATCTCAATGTTTTGGAAAATAATAGCCACAGCTAGGAGATAGGCACCTGGAAGAAATTAATTTTAACCTTATTTATTTTCATCATCTTATTTTATACTACTTAGAGCCGAATTCACTAAAGTCAGATTATTTTTATTCCAAGAATAATGACGCAATTTACTTTACTTCTTGGATAAGGATGATGTAGGTTTAGTCGGCCCTTAGTATGCAAATAGGCCTACAAGGATGCTGAAGATCGGGCGAAGTGGAGACGAGACGTAAAAACAAGAAAGCGGACCCTGGGCTCATAGGCAAACAGCTGAGGATGCCACCGGGAAAGCGCTAGGATGAAGAAGAAGAGTATACAAACAGGCCTTAATACCAGATGGTAAGTGAAAGCCTATGGACGCCTGTAACACTAAGGATGACATGAGCGCAGTGCCAAAATGGTTTTTTACAACTTCCTTGAAGGCTCTCATATTGTTAGTTATTGGGAAAACCATGGTGGCGAACTCTTTCTACATATTATTATCGTAATCGCATCGTACAAAGGAGGATATTCCTCTTAAAACGTACATCATCATCATCATTTCGAGTAGGTGACATTGTCAATCGAAACGTACATAACATCTTAGGATCCCTGACGATGGCGAGGTGGTGCGATGGTAAAATAATGGTTGTTGGTATCATGTCAAATCCTTAGAGCATAGCATACATGCGGTACATACATAAAATAGCCAAATCTCTTACGACTTGGGCCGATTTCGCAAAAGTCGCATAACTTTTATTCTAAGGTTATTGATGCAATTTACTCTTGTATAATGAAGTTCACATTTCATCACACAGTTAACCCGAGAATACACTGTTAATCCACGTATAATTCTGGTACAAGCCTCTAGAATAAAAATGTCTGCCATCCATTGTTTATGCTTAAATTAGTTTCTCTCTTGGATAGGAACGATATTGGTGAAATCGGCCCTTAGTGGCGTTACTTAATCATGGAATCATCGACAATTCAGGCAGCCCGAATCTGTATTCAGTCAAAAGCTGAAAATCAAGTGCCCAGAGGTATTTAACGTTTAAATGTTGGTACTCGAAAACTGTCATACTTGTAATCTTATATATAAAGATGAAAAAAACCAAAACCAAATACTTACATTGTGATATCATTTTGTATCCAATTCCTTTTTTAAAAATCATACAGTACTATGTTGCTAGGCCTCTTCATTTTACATTAGGTCAATTAAAGTTCGACATAATGGTTAATTAAAAACCTGTATCAAATAATTAACTGCTACAATCATAATTAACTTTACCACCATAACCACCACCACTTATTAATTTATTGTCAGGCGTTTACCTTACGATTCCGAGGTCAAAGGTTCGAATCCCATGGAAAGCACAACTACTTACTTTCTGGATCTTTCCTGTCTAGACATTGCATGCACATCTAACAGTTCATCTCCAATAACAAAGATGAGTTAGAAAATAGTCAATGGATGAGTATATTAGTCAATATCAAGTTAAAATTTATACTTGTAGTTTTGTGAACAGCAGACTTCGCGAACTACAACTACTACCTCCAAATACGTATTTAATCATGAAACGCTGCTATGACCTTCCCTCATTTTCCCACCTTTTTGAGTTTTTTTTTCCAACAATTACAGAAACTTTGCCCTCATTTTTCCCGTAATCAAAATAGCTCTCGTCAAAAAAAGAAATCAAGGTGTGTCAAGTTTCGTAAAGATCCCTTCAGAAATGCGTCCTCAAGCCCGGAACATACATTTTTCCGTACAAAAGCGAAATTGTCCAATCTCGAAATGGAGACTTCGCTTACTCTCAGTCAATAACAACCTGTAACCGTCCCTTGAACCCGGCTGCTAATTGGTGGTCAGTAAAAGAACCACGTCAGAGGCTGAGGCAGTTCCGAAAAACTCGCATCAACTAACTACTGACAAAATAACGATGATTTGTCAGGTGGTGAATCAGTTTAATTTTGCTTGGTCATGGACAAAGATCTTTCACGGGTCTAATTGATTATTAAGACATTTGTTTCCTACTGAAGTTAATTTCAAATTTACTGACCAATTAATACTTCAATGACATAGGTTGACATTGTATTGACATTGATTTATTTTTGGAAATGATTAAACACGGAATAAAATATCTAATTTTTTATGGTAAGGAGTGTTGACACGTATTTTTTTCTTAAAAGGTCATATTCAAATCTTTTCACACAATAAAGGACCGTTCAAATTGACATGAATCCCGCGCGGCTGACGGGACGCCCACAGAAATAAGAATATATATAAGTGACATTAGCAGGCCAGTTAACTTTTTCATTCGCCACCACTCTTTTACCGATTCTTATTTCTATAGGCGTCCCGTCAGCCGCGCGGGGTTAGCGTCAGTTAGAACGGTCCTTAAATTTATCCTACGTAGATATTTTTTTTTTTTTTACAGTGAGTCTGATAGCGATAGTATTCGGACTAGTAGAAGATTTTTATGAGTTTTTTAACCTTCATTCAGTCGATGTGAAGAACCTGAATGCTTTCGATTTCACTACACATAAAAAATGTGATATTTGCCCCGCTATATACCTACCAGTTTGTGGTACTGACAACAATACCTATACTAATGAATGCAGACTTGCTTGTAGAAGGTTTCACCAACTGGCAAAAAAATTTAATACATATGATTTTGAAGGTTTTCTCACTACCACACAAAGTTCAAGTTTAAGATCTAATTTACACAAGCGTCCGATAATTGAAGCTACTACCGAAAAATTCAAGGAACTTAAAATGATAAGAACTGGACCCTGTTATATATTTGAAGAATAAAATTTTGATCTTTCCTTATTTCTTTTAATTATTTGCTAATGGAGGTTGTTTACGCTATGTCAATAAAATGAAAAAGATGATTTTCTGTTTTTTACTAATATGCAACCTTTTTAAAACCTAATCTGTAAAACTTGATCTATAACGTAACTAACTACGTACCTATTTGGAATATGAAAATTAAATTAAGTGTTAAATACATGTTGGACATTGATGATTTGATATAGCAAAATTACTTTTTTTTTGAGGAACATCATGGAAGGAAAGACAAAAGGAAAAAGGGGACTAGGTAGACCAAGGCACAGTTAAATAAAGATAATAAATGAGAAAGTCGTGTCATATCAAAGAAGAATGGAGAAAACTCCATCGACAAGTGCCTGGCTCCTAATTGATATAGCAGACGCCCATACATCAAAATAGTTGACTCAAATCGGAAGCGTCTACCTATCAAAATATCTTAAAATAAAAAGCGTCTATATTCCTGAATAATTACAATAAAGAATTTTTGCCTAAGCAAGCCGAGGAAAAAGATATCTCTGTTTAACTTTTCGAGATTTTTGAGGTAAGAGCAAAGCTCAGACCAATAATACCTCATTGGAGTAAAGTGACCGTTAGAAAACATTTGTGTGTGCACTGTGACGTGCCCGTATCGCAGTTCGCACACGGCGCTATGCGATTCGTGAGATGCGACTGCGACAGGACTGCGATGCAACTTGAGTCGCGTACGACGTATGACATGGTAGCGTCATCGTACGAGTCGCGTCGTTTGTGGACATAGCTGATTTTGGATGAAAGATACTCTCGTGCGACTGGTAGTATACGGGTAGTATACTCAAGTTTAATGGGAATAGCGCCATGTGCGAACTGCCTTACAATATTCGTACCAATCTTTGTACTAACGGCAACCCTCAAATGGAGGAAATATCTCCTGTGGTCACCGCAGTCAGTACAAATTCCTTTTTTTTTGCAATATTTTTCTGAAACTTTTATCAAAAAATTTTTTATGTGGTAAAATTGCAGAAAATTATGTTAATACGATTTAACCATATAACATTTCTAGACGCTAAAAAGTTGGTCAAATATTTCATTGATCCATGATTCTTTATGAATTAATGAAAATTAAAATATCTAAAGTTCAAATCCCGATGTTTAAAATACCTTCAATGAAATAACCATTACCTCATATGAAACACCAAAGTTAGTAATTCATAATGTACAAATTACCTTATGGTTCAAAATATCTACACTCATAACAAGAAAATATATTGTAGCTCGTAGTACCTCTATCTTTGAAATGATTGTTTGAAATAAAAGAGAAGAAATTAAATAGATATCTTATTATTTGTATAGATTTTAACTAAAATCGTCACAATCAAATGTAGCATAATAAAAGGTGACATCATTTACATGGAAAGCAGATTCTTCATACTTTCTAATGCTTTCATTTTTAGCCAAATCTTTCGGTAGGATAATGGTGAATGAATCTCTACTGGAACTCCTTCTGTAATTAATACAAACTCCATCACGCAGGTATAAGTCACTCTTATTAAGACAGTTCATAACACAACGATTTAGATATGAAATTCCGTTATTAGCACACACAGGCCAATAAGTGCGAGGACATAAATCACAATCTGTGTATTTATGCAAATCAATCAATTTCTTACTCTCAGGTAGATTAATGACATGCGGCACATTAAAATCCTTTACGAGATAATTGTAATATTGAAAATTGTATACAAATGAAACTGGAAAAGAAAATTGGAGAACATCAATAATCATAATCATTTATTTTTTTGTAAACATGTTGATTTCAAGATGGTACATTGAAAATATTAAGCACTACATGTTTAGCCTACTAGGCATACAAAAATGAAGTCAGTGGTGTCACACATTATCCAAACAAAATCATGCAAAACAATACAAAACCAGAAAATATATTAGTGACGAGTATTGTACTAATCCTAACTTTTCGTTCAAGCGTGGTTCCCAGTTGCGTTCTCAGCTTACACTTCGGAGCTTAGAGTATGATGTAAGTCATGGTCCTTGAATTGGAGCGACTGCCGATTGACCTTCGTTAATCTTTACGTAAAGCAGACCAACAGGAACATGAACCGATGTGTGTTAGTGGGTAACACTGTCAGATTTTTCAGGCCGCCTAAACTCATCTCATCATCATCATCATTTCAGCCGCAGTCACTCCAATGCTGGACATAGGCCCCTCCCAATGATTTCCAAAATAATCGGTTGGCAGCAGTCTGCATCCAGCGTTTGCCTGCGACCTTTTTCAGGTCATCTGACCATCTGGTCGGTAGATGTCCAACGCTGCGCTTACCGTCATACCGTTAAAGTCATCTGACACAGCCTAATGGCTGCCATCTGTCGATAACAGCCGAGACCAACGGCTTAATGTGCCTTTCAAAGCACAGAGGAGCTTGAGATATAAAATGCCAACTATGGCGACCAATCCAATACGGGTCACGTCTCGCCATCGCTTGATACGCGCATTCGCGTCGCTTATGGCTATAGAGCTCCTCTCTCGTAATCATAACTAATAGACAATACCATAGGGAGTTGAAATATTTCAAGTAAAAATTTGACTTACTGATACAAGCAAAAATAATATATTTTAGCATTTTTATATTATAACTCCACCTATTTATTATCTGAAATTTTTATGTTAAGTTGAACTATTAAAAACATGAAATAATGTATATTTACATAAAATTAATATTAAAAACTATTGCAAATATATGTGAAAGATATAAAAAATATCAAAATATTTGACATAAGTATAGAATTACAAATATTCTACGTAAGTTTAAGGAATTCAGAAAATTTCTTTAATGTAACGAAAACATAATTACAAAATAATTGAATTTTTTTGTGATAAGGCTAATTATGATAAGGGAATGTTATTAGTAGTTAACTTAGAGCAATATTATTTTCTTCAAATACATTTTTCCACGCATTGTATATACGGATAACTTAGTAATTTTATTTCTCATAAATTCTACATTTGTACATTTTGAGATTTTCCAAATGTTATTGAACTCTCTCAAGTCATCGGACCATCCCGTCTTTAGCTCTTTCTACCTACCAGTTGGGACCCAGCCCCTCTTTCCGGATGCATGCGGCACACATAAACCGCCCAATCCCATTTTAACCTAGCTGTTTTATTCAGCCCTAGACAGAGAAGTGTAGAAAGAAAGAGGGGAGGCTATTTCCTAACTGTGGGACACAAAATGGCAACAAAAAAAGCCATATTTTAGTGGTTAACTGACAGACCAAATTGCGTTCTATGCCAAGTGTGCCGAATGCATCCAGAAAGATGGACTGAAATTTTAACTGGTGGGTATCGAAAGAGAGGAAGGCTAGCTAAGAACAAGATGGTCAGATGACTTGAGAATGTTCGAGAAAAATTGGGAGGCATGTGCGAGGGATAGGGATTCTTGGGGGAAGAGAGAGGAGGCTTGTGCCCAGCTGTGGGACAAATATAAGTAAGAAAAACAACCTGATTTTGGCCATCTAACAAAAACATATTTCGTTATCGGTTTATAAAGCAAAAATTGACCACATTTGCGTTACCGGATAAAACAGAAATGACGGTTAGGCACATCCGTACTTTCATATATATAATATACTATTGATAAGTGCGAAAGTCTGTCTGTCTGTCTAGATGTCTTTCTGTTACGCTTTCAAACCGCTGAACGGATTTAGATGAAATTTGTTATGAATACAGTTGAATTCCCGGTGTCAAACATAGGCTATTTTGACGCAGGCAGAGATGCAGGAAAGAGCTATAAAAAGTTTTACCACAACTGTTCATAACTCATTCTAAGCTGTACACACGAGCACCCTTGAACGAGTAGACCTCCAGGGAAAAACGGCCAGGAAGTGTCACAAAGCATAGGCGATAGTAATTTTGATTATCGAAAATTTCAAGCAAATTCATAGAGAAAACCCGTTTCTGTCTTTAACTGCCTCTATGGCCTTTTTGTTTGACTCTTGTTAGTGTTTTATGTATTGAAGCTCATATGTGTTTTACAATAAATCGTTTTGATTTTATTTGATTGGCTGTTTCCAGTTGGCTAAGGGCATAGAGGGCATAAATAATCAGATTGACAATGAACATGATTCCGTGCCTAAGAAATCAAACAACACAAGTACAAAAAAAATATTACCGGGTACAAATTAGAATCGTTGTATTTTTAATTAGTGTAATAAATTTAAAAACTAAAAATACCTCTGAAATTATTGTATCTTAATAAGAATTCGCAGCATTTTGTTCGCCCGGCGGTGCACGGAGACTTTATTTACAAGGAGACCAGGAAAAGGGAGACAACCGGCGGGTAGCCTTCGCTTTCAAACAAGGGAAGGCTGCTTACGTTATGGGTACTGTGCTAAAGGTACCTAATTTCGATTTTGAGTTCTTAGATATATTTATTGTTATATAAGTTAGTTTTTGAAGTTCCGATCTACTTTCGTAATGTTGGCTTTCATAAGAACTTGTCTCCTGACATTAGCAAAATCGTTTGATCCATTCAAGCGTGACGAGGTGACCAATTGACCAAAATAAATAGAGATTAATTTTGGTTTTTATAAATAGATATATCTTTATATTAATTACAATCCGCTATAAGTTTCTAACTTGAGTGTAGGCTTAGTTCCCATACATCATAACTGGGTCACCTGCTCTGTGTATAAATCACAGACACCCGACACTGTCAACAGTATCAAATGAAATATATTGTGAATACTCTCTACTTACTGAATTATAAGAAAGGAAAGATAATTATGTATTAATGTTAAGATCTATGAGGATTGTAATTTTATGGTAAGTGTTTATACCTATTTTGTATGTCTTCATGAATTATACAATATGCTACTTGACTGTGTTTACATTTGGACAAGATTTGAATTGGTTTTTGCACGAAACAATATATTTAAATACACATAAAATTTACTAAACCGCGATATAAAAGACTTGGACATATTTGATAATAGCCTGAACGTTTTTAGGGATAAGAATGCTGAAATTTGTAAATAAGTAAGTAGATAAAATAAATAATAAAGAACTGTCATTTTCTGCTAGCTGTATTAGATATGTAACGTAATCATTTATTTTCAATTTAGGATGTAATTTCACTTTATGACCAATGTTATGTTTACCTATTATTGGTGTTTATATTTGAACTAAGTCTATAGTATGGTTATTATTGATGTATTTATGGATTGTTGGTGTACTTCAATAATAATAAATAAATAAAATTAGCCGATTCCGGAAATAAGAACAAAATAAGTTGATAATTAAAGCAGTAAAGTTTACTTTATTTTATTTATCTCCGCTTGGGATTCACGGGTTGCCCCTGTCCTTTGAGAGGCTTCCGCGGGGATATGGATCCAACGCGTAGAGGCCCTTTGGAGAAGGCAGGAGTAGGAACTATTTCTAATGTATGAAAAGGATATATGGGATATAGTGATGAAGTTTGGATGGAGATGAAACTGGGCTATTGTAATAGAGATTCGGGCACCTGCCATAATAATGATTACTGATACTGATCAGTGAATGGGCCCCCCAAATAGTCGCCGCGCTTGGCAACAGAGGGGCAACATTGGCATAAGCGGCTAAGGGTGCCGAGAGGTGCGGCTCCGGTTTCGCCAGCGCGAGTTGCCTCGTGAGCGGGTTTTATTTTATTTATTATTATATTATAATGAGCATTTAAAATTTTCTGACTGAGAAAAGTTGGAGCATGGTGGGACGCTTGCTATCTCTTTTATACGCACGATATGTATATATAAATGACAGTGGCGTCGCTTTACTTCTACGTGTGTTCTTTTCTTGTTTTTGACAGTATTTCCTTCCACCAAATTTTAAAGGCTTATAACTTATTTATTCTTAAACGGATTACAAAAATTATTTCAATTTTCGTTTTCTGGTACTGATATTTATGATAAAAATGTTCAAGGTTCATTAAAAGGTTTTCACCAATACATTAACACAAACATGTTGTTTTCTTACTTACTCATGCATAAAGTGGGATATTTAATACATAATTTTGCCAATAAATAATTAAAAATATTATTTTTGCAGCAGTATGCAACTAAAGTTTGTGGGTTTTAGTGACAGAATAGGCTACTTGACTGTATTCATACTTGGTTAATATTGTTATACTAAACAAAATATACACTAAAAAGTAACCGATTCTGAAAACAACAACAAAATTGATTGTTAATTAAAGCAGTAATTCGATTTTAAAATTTTCTCTAAAAGTGGGAGCGTGGTGGGGATGTCTTGCTATCTCTTTTGTACACATGAAACCGAGTGGCAGTGACGTCACCGCTCACACAGTGCACCCTTTTCTAGTTTTTTGACAGTTTCCCCTTCCACCGAATTTTAAAGGCTTATAACTTATTTATTTTTGAACGGATTACAAAAATTCTTTCATAATTCTGTTTCTGGAAATAAAAATATTGATATGAAAAAAAAAAAAAAATTAAGTAGAATACCCAATTAACATTATTATAAAGGCTAAAGCTATTGCATAAACTAAATGCATTGCTTTAGATATCCTCGATTCGTTACCGTTTCCTGGTCATTAAGCCATCATTGTGGTCTTTTAGAAGTGCTGATCATTAACATAACTCTGACATTATTTCTCTCTCTCTCTCTCTCTCTCTCTCTCTATAGCACTTGCATATACTCTTTTCTCAATATAGACTGTTGACTGGCAGATAAAGCTTCAAGTTCCGTCAATTACATATTTTGTAATGAAGCCCATACGTGGGGCGCACTATATGTTTCCGGAATGAATATGAAAAAATACTATTAAAGGTACAAAATAAATTTATTGTTTTTCAAAATAATCTCCCTTGGCGTCTATGCACTTTTTCATTCGATGAAACCAGTTTTGAAAACTTTTGTGCCACTTCTCTGTGGTGACCTCTGAAACGTGTTTTTCATACTCCTCGACAGCCTCTTCTGGTGATGAAAATCGTTGACCGCGTAATTGGTTCTTAATTTTTGGGAACAGAAAAAAGTCACAAGGTGCCAGGTCGGGACTGTATGCAGGATGACTCATGAGTTCTACATTTTTCGCCTTCAAAAAGTCGTTTGTCTGTCTGGCCGTGTGAGAACTAGCATTGTCGTGGTGCAGGATGATACGGCGTTTACGGTTATTTTTACGGAGTTCGTCAATAACTTCCGGCAAACAAATGGTCGTGCACCAGTCACTATTCACTGTACGACGATTCTCTAAAGCAACAGTAGCCACGTGTCCAGTTTTATTAAAAAAAGAAGCAATCATCCGCTTAGATGCACTTTTCACGCGCGCCACTTTGGTTGGTTTCGGCTCATCTTGAAAGACCCATACGCTCGATTGCTGCTTTGTTTTGGGATCGTAGCAATAAATCCATGTTTCGTCACCTGTTAATGTCCCACACCAAATGACGCACCTTCGTTGAATCTGGTAAGCATGGCACTGCACCAAGTGACGCGGTCCGTTTTTTGAGCCTCGGTCAAGTTGTGTGGGATCCACCGCGAGCACAGCTTTCTCACACCCAAATGTTTGTGTAGGATTAATTGTATTTGACTCATGCCTATTTCTGAGGATGCGCGAATTTCATGGTAGGTCACATGCCTGTCTGTTTCAATCATACGGCGCACAGCATTGATGTTTTTGTTGGTCACAGCGGTGGACGGCCGACCATCGCGTGATTCGTCACTGAGATTGATACGACCACGCTTGAATTCTGCAAACCAGCTATAAACAGTTGTCTTGCATGGTGCTTCATTGCCAAAAGCTGTTTCAAGCCGAGCGATGCTCTGTTGAGCTGTCAAATTACACTTAAAATCGTAGAAAATCATACTACGAAAATTTTCCCGAGTTAAATCCATGTTGATGCAGACACACAATTTTTTAAATGGCGCCACAAGGTAAAAACAAAAGACAGTCAGATGAAACAAACTGCATTCTACAGCCAAAGAGTTCTATTTTCAAATGTTGCAATGAATTTTTAAATATTGTTTATGTAAGTGGCCAGTTTCGGAAACTTACAGTGCGCCCTATGTATAAATAACTAGGAAGAACTTTACTAAATATCCACTTTTGTTGGCTTTATGTGCCATTATTTTTTTATTAATCGAAGCATAATGATATAATATTACAGCGTTTACGCGTTTTTTATATATATTTATACAACTAAGTACGCAAACAGGCGTACGGCCCACCTGATTATAAGTGGTTACCGTAGCCTATGAACGCCTGCAACACCGGAGTTGTCACGAGCGCGTTGCCGACCCTGAAGGAATATTTTTATGCCCTTTTTGAAGGCTCCCATGTTATAGCCACTAGGGAAAACATAGCAGGGAGTTCATTCCATAATCGCAGTGTACGAGGAAGGAAATTCCGTCTGAAGCGTACTGTACGCGATAACATGTAATGATACTTAGCCTAGAAGTAAGAAAATCATCTATTGTCCGCTGATACAACACAATCCGCACACTATTTCTGTGTTGTATGAAGTACAAAGCGCATCGAAACCGACGTTCCTTTCTCAATGATGATGAACAAGCCAAGAGCTTGACTGAAAACCACAAAATGTCCTTAGCTAAATTGGGCCACGAACTAATTTAAGGTAAAGTGACACCATATCCATTCCCATCAATGGAAACTCATGATAAACTTTGGGCATTAATCTTCCAAGTCGATTCAGATTTATCTTTGTTTTAGCAACTTTCTAAAATGGTTTCCACATTGAAAACGCGCTAAAACCGCCTCTTTTTTTTAAAGAAAGTCTGCAGACGAGCGATTTTTATATGTAAAACTTTATCCCTAACTCGTTCGCAAGCATAATAAGGTGTATATGTGGTGTATACAGCATGCGCTAACGGAAATCAGCATTTCTTTATAATTTATTTAAACTTCATTACAAAATATGTGATTGGCGGACTTAAAGTCATTGGCATTATCTACCAGTGAATCAATAGGTGATTTTGAAAAAGATTATGCGAGATTTATATATCTCTTCTATTTCATAGATCCATAATGCTGAAGATCGTGATCAGAGTTTCTATGTAATGCTCTTCCAAACTATGAACTTCACCTCTACTGACGACGACCTTTGTGACGTCATGATTAACATGTGTGCCTGCTACTTAACTACCGCTACAGATTGTCTAGGGTTTGTCAACGTCATCATCATTTCTGCCGCAGTCAGTCCACTGCTGGACATAGGCCTCTCCTAATGATTTCCAATGATAATCTAGGGCTTGTATGTTTATCTAAATATTTGTTATAAAATAAAATATTAGAGTTAGTATCCCAAAACAAGTCTCTAACTTACTTAATCTGTGTGATTTGGCCCTGCATACATTTATTTATTTAGTTATTACTACCTGTTTTCTGCAGCTCCACTTGCGTCAAAAAGTAATCTATGTTTGATCCCGGATCTTGAACTAAATTCATACCAAATTTCATCAAAATCCTTTCAGCAGTTTGGCCGTGAAAACGTAATAGACAGACTTTTGCACTTAAAATATTAATATGAAAGTATGGATGTGGAAGTATGGATCACTGATTATTTATGAATATTTTGTGTATATAGGCAGAATATTAAAGACATTATCAAGTATCAAGTCTGCAACTGCTTAGCAAACTTAAAAATTGCAAGCGCCGAGAAATATGATACCAAGTTTACTAATCACAAAATATGCTTTCTCCGAAGATTGATATCTTAGGTTTCATTACATTAATTTTCACAATGTTTTCAGTTTTAAATTGACAGGGTCGCGATGAAGAAGCTTGCTAATTTAATGCATGTTATGTTGTTACTGTTGTAACTTAATAAACTTTAGATATTTTCCTAAGATCAAACAAAGTGAGGGAGTCCGGGTGAAGAGGAGGCGTAGAAGCAAGAAAGCGGACCCTGGGCTCCAAAGCAAACATCTGAGAATGCAACCGGGAAAGCGCTAGGATAAAAAAGTAAGGGAAAAATGAGGAAGAAAAAGCAAAAAAGCGGGCTAAAGCAACCAGCTGACGACGTTACCTGGTAAGTACAAGATGTCCCTACGCCATTGAGAAAGGAACTTTTGACCCCTAGTCTATGCCTGATATCCATACTTCCATACTAATATTATACATACATATTATAAATGCAATAGTCTGACTATCTGTCTTTCTGTCTGTTTGTCTGTTACGCTTTTACGGCCAAACCGCCTAACGGATTTTGATGAAATTTGGTATTGAAGTTGAAGACCCGGGGTCAAACATAGGCTACTTTTTGACGCAGGCGGAGCTGCGGGAAAAGCTAGTTTTCAATAAATCTACCGAGGTTGTATGTTGGTAGTTATTAGTTATGAGAATGACACTTATTAATAAAAGTTCTTACTACTTAACTTAGGCCTTAGGATTAGGATTTATCAATTCACCTCATCGACGCTACTGGAAATCCCAGGTCTGGTTTTTTCGCCTAACGTATCAGTTTGGCGGTACAGCGGGGAAATGCTGCCAGTATACTGGGTACGTTGCCTCGATGGGGTTCGTTTGAAGATATATTTTTTTTTAAATTTTATTGTTACTTTCATATATAAGTACTTTTGATGTCAATAAAGATTATATTATATTTACGCTAATTTCACTGAAATCAAAATATAAACACAATCAAAATCTGGTCTAAGATAGAGCGACTAGAGAATACCACTTGGCATTTTAAGTCCACCATTTGTACAAATTTGTGTATTGAACCTTTTTTGTAGAGAACCTTATAAATAAATAAAGCCTGCGACTTTGAGGCCACCAATTACATATTTTAGAATAAAGTAAAATACATTACAAAGTTTTTTTTTATATATAAGTATTATTTTCCTTTTAGTAACCAGTATCTATGTAAGTATAATGCATTTTAGATTTGAATTTTTTATTCTATTCGATTGTCAGCATTGAAACGCGGGTAAACTTTATCATGGGGAAAAATTGCGTTTTATAGTGTCATATGAAAGGAGTCATAAAGAAAAATGTAGGGCATGATCCAGCGTGTCGACACCCTTTCGGCAGAGGTTGTAATTTATTACAGAATAAGTGTAGAAACAAAATGCGAACAAACTATAAAAACAGTAAATTAGATACTTCATTGTATTTCTAACGCACTTCAATACGGAGAAGGAAAGCCGTAAATTTTTATAACCTCCAAATGTTAGCCGTAAATTTGGAACGTCAAACCAAATAAGTGATAAAGTAATAAAAAAAAAATTACATAACATTTTGTGCACTCGATCAGCGCTGTAATAAAAAATTCATGACATTTTTTATAAGCCGAAAAGTTCGTATTCCGATGGACTTTTTCAATAAAAGGAATGTTTTTTTTTCGGCGAAATTTGTAAAATCGGTCTCTTAAATATACGTTATGCCTTCATAAATTATGGATTGATTTCATTATTTTTACTTTACAGTTGAAAGAGAAAGCAAAGTATAATAATAGTGGCCTCTACGCGTTGGATCAATATCCCCGCGCAAGCCTCTAAAAGGACTGGGGTAATCCGTGAAATCCAAACGAAGTGGTAGTAATAAAGTACGTGAGTATCTATAGTAAAAATGCTAAAATTATAGTAACAGGAAGGGGAACGAAGTGTAAGAGTATGCTTTAGCACAGTAGTTCCCAAACTTATTTTTCTCGTGGACCACTTTCAAAATTTTACTGGTTTCGGTGGACCCCCTGCTGCTACATTTCTACCACATTCTTAAAGTCGCCAAAAAATAAAAATTGTGTCACTTCTGAGTTCTGTCCCTATATTTCGATATGTAAAATAAAAACGAAAAATGGTACATTTTATATCACTTTATTTATTAAAAGAATAGAATTACAAGAAAAAAATATTAAGGTAATATAGGTTCAGGTCATAATTTTAATTAATGGGAAGGATGTATCTGATGGAGTGTCAGCAAACGATCAATGTTTGGCTTTATTTTTGTGAGCAATAACCGCAAATCCCCCCGCTCTGTGATGTTTAATTTGCTCCTTTTTTTTTGTTAAGAGGTTTGTAACGGCACTAAAACTCCTTTCGACAAGATATGACGAGGGAAAAGCTATTAAAAATTTCCTTGCGATTTCCCACAGTCCAGGATATTTTTCGGGTATTTCTGCTTGCAGCCAAAATGTTGGGTAGCCTTTTCTAAATTTCACCTTCAGCTCCTCATTAGTGCTTAGCTCGAGCAGCTCCTCTTGTAATACAACATTGGCCACTTCCGTTTCATCAAATGGATTTATTATCCATGGTGGTATATCCATCGTCAGTATATCTTCAAACCTGGTTTTGAAGTCATCATGCAGGGCACTTAAATGTTGACTGTAGGTATGGATATCCTCATCAATACATTCTACCTGCGACAAGTTTGGAAATTGAGAGAATTCGCGCCGACTAATGTTTTGCTTCATAAATTTCAATTTCCCAAGAAAAGCCGAAATTATCCCCTTTGTTTTTATTAAATTCAGGCTGTCCCCTTGTAACTGCAAGTTAATATCATTAAATTTTTTAAACAAATCTGTCAAATACGCAATGTCTGCTTTGAATTTGATCAAGTTTTCTTTTAAATCTGGATCTCTACTTTCTAAGAACTCTAATATGGAATCGAAAACAGAGTAAAATCTCGTTAAGCATGCACCTTTCGACAACCAGCGTACTTCAGTATGTAAGAGCAGTCGTTGGAAGTCTTCATCATTTTCGTCGCACAATTGAGCAAATAAACGTGTATTCAATGCATTGCTTCTGATTTTGTTGACAGCTTTTATTACAAAATGAAGAGATTGGTTCAACCTGTCACTTAAATGTTTTGCCACAAGATGTTGTCGGTGGATTACGCAATGAATAGCTGTAAGTCCTGGTATAATTCTTTTGAGATGACTTATAAACCCACGATATCGCCCGACCATTGCAGGAGCTCCGTCTGTTGCCACTGAAATAATGTTTGTAAATGGGATCGATTTTTCCGTAAAAAAATTACTCAGGACATTAAATATTGATTCGCCTTTAGTGTCAGTCTCCAAAGTTCTGGCAAATAGCAATTCTTCGTGAATTTCTTCCTCAACAATAAATCGGACATATGCCAATAGTAATGCTTCATTACTGGGTAACGTTGACTCGTCCAGTTGTATAGAAAAATGAGTTTTTTGCAGATGATTGCACAAAAAGCTTTCGATATCAGAGCTCATTTCATCAATGCGTCTTTGTACAGTATTGTTACTTAATGGAATTCTTTTTAGTACGTCAAATGGAGATTTGTGCAAAACAGTTTTTAAAACCTCTTCAACAGCGGGTAAAATTAATTGTTCTATGATAGTGTGCGGTTTTCCAGATTTTGCTATAAGTAATGAGATATTGTAAGATGCCCGCAAGCCATCATCGTTACTTTGAGATGTTGAAGCGAACATACTGTGCATGGTGGGTCTCTTTCCATATTTTTCTTTCAATGTTTGAAAATATTTTAAATCTTTACCTATTTTATCAGTATGACACCTTTTTAGATGATCTTCGAGCTTTGATGGTTTCATAGAGTCATTGCTCAAAACTTTGTTGCATAATAGGCACATGGGCAATTGTTTGTCTGCCTCTGATGGAACAAAACCATATTTCAAATAATCGACACTATATTGTCGACATTTTTTCTTTGCTGTAGCCATGTTTCGTGTCAGTCACCTTACCTGTAAAAAAAATGTTTTAGTAACCAAGTTTTTTTCTGAATATAGGTATCACACCGCAGCCTTTGTCAGCACGCGGAAATAGAATTACGGCTTGTAAAGGGACCAACTAATAAACCGCTGAGACAAATACAAACGTTTTCACAAAACGGTATCAATTTTAAAGTACATAATTTACCACTAATTTTTAATAGTATAAATAAAAATTAGTGTACTCAGTATCGAATACTGATCATATTTGTGTAGGAAAAAATAAACGTCGAAATCCCAAAATTGTCCATAAAAACGATAACTAACATTTTATTAAATCAATGAGTTCACGCGCTCCGTGTATTTGCGTATTTTTTGTCTGCGGCTTCATTGTTAAAACGTGACAAACAGGCATCGAAGTTCAAGCCCCGCCCTTTTCCCGTCGCCCGCGCACCGCTCGCTCTTTCCGAAAAGGAATAGTTTTGATAAAATAGTTACTTCAAAATCAATTTAACATGATTATGAAATTACTGTTTTATAAAATTAGTAGTTATTTGCAAGAAAAATTACAAAATTAATTGCTCTGCAATATTGCTTATTCGGCCTTTTTAGAGAGGCAGTGCTTCTCTCGTGAAAAAACAATTGAATAAAACGTGCTGTGTTTGTCTTCAAATCGAAAGAGGACAATTAAAATATCTGTAAGTTACTAAGTTACCTATCTATACAGGCCGTTGTGATCAACCGACTAGTACACGTAAACAAAATACTTAAGTACTATAACAAAAAAAGGTAGGTTACTTACTTTTCTCCGGCACTAGCAAACACAGATATAAATTTTCTCACAACTTTTTTCCAAATTCCGCCTTGTTTTCGAAATTCCGGAAACAAATGAATGCGTTTGGTTGCCTTTGGCATCAAGTATTTATAGTGTTGATCAAGTTCATGTCTGAACAAGCATTAAGCATTGTCGGGCGGATAGCGCTTTGCAAGTCTGTACACGAAATTGTACGTAATATCGAATACACAAGTTTGGACAAGTAACAGTCGCTTGCCTTATTAAAATATTATCTGCTTAGATAGGTACTTAAAACAATGTAGGTAGGCCCTTATAAAAACTATGCTTACATTTTTGCTCTTTACTATCAAAAGCAGATAAATTTTCGTGGACCCCCATTAACATCTTATGGACCCCCATTTTTTGTTCACGCCTACGTAGACCCCCAGCAAGTCTCCCGTGGACCCCTGGGGGTCCACCTGGACCACTTTGGGAATCACTGCTTTAGCATTAAGTCCACTCATTATACTATTTTAGGTAATACAGTTTGAAATAAATAAATAAGAATCCTTACGATTATATCCGTGAACAATGGCTTGAAAAACTCTTACATCAGAATGCACAAAGTTGATTTACCATGTAACCTACTCGATCGTTGCTTGACAAGCACGATAATGACTTGCATGCCCAACTAGGTGACTATAAGGATTTTTTTTCCTCGTGAGACAAATTAGTATGACGACTGACCTCCTCTGAAACATCTTGTCCAAAAAACTAAGCTACTTTTTTGTCTATAAATACTATATACTTCAGGCGAACTTAACACTCTTTCGCTCTACCAATAAAGCTTTGCCAAGGTAACTTCATTCAGTCTGGTTAACTTCTAGTAAGTAGTACGAAACTGAATAAAGCTTCTTCTAAACACACAAGTTAATTTTAAAGGAACGGCGCTTGCAGTACTAAATTCATTTGCAATTTCTTGAATTATAAATTACATTAAAATATTAAGTAAGCTTTTAAGAATACTTTATTTTAATATCCCTATTGGTTATTGTTGCTTATGTAAATTACTGTACTGAACTAGATCGTTCGCGCAATTATTCCAGTATGGAAACACGCATCGATTTGACGGTAAGTTTCCGCGTACAGTGCTGCTCAAACTTTTCCAGTGCTTGTCAACCGTAGGGCCGCATTTTTTATTAAGTAACATTGCTATGCGCAGCTGACCAAAACTGACTGCTAAGGATGCTGAAGACCAGGCAAATTATAGAAGTAAAAGTACGAAAGCGGACCCTGAACTCTATATCAACCAGCTGAGGAGGCCTGAAAACGACAAATAACCAACAGCTTCATTCACTCAAAAGCGAAAAAGATTCACGCTCATTGTTCTTCCGTTTCTTTCTGACCGGACGGAATAATGAATTTTATTAATTATAATACTTAAAAATTCACTATCCAAGTCAGATCAAGGTTGTCAATTTAATAAATCAAATGGAAAGGACAAGGTACACGCCATCTTGAGAAAACCAGACGTGAGATTCAAACATAATTGATTTATACGTAAATTAATTATGCCTGTTAGTCTCGACAAATCAATTTTAATGGATGTGGCATGTTTTTCAGACAAGTTTCTTAAAGACGTCTTCGCTTATCACTATGGAGTTCTAAATTCAATGAAGCGGTATACGTCAAAACAACATTTCAGTCAAAAACGCTATGAGGTAATTATTCAAATTAATTATTCAAATCCTTACATGGTCAATCGACCATAAACACTTGGGTATCAGACAGAAAGACGGTTGAGCATTAGTAAGCTCCCGTTTTGACCCTAAAAAAAGATCGAATTGGGTATTCTACTGAATTTATTTTTATCATTCTTATGAAACATTTCACTACCAGAAACTAAAAACGATTTTTTTTTATATAATACTAGCTTTTTCCTGCAGCTCCGCCTGCGTCATAAAGTAGCCTATGTTTGACCCCGGGTCTTCAACTATATTCATACCAAATTTCATCGAAATCCGTTCAGCGGTTTGGCCGTGAAAGCGTAACAGACAGATAGACAGACAGACAGAAAGACAGACAGACTTTCGCATTTATAATATTAGTATGGAGTATGGATAAGTAAGTAAGCCTTCGAAATTTGGTGGAAGGGTAAACTGTCAAAAAACAAGAAAAGGATGCACTGTGTGTGCATTGACATCACTGCCACTTGGTTTCGTGCACACAATCTTTTGTGTTCTACAATCTGTTGATTGGGACATCTTGCTATCAAGAGATAGTATCCCAATCACGCTCCCACTTTTCTTCTTGAAAAACTTTGAAGTTCAATTACTGCCTTAATTAACAACTAATTTTGTTGTAGTTTTTAGAATCGGTTACATTTTAGTGTACATATTGTTTGGTATGCAAATATTGCCCAAATATAAATACAGTCCAGTAGCCTATTGTCAATTGCCTTATCATCTTCACGACACAATCCATACTTACTGATATTATAAATGAGATAGTTTGTCTATCTGTCAGTTACGCTTTTACAGCCAAACCGCTGAACGGATTTTGATGAAATTTGGTATGAATATAGAGTTGACATACCGGGGTAAAACATAGGCTACTCTTTGACGTAGGCGCAACTGCGGAAAACGGCTAATACCGGATAATTTTGTATCAATAAAAGCCTGTACTGCCATATCAACAATCTTACTAAACTTTACCTCATAGTTAGAAGTCCCTCGGGTTCCTACCGACATTATTGACGCTTCGATTGAGCGAAATAGCGTTTCCCGTAGGTATGTGTGCTTCTGTTTTCATAACTACAATTTACATTCAATTATAGCATTCCTGCTATACGAACAAAGTCTAACTACAAATTAGACATCTGTTCAAAATGTGTCTAAAAAGTGCTACCATAAATCTACAATACAATACAATACAATATAACTTTATTGCCCACATCTGGGAAATCACAAAACTGAATTATAACATTGTTAACAATATGGAGCAAAGGCGGACTTATTGCTAAGCAATCTCTTCCAGCCAACCTTTGTACAGTAAGAGAACATGATGTAAGGGTGGGCCCAGAAGAATTAAAAATAATGTCTACTCTATAGATAAATCAACACAGACACAGATATAATTTGGGAACAAGGGACAGTGACTAATAAGAAACACATATGATATATATTCTACATACCTTAAATCTAGGTTTATCTGTTAAAGTTAAACAGGGTATAGTTAAGCTTTATTGAACAGTAGTCTAAGAGTTTAGGTAAACACGTGTTGAACTTATGTCCAACTTTGTTTTTGTTGTAAGATAGAATATTTAAGCTTGCCACGAGGAGCTTCACATCTAAAAGCAGGAACTGCCTCCGTGGTTCAGTGCTTGAGGTGTTTACCTTTAAGATCGTAGATTCGTTTCCCACGAGAAGCATACTTTGTTTGTTTGTCCAGTTTGGCTAGAACATTGAAGGCTCGAACCTAAAAATGATTATAATGGTTATCCCGTGCTTCTGAAGGCACGTTTAAGCGTTGGTCCCGGCTGCCATATGGTGGTCGTTAAAGGACACCAGAGGCTAAAAGGGTTTCGAAATCTTTAACGCCAACTAACTACATGCAGCTAACTAGTAGTGAGACATGTGAGCATATGTCTACCGAAAGACCAAATGTTGCATCTCGGAAGTTAGGAGAAGTGAAATGTTACTTGGGGGAGGACTGATAGGTACTACACAAAACCTTGTTCAATAGACATTCGATATATGTCCAATTCGTTTTTATCTATTTAATATTAAGCTCAGGACGCAACTGGGTCACACGGCTTTTTGACCACTATGTGTCCTCTTGTTCTTCTTGTCGAGTCAAAATGGCTGTCTCTTTAGATTCGTACCACTAAAAGATCATGTATGCTGTGATCTGTGTCCTCTGATTGTTAACAAAATAATCCCAAATAATATATTCAGGGATCCAAGAGAGTCTGAAACACCATCCGTCACCAACCGACGGTGACGGATAGTAGGCCCGCGTCTGATTAATAGTTGTAAATCTATCTTAAGATATATCTATAGATAGTGTTTCAGGCACTGTAAATTTAGATCGCTATCAAGTATCAGAAACAAATGTGAGCACTCTTCTAACGTTCGAAAGATATCAACACTAATATCATAAAGAGGAAAGACTAATATTATAAAGAGGAGAGATTCGTATTTTTGTGTGTATGTTTGTAATGAATAAACTCAAAAACTACTGTGCCGATTTAAAAAATAATTTCACCATTGGAAATCTACATTCACCCTGAGTAATATAGGCTATATACCGCAGGTGGAGCTGCGGGAAACAGCTAGTTGTTTTAATAATTTACGTATTGCCCCAAGCTTTACTTTTATGACTTTTAGTCTAGCTTGATTTTTTAAGCAGTAGCAACCACTAGATCCATAATTCTATTAATACCTTATATTGTAGGTATGTAAGTCTGTTATCTCTTCATGGTGAAAAACTGTCCTACGAATTGTACTTCACGTTTAATAAAATTTGGTGATTTGCAATGTTAGTTTTGGCTCGATTTTTACCAAATCCCGCATATCTCTTGAAGTCCATCTGGAATCAAAATAAAGTGTTAGATAATCAATGATTACCAGTCAGTTTAGTTAGCTAAATTCTAGGTTGTCAATCAAGTATGAGGTAACTCTTTACAAACATTTATAAACAAATGTTATAAATGTTTGTAAAGAGTTATTTTAAATATTAGCTTCTGAAAATATAGGACCTAATGACTCAAAGACGTGAAGGGAAGGTGTAAATAATTGTAGTGAAGGTAATTTTTCTTTAATTTTATCCTGCAAAAATAAAAGCTTTATTGATGGCGAATCATAAAAAAAGTTACGAGTGTAATTGGGTTTCCAGTGCTAGCGATAAAAATGAATTTAGGAATATATCATATTATTTTATTACTGGCTTCGTTTACGTAGGAATTTTGAAATGTTTATCTTTATTCTAAAGTATGTTTTAATTTGAATTCATGGGGTCCATCAGCACATGAACTTTTTAAGTTCATCTCGAAAAGAATAATCGACAATTCCGTGACCAAAAGGCTGGATGTTTCCACTCACAAAGGATCAGTATTGCCATCCAATGCTGCAAGCATTTTAGGAAAATTGCCTGATGAAAATTGAAAATTGATGTAACGATTTGCAGGACTACATAATTTATAAATATATATTTTTTTGATTTGTTTAAATAGTTTTTAGTTTATTTATAGCTTAAGGTTGTGTATAATTCTGTAGTCTTACTAAATATTATTTTGATAATTAAAACTAAAAAAATACATGAAATAAAAGCACATCCAAACAAACTTAATATAGATTAGTCATACTAATTTAAAATTTAAAAGTTTAGATCTAAGTAAGATCCATTTTTACTAGTTATAACTTGTGTTCTTATACTATACAAAATCAGTTTAATCTTAAGGTTTCTGTATATCGGTATTTACCTAACAAAACATGCAAAGATTTTTTAAAGGAATTTCAGAAACGAGTTTTGAAATTTGAATAAAAATGAATGATACCAATAACCGGCACCCCGCCCTAACATGATTAAGTGACAATAAACGTAAATGTTCAGGTGATGGCCAAGAATAATGTCTTAATAAAAACATGCTCTAATTCTTGCCCTCTCCTTCATTCATCATCCTAGCGTGTATTCCTAGTTGCGTCGTCAGCTTACGCTTCGGAGCCTAGGGAACGCTGTAAGGCATGGTCCTAGATTTGGCGGAACTGGTTATTACAATGGAGCGACTGCCGTCTGATCTCTGTAATCCTTTTCACAGGGAAACCAGATCAACAGAAACATGACCCGAAGTAAGTTGTTACTGGCCAACATTGTCAGAATTTTTCAGGCTGCCCTAAGGCATCTGACACAGTCTCACGAATGCTATCTATCGATAACAACCGGGATCAACGGCTTAACGTGCCTTCCGAAGCACGGAGGAGCTCAAGATAGAAAATGCCACTAAATGGCGACCAATCCAATAGTGGTCGCTTGACACGCGCATTCGCTACGGAAACACGGATCGCGCTCGACTAACGAGCTCCATGAATTCTTGTCCTCTCCTTAATGTTACACAAAACAGACCGTCTTAATGGGACAGGGTAATGTTATGTCATTTATCTGAAATTAGGGAAGATGGTACAACAGCTGTCTTTACACCAAAAGTATGTCTTTCAAGTTTGGTAACGTCTCATTTTTATTCTTGACTTCCGACCCTGTTATTACTTTGCATAGGTATTACTTTGCATAGGTTTAATAAGATAAATAAATTTTATTTTTAAAAATGGTAAACCATTTCGAATCGGTCTGAGATTTGAGGAAATGGACGTTTTATGACTTTTAATATTTGTAAGTAAAAACACTTTATTGCACTATGGAAAATTAATTAGAGAGACCATCAGTGGCGAAGCCTCCACAGAACACGATTCCCACCGGCTTACCTTGGCTAATCTCTAATATATACATATTTTTAATTATTGATAATAATAGCTTATCCCAGCTTATTACTCTTCCACGAAAATGTATACACTATACCGCTATTGTTCTTAGCTATACCCATATACCTACTTATATGACACTGTCATAAAATGTAAGCCGACGACTGACGGCCTTACCGGTAATACGGAAACTAAGGAGTCTAATTATCGCAAGCGACACAATTACATTGTGCGCTTTGTAAAAAGTATTCTTCAATACGCTGGATACAAAATACGCAATGTATTTGAAATCGCGCATACGCACACACACACGATTTAGCAATGGTAAGACGCAATCCGCGCCGAGTACACGCCAAGTGAACTCGCTCAAGATATCGGGAATCCAAATATTTCCAATGTATGAAATTGACACACACATACATGTCACTACTACATGAAAAGTACTCGTTGATATTGTTAAATGATAACCCGATTTAAGATAGCCTACCAAACTCTTTATAGGTCCTTTCGTATCACTAGAAAAGTTTTCGTCCAATTAGCGCTGCCGCAGCAGGCCGGCCATTGGCCGCCGGCCAATTGTCTTTCTAATTCGGATAATCGGACGGATTGTCACTATGTCACTTCACTTATTATGCGCGCATTTGCACGGATTAATTTTATGCTATTTGATTTAATGTGATAAGTGATTAGATTGTGGTATATAGTTTAAAATAATCGAAATTAGTGAAGTTTAACACAGGCTGTTGTGTATTCTGATATAGTGTTTGTTTTGTTTCATCGTAAAGGTTGGTTTGTTTCATTTTGTTTTATGTCGTTGTTGTTGTCAGGCGAGAAATGGCGGCAATAGTACAAATAGATTGTTGTCTTACAGATTACTTATTGAATGAATCAACTTCGTTCTCAAAACAATCGTTCGATAATAAAAAATATATCATTAACCTTGGACGGGCTCATCCCGATATAAAAATTGATTATAAGCGTAAGGATGGGTTATTCAAACATTTTCACAGTTCGATGTATGATAAATACAATTGGATAACAGGCAGTTGCAAATTAAATAAGTTATTTTGCTTTCCATGTCTGCCGTTTTCCGATACAAATAGTGCTTGGAATAAAATGGGTTTCTCAGACATAAATAATTTGACCAATTCGGCTAGAAAACATAGTCAAACTGAAAAACATTTACGCAGTTGTTTATTGTTACACGATTTTGGAAATAGTAGAATAGAATCATTTCTCGGCAATAATTTTGAAGCCCACAATCGTAAAGTAGAGCGTAATCGAATCTTAATGAAACGTTTAATAGACACTGTTGTTCTTCTTGGAAAACAAGAGTTATCTTTCCGCGGGCATAAAGAAAACCTAAATTCAGATAATCGTGGCAACTATATAGAAACATTGTTTTATTTGAGTAAGTACGACAGCGTTATAGAAACCCATTTTGAACAATGTTCATCTACTTCACACTCCGTGTTTACCGGGCTATCAGGTGACATTCAAAATGATCTTATACAGTGCACCGCGGCAGTAATTCTAGACGAGATTAAGTGTGAAATTAACCAAGCCAAATTCGTTTCAGTCATGATTGACGAAACCCCGGATGTCAGTCATAGGGAACAGTTGTCTGTCATATTTCGTTATTTGACTGAAAATGGTCTGGAAGAAAGATTTGCAGGTTTTTACGACGTAAGCGAAAGCCGGACAGCGACTGTATTAGCAAATCAGTTGCTCGATATTCTTGAACAATATCGCTGTAAAGACAAACTAATCGGTCAGACATACGACGGTGCGGCGGTTATGTCAGGAGAACGCGGAGGCGTTCAAGCGATAGTAACGACTCAATGTCCTCTCGCGCGTTTCGTACCGTGTTATGCCCACATCTTAAATTTGGTTTTAAGCAAATCCTTGGAAAATATTTCGGAATTAAAATCATTTTTTGGCCATATCAATGGAATTGTTAGGTTATTCAATAAATCGTCGAAGCGTTCAAATCTTTTAAAACAGTTTTCCGACCGTCGTATGCCTGGAGTAGCCGAAACGCGGTGGCATTATCATTCGCGCATTATTAATGTCATATTTAATTGCAGGTTAGATATGATTGAAATCGTATAATAGATGATCCCCAATCGTGGGATGTCGATTCTGTATCCATGTCGGAGTCGTTTGTAACTAAATTGGAAGATATGCAATTTTGTTTCCTTTTGCATGTTTTTTCGGAGATTTTTGCCAGAACAGACATTCTATTTGCTTTGCTACAAAGTAAACAAGTCGACATCGAAATCTCCATTAGAGAAATTAATGCCTTTCAATCTTGGATGTCAGAAGATTTTTTAAATCAGTTTGATTTTATTTTCAGTAGTATTCAGGAATATTGTGAACCACCACGACGACGCCGGCGGCTGGACACAGAAATTGACTTGAAAACACAATACAAGCGTTTATTCGTTGAAATAATAGATAACATTAAAAGCCAAATAAACACCCGTTATTCTTCGTTTCAAAACTTAACTTTTCTCGATTTAGTCAACAAGTCGAAATACGCGAGTTATCGTAGTAGATTTCCCGAGGAAAGCGTGTCTGCTTTGATAGTCGGATTCCCAAACATGTTTGATTTTAACGCATTAAAAAACGAATTAAAAGTTTTATATAGTACTGCATCAATTAATAATTTAGATGTGAATGAACTTTATTTACATCTTTTTAAGTCCGCGTTGAATGAAGCTTTTCCGCAGCTTTTAATTTTATGTCAAATTATTTTGACTCTTCCTGTATCGGTGGCTTCCGCTGAAAGGTCGTTTTCGGCATTAAAGCGAATTCATACCTATACACGGAACAGCCAAAGTGAAGCGAGATTGTCAAATCTGGGAGTAATTTCAATTGAAAAACACCTTTTGTTAAAATTGCAACAGAAAAGCGACTTTTATGACAAAGTTCTGGCTCATTTCGTAAAGAAAAATCGTAGGATCATGTTAGAATATAAATAATAAATGATTTTATAGTAACTTCTTCGGGTTTTAGAATCACTGTCACTTCACTACGCTTTCCGCTGTCTGTGTGTATGTATAATAGGTATGTATGCTGAGATTTTTAAAACTACGCAACAGATTTTGACGCTTTTTTTTTATACATAACGATTAAAGTACGGGCTAAGTTATACGACGACAACAGAAGACAAGTAACAAAATGAAACAAACGGTATTTCTGCTGATATATATATTTCTTATAGAAAGATATTTCACTTATTTTGGTTTTTGTTTTTCTATATATTTATAATCTCCGTGCGAGTGACGTGTGCTTTAAACGGCTTTTTTCAAAGCCACTTTTATCATACTCGACATGCACTGTTTATATCATACCTGTGATGTCTTGCATGGTGAAGGTGGTGAACACTAACAACACCCAGCAAGCATGATCTGTCGCATGATTTTTCAACGCAACACAGGCAAAGCACAATACCTAACATTTCGTCGTACTCAGTTATGGGAAAGGAAGGTTCTCACAGTCTTTTTAAGGTATTTAGGTAATTTATTTCATGTTTTTTTTTACAAATGTTAAGTTTTGATTATTTACGCGTCGGCCGTTTTTTGCTCGGGCTTTACCTCTCTTTTTTTCACCCCACGCCACTGTAGGCTGGCATCTAGTGGTTGGCTAGGAACCACGTCAGAGGTCGAAAGCCGCTTCCGAAGAACTCTGACACCAGGGCATACAGGGTCGATTGACCTCTCGATACAAACGGATGACTTTTAAATATTATGTGATTTTACAGAGTGTGATATGTTTTTGGTATATATAATCTTTCTGCTTCGCATTTCAAGTTTCCGTCTCTTGCTCAAAATGTTTAAAAATCTATGGAAACCTCTCAAAATTATTCCACTCGTTCCCTCAGGAATTCAACTGAATTATAAAATAGCCTTTCGCAACCGCAAGCACGTTTTCCTACACGTATTCTTGGTTCAACAATTTTTATGTCTTGTGAATGGAAAGGCGGCATAAAAGTTGTCACTCGACTTCAAAAAGTCTCATCTGAAGATAATAAAAGCTAGAAAATTACTCTTGTAATATAATTATAATCTTCATTTGATATTTGCTTACCATTCGTGTAAAAAACTTTAATAATATTAAAACTTTCGGAAATCTACCCAACATTTCCGTAAATTTTGGTAAAATTTCTTGTAAATTAGGAAAAATTGCTGTCACGCAATAAACACAAATTCGAAAGAAAATTGTAGGTTTTCATTGTATTTTTTTTTTGTTTTTTTTTTCTTTGGTTTAGTTTCACATACCAAACACACTGTGATTTGGCCAGTGGTTTTAAAATAACCCGTTATATCGTAAAATTTCATTCAAATATCTCGTTGATAGCACAGAAAAATTACCTAACGGCGATTCATTTTAACAATTCACTCGGCTATATTTTGTCCAACTCTAACAAAGCCCATTTTTTTTAAACAAAACAATTTTTACGACACCTCTGCAGGGCTTTTATTCTTAAGGTCTTCAAAGTTTTTTATCACTTTGTTTTCATTGTTACATAAAAGCATTTCTTTCTTTGTCTACATTGCAATTGTTAGCAGGTGATAAACTAAAAGGATTTGTTTGTAGGTACATTAGATATTTACAAAAGCACTAAAATTTGTCCTTCTGAAGAAATTTTTGGATTTTTTGTGTAGGTTTGTAAATATCTTAAGATTAATCAGCCTTTATATCTCGTTCCTTTTTTACGGGTCTTGTATTTTCGATTTATCTCGAATTATCGTTTTTCCTGTTAGTCTTTAGATACCTTAACTTTTAAACTAACGCACTGCATTTTTGAAACAGAGATGCAGGATAAAGTGTGTTTAAAAACTGTTTACTTCCCTTGTAACACGGTTGAAACGTAAGAAGTATAAAAACATTATACCAACTTATACGTTACAACAATAAAATGATTTGATATAATTGTTTACACAGTGTCCCGAAGTCAACAAAACGATAGTTAAAAAATTTGCGACATTAATATACTTTTATTTTCATAGTCAGACTTGAGTTTTATAATCTTACTTACTAATACAATGGCTGCTACCGATCACAATGTTTCTAACCAAAATTATTTGTAAATCGATCTTCCGAACTTCTCAATTTAACGATATCTCAATCTCTCTGCATAAATCCGGTTGTAACTGCTTTGGGCGGGATCCGACCGATTTCCAATGAAAACAAGCTACTGACAGTTTCGCTATGTCGGCCATTATTACGTTTCTATGACGGTTTTATGTTATGAGCGGAAGCGATTTTTATGTTTGTTGGATAATCTCATTGGTAAAATATTATTCAATTATTCATATTCACTTTAAATTTATATTCTAAAAAACAAGAAAAAGGGTACACGGTATTAAAAAAAGGAAAAAATGAAAATCTATTATATTACACACATTATTAAGTAATAATTTATTACACCGTTTAAGTGCAATAAAGAATTGAAATAACAATATTCACATATGAACAAAACGAATCATGGTATAAAAGTGTTTTTAATTAACTATAATAATATAACAAGGTAATCCTATTAAGAAATATGAAAATTGTCATCAGGACGTAGCCGGATGTTTATCCGGATTATTGGATTGATTAAGGTGTCAAACCTTAAAAGGACAGAGAGATATAAGTATTATTTTTTTCTTATGGTCTCTTTTTAGGTCTATAATAGGTTACTTTACTGTGTTCACATTTTGCAAAATATTTATACAGAACAATACATACAATATACTAAAAAGTAACCGATACAGAAAACAACAACGAAATTGGTAATTAATTTCAGCAGTAATTAGCATTTAAAGTTTTCTAATGAAGAAAAGTGGGAGCGTAGTGGGGACGTCTTGCTATCTCTTTTGTACGTACAAAATCAAGTGGCAGTGACGTCACTCCACCATTACGTGCGTCCTTTTCTTGACAGTATCCCCTTCCATAGGATTTCAGGGGCTTTTATCTTATTTAATATTGAACGGATTCAAAAAATGCTTTCTTTTTTCGAATTCACGGACTCATATTTGTGATATGAAATATAAAAATTGAGTCAAGTAGCCTAATGGAAAATAAACAAAACGCCCCCGTTTACAACTTATTATCTTTATTAAGCTTCTGAGTCGCAAAACTTAGACCGTCCATTTCCCTAATTGGGCCAACCCTTTAATATGACGACTAAAAAAAGTTTGGTCAGCTACAAGGCACAAATTAAACCACAGTTAAAATGCCAGAGGGTTGTCGCGGATTGCTTAGCCTGATAATTGGTTTTAAATCTAATAATGTTTGAATAATTTATTTGAACGTTTTAACCATTTTGTGATTAATTAATTAGAGTCATTTTTTAAGTAAATACTGATTTGCTTTTTTAGGTTGTATCAAAGTGGAACCAATTACGTTTGTTTGTATGGTTTTGGTTAGTAAATATTGAACTAATGTTATGAATATTAGGCGTATTTTGCAAGCTGATAGGTTTTCGTATTTGATTGGATAAATTAGAGAACTTTCTGTTGATTGTGCTTCAGTGAACGATATAGACCGCTTCACTTAAAAAGAGCTGTGGCAATTAGTGGAACTACGAGACATATGTTTTGAAGGTAAAATTCCGCTGAACGAAAACACTAGCGTGTTCTTTTTACATGAAACGACTTATACAGAACAAAGAGCATCAAAACCGCACTCTTATAAATAAACATTCCATTCTCAATGATACAGCATGCAATTCTAATTGGTTCGCCAGTAGTAATGTGTTGTTGATATATGTATATAGTTATATTTCCGTCATACGAACGATTAAAAAGTAAAATAAGCATTTTTTTTTTAAATTAACCCTGTCGCTTACGCCAAGAAATGGAATGGGAGGTACAGGACATCCAGCTGTTTGGCGGGTCGATGATATCAGGAAAATAGCTGGCAACAACTGGATTGCGATGGCCCAGGACAGAGATGGTTGGCGTATACAGGGGGATGCTTATGCCCAGCAGATATAGTAAGTAAGTAAGTAAAAAAAATGTATTGCACCATAGAAAGCTGATGAAAATTTAAACAAAAGCTTAGCTCTGATTGGCCATAAACAGAATAGTCCTCTATACTAACAGAATAACGTGTTATCCATTACGCAATAGAGAACTAAGAAATTTGGTAGATAATTCAATTGTTGTTTTCTTATGTTTTCGCGATTGTTATTCATTAAATTACACTATTTTAATACGGTTTTATCGCGTTTATTACTTATTTATTTACACCTGACGTTTCAAACACTTTACAGCCATACCATGAACGCTGTAAAGTGTTTGAAACGTCAGGTGTAAATAAATAAGTAATAAACGCGATAAAACCGTATTAAAATAGTTTAATTTAATGAATTCAATTGTTATTAATAAATATAGTAATGAGAGTGATGAGCGTAGAATAAGCGAGGAAATTTTGTAAAGATCGTAGCAAATGGAAATCCGTAGTCTCTGCCTATCCCGACGGGAAAAAGGCGGTATGTACATACATATGTATGTAAATAAAAAGTGAAGGACGTAGATTGTCTAACAATTAAGATGAAGTATACAGAAGACTTCTTTCAGTGAGAATTATACCAGCAAAATGATAAGAGAGACAGTTGAAATAATAGGATTTAACGACTCATGGACCAAACAACAGCCTTAGGCCATGTAACATAATTGATACTATTGTTCGAAATTTAAGCTAAGCGATTTAAGTTAACTTTCTATTAAACATGTACTGTGGCAGTTTTTTTAAAGAGCAATGGTAAACCTCGCCCAAGAAATAGTTCGAAAGAAAATCCCAGTTCATCTAAAACTTTTCATCTCCAAAATTTGAGCCGGATTTACTTGGAGCCCGAAGTTAACGCTGATTAATTATTTCAGGTAAAATCCATATCTGTGACTAATTGTAGGTAAAAGTTAATTTCAATTGCGAAGTTTAGCGATCGAAAATTCTAAGGAGAGTCGAAACGTTCTCCCATCTCTTACCAATAAGGCCGCCTTTGCTCCATATGGTTAATCTTTTGTAATTGTACAATGTTTATTTCTGTATGTGGAAAATAAATATATTGTGTATTGTATTGTATCTCTTAGGTAAAATACATAATGTAAAGATTGTATGCGCAAACTTTTGGTGGCAGGCATGCTGGGATTAACGATATTGGGTAGAGACCGGCAGTAAGTAGTTATTACTAACTAGCGGTGGAAGTTTGAAAATTTATTCGGTAAGTAAAAATGTTTTGAAGTGAGAAATGAATCAAATAAAATATTTTTACAGTACAGCGTTATACAGTTGTTATCATATAGAAAATCGGACATAGAAATGTTACGAATTTAAATATCAATACTACATCTTATTAATCTCACAAAGTTTGTTATTTGTTATAATATGTGCTGGAATAAATTTGGTAAATATACCCTCAATACATGGCAGTTATTTGTCAAATACACCAAACAGGCAAATATAAATATCCAAGTGTAGAGCTGGCATAACAACCAAAGAACAAAAATTTTTCATACAAAACCAGAAAAATATGCAAACTTTTGAAAATAAAACGCCGTCTAGATTAACTTGCAAACTATAGCTATTCAGGAAATCTTGTAACTCTAGTCGGGACTGTATTAACGTTATGTATAAGGCCTCGGTCACAATGACAGCAGGGCGCGGGCAGGGCGCAGCAACTTTACCTTAAAGATAATAAACAGCGTCACGGCTCGACCTGTCGAACTGTGACATTATTCTGAGTCAGAGTCTTATCACTGTCTCATTACAGTTTGTAGCTGTTAATAAATATATTTTTTATCTATGTATCTAAAGCTTGCGAGCCGATCACGGGACAAGAGAGCGACTTAGTGTTACGTTTAGGAAAACAATGTTCACGAAAAACAGGCATTTAACATTTTCTATACTTTAAATTAAAATTTTCTTTTAACCGTTAGTTAAGAACTTAGGTTCTGACTTTTAATTCGCCTCTTTCTGTGAGATAATATGAACAGATGTACCTGTTATCGATCGTCAATACCGATTTGATGGCAATCAGATAAACCCTAAATGGTTTACGTTATTCAGCACATTTTTGTGGTTGACATTGTATCTTGATTTTAAAAAAAGTATTATTATAAAACACACCACACTACAGATATTAAATGAAGAGATAGATCCGGGGAGAAACGAAATTTATGTCTGTGGACGCAGCTTGACTTGCAAACATCTCACGTACATTTGGAAACGATTCCACGCGTTGAATGAAACGCGTCGCTCACAGATTCGCTTTTGCTCTCGCACCGCTGTGCTGCCACCCCGCTTTCGCTGACTTCGTGTCCGACACCTTATGTCTGCAACGCTAGGGTCACCTGTTGCGACTTTATGATTGATATCGTGGCCATGTGAGCGATTTAGTCCACGACAAATACAAGTTGAAGTTCAACATCATGTTTTTCAACTAACGTCGATATTTAAAGTATGTTTTCTTAGTTGTGTCCTCAGTATGCTTATGATTAAATTAGTCATTGTTCTATATATTGTTCACTCAGTCTGTCTATCAATAGAAAACAATAAAGCACAATATGTTCCCATGCTTACATTAATAACTACTATTATTAATCTAAGCTCCCGTGGGATTCAAAATAACCATATCAGGGTCTACCTCACAAATGTAGTTAAGTTTTTTTTATATTATTGTCTTATCTCAATTCATTGCAAGGTGACGTTTGCCATGAGTGACGATATCAATAATATTCGCCTCTGATTCTGAAGATGGCTCTGGAAAACGCACTTTTGTAAATAAACAAGCTAACTTTTCACTCAACTCCTAAAACTATAATATGAAATGAAACATTGAAAGTAATTCCTCCTATTGGAAAATTGTAACAGAAGCATTTTGCCGGAAACAGAAAAGTCTCATGTTAGAATTGTCGACTAAATCCCCAGTCCTATGGGACGATCCCGACGTTCAGTAAAAATGGCTTGGTATTGTGAGCGTTTTACTACATTCATTGATATCTATGGTAGTTAGACCAGTTTTGTTTTACTGTTCAATAGTATGGTTATGGAGATGTATGAGCTTTGTGTAGTTGTAGTTTTTTTTGGACAAAAGTATTATGAATACAGAATTTTTGTCCCACATGCAATCTTTTCTTAAAAGGTAATTGGAGTTAGAGAAAAAGAGATTAGATAAAGCACAAATATGTGAATTGATTCTTATACGCAAACAAATCTATTTATCACGGCTCATTTGTTAACGGCATCTGTGGTCCGGTGATTATGACCCAGAGGTCGCGGGTTCGATTCCCACGGGAAGCAAACTTTATTTAGTTGTTTCCAGTTCGGTAAGGACATGCAGGCTTGAATCACCTGATTGTCTGAAAATAAAGATGAATGCGTGCTTCGGAAGGCACGTTCAGCCGTTGATCAAGGCTGCCATCTGGTGGTCGTTAAAGGAACCACGTCAGAGACCGAGAGGCGGTTCCGCACAACTCTGAAATCAGGGTGTGCATGGTCGATTGACAACGTAACCTACTCGAAACGACGACGAGTACAAATATGTAAATTGCCTCTTAGACACAAACAAAACTATTTAGCACGCATACAAATACATAGTACTTATAAAATATGACTGAAAAATACGAAACGTTCTCTTAAATATCTTGAAGAAGCGGGATAAATTAAAAAGGATGTATAAAATAGGAAAGAATATGCCAGTCACTGGGTATATTAATAAAATGTCAAACATATTTCGCAGCTCATCACATCTTGTCACTTGTCGTGTAACCTCATTAAAATCACCTTTTACAACTTGTTTCAATATAAACTTGATGTAAAATTTAAATTAAATTTCCTTTGCGCTGTCAATGATGTTCACTTAGTGCAGCTGACATTACATTTTATTTTTTTTTATTTTTTCGGGTTCCGCAAGCCGTGGTAGGTGATTCAAGCCTGCAATGTCCTAACCAAACTGGAAAGAACTAAACAAATTACGCTTTCCGTGAGTCAAAGGCAGACGCCTTAACCACTGGACCACGGAGGCAGTTTATGGCCGCTTCCTGCTGATCATCATTCTATAAATTCTTGAATGAATTAATGAATGATTGCACGATTGAATGAATGAATGATTTAATGAATAAAACTTTTTTTTTTTGAGAGATTCTTGTCTGTGAAATGTAATATATGAAATGATGATGATTTAAATCTTTGATTAAATATTTTTTTTTCTATGTGTAAATGGTGCAAAAAAGTGTTCATTCATTTATCCCTCAAAAGCAGAATACGGTCGTGACTTTGACTTGTTAACCATTTGCTATAACTATTCGATTCCCTTGTTATAAGTTCAAAGACAGACTTGGAAATTCGACCTGTCTGAGAAAATGTTAGCTAACTTAGTTTTAGTCCTGTTAAAGTAATTTTCAGAGGAACACAAAAGGTATTAAAACCAGCTATCTCATAGCGATACATTGAAGCTCTAATTGCTAAATGTGAAAGCCATAGTGTCGGTACACGTGTCCTTTATCCTCTGATGGACAATTCACAAATTTACACTGTGCAAATTTTTACGTACTGATCTTATTGTACACTTGCTGAAAAGTTCACTTTCTTAAAATTGCACATTCATGTGCTCTATATTGTGGCGACCATTACTTTGATAATGCTGTTATATGTAATGTATTGAGACAAAATGTAATAAAATAATTTTATTTTATAAGGAACCATAGCGGTTAAAATAGACTTCAAACTTGAAACTTGTTACTTTTAGTCCCATTTTTAAATCCAGGTCACGAATGAGGATGAACTGCAGGCTTTTTCAGTTTATTTTTGAACTGAATAACGGTTTGAAGCAAAATTTAAGTGACAAACTGTCTGAATGAAACATACAATAATCTTAACTCTTTCATTAGGTTTTTTATGATTCCATATAATATATTTAAATGACCTGAAATTAAAAAAAATATCGCGATTTAATTTAAATACTTTTCAATGTACCCAAAGATTTAAAATAACTACAGACGTAGTCTTACACATACATACGTATTGAGGAAATGTGTGCGAGTGAAACATATACAACTCTATGACAACGCCTCGAATAAAATTACTAGACGATCAGTATATTCGAGCCCTACATTTTTTTGGAACCTTTTTGGATCAACGGCTTAACGTGACTTCCAAAGTACGGAATCATCTTTATTATCAGACAATGAGATAATTCAAGCATGCGACCAAACCAAACTAGAAACAAATACCTAAGTTTAATAACTAAGTTTGCTTCCCATTAGAATCAAACCTGCGACCTCCGGGCCTAAGGTAATCTCTTAAAACCACTGGACAACGAAGGCGTGGAAGATCTCAAATAAAAATAAAATTCCCAAAATTCCCACGGAATTAGAGACTCTACCAGAAGCTACAGGATAAATTGATTGCTAAAGCTGGTGTTTCAAATGATTTTCCTTTCATAATCGGAAATACACATGATTCTCTAGACCTCATTTATCCTGATTGTCTATACAATCAACAGACGCTCCGGATCTACAATTTTATCGTACCGGGGCAGAAACTTGAGCCAAAAAAATGGGTATTTAGTATGTACTAGCTGTTTCCCGCAGTTCCGTCTGCGTCAAAAAGTAGCCTATGTTTGACCCCGGTTCTTCAACCATATTCATACAATATTTTATCAAAATCCGTTTAGCGGTTTGGCCGTGGAAGAGGAACAGACAAACAGACAGACAGACTTTCGCATTTATAATATTAGTATGGATGACGTAAATTAGAAATTGACCGGTTAATCATCAATCAATAATAAATTTTGAAATAAATAACAAAAAATAGTCAAGTACGTGTCAGGCTACGTGCAATATGGAGTTTTGTAGTAGTCCAAATAATGAAGAATTTATATTTAAAACACACCAGTCTGTACATGTAGCAGGAAGGCCGCTTTGGTTAACAAAAATGGAAACCCCAAAACGAATCCACTAGATGCGGGACGAGATATTGGAATTCGGACACTTAAGATTGATATTCATATACTAACTTTTGACCGCAACCAATCTTTTACCTACTTAATTTTGGTCATCAAACGGTTTAGCATAAGTCCTTGTCCGTCATCATCTGTAAAAATTTCAAGTTATTAACTTCTTTTTGTTTATAATAGTTAGACACAAAAGAATATCAGTTGCATTGTTGTGTTTGTTATTTCCATAACCTTTACACTCTGACTACAAAAATCGAATAATTCTCTCTCTTCACCTTTCGCCCGGAGCAGCCCCCAGATATGTTTCCTCTAGATCCGGACCAGAATAGAGCAGAAGCTAAATGAACTAATGCTAGTGTTGTGAAAGTTTAATGTATTAATCGTCCGTGGTTCACTTTTTCTTTTGAATAAATTAAAGATTTTACTTTCATTTAATACGGCTACTTTCATTATTAAAAGCTTCTATGACCCGCTGTTGAGCATATGCTTCTCTTTGCTAACCTTCTCTATCAACCGTTGCAATCCAGCTGTTGCCAGCTACTTTATATCATAAGACTATATATTCAACCATACTAAAATTGCGAAAGTCTTCTATCTGCCTGTGTCTGTCACGCTATCAGGGCCAAACTGCTGAACGAATTTGGTATGAATATAGTTGAAGACCCGGGGTCAAACATAGGCTAAATTTTTGACTCGGGCGGAGCTGCGAGAACGGCTGGTATAATATTAAATAAATGAACTGTGCTCCCAACGGGACGCATTTCCTTCCTACTTTAAAGACTTTATCTATTATTTTAAGATATCTAGCGTACTAGGGGCCAATTTTGAACTAATAATAATAATAATAAACACTTTATTGCATCAGGAAAATACAATTTTGAGGTGGCCTTATCGCAATAGCAATCTCTTACAGGCAACTCTTTTTGTAGGAAACATTTCAGGAAAAGAGATAGGCATGGTGCAGAAACATAAGTTAAATATAATAGTATAAACTTACACAAAATAAACTAAAATGAACTTACTTAAAGTTACATATCGCAGTACACATATAATATACAGAAAAAAATAAATAACTGTAATATAATAACTCAAATAATGATGTAAGATCAATTTTAGGACCTAACGTAACATCTCACAAAAGTAACTATGTCTTTTTAATCAATTTTTTTGTTAGTGTTTAGCTTTGAAAAAAAAAAAACATTTTAAAACCGAAATTGTGATCAACGCAAGTTAAAAATAGAGTGTAATTTCCATTGGTAAATTGATAATTGTAACATAGAACAGACAATAATCATGAACACCGAACAAACATTACGTGGCGATATCATATGACTGTATTGCTACAATATCGAAATTCACATTACACGGCGATATGGGAAGCGTTATAGTAGTGGGTCACGAAACGCCATTCTACCTAACAACTGTTACAACAACGTTATTGGGATATACATACAGTTATTAAGTCTAGCCAACAAGTGGATAAGATTTGGGTGTGAAAAGTAGAGAGAGAGAGAGAGAGACATTGCAAAAAACCGACAGAGATATAATTAATCTACCTATCTTAGTTAGTATTCGCTTATTTCGGGGGTCACAAATCCGTACTATTTTTATAAGTACGAAAGTAAAGTCTATCACGGCTAAACCATTAAATGGATTTTGTTGAAATTTAGACTAAATACAGGCTACTTTTTGACATAGGCCGGAAACAGATAGTTAATCATAATTTAACCTATTACATCCATGAAGTTCGATTACTATTGACCTATACTCCGGATATGAATATACTTGATTTTTTCCGCAGCTCCGCCTGCGTCAAAAAGTAGCCTATGTTTAACCCCGGGTCTTCAACTATATTCATACTAAATTTCATTAAAATCCGTTCGGTTTGGCCGTGAAAGCGGAACAGACAGACAGACAGACTTTCACATTTATCATATAAAAATGGATAAATGAGTATTTATTTATAAGTGCAGTGTTAAGATACTTGGGTATCCATAGAGATAGGTACTTATATCGAAGTTACATATGATGACGTTTCATTCCCTGACTTAAACAAATTAACAAAATAAACTTTATAAGAACGATAAAAATGTGTATTACAAAATCAAATTTAATGTTCGTATCAACCTTAGGTAGAAACTCTAGTCCATTTCAATTTGGAAAATGAAAATTTTATGGCCAATGATCACGGAACGTAAAGTTATTCTAGACTGCTCACAATTGCTAAAACCGCAGAATTATTACGATAGTACACACAGTCATAATAAATACTTAGACTAAATTTTGGCGAACAATAATGTCTGAATTATGGTCTTATTTTATAGGAAAATTTGGTAGAAATGGAACGGGCATTTAAGATTCAGAAAAAATGCTTTCATGCTGTCTGCAATGCTTGGGACGATAGTTGTAAACCGCTTTTCACAGAGCTGAAGGTACTGCCCCTACCTAGTCTTAATATCAGAAAAGTATGCATATTTGTGGAATCACATCAATACTACTTTACTAATAGAAGTGGCATGAACTCTAGAGAAACACTAGCTATAGTTATGAACAGATTATATCAGCCTACTTGTCACAAAAATAATTACAAAAGAAACGTATATAATATGTGCATAGCATTATTTAATTATCTACCTGATGATTTGAAAATGTTGAGAGGAATGACATTTAAGTTAAAATTGACGGAATGGTTACAGAAACAATGTTTTTACTCCGTACGAAAATATATTTAGACTATTGTAAATTGCACAAGAGTAATGACTAAGTAGGTACTAGATATATTTTTCATCAATCTTTCAATGTATTAATTTTAATTTTATTAGTAATTGGACTTAGAGTATATTCGATAATTGTTGGACTTATATTTTTATTTTTATTAATTGTTTGTTAGGTATTTAGTTGACATTTGCATGCCTTAATATGAGGTCAAATACATTGAGTGACATAACTGTATTAAAGAATTTCCTGTACTGTATTTTGGCAAATAAATGATTTGATTTGATTTGAAAATTACCTAAAATTGTAAAACATAAAACTGTTCAGTTTAATTTTTTACAGAACTAAGCCACGGAAAGAACTCTATTTTCAGTGGTATATTTAAAAGCTTAGGGCTCACCCAAAAATTAGAACACCTACAGTGTTTATATTAAAATGTTTAATTGGTTTAGGAGAAGATAAAGATGTGTTTTTTCCGACCAAATCGCAATAATAGTTTTCATGAAAAGTTGCTTAGATTTTTTTGGAATAGACTATCTATATCTAGAATTTTTTCGATACAAATCTATGAAAAGAACAACAAGATATCGCAATTTCAATTCTTCTACTGCCGCGTGACGGATATGACGAAAAATCCATACTTCCACACCAATATTATAAGTGCGAAAGTCTGTCTATCTAATAGCTTCCACGACCAAACCGATGAACGGATTTTGATGAAACTTGGTATGAATATAGCTGAAGACCCGGGGTCAAACATAGGCTACTTTTTGACGCAGGCGGAGCTGCAGGAAACCGCTATTTACTTATAAAAGAACATTAATATTATTTATTTATTGACACTAAAAAAGTATGCTTATTTTTACTTTTAAGATAAAGTTAGCCTTTACCTCCGACAATAACTAAGTAATTTATTTTTAATCTATAAGTTAGGAAGAATTCCGTATTCTCGATCGCATACTTAATTCATATAAAGTCATGTCAAAGTCAAGTCAAAAGTCAAGTCATACATGAAGGCGTATGTATATATTTTTTCTGTTTGTTTTGGTGGAGAAAAGTTAAAAATTTTGGAAGTAAAATCAATACTCAACTGTTGATAAAACAATATCTGCCTCTTTTAATATTACCATGCAATCAAAAAAAAAATCTACGAGAAAATCCAAACCGATTTTTTCCCACGAGAGACGTCCCAACAAAACAAACAAAATTGCCAGACACCGCACACACTTGACATTAAAACTTTGGTAAACAACTTAAATGTGCGGTTGCCAAGAAACAGTTTCAACAGTAATTAGTGCAAAATAGACTTCACTAACGCACACATGTAAATACCGATAGAAGTGGCGAGTTCTCATTGGCCTCGTTCCGTAAGCAAATCCTGTAATTGATAACGTTATTGTAAATTGAATTTTACTACAAAGACATAAGGTTCCAGTATGGGTGCTAAGTTGAAATGCAAATTTGCAGTTCGCTAAGAACAGTAAGCGAATGCCAAATTGTTTCAGGGATGTTTTAATGGAGACGCTCTGGGTCTTTCGTCAGGGAAATGAAGCAGAAGATTCTACATTTCCGAACTCAATGGGATAAAGAATGAGAGGTTTTCGCTAGTCGATACTATTTATATTGAGAGTTCCTTTGTTTCTTTAAAAAAGGATTAACATTTTTTCATAAGATTTTTTTTATTTAACTTCGAGTAAGTAAGCAAACAGGCGTACGGCCCACCTGATGGTAAGTAGTTACCGTAGCCTATGCACGCCTGCAATACTATTACAATTTGAAACTTGAGTTTCAAAAGACGACGTGTGAACGATATTGGAATTCTATACAATTCCTATAAAACGTATACATTACCCAGTTTTGAAATTTTTAAGTGTTTTAGTTGTAATTTCATTTTAGTTTTTAGTTTAGTTTTATTTTTCTCATCAATCATTATGTTATAAATCTAAATAAAGTAGATTTATTACCCAGGATATGTAGACTGAATATGAAGACTTAACAATGTGTTTTATTACAGAAAGCATTCTTTTTATACTTTTCCTAATACGATATAAGAATTGTATGCATTTCCTAGGAGATGTTTACAATTTCTAGATTTCATACATTTCCTGTTACATATAATATAAAAAAGTACAATAAATACTACACCAATCGAACACAGAGAATAAATTGTTGTAGGGCAAGGCTTACATTAGTTTACCACGCCATCTTAGTAGTAAAAATAAACAAAACTTTCAAGAAATCTATACTAATATTATAAATGCGAAAGTCTGTATGTCTATCTGTCTGTCTGTTACAATTTCACGGCCAAACCGCTGAACGGATTTTGATGAAATTGGGTATGAATATAGTTCAAGACCATAGGTCAAACATAGGCTACTTTTTGATGCAGGCGGAGCTGCGGGAAACAGTTAGTATTAAATAAATAATATTTGTGTTGTTTTATATGTATTTTTTCGTAAAATCCGTCACACGGTAGAAAAATAACCTAAATTGAGATGTATTTTAGTTTTTTTCATAGATATGTAGCGAAAAAGTTCTAGATAAAGATAGTTTTTCCAAAAAAAAATTATATAAGCTTTTTTCAAAAACCATCAGACGATTTGGTTAAAAAGTACACATCTTTAATTTTCTTCTTCTACATCAATTTTACATTTAAATTTGAAACGTTTTCAATTACAAATCTCATTTTCACTATTTATTCGAAAACCACATCAGCTTGACACTATTATACAACCTGTCACATTCAACAAATTCAATGTAATTTCACACAAATTCACGAAATACTCGAAATCACTGCATAATTAACAAGTGTTTAATACGATTGTTCACCGTTTTTAATGGCCACTATGGCTTATCATTAATATGTAGGGTTTATTTGATGGTATTTGTTGGGTTTGTGGTGATGTAAAACATCGAGAGTAGAAAAATATTGCATCAACGTCAAAGAAGCGATAAAAATTTCAGGCAATTGGGTATTCTACTAATTTTATTTTTTTCTTTCATATCAATATTTTTAGTACCAGAAACAGAAATAAGAAAGAATTTTTGTAATCCGTTCAAAAATAAATAAAATATAAGCCTTTGAAATTCAGAGGAAGGAGTAACTGTCAAAAATCAAGAAAAGGATGCACTGTGTGTGCAGTGACGTCACTGCCACTTGATTTCGTGCGTACATATGAGATAGCAATACGTCCCCACCACGCTCCCACTTGTTATCATGAAAAAAAAATTAAAATTACTGCTTTATTCAACAACCAATTTTGTTGTTATTTTCTTGCTACCGCTCGCGAGTTTGCATTGCTCGCTTGATCAAAGGCAAAGCCCATGGCCGAGGTTCGTCCCAACTGGGAGCTCTTTGTGCATTTGCCGAAAAGGCTGAGTGGTTAATAGCCCTCGCCTCAAACTGTCCCGCTGTAAATTTAAAAGCTCACAGGAGCTAAAATTGTAGGTCCGTTCAAAAAAAAAAGTTGTTATTTTCAGAATCGATTACTTTTTAGTGTATATTTTGTTTAGTATAACAATATTAACCAAGTATGAACACAGTCAAGTAGCCTATTCTGTTAAATCCGTGCGTGTTACCTACTTAAATGAGCCAACGTCAATTCAGGCCAATTACACTTCCTTCTATACTTTCAAAAGTGTTCGAGAAGCCTATGCATGCAAGGTTATTAGAATTTTGAAACAAGTTTAATATTTTACACACAGATAAATATGGCTTTAAAAAGGGCAGTTATACAACATTGGCCTGTTTTGAACTTATAAAAACAGTAACAGAATGTATCAATAATAAGGTTTCTATACCTGTATTGTCTACATTCTTTGATATGAGTAAGGCATTTGATCTGGTTAATCACAATAAACTTCTGGAAAAGCTTCGGCATTATGGTATTAGGAGGCTTTATATTGGATTAAAAGTTATTTAAAAAGTAGACCTCAATGCACTGAAATTACTAAATTTAACAAGAAAGGCAATACACTTGATAAAGTAACATATAGATCTAATTTTAGAAACTGTAACGTGGGCATACCACAGGGAAGCATTCTTGGTCCACTGCTATTTTTGTTGTACATAAATGATCTCCCCAGTTCTATTGATCATAAAAGTATATTATTTGCTGATGATACCACTATAATTATAAAATGTGACGATGCAGAATCCTACGAAAGTACTGTCAATAAAGAACTTGGAGATGTGGTAAAGTGGATGAATGTAAATGACTTGCGGGTAAATATCGGTAAAACAAACTATATGCAATTTTCGTCATATAACTCCAAACAAAAATCACTTCAAGTAAGCTATGATGAAGTTGTTATTGAGAAAGTGGATACTTACAAATTCCTGGGTATTGTGATTGATAAAAATCTAAATTGGAAAGCACATATTGAAGAACTATGCAATAAGCTTAATCGTTTTGTTTTTGCATTACGACGATTGAGGCAGACTATTTCTAAGGAATCATTATTATTGGCCTATCATGGTTATGTGTCGTCTCGACTAAATTATGGTCTTATTTTATGGGGAAATTCGGTAGAAATGGAACGGGCATTTAAGGTTCAAAAAAAATGCATTCGTGCTGTCTGCAATGCTTGGGTCGACGATAGTTGTAAACCGCTTTTTGCAGAGCTGAAGGTACTGCCCCTACCTAGTCTTTATATCAGAGAAGTATGCATATTTGTGGAATCACATCAATACTACTTTACTAAGAAAAGTGGTATTAACTCTAGAGAAACACGAGCTATAGTTATGAACAGATTGTATCAGCCTACTTGTCACAAAAATATTTACAAAAGAAACGTATATAATATGTGCATAATATTATTTAATTAGCAACCAGATGATTTGAAAATGTTAAAAGGAATGACATTTAAGTTAAAATTGACGGAATGGTTACAAAAACATTGTTTTTACTCTGTACGAGAATATATTGACTATTGTAAATTGTACAAAATAATGACTAATTAGGTACTAGATATATTTTCATCTTTCAAAGTAAAAAAAAAAATTTTATTAGTAACTGGACTTAGAGTATATTTGATAATTGTTGGACTTATTTTTGTTAACTGTTGGTTAGATATTTAGTTGACATTTGCATGCCATAATATGAGGTCAAATACATTGAGCGACATAACTGTTTTAAAGAACTTCCTGTACTGTGTTTTAGCAAATAAATGATTTGATTTGATTTGAACGTTCTTTAAATGGGACCTAAATATAGCGAGAATATATTAATCGAACAATTGATAGACAGCATTCTGACTGCTGCAACTATTTTTTCAGAGATACTTTTCAATGCGAGGTCCGTTAGGCTCTCAAAGAGGCTTCACATCTAGGATCTTGGATTTATTATTATCATAGTATAATAACTAAGTAGTATTTATTGGCCGACTAACAAAGAGTGAATTTACCACGTTAAGATACGACTTTCGCATTCTCTATTATTTGTCTGAAGATGTAATGTAGTTCTTTCTCCCACTGCTACAGCATCATCATCATCATCATCTTAGCGCCTTCCCGGTTGCATCCTCAGCTGTCTGCTTCGGAGCCCAGAGTCCGCTAACAGCCACTGCTACAGCAATATAGCCAAATTATTTACAATACTAAAAAAAGAGAAGCTCGTTAGTCGAGCGCGACCCGCGTATCCGTAGCGAATGCGCGTATCAAGCGACGGAGTGACGCGACCACTATGGGGTTGGTCGCCATGTAGTGGCATTTTCTATCTTAAGCTCCTCCATGTTTCGGAAGGCACGTTACGCTGTTGGTTCCGGTTGTTATCGATAGATAGCAGTAGTGAGGTTGTGTCAGATGCCTTAAGGCAGCCAGAAAAATTCTGACAGCGTTGGCCACTAACACACCTCGGGTCATGTTCCTGTTGGTCTGGTTTCCCTGTAAAAAGGGTTACGGAGGTCAGACGGCAGTCGCTACATTGTAATAACCAGTTCCGCCAAATCAAGGACCATGACTTACAGCGTACCATAGGCTCCGAAGCGTAAGCTGACGACGCAACTAGGAATACACGCTAGGATGATGATGATTATTTACAAGTCTAAAATGGTATTGTTATCTATATAAATAATACTTTTATTAATCTCGGCCAAGTTCGTTTGCAGAGACTTCTTGGACTAAAAAGAAATTACTTTGAAGCCGAATCTTAAGTAATATATGGTGACTGTATCTCTGTACCAGAAAAGTTTGGCGGTAGCGTTGATTGTGTTGGAATGAACAACAATAGATGTTCAAACTCAACATCAAAAGTTTAATTGATTGTGGCCTGAAAGCGGAAATTCAGTAATTAAGTTTGAGAAGCGCTTGCAGACGAGTATGTCTGGAATATACACGACAAAGAACATTGGACCGTAAACCCCTCACTTCATAAACATTTAATCTATAGAATGAATATTTATTTAATTTTCAAAAATAAAATTATTATTATTGTATCTCCTTTTGGATTTCACGGGTTACCCCGGTCCTTTGAGAGGCTTGCGCGGGGATATTGATCCAACGCGTAGAGGCCCTTTGGAGAAGTTGATGTTATGTGGTGCTCCTGCCAAAACCCGTTCTCGGCTATATCAATAGTTGACATTTCCATGAACAGGTCTCGGCAGGAGGAGGAACTATTTCTAATGAGTGAAAAGAACAAATGGGTTATGGTGATGAAGTCTGGGTGGTTTAAATCTGAGTTATTATATAGGAATTCGGACACCTGCCATAATCATGATTACTGACTATTAGTGGCAGGCGGTGACTCGCCACTCAGTGAATGGGCCCCCCAAATAGTCGCCGCATTTGGCAACAGAGGGGCAACATTGGAATGAGCGGCTAAGTGTGCCGAGAGGTGCGGCTCCGGTTTCGCCATCGCGAGTTACCTCGCGAGCGGGTTTCCCCGTTATTACGCCATTACGTGCAATACACTTCCACCCTCGAGCATATAGCTCTTGCGACTCCACTCTGGTCGGCCGGCTAAGGCAAGCCAGAGGTAGGGGTCCTGTCCCTCATCGGCGTCCACTCCGAACTTGGCGAAGGAAGGCCGAAGGTGAGGGACGGATGTCTCCCCTGGGAGCACTCAGGTCCGCGGTGTCGCCACTCACCAACAGCTCGCCACAAGCTGCTCTGCGGAGACTGACTGCACTGGGAAGGGAACCCAGTGGGCGATGGGGTCGTCACATCCCTACGCCTAAATTATTATTAAATAAAACTGAACTAATAAAAATCTAAACCTAATTTAATTTTAATATTAGACGAGGACCTTTTTAACAGTTGCATTTTTGAATATGTATTTAGATATACGTCAGTTTAGGGACAAGGCATTGGCACATTGAATATCAATGCTACCAAATGTTATTTTATTGTTCTACAAATACTTATAACAATGAGTGAACCTAATGCTGAAAGCATCCATACTAATATTATAAATGCGAAAGTCTGTCTGTCTATTACGCTTTCACGACCAAACCACTGAACGGATTTTGATGAAATTTCATATGAATATAGTTGAAGACCCGGGGTAAAACATAGGGTACTTTTTGACGCAGGCGGAGCTGCGGGAAAAAGCTAGTAAGTCATATAATAATAGCGCCCTATGGTTCGGAAAGAAAGTCAAGATCATAGTTATGTTAGCCATTTTTTAATATTTCACAGAATCTGCTGTAGAAAATCTTTAAAAATTTTGAAATAATAAATGTATGACTTACTAAGTACGAGAATATATCAACGTGTGTAGGTTAATATTTTTGCTAAATTATTAACAAAAGATTTTTAACAAACAAAAAAATAAGCCTCTGTTATTCATAACATAACAAAGGGCAAAGTTGAAATTAGTTCAAAAGTGATGGCACACATAAATTTCGGACAATTGGCTGAATTTACAGAAACCTACACCGGTCGGAACAATTTTGAAGACTTGAATTTATTATGAATTTCATTTGGATCCCAGCTCGGCGTTATTGTATAAATAGAACCGGAAAATTAAGGTTGCACGGAAGGGTTAAGATAAAAGATACATTGGAGAACATCCCTAATTATAAAGCTTCTCCTTTTTAGATTGTAGTTTTTTTTTATTCAGTGTGAATTTTTAACAGTCAGCAATTTTTTAGTTAATTTAGAACATGAAACTGATTAGTACCCACTTTCTGTAAAAAATTTTTTTGTCAAAACTGTGTTTTCTTCTCCTTATTTTGAATGAATGAACAAATATGTGTGCTTATAGTATATGATAATAACAAATAAACTTTAATAGAAGTGAAATGAAAAGAAATAAGTCTAATGGAGTATTTTCTTTGTATTGATATTACATGAGTTGGTTAACAACTGACAATTCCACATTTTTTTTTTATCAAAAATAAGTCTAGTATGTTTTCTAGAGAAATTTATTTTAATTACTTACTCAAACTTAACAGTTTGTAACATTCCTTAGACAGAGAGACATGAAATAAATTTGCTATTTCAATACAAATTCATTGATAAACTGAAAGTATTTTGAACGAAAAGTCTCGAAAAATGCTCTCGGTTTCAACTCCTTTCTTTAGAAAAGTAGCCAAGAATTTGGGGACTGAAAAAGCTTGGCAGAAATTCAAAAAACCATTCTGTATTTATTTAACCTTTTAGCAGGGATCGGAAACCTGGTTATAATAATTAACCTGTACATTTTTACAGCTACTGTTAACCTTGCGGTTCGACTTAAACGTGTTAAAACCAAAATTATATTAGACAGACAAAAGGTCTAATATAGTGAAATGAGGAAAATAAATCCTACTTAAATAGTAATTTAGTACCAACCACTTTTTATTCGTAGCTAAGATTTGTAAATAGCTATTCAAATAGCTCCAAGGTAATATTGGGGAAAAAGTCTTTTCGCATATATATGTATGAACTTGTTATAAAATCTCTACACAAAAAAAGCTCGATTTTTGGGTACCTCACGAGCTCACTGAAAGAAACCTAATGAGCCGTGTACTCATTGTGATTCTTTATTAAGACGTAATAAAACCGAACCATTTTTGAAGAAGCTGATAACTGGTGATGAAAAGTGGATCACGTACGAGAAGAAAAAGGTAGTCAAAGGCCGGTCAGGCTTCACAAACTGTGGCGAAACCCGGGTTAACTTGCAACAAGGTGATGCTGTGTGTGTGGTGGGATTGGAAGGGCATTATTCATTATGAGCTATTACCACCAGGTAGGACCATCGTTTCTGAACTCTACTGCGAACAACTGATGAGATTAAAGCAAGAATATGAAAGAAAGCGGCCGGAATTAATCAACAGAAAAAGTATGGTTTTTCATCATGATAACGCTAGACCTCACACATCTTTAGCCACTCAGCAAAAATTAAGAGAGTTTGGCTGGGAGGTGTTAATGCATCCGCCGTTTAGTCCTGACCAGAATTCTTTAGGCAGTGTCAGGTTAACATCACGAGAGGACTGCCAAAACCACTTGTCGCGGTATTTTGATCAGAAGCCTAAAAATTTCTATTGCAATGGGATCATGTCCCTACCTACAAGAGTAAAAAGGATTCGTTCATATTCTTTATTTATTTCTTTTCAGCCTATCTAAGATTTAAGATTTAAGATATTTATTCTCACAAAGAATTACATAATTCACTTACCATGAGAACAAGTGATAAACATTAAAACTTAAGGTTACGCGTACATTTTGCGGTAAATAATTAAATTAAATCACTATACCCTCTAAACAACAAAAATCAACCGCACGAGCACTGGGCACTGGGCACTGGGCGAGCGGCGAGCGCAGATGGAATGCGTACAAAGATGTATGATCGGAATGACGGATGTGACTGGAAGCGACACAACCTTGTGTATAGAATTTCGTATTTGTATGTTGCGGTTTTATTTTGATTAGTATATGTTTTTTATTTTAGTAATTGTTATATTTTGTTAATTTAATAAATTGTAATATAATTATTGGAATCTAAAAAATAAATTACAATGTATATATAAAATTGAGGTTGTATAAGTTAATTAATATGGGAAAAAATGTCAATGAAATAAGTTATATCAAAATCATCATAAAATTTTGTTGTGTAACAAGTTAAATTAACACAACCAATGATAAAATTATCAGCAGAACATTAATAATTGTTTTTTTTTTTTTCATTTTTGTTTTTTTTTTATGCTTTTTTATTACTTTTTTATATTATACAAGTTATATACATAATTATAGAAATCATATGTATTCCTTCTGGATTATAATAATCTCAATTTAATGAATAAATGTTGTTTCTTTTAATACTATTTTTTATTTACATAGGATTTTAATAGCTTTTTAAATGTGTATAGCGATTGAGCTTCTTTAATATCATTGGGGAGTTTATTATACATCTTACAACCCTCAAATAGGATGGTTTTTTTTCCATAATTAGTTCTTGGTGCTCTCAAGACTAGATTGTTCGCGTTGCGAAGTTTTATTTTTCTTAGTTCCTTTTTTTTAGTTAAGATGATTTGCGTGTGTATATCTTTAGTTAGTATCTTACGTATTAATAAACATGTATAGTACCAGTAAGTCTTGCTGATGTCCATTAGCGTAGTCTCACTATAGATTTTTTCAGTGGGAGTGAAATAGTCATAGTGAAACAGAACTTTGACAAGTTTATTTTGCGCTCTTTGTATTGGTTCTAAATTACTTTTTGCTGCGGTTCCCCATATTTGGATAAGATAGTCAATATGTGGTTTTACTAAAGAATTGTATATGCAATAGCGTGTTTTTTTCGGAAGATGTTTAACAATGCTGCGCAAGGCGCCAGTGAGAGATGTTAATTTAGTTTTTATTTTCTCAATATGTGGAACCCATGTTAGCTGGCTATCGAGAATAAGACCCAGGTAAATTTGTTTATCAACCCTGGCAATTCTGTGATTGTTTATTGTTAGTGGTTCATAGTTAATAAGTTTTTTGTTTTTTGCTTTAAATATCATAAAGTTGGTTTTAGATGTATTGATAGTTAATAAGTTGAATTGAAACCACTGATGCAGCCGGTCTAGATCTTTCTGAGCATCAGAAATAACTGTTTTGATTGAGTTGCCAAAGTAGAAAAGGCTTGTGTCATCAGCATAGAGTGTTATATCACCTAGCAACCCTATATCTTGAATATTATTTATATATATGAGTGTTAGTAATTGAGAACGCACTCATTATTAACTTTTTAATGTTGTCCTACTGCCAATATTAGATTGTCATGTTGGCAGTACCTTTTTTTTTTCTCACAATTCGTTCCCAATTCGTTCTTGTCAAAATGTTTTGCCGCTATAAAATAAACTCATCGTGCATTTTTGCAGTTCTAGTTGTTTTATTACAATATCTACGGAATGTCATCATGGTAGCAGAGCGTAGTTGATCAAAAGTCAAGAAATTGTGAAAACTCAGAAGAACGCAAAAACCGGCCGGCGTGTTTTTTTTTACCGTGCGTGCACCTACCTACTAACTAGCTTGGAGCGGGCGGCGGCGTGCTCATTCGAAATTTTGAAGACTCCGTGTAGAAGATGTCCAATTCTGGTCATAATCCATTCCATATTGACCGACTTGTCGGCAGAGACAATTACGCTACCTGGAAATTTGCAGTCGAAGCGTACTTCAAGTTGGAAGACTTGTGGACCTGCGTTGAGGGTACGAACGATGAACCGAAGAAGGAAACCAAGGCGAAATCAAAGCTTATACTCCTACTAGATCCGACTATCTATGTACATGTACAGAACGCCACCACATGTAAGGAAGTTTGGGAGAAATTGTGTCAAGCTTTTGATGACAGTGGTTTGTACAGAAAAGTAGCCCTATTGCGAGATCTAATCACCACCACATTGGACAATTCTAAGAATGTCGACGATTATGTAAACAAGATAATGTCCACCGCACACAAGCTCAGAAACATTAAATTTGACATAAATGATGAATGGCTCGGGACCCTTATGTTAGCCGGCTTACCGGAGATTTATAAGCCAATGATTATGGGTTTGGAGAGCTCGGGAATCAAAATCAGTGCAGACTCAATTAAAACAAAGCTCCTGCAGGAAGTACAATGCACAGAAAATACAGCATTCTACACTAGGAAGCCAGCTGTTCTGGGGAGTCACACTGCAGCAAAGGCCTACAACCAGAAAGGGCCCCGATGTTACAACTGTAATAAGCACGGACATTTTGCTAAGAACTGTCGTGCTCAGAAGAAGAAAAATACAGAGAAAACAGAAGAAAACAAGAGTTTTGTTGCAGCATTTTCAGCTATTTCAGATAAAATGAATCCGGACCTTTGGTATGTGGACTCTGGTGCATCTATGCACATGACCAACAGATGTGACTGGATGTATGATGTGACAAGCCCACCGATACTTACAATAACAGTTGCCAGTAAGTCGCCATTACCTGTGGCAAATATGGGAAAGGTTAATTTATTTATAAATGGCAATGAAAGTAGCAAAATACAGGTAAGAGAAGTTTTGTACATACCTAAACTTGCTGCTAATCTCTTATCAGTGAGCGCTATGGTGAAAAGTGGCTGTAAGGTAAATTTCAAAGAGAAAAGTTGCGATATTTATGACAAAAACAATAAATTCCTCTGTTCAGCCACACTAGTAAACAATTTGTATCAACTGAACACTCACAGAGAAGTCTTTTCACACCTAACCTGTTCAAATAACTTAAATGATGTTGTCCTGTGGCATAGGCGTATGGGACATCTCAATTTTTCAGATGTTAACAAGTTACCGGAGTGTGCAGAGGGAGTAAATTTATCTCCTGCCAAAAGAGAACAAACTGTAACATGCACCACCTGTCTCGAAGGTAAACAGAGCCGACTGCCGTTTAATAACATTGGCTCCAGAGCTTCACACCCACTCCAACTTATCCACACCGACTTATGTGGACCGATGGAACAAATTTCACTCGGAGGTATGAAGTATTTTATTACCTTTATCGACGATTTCACTAGAAAAGTTCATGTTTATTTTTTGAAAGACAAATTGAGTATACTGCAAGTATTTAAAGATTATAAAAGCAGAGTAGAAAATGAACTTGGTTGTACAATAAAAGCTGTTCGTTCAGACAATGGGAAAGAATACTGTAATCATCAATTCGATAGCTTTTTAAGTTGGCATGGTATTGAACATCAGACAAGTATTCCATATTCCCCCCAGCAAAACGGCCTTGCCGAGAGAATGAACAGAACACTGGTGGAGAGGGCCAAGTGTATGCTCTTTGATGCTCAATTGCCAAAGCAATTTTGGGCAGAGGCACTGGCAACAGCGGCCTACATAGTTAATAGATCACCTACTAGATCAATTGGTGGTAAAACTCCAATGGAAATTTGGTCAGGTAAGAAGCCTAACTTATCAAATATAAAGATTTTTGGCTCAGAAGTTATGGCCCAAGTACCAAAAGAAAAACGCCAAAAATGGGATTCAAAATCTAGAAAATTTATATTTGTCGGTTATTGTGAATCCAGCAAGGGATACCGGTTACTTGATCCTGAAACTAATAAAATAATTAAAAGTAGAGATGTCGTATTTTTAGAAAATGTTCAAAAATTTGATAACAATGTGTACTTACCCTGCTTACCTGACAGTGGCCCAGAAGTGCAATCGCCAGAAGAGTCCTGCAAAGAAGGATCACAAGACACCTCAGATCACTCTTCGAGTGAGGAGTACATATCTGGCGATAATGATGATCCATCCTACATACCTGAGGAACCAGTTGACCTCGCGACACCAGTACGTAATATAACGTTACGCCCACGCAGAGCTGTCCGGTATGCAGAAAAGGAGGATCAAGGCCATGATGTAAGTTACTTTTGTCCAGTACTTAATTTGACTGACCCTCAGACAGTTGATGAAGCTCTTTCATCCCCACATGCTGACCAGTGGAAAATGGCAATGCAAGAAGAATATGACTCTTTAATAAAGAATGAGACCTGGTCACTTGTGGATTTGCCGTCAGATAAAAGAGCTTTGCCATGTAAATGGGTATTCAAAAGTAAGACTAATGAGAAAGGTGAGATTGTTCGTTTCAAAGCCCGACTAGTCATTAAAGGATGTGCTCAGAGAAAAGGAAATGACTATGATGAAGTTTATGCTCCTGTTGTAAGATATACATCAGTCCGATTCTTGCTCGCTTTAGCTGCTAAGTACAACCTAGAAATGATGCAAATGGATGCTATAAGTGCATTTCTTCAGGGTGACATAGACACTGAAATATATATGTCACAGCCTGAACTCTATGAACAAAATGCTAAGGTATGTCATCTTCGCAAATCGCTTTATGGCCTTAAGCAGGCAAGCCGTCAATGGAACCTGAAACTAAATGATGTTCTACTTGAAATTGGATTGAAAAGATCAAAAATTGACCCTTGCATATATTATTCTGTTACTGAATTTGAATTGACATTTATTGCAGTTTGGGTAGATGACTTAATGATTTTCACAAATAAAAGGAAAGCGGCAATAAATATAAAAGAAAAATTAAAGGTAAAATTTTATATGAAAGATCTTGGTGACATACAGCAATGTATTGGGATAAATATAACTAGAGACCGAGAGACAGGTGGGATCATGTTAGACCAAGAGAAGTATATAAATCTTATGTTAGAACGTTTTGGCATGTCGGAATGCAAACCAGTGCGCACTCCTATAGAGGTAAATGTAAAATTTGTAAAGAAACCTGAAGATGAGGATAGCAACTTTCCATACAGGGAAGCGGTAGGCTGTCTCATATATCTGGCACAAGTCACACGTCCTGATATCACCCATGTGGTGAGCAAGTTGAGTCAGTTTTGTAATAATCCAGGGATTCAACACTGGCTTGGTGTAAAAAGAGTCATGAGATACCTTCAAGGTACCAAGAGCCTAAAGTTATGCTATCTCAAAGAAGACTCCAGAGAGATTAGCGGATACTGTGATGCAGACTGGGCTAGTGATTTACAGGACAGGAGATCGTGCACCGGGTATACCTTTATATTTCAAAAGGGTGCAATTTCATGGAACTCCTGCAAGCAGCAGACTGTGGCGCTCTCTACGGCAGAAGCCGAATACATGGCGATGGCGTCAGCTACACAGGAGGCATTATGGCTTCAGCAGCTGCAGGCTGAATTAGGTCAGGACTCTAATAGTGCGTTAATTATCTACAGTGATAACCAAAGTGCCATAAAATTAGCTATTACAGATAGTTATAAACCTAAGACTAAACATATAGATATCAGATTACATTTTCTCAGGGAAAATATTGTTAAATGTAAAGTAAAATTTTTATTTATAAATGGTTGTAATATGGTAGCTGACAATTTAACTAAAGGAGTAACACTTGAGAAACATTTGTATTGTTTAAGTAAAATGGGATTGCGTTCTAGAGGGAGTGTTAGTAATTGAGAACGCACTCATTATTAACTTTTTAATGTTGTCCTACTGCCAATATTAGATTGTCATGTTGGCAGTACCTTTTTTTTTTTCTCACAATTCGTTCCCAATTCGTTCTTGTCAAAATGTTTTGCCGCTATAAAATAAACTCATCGTGCATTTTTGCAGTTCTAGTTGTTTTATTACAATATCTACGGAATGTCATCAATGAGGAACAATAACGGACCCAATATTGATCCCTGTGGAACTCCGCAATTAATTGGTTTCGGTTCACTTTGATGATTTCCGATTTTCACGATCTGATAACGATTTGAAAGATAAGAACCCAGCATTTTGTGTGCCGTCCCAGTTATACCTATACCTTTCAATTTATTTAATAGCACTTTGTGGCAGACAGTATCGAAGGCCTTTTTAAGATCAATGAATATCCCTAATGCTATTTGTTTTTTATCAATATTAGTTTTGATTTTAGTTACGATATCTATTGTTGCTGACAGTGTGTTAGATTTTGATCTAAAGCCATATTGTTTACTTGATATAATATTTTTCGATTTTAGGTAACTTTCAACTCGATTATAAATGATTCTTTCAAAGATTTTTGATATTACTGGTAAGACAGATATGGGCCTGTAGTTACTAGGGTTGGATTTGGAACCGGATTTAAATATTGGAGTTACTTTTGCAAGTTTGAGGCTATCGGGGAATACACCACATTCCAGACATTTATTTATACAGATTGTCAAATCTTCTACTATTAAATTCTTGACACACTTTACAATCTTAGTAGTGACACCATCTAAGCCCGAGGCAGTGTTACCGTTTAAATTATTGATTATTTCTTCAACTTCACAAACAGTTGCAGGTGATAGTACAAAAAGTTCAGTTCCATTTGATGATTGATTTGAATTTACACTGAAAACGTTATCCTGATGATACTTCTGTGGTATTTCTTTTGCCAGTGCTTCTCCGATTGTAGAAAAGTAGTTATTGAAGTGTTCGCAAATTTCTCTTTCTTCGGTGATCGTGCCTTTATCTGTTTCGAGTTTCGATGGCGGAGCTATCTTTTTGACTTTGTTACAGTAAAGACTATTTATGAGGGACCACATTTTGTTGGGTTTGCTTTGACAATTTTGAAACGCTGCGTGATAGTATTCTGCTTTAGTTTTTTGTATTAGTTTTATAACATATTTTCTTGTTTCTAGAAATTCATCTCTTATTTTTTGATCATCAGGGTTACGCTTATTCTTTAGCCAAAGTTGATTTCTTTTACTAATTGCTTTAATAATATCTTTCTTTATCCATTCTTGTTTAGGAGGGTTTAACTTCTTCAGTTTTACAGACTTGCTTTCTTGGATGCTAGTTATAAGCTTTCTTTCTAAAGTGGAATAATCGGAGTTTCCGTTCTCAGTATTAGCATTTTCAATTGTTTTGTATAAGTTTTCATAGTTGATTGCTTCGTATTGGATTTCTTTTACAGGATCCGGTTTAAAGTTTTGAATTTCTACATATATTTGTTTGTGATCGGACATGGCAGATTCAATTATAGCAATATGAAACTTATTTTGCGTTATATTTGTGCACACATGATCTAAAATTGATTTTCTTGTTTTTTTTTCACGTGTACAATATGTTTCATCTACTTTGTTTCTCTACCAAAGAGTTGATGTAGGTCTCCTTCAGACTTGTCACCATTGCGATGGATGCCAGGACGAGGACGCCCAGCATGCACTAGAGGACTGCCCAGCCTGGGCAGAAGATCGCGCGGAGCTGCGCGTGGTTGTGGGGGACGACCTCTCCCTGTCGACTGTTGTAAAAGCCATGGTCGACAGCGAGATGTCGTGGAATGCGGTACAGGCCTTTGCGGAGAGCGTGATGCTCCGCAAAGAGGCGGCAGAAAGGGAGCGGGAGGCAACTTCCGATCTACCCATCCGTCGCCGGAGAACGGGGCGCAGAAGGCGGGCTTACGGCCTGCACCTGCAGCTCCCACAATAGTGACCGGTCGGGCGACGGAATAAACGGGATTCCGCCGCTCGACAAGAACGGTCCTGGGTTGAAAGGCGCGTTGGTGTCTAGCGCGCCTTTACCTAATGCGGGTAAATTGAAGACCGGTGGGTCGTCCCGCTGGCCGCTCCCAACGGAGCGAGCCGAGACGAGGCTGCCGAGGTAGCGGCCACCGCGCCGGGGCTGTGGAGCATGAAGAAGCACACGGCCTCGGCAATTAGCGGTTATGATGTAGACACCGTGTGGTTTTTAGTGGGTCCAAGTCCCACATAACCACCCAGCTTCCCCGTTCATTGGCTGGGTGGTAGGCGAAGGCCTTTTCCACACGTTAAAAAAAAAAAAAAAAAAAAAAAAGGTCTCCTTCAGACTCCTCCATTTCTCTTCGACTAAAAATGAATAATCCGAGTTAATATTATTACATTACATATCTTGTTTTAATATCGTAAAACGGGCTTCTATCTTTACATACAATATAGATTTTTAACTAAATTTTTAAGCCACAACGCGTAAATGTGCACCACAATGTTACAAATTCCGTGCCTTCATGCGCTGTGAACACATTACTACAAATGTTGATCGCAGCCTAATGGCGAACTAACTGAGCAGCTGTGTACGCTTTACACTTACAGATTTTCTTTTTATATGGTCTAGGAACCATAACATTTTACAATAGCATAAGCATAAGCATTTTAACATAAGCATAACGCGGTGGACCGACCAAGCGCACCTTTGGACATCCACTGGTCACACCTAATGGTCAAAACCTAGAAAAAGTCGCAGGCAAACGTAGGCCGCTTTAAACCAGTCATTTTGGAAAACATTAACAGTGGCCTATCTCCAGCAGAAGACTAACGCAGCTGAAATAATGATGATGATGATGAATCTCGCCTGTGATGGTGTCGAAGATTGGTTAGGGGGAAAAAAACATTATTAACTGACAGGAGGTTGTGCCGAACATGCAATAGTGGAGATCTCTCGTGTCGGAGGCCAAGATCCTCTTGCCATCGTATTAAGTAAGTAAAAAATTGTGTCCTGCTTATAGACATGTCTTTGTAGATATTGGCTAGCTTGCGTGATTCATCTCTCCATACTTATAACCATTACTAAATTCGCTTTCATAAGAAAAGTTAAAATTCAACTGACTAGCATAATATCACCCTAAATCGTCATCTTTTTCCGTTTTCATCTCTTCTTTTATGTATGTATATGTATAGTTATGAATATTGTATGTAAATCTATGTATGTTTATTTTGCAGTTAAGTGTTTTTTTTCTCTCATTGTATTCTAAAATAATTCGCGCCGCACATAACTTTTCTGTTTTGCCTAATGGTTGACTGGGAGAGAATGCTTTTAGCATTAAGTCCGCCAATTGTAAACTTGTGGTACAATAAAGATTTATAAATAAATAAAATAAATAAGTAATAGCTAATCTTTATCGTCAACTATAGCACTATGATGACCATACCCTAAGCTCAAACAATTAGAAGATACTCGTATTGTCATAAGCTGCATTAAATCACATGTTAGATTTTCATACTAATCGCGAACAGGTTTTTTGTGGCAACACCATGAAATTAGGTTCTTTTTTTCAGTGAAAATCAAGATCGGATGGTGTAAACAATCTTTGATAGCAAGCCGGTATTCTAAATGTTAACTTCAGCACAGGTGAATTCAGCACGCGATTATTTTGATTTCGGTCAGTCATTATAATCTTTATTCCAATAAGAATAAAATATAATATTGAACAGCTTTGTAAATGAGGAAAGATAGCAGTCGATTTTAATTGATGTTTTGCATTTTATTACGAGTTTCTTTTTGTGTACTGAACCTTATTATGGCCGTTACGCGAAATGGCAAAAGATTTAAATGATGGCTTTGTTTCTTTTGAATTAATGTTTTTTTAATATTGTTTTAACTTTTCAAGCACTTTTTCATTTAGAATTCGTTCATATGCTCTAGAGGCGTGAGGTGTTTTCTTTGTGATATATACCTATTTTATTAGCAGCTCAGGAAAGTATTAAGAAAAATCAATTATGTGGCGAATACTTCAAACAATTTCCAATTTAATTTAAAGCTGCTTTGTTTAGTTATACTTTTCATATATTTTTTCTGCATACCAAAACTGTCTTAAAATCCTTTTTATATCATGGCCACTTCCTGTGTAAGTATCACTCATACTTACACACATAATGTACTAATAATATTATTGATTTTCCTTTTAATAAGACACCAGATATAGGTAGAGCCATAGAACACTCTTGTCGTTGGTTATTGATTCATATAAGATGACAGCTTATTAACTGTAATACCAATTACATGTCTGTAATTCAAAGATAAGGTATTTGCCTTAATACAGGTTAATATGATTGCCAGTCACGTAAAATCTTATTACTTATATAAAGACAGTTTAACCTATTTTCTGTAATAAAAATTAAAACAGATTTTAGCATCCATTAATACTAATTTAATTTTATAAGTGCGAAAGTCTGTATGTCTTTCTGTCTTTTAGGTTTTACGGTCAAACCGCTGAACCGATTTTGATGAAACTTGGTACGAATATAGATAAAAACCTAAGGTCAAACATAGGCTAGTTTTTGAAGAAACATCTAGTCGTCTGTTGATTACTATAAATACTTTTCATCCTTATATTTAATTAATATGGATGAAAAGTATTTATACTAATCAACAGACGACCATTGCAAATAGCTCTGGTAAATATGATACCACTAACTCTTCAATAAATTTTGAATAATATTGTTAAAGTAAAATAATGAAAATCAATAAGCAATATCACTAATCAATCACATCTTTATTCTAGATACATCATTACTGAGTGATTCTATTAACCTAGCCAAAAAAAAAGTTTTAATAATCTATTTGTAAAATTTAACACGCCAATCAAAGTCTAATTTTTTCTATTCTATATTTACGAAAAATAAATTTCAATTCTTAATAATGAGCTTAAAATCAAATTATTAAAGATAATTTTTCATTGCATTTAAAGAGAGAGCTCTTGGCGTTTTACAAATGCAATTTCAAAGTCCTATTCATTCGTGATTAGGCTCTATTAACAATGCAGCAAAATACGTCTGCAGTGAAACCTCAAACCAAGCCTATAACCGCATCGATCACAACATTTCAAAGGCATCCGAATCCCTGCACTGATCTTTTGTAATTGAATTCCAAATTAATTGATGTGCTAAGTGCCGTTCCGATCTGAACGTGCCTTTAATTCAATTCAGGCTTTAAGGCCGCGAGGCGTGAAAATACACCATATGACAGATAATTAAATTTCAAAATTGTATTAACATGACACGACACGCGATCCATTGATAATGATCAAGGAAAAATGTGTTATATTGAAATGTTAGAGGTGTTATTTTTGTCTGGGGATAAATTGTCTATAGAGTCAAGGGTTGTCGGAAACAATCTCACTTGAAACTGGACATGGTTTGATGACAAATGTAGGTTTGGCGTTTTGGACAGCTGTATTGCGGGGGCAATCGGATAGAAGGTCGGTAGAGTGAAATCTCACGGGAAAATGGTAGTATGTTTGTTATAACATTTTCAGATATAGATTGTCTATTTACCTATTTACAGTGTCATTACATAAAACTAAAGCACTTTCAATAAAAACAATTATTGGAAATCGTAAAAAATATTTATACCTCACATACAAAATGGCTCGGTACCTATATATATATTACGAAATTCATTAAAAAAGCTCTATAAAAAACTACAATGAAAACTTCAACCAAAAATCCTAATATGTTTTTGGAAGAATACCTGTCTTCGTGTCACATGATTTTTTTGGAATATCGAAGGTAAAATAACACAAAGAAATATCACCAATATTTTATTGAAATCGCGATAATTCTTTAGGTGAAAATAATCCAAATAATTCCATTTTTACACGCCGCATAAAGGGATTTGTAATTGAATTTCGTCTCACAAAAACTTTTCACATTTTCGCTGACCCCACATATTTTCACGTACATGGAAATTTATTTATAGATTCATACCTCTGTATCCCTCAGGCATGCAGGTATTGTAATATTACGCCTTTTGGGTAATGTTCGTTATTTATAGGGAAATCTGTCACCGTAATTGCATTTTTGAGTTAATAAAGAAAAATATATACGAGACTAGCTGCTTCCCACTTCTCCCCGTGCGTCAAAAAGTAGGTAGCCTATGTTTCACCCAGGGTCTTCAATTATTTTCATAGTAAATTTTATCGTAATCCGTTCATCGGTTTAGCCATGAAAGTGTAACAAACAGACTAACAGACTTTCTCACTTACAATATTAACTTGAACTTAAGCTTTCGATAAAATTTGCCCTTGTAATACATTTTTTCCCCTTAACTTTTTTGCGCCAAACTATCTTTCCGTTTCTCCCAATGGTTGACTGGTAGAGAATGCTCTTAGCATTAAGTCCGCCAATTGTTATAAGTATATACACATATATAATAAAAAAGTATATACACGTATATACACATACAAAGTACACACTTTGTGGAACAATAAAGTTTTAATAAATAAATAAATATTAAGTATGGAAGTATAGATATGGATATAAAATTATGGACAGTATGGATACATGTAATATTTTTAAAACTAACTAGAATGAAAAGGTATCAAAGGTGAGCTTTTTCCCTTTTTAAATTCTTTGGTTATGGTGCCAGTAATTTTTATGTAATGTATTTGAGGAAAATGCTATGGAAACAATATTTTTCTAACATCATAGACATAAGAAAAAAGGGTAACTCGTGATTCTGTCAGACCTCATAAAAGCTTCATAAAAAGACATAAAAATATTAGGTTTAGGGCCATAAAAGTATTGACTGAAAAAGTAATAAATTGTTGCACTGTTCAGTTCATAACAACAAAAGTCTATAACGTTTAATATCGTTTTCAGGCGTTTGATAAATTACCTTCGTGCCTTTCCTTTAAATCACGACTAAGACCGACTAGTACCTATTGTTAATATATTTCTGGTACGACCTTGACAGAGGTCGATGTAGAGGGAATTAGAGAGCTAGAAATGATTGATAGGACGTTTTTATCCCTAATTATTATTGTCAAAAAGAGTTACACAACACGCACCGTGCGTCAAACATATATTTATTGACGCTGGCAACTGTGTCAACAATTTAAAATGGAAAATCTTTACTGGCGGATAGAAAAGTAATTAAGAAATTCCATAAAATTTTAAGGTTCTGGTCAGCGAGAGACCATAATGTAAAAAATTGGTGTTGTGGTTATTGTTTTAATATTTAAAAGACGAATGTATAAAGGCGCGGACCCACCGCAGCGCACGGAGAGGCTACGCACGTGCGTCAAGCTTCGCTTTGCAAGAAAATAAGTGATTGTGTACACTGCAACCCACGGATACGTTACACATGACTTGACACGCGGGGTTTGCTTGAAAATGGCGCGCAAGTACACGCGATACACGGAATAGGGACCGGATTTTGCAATTCACTTAGCAATAGATCATCAATCTCACTTTTAAATTCATCGTCTGTCTTGCAAATTCAATTACAATGCCATTTTATGAGTTTATAAATGCGTGGGTTCCACAAGACATATGAATTAAAACTGTGCTGCGCTACAGTTGTATATAGCTGCGGGTTAATATTCGTGTATAGCGTGTGCTGCAGTGGAAACGTTAACCCACGTAGTAAAAAACGAATCCGTGCACCGCGTGGCCGTGCACAGTGTGCGCCGCGGTGGATCCACGCCTTAACGCTATATCAGAAATACTGCTCGAATGTTTTTTTTTGCATATGATTTTATGGTTGAGAATGCTATATCCGCCTATTTTTTAAGAATGTTTATTTGTGATATATTAAAGTTTTTCAATAAGGCCCATCGCATTAAAATGATTATGATGACTGAAAAATGTTTCGAATAAATATCCTTGGGTAAGATTTATGCTTTACTACACACACCTCAGGCTCACGTAAAATAAGTCAAGCATTTTAAAATAACTTTGAAATGCTTGACTTATATTAATAAGTTGGGGCCAAATGATAAGAATTGCGGTTTATTGTTAACTAGCTGTTTCCCGCAGTTCCGCCTGCGACAAAAAGTAGCCTATGTTTGACCCCTAGTCTTCAACTCTATTCATACCAAATTTCATTAAAATCCGTTCAGCGGTTTGGCCGTGAGCGTAACAGACAGAAAGACAGACAGACTTTCGCATTTATAATATTAGTATGGTTACTTAAGACGTATTTTTAAAACTTAAGGCGTTTGAAATATATGTATTATTTTAAGGATTCTATTACAAAAGAAAGTACGTATCTGTATTTCAGTTCTTGGTGCAATAAAGAGGTTTTATTATTATTGTATCTTGTCCTTTGAGAGGCTTGCGCGGGGATATGGGTCCAACGCGTAGAGGCCCTTTGGAGAAGTTAATGTCATGTGGTGCTCCTGCCCAAACCCGTCCTCGGCTATATCAATAGATGACATTTCCATGAACAGGTCTGGGCAGGAGGAGGAACTATTTCTTATGTATGAAAAGTATATATGGGATATAGTGATGAAGTTTGGATGGACATGAAACTGGGCTATTGTAATAGAGATTCGGATCATAAAATAAAACGTGTTAAGAAATGGCTACCTTTTCGAGTTAAAATCTTTAGGGAAATTGGAAAAACGATGACAATATTTTAACCCAGCCGAGTGCCAAATTGTGTGTGCGTTCCCAATTTTTCCTTTAGTCTTTAAAGGTAAATTGCGAATGTTGACTTTAATTTAAATTTGTCGAAGAAATGCTATTACTTTCGCTATTTATAGCCCTTGGAGTGAGAAAATTCATACTAATATAATATTATAAATGCGAATATCTGTCTATCTGTCTGTCTGTTATGCTTTCACAGCTAAACCGCTGAACGGATTTTGATGAAATTTAGTTGAAGACCCGGTGTCAAACATAGGCATCTTTTTGACGCAGACGGAGCTGCGGGAAACTGACTGATAGTTATGACTGTTCAAATTTCGTATTGAATAAAACTTTTTTGAATTAAAAAAAGAGAATATTGGCCTTCAACAAAATGAAGAAAAAAATGAGAAATAAAAAGAAATGCAATATTGTTGAACATGTATTTTCATTATATTCATTATTATTGTCATTATATTCAAAACTAGCTATTTCCCGCAGCGGCATCTGCGACAAAAAGTAGCCTATGTTTGACCCCGGTTCTTCAACTATATTCATACCAAATTTCATCAAAATCCGTTCAGCGATTTAGCCGTGAAAGCGTAACAGACAGACTTTCGCATTCACAATTTAGTATGGAATTTTGGATTATTCAATTTCTTATTTTTATCGTGTCGACGTTAGCCTCAATTATACCATTCTATGCCAAAAATTAGACCATCTGTACAGCGTTATCTGTATATCTGAAAAAAGTAATAAAAGAAGTAATTAGCAAGTCAAACGAAACTTACTACAAATACATGAAAATACCGATACACAACCAGTGCGCTTAATTATTAAAAAAAGTGTGGCACTCGGGGACTGCCGCGGTAAAGCTATTGCATAGCATTTTTTATCAACTTATGCAAATTTGCTTGTAAGCCTATATGGTAGGCGGAGTGGGGGGTGTTAGGTTTTATTTTCGTTACGGAATTTCTTGATTCGGTCGCCGCGCTCAAAGCCCACGATAAAAGCTATGCAATAGCTTAATAAAAAAAAAAACTAACAATGGTGTATAAAAAATGTTACCTGTTCTAGAAATCTTAATTCTTTTGAAAACGATGAAATTAAGCTTTACTAAAGTAATGAAGGTACTTGACACCTGGGGCGCGCCAGTCACCGATGAAATTCATCTTTTAACCTTAAGGCTATCAAAAACGCGCCTTTTGAATTGTTGTCATAATTCATTGTCATCACTAAAGTCACACCAATGTCATGAAAAATTAAAAATCATTGAATTAACCTATAACTTAATGGTTTTCATCGCGTTCATTACTTATTCATTTACACCTAACGTTTTAAACACTTTACAGCGTTTATGATCTAAAATAGTTTTATTTAATGTGTATCAATCGCGAAAATATTAGGAATCATTTAAATTAGTCTCGTTCATTTAATTCTATGCTACGAAATGCTACGAGTGTGCTACGAGAAATCGTAGCAGCTCTACGCCTTACAGAATATGATTTATAAATATCTATGGCTCTTATGGAAACTGATTCCTTTTAGATAACTGCAATAACTTATTTTGTTCAATAGCATGGAATCGATATTTCGGTTAAAAGCAGGATCTAGACTGTCGGCACGCAGGTTATAAAAATGATGTCAAATCTATAAAATGTCTTTACTTTCTATCATTTTACCTCATGAAAGATAAAAATAAGACTGCATTTTCATAGTCCCTGTGTTCAAAAGTTTGGGACATAATCTGAATATACCTTGTTGATGATCAAACATTTAAGTATATTCATAGATAATCGGCCCTTTGCTAAGAAATCTTCAATTCATTGACTATGAAGCCGATTTGAAGCCGTGTTTCGGTTCCCACGGTTTCGCAACAGCGAAATTAACGTTCTGTCAAATCGGAGACGTATATGCTTTGATATCCGGATATTCGTTTCTGCTACGCTGAGTATGAAATGAATGTAAGGCTGTTTTCTCACTGCGACAGTGGCATCTGTGTCATGTCTTGTCATGTCCTGATTTTTGCGATAGTGACTTGTTTTCTCTTAATTTTTTTTGAATGAATAATCGGAGATCTATATTAGTAAAATGACTTTTATTCTGCAAGTTGAGTACTTAATTTAACGTTTATTGAGTTAGCTTAGTTAATAACTTAGTTTCCATGCCAGATACCAAGTAATATTAAACTCTGGCGCTTTCTCGCTAAGATCTACTCATCATCATTTCGTGTAAGTGACATTGTCAATCGACCATGTACACCCGGTATCCGACGTGGTTCCTTTAACGACTACCAGTAGATAGCAGCCGGGAAAAATGCCTTAATGTGCCTTCCGAAGCACGGAATCATCTTTGTCATCGGACAATCATGTGATTCAAGCCTGCAATATCCTAACCAAACAGAAGAACTAAACAAAGTATGCTTCCCGTGGGAATCGAACCCACGACCCCCGGGTGAAGCGAACGCCTCAGCTACTGGATCACGTAGGTAGTTAAGATCTACTTTGGTCGGTGATACAGTAGAGTAATTAAGTACTTAGTACATACTTGTCTCAGTTTACTGTACCAATGTAAGAATATTTCGAGATTCTAATGCTCACATGGATGAGTGTTCATTATTAATTTGGTTGTGTGATGAAGCGTTACATTGCTTTTTTTATGTCCTTTGAAGGTTCTATTAGATCGTCTTAAGATTGACAGCAGTATTTTATTTCGAATGAGAAAATTGATATGAGCTAAAATTAACTTAGAAGCGAATATATTGCGTAGCTATATTTCATTGATAAAATTTCATCACTGTTTTGACATTTGACATTAACCATTTAATAAAATATACCAATTTTCAAATAAGTGACCTATGTTTACAATTTAATATTTTGAATATGTCTTAATTCTTATTAACCTCTCAATGTTAAAACTTTTTTTACTTGATTTACAAACATGCATTGTTTGTATTTAAATAAAAATAATTAATTTTGTATGCAAATTGGTGCACACAGAGATCTATACATTCTATTAACATCTATTGTAATCTTTGTATGACAAAATAAATGATTATCATTATGATATATTTTTTTTCATTTATTAATCAGTTAATGAGATAATAACCTATCTGATAATAAGTGGTTATCGTAGTATAACATGAGCATGTGATCATCTTTTAAAAATTTCAGATGTCTAAACAAAGAAATTTTTCGGATATATTTTATATTTATTTATTTATAAATCTTATTGTACCACAGGTAAAAAAAAAATCTTTAACAATTGGTGGACTTAATGCTAAAAACATTTTGCCCCAGTCAACCATTAGGAAAAACAGAAAAGTTATGTGCGGCTCGAATTATCTTAAAAATACAATGAGAGAAAAAGGAAGCACTTACTGCTAAAGAAACTTAAATAGATTTACATACAGTATTCATAACAATACAAATACATACAAAAAAGAAGAGATGACAACGGAAAAAGATGATGATGGTGCTGATGGTTTAGATGGTTATGTTTTTTATTGCATCAGCATAAACTGCAGGGATGTTTGACGTTGGGTCGATCACAAAAATAATATCAATTTTTCATGGGGTGAGGAGTAAGATATAGATATAAATTTTAGTTAAAACTTATTCATACGATAGGTATTATTGGAAAAAAAAAAACACAATGACGCGAATAAGACTTTACAAAGTTTACTTTATAAATCTTTAAATGTTCCAAAAAAGAAATAATTCATTTCTAATTTTCACGGCATTTGAAAAAACTGAACATTAACTTCAATAGATATCAGAAAAACAATAAATAACGTGACAATTTTTTTGACGCCTACAAAGAAAAATGGGGACGTCATACCGTGGCCCTATTATAAGTAGACCGAGAACTTAACAGCATCAATAATTGATGGTGCAACTTCCACGAACTTCCTCCATTATTCGCCACGAGCACTTGTCAAGGACTTCCTGATCGTTATTAAAGATAGCCATTTTAACTAGACACTCCCCACCTAACAATCACACAGGCGAGATATATTCCCCCCTTCGAGTTTGCAAGGTCGACTAAGCATGGCCTCTAACGTCCTTAAGTGTAAATCTATTTAAGTGTGAATGAACATTTGGTTGAAATTGTCTGTTATAACAGTGTTCCATTTTCGAAAAATAAAAAAATGAATGGTATAACGTAGAGAAAATCCCCACGTTGGGCGCCAGTATAATGTAGAGAAAATCTACTACTAAAGGTTACAGGGAATAGTACAATATTTATTATTTTTTTACTTTACAAATTTAGACTCCAAGGATACACGTTATTAAGAAATATAGATAGGGGTCGTGAGATCGAAGTAGGCACGAGATCCAGTCAGGTAGCCGCTATGAAATAGCCAGCCACTTAACTTTGAAATGACGAGATGATCCGAGAGAGGTCTTCTGGTGGACGCGCGCAGGCTTATATATAGCCCTCGGGGTGATGCGGTGCGGGGAAGCGGGGAAAGGCAGCCGTTGATGAAGGCACGACGTCACAATGGGCATATTTTTCCTGGAATTATTTTAAACCATTTACACGAGCGTCCAAAACAGTTTAGATTATTTTTCTACAGCCAGCCAGTTGTATATAAAACAAAATATATTTTCAAATTTACCTTTTTTTTAGCAGGAAAATATGACACGGGTACGAAATAATATAATTGGTGACTATGGAAATTAAAATAACAAATTTTGAAAATTACCTAGATTGAAATTGTGATTTTTCTCTTGTTGTATAAACTGAATTGTTTCGAAACAGGGTCTGGTTTGATTAACTTGGTAACATATGAATAAGTATTATTGAGAGAGTTTAGGAAAATGTCGAGGAAAGGGTCATAATGAAGTTCATACGAGTTTCACAGGGAGTTCTAATGGTACGTGGGTAAAGTAATAATGTTGTTTTTGTTTTCTGTTATTGCAATATTTTCTTTGTGTTTGTTTTTAATATAAGTACTAAGGGGTAGGCAAAGTAGTTACTTCGTATGTATAGTCCAGTATCCATTCATTGTTGACTTAGGTTTATGTATGGAATGTATAATAATACAAAACAATTTCCTTTTTCTTCCGAGCATGTTATCCCAGTTGCATTCTCAGCTTACGCCTCAGAGACAAAGCACGCTTTTAATCATAGTTCTTGACTGTTGATTTGGCCCTCTGACCCCAGCAAACTCTGTATAGGGAATCGACACCAACAGCCTCTCTACACTGTGCTAAAGTTTTTATACAAATAAATAACTTTTAAACATCGGTCATTTTTTACAGTTTTTTAGTATGTAAAACTCAACCACTTTTATTAAGGAAAATAAGTGAAACCCGAGAAAAAGTAGTATCAACTGACAGGATTTTGTATTAGAGGTCGAAAATACACACTGATATTTGATATTTTTGAAACTCTCGTGAATTTTGAAAAATATCGAAAATCAAATCATTGAAATTGTAAGTTAGTATTACGTTTATAGATTTAGAAGATAAATTGTATGAGTAAGTGACATTTTAGTTATCCAAGCAAAGCGATAAATATTTTACAGATTCGGTAACTTTGCACTTACAACTTCGCTATTTGCAGTCCAAAGTAAGTACTATATTTTCTAGGCTCTTAAGTACCCTTAAGGTTGGTTGGAAAAATCACTTTCCAGATCTTAGCTGTTTCACGGGATGTTTTATAAATAGGTAAGGTCAAGATAGGGATTTATATACCTTCCATTCAGGACCGTCTCTCGGCCTTTGAATAGCATTCTGAAGGTGATTGAGGAAGTAAGCTCAACCCATTATGACTTGGCGGTGCCGTTTGGCGTCGAGTTTTGCTAGTTAAAGTAACTCGCTAATTATAGATAAGAATGGAAGAAACTCCACCACCAACAAGAGGGCTCTTAAAAATAATGAAAAAATGATTGTTCTCCTATGCACGATAGGAGTGGGTTAATTCCATCCAAACGTTAGTGAGTGAGCGAATTTCGTTGGAATCAAGAGATAATCCCCCTTCATTCATTCATATGAGTAACGTGGTCAATCGGCCCTGTACACCCTGGTATTGTCAGAGTTTTCCGGAACCGCCTTTCGGCCTCTGACTTGAACCCCATTCATTTATATTCTTGTATACACTAGCAGCTTCTATTTAAATTATTTCAAAATTATATTTAGTTCAACTTTTGACACTAATTGAATTAATCCTATTTACTACTAAAATTTTACGAGTTACATTTTCTTGCGACAGCTTTAAATTTCTCAAGCATGTCTTTACTCCATCTGGGGAAAGAGTTAAATTTGCAGTGGGTTATTTACTTATAAATTGGTTGTCAGTTTAATAGTGATAATAATGGTCTTACTGAATTTTTAAAGATCACCATGGAATTTTCCTATACTTGGCAATATTTTTTTTTGTAAAAACTTGTAAAACAAAGACAGATTAATAAATAAAAAATAAAAAGCTATTAGGACAAAAAACAGAAGCTTACGATTTAAAAAAAGAATGTGAATTTAAATTCATTGGTGTCATAAATCGAATTGTTCTAAATCTGAACAGTTATAAATCATATCTCAGCTCCCAACTTAACAAGCAACTTGCAATAGCTAATGAAAAAACTTCTCGAACTTCACTTTATCGAAGTTTCCAGCGAGAAATTGTTATTGCAAGATAATGTTTATCCGATGCACCAGTTAATGGCATGTTTCTGCTTCAATAAGTTTTTATTATAAGACAAGTGGTTTACCTGGATTGGGAGTTTTAGGAGCAGTTTATCTATCGTTGGTAATATGAAAGTTTTGTGGAATTGCTAATTAAACTTGGGTTGTGGGACTAATGGGTGTATGTGTTTATATGACTTCGTGTTTCTTATCGTCCTGTGGTCTATGTATAGGCTAGTAAATCTCGCCGGCAGTCCTTTTTCCAAGTGTGCTTTCCTAGTTGAGTCCTCAGCTACGCTTCCGAGTCTAGGGTACGCTTGTCATAATTCTTGATTTGGCGGCAATGTTGATGATGATATTGACAACTATTCTATAATTGTCTCTCTGGGTTTATTAGAATAAACAGTCATATAAAAAATAAATAAAATAATAAATAAATAAATAAAATAAAAGTCTGTCGCTTACTCCCGTGTGTGATTGACGTAGACGTTTATTATATATATAATGAAGCACCCGCCGACTGACCTCAGTAACCCTTTTTTCCTGGGAAACCAGATTCAACTAGAACATGATCCGAGTTGTGTTAGTGACCAACACCGTCAGATTTTTCAGGCTGCCTAAAGGCAATCTGACCGAGCCTATCGAAAGACATCAATCGGAAACAATCGGGCTCGACGTCTTAACGCGCTTTCCGAAGAACGGAAGACCTCGAAATAGAATGCTACTAAATGGTGACCAACCCAATACTTGGTCACGCCTCGCCATCGATTGAGTATTTCACAATACTACTACTATACTACATAATAGTTGGCAAGCACGATGTGCATGTGTTCACGTGTGCCCAGGTCGGCTATCAAACTCCTCGCATACATTTTTTTTCTTAAGACGTATTTTCATCAAATTTCACCGAACCGCAATAAGTTGTCTTTCATGTAGAAATGGATAAAAAATAAAATACGTTTATAAAGGTCAAAGCAATACGTTGAGGATATTATTGAACTTCGATAAAATAAGTAGGCATTAGACGAGCATTTTATTGTAAAAAATTCTTTATCGAATCGAATCGGTTATATTTGAAAAGGGAATTATGTTCTCTTTTGAATTCCATTATTTTATAAAAATATTTTTCAACACATTTACTCATAAAGTGACTTTTATTTCATTGTAATTAGGCCATTAATGGCGGTTGTAAACAACACGTTGTTTATATTATAATAGCACTTGTAAAGTAATGGTTTCCATGGTTACGGTACATTTTTTTAAATGTACGCCAAGAGGATTTTAAATCTCAAACCAATTCATTGTTTTTACAAAAAAAGCTTCCAAATGATAAAACTAAATTTCGTATTCATATTTATTTTACTACACATATTAATTTGTGTAGAAAATTCTGGGTTGAATGCTTAAACCAAATTTGTGCTACTCTCACAGACACTACTCTCAAAGCATCTATCCGATGGCTTGGATACGGGCACACGGGTACGCGAGCCCGACTTACCCGAGCTGCTACTGAGTCAATCCATGTCCATCCGAGTCAGTAGCATTCTAGTACCTCATCCTTTCCCCCAAACCCAACCACATCCCACCCTTCCCTTAAGAAACCTTCAATTAATTTTCAATTTTCTTAAAAAATGCGAAGAAACTTTTTCCCAACCTATTACATTTCGCACATATTCAAATGACACCAATTAATTTCGTATAACCTATGTAATTGCGGTCATAAGAAAGTTAAAAATAAAGCGTCTCAATTTCGACTTTTGCATCGGCATGTTCCTGGCTTGAAGTCACATTTCTAAACGGCAACAGGTAGACGCTTGAAATATCCTAAGAGTGTTCAGTTATTTATTCACTTAAAAAAATAATTAAAATAAAAAAAAAATATTTAATAATTATTTCTTCCTTACAACAAACGTGTTTTTTTTTGCGGTTTTTATAGTAATGGTATGGAACACTTGGTGCGAGTCCGAGTCGCACTTGACCGGTTTTACGAATTTGTTAACGCACTTAATAACATCTACGTTATTACAATGTTATGGTAATGATACTATTCGCGAGGTCTACTGTTCACAGAACTGCTAGTAATAGATATGTGACAACTGGCAACTTCTCCGTCCATGGCGCATATTCTGTTGGTGTATGCCAAATGACCGGACTCCTGCGCGTATAAGGATCTGTTAGCGGTCAACGATAGGGCGGTCGACCGTGGCCATTGAAGAGTCAGCCATTTTGACTCGACAAGAAGAGAAGAATACTCACGATCGTTTTAGTCATGGGTTTAGCTGTTTTTTAGTTACAATGCTACAACCCAGAGGTCGTGGGTTCGACTTTTTGACTTGAAGGTTGGTTCTTTAGTTGTTTCCAGTTTGGTTAGGACATTTCAGACTTCAGTCACCTGATTTCAGATAATGAATGAATACTTAATTGCACCATTTACATACATATAAGAAAAGATACAGCAGAGAAACTAATTAACATTAAGATAAATGAGTACAAAGGCGGACTTGTCACTAATGCAATCTCTTCCAGCCAACCTTATTCATTCAACTTGATTTCATATAATAAGATTTTGTGTTTCTTAATGGTCCCGTTAGAGGAAGATGGCGAGAGGCAGTTTTGAAAAACTCTGACACCAGAGTGTACATTGTCGGTTAAGTACTCGTATGTAATTTACACAATATATACAAATGCCAATGAATGGATACTTGTATACATACTACAAATTGCAGGCTTCGTTGCAATCGAGAATATACAGTAATAATATTATGTTATTTATTGACAAAAATTCAAAGAAAAAGGTGATCTTCTAAAATGTGCAACAGTAACAAATGCATGCAGGCGTGCTGTAACAGTAATCCTATGCGAATTGTGGGAGCCGCTCCATGCAGCTGTGTTGTAACGCGAAGATGGGCTGAATCTATTTTGATACGCTGGAAAATATACGAGAACATTTTATATTGACGCATATTCAAAACGGCTTATGAATATTTTAATCTTTTGACTGTGCCGTTCCATGATTTAGATAAGCAAAAACTCTTTCCTGTTTTTGGTTAAGCCATCTAGAAGAGTTATAATTATAAGTTTAGCATAAATTTATGTCTGAAGGTATGTTTGTAATACGTAAGTTCCATCCTTCCGTTTATGTATTTGAGTAGATTTCTCTAAGTGATAGATCAATCGATTCTTCATTAAGGACCGGCATGTGCAGCATAGGTATGAAATCCACGGTCACATGTCCTGAAAAAGGTCTGAAAAAGGTTTTGAAACATGATATGTCCAGTAGTGGACTATTTTCTCCGCGGATGTTATAAGGGACTACATGGTGTACAAGGTCGATAGACAATGTAACTTACATGAAATGATGACTGATGATAAATGATCAATTGGAAGCGGCCTGCATCAAGCGCTTGCCTGCGACCTTCTTCAAGTCATCTGACAATGACCATCTGGGCGGTGGATGTCCAATTGTCCAACGCTGCGCTTGCCGGTGTGTGGCTGCCATTCTAGAGCCTTTATTTATTTATTAAAACTTTATTGTTCCACAAATTACACATATAATTATAACAATTGGCGGACTTAATGCTAAGAACATTGTTTACCAGTCAACCATTGGGAGAAACGGAAAGATAGTTTGGCGCAAAAAAGTTAAGGGGGAAAATATGTATTACTTATAGAGCAAATTTTATCAAAAGCTTAAGTTCATACACTACGTAAACATACATAAAACATACACAAATACTGTTTCATATATATAGGTATATATACCTACACAAATACAAACGATAAAGTCAAGTCACATTGAGAAGTTTTCATTAAGTGAGCGAGTCCAAAATGTGCGCACGTGCCCGCTTTTTAAATAAAAATTTGTTAGGACTTTCCTTAATATCAGCAGGCAAAGCATTCCAAAGTCGAGTAGATTGTAAAGTGAAGGAATTAGCCATAAAACTAGTGCGAAAAAGAGGAGTACTTAGTAAGAGAGAATTAGAAGAGCGAAGTTGACGGTTCTTTCTGCCCCATCTATCATTTAGTTCTTTATGCTAAAATTAATACATTATACATATTTATCCACGTACTTTATTTTTTTTTTGAAATATTATGTTTCTCGACAGATAAAGTAGTATAGAAATAAGTTCATGGAAAACGTATTTTCTCTTCAAAAAGTTTCTGGTTTAGCAATTTGGCTATGATGTACTGGGAATACTACCAGTTCATGAGTCAACTGTCTGGATGTACCCTAGGGATTTCGAACCTTACTCAGAAAAGGCTGTACCTACCGCATGAGTAAGTAATAGAATAGAGATATACTCATACACTTGGTGGCCTAATAGTTTTGTTTCTTCTCAATTTATCCATTTATTTCAAAATCTAAAGTATCTAAGTGTAAGAAAATATCATTATTAAAATAGGTTCGTCTAAAAATTAAAACATTTATTTAAACAAAAACTTTATGGTAAACTGTATGATAATGGAAAAAGGTGGTAAAGTATTATTGATTTTGGTACCCTAGGCACTAGCCTAGGGTACTAGGGTATATACCTATTATGGTACATAGTCGTACATTATAAAATCACAAAGAGTTATAAAATGTAAACGATGTACAAAGGAACAATAAAAACAAAATATAATATTTTTTAAATCTTAATGTAAACTAGGATGTAAATTATTTGAATGATTTTAATGTCATTTTAATGAGTTAAGTGAATTATATATAATTTGTAAATACAAAACAAAAATACAGCCAACTACAAAACGTAACAGAGTAATTACAAGATTAGAGGGTTCCGCAACTATTTCCATTGATAATAGAGTAAGAGAATTGCACGTAATGGCTTTGGTAAACGTAACCTAATGAAACACTTTGCAAAATAGTTTTTAAAATAAGAGCAATACTGGCTGGTTATATTTTTTTTAGAGTTCTGTGCAAACTGTTGTGGATTTTGACTATTCACTCCGACATTAATAGTTTTTAAAATAAGAACACATTACTGGCTGGAAATAATTTATTTTAGAGTTATACTGTTGTGGGTCGATTATTGACTCCGTTTATACATTTTCACACTTTACAAAAAGGAATATTTTTTATATTAATTTTTTATTTGAAATGGAATGTACGTACATGCCAGTTATTTCATATGAAACGCTATTTTATTATTCATGTACGTTTCTTTCTTGTACTGTACTATGGTAACAATGCATTGTATATAATGTTTACAGTCTAAGAATACATTGCAGACTTGAATTACATAATTGCTTGATTATGAGAGATAACAAAGACATGTCAAATAGTAGTAGAGGTTTCTGTCTAGTGGTCATTGAAGGAACCACGTCAGAGCCTTTTAAGATTTACGACTTAAGACGCCGTTTATTTTCGAAAAATTCAGATACTAAGATGTAGGTTTAAATGAAATGAAATGTTATGGTAAAATGATGTACGGACCTCTTACGTCAACATACTCCTCAGACCATAAGGTACTGCAAACTGTCTATCTCTCTTTCTGTCTGTCTGTTATACACGTTCACGGCCAAACCGTTGAACGGATTTTTATGAAATTCGGTATGGATATAGCTGTAGACCCGGGGTTTAACATAGGCTAATTCTTGACGCAAGCGGAGCTGCGGGAAAGAGGTAGTAGTATAACATATTATCTACAAACTGTTGCCAGAAAATGCACAACTGAAAATTGAACTGAAAGTATTTATCACGGTCAAAAGGGACCAGGTCTGGCGGTCATGAAATTACTTACATAAAGGATACTTTGAGAAAGGGTAAATATTCAGGGGTAGGTATTTCGCTTTCTTTTTTCTGTACAGGAAAAAAATCTTTGGACAGTATTTTCGTTTTTTAATTATAAATAACTAACTAGCTATTTGCCGCAGCTCTGCCTGCATCAAAAAGTAGCCTATGATTAACCCCGGGTTTTCAACCTTATGCATACCAAATTTAATTAAAATCCGTTTAGCGGTTTGACCGTGAAAGCGTAACAGACAGACTTTTGCGCTTATAATATTAGTATTAAGTTTTAAGAATATTAGTGAATAATATCAAATATTATACAATCTTAGTGTAATTAAAGTACATATTGACAAATGGATTTAATAGTAATACTGACATACCGCACCGCCTAGCGCAGCGTTGGACACACCACACAGCGACCAGATGGTCAAATGAACTAAAGTAGGTCGCAGGCAAATGGTGGATGCAGGCCTCTCACCTGGCATTGTAGAAATTCTTAGGGAGTTCCGTCCAGTAGTGGACTGACTGCGGCTGAAATGATGATGATGACTACAGTAGCCTTATATTATGTAATGTTATACTTTCCGTTTTACACCAAAAGAGACAACTGACAATTGACAATATCACATTTTTTTTTGTATAGTAACTTTCATTCTGGTTTCTTAGAAAAACCTCTATTATAACCAAAACATTAAGGTTAAAGGTACAAAGTCATTTGTATGAATTATACCAGTACTAATTAAAACAAATTTACTTTGAGCGCAAAACATTCTCATTAAGGAAATAATTAATTTCTTAATAACCTATATTAAGAAGTTTCATAAGGAATATTGCTGTTAACTTTTGACCTTTCCGGTGGCATGTCTGTGACATTGTATTTCAAAAAATGTCATCATCATCTTAGCGTGTATTCCTAGTTGCATCGTCAGCTTACGCTTCGGAGCCTAGGGTCCGCTGTAAGTCCTAGATTTGGCGGCACTGGTTATTACAATGGAGCGACTGCCGTTTGACCTACGTAACCCTTTTTACAGGGAAATCAGACCAACAGGAACATGACCCGAGGTGTGTTAGTGGCCAACACTGTCAGAATTTCAGGCTGCCTCGAGGCATCTGACACAGCCTCACGACTGCTATCTATCGATAACAACCAGGACCAACGGCTTAACGTGCCTTCCGAAGCCCGGAGGCGCTCGAGACAGAAAATGTCACTAAATGGCGACCAATCCAATAGTGGTCACGTCTCGCCGTCGCCGTCGCCGATGCACGCGTCACACTCGACTATAGAGCTTCTCGAGTTTCAAAAAATTTATGTATCAATAAATCCGATGACTGGCAGGAGATGGCGAAGGATAGATCGAAGTGAAGATCCTTTTTATCGGAGGCCAAGACTCACTTTGGGTCGCTGCGCCATGTTAGTAAGTAAGTAATAAATCTTTCTTGGTCTGTTTCTCTTATTTGTGTTTTTGAGTTCTCCTCCTTAACTGGTTGATTCGAAATTCGGGTATATCCGCTTTTTTGCTTTTTCTCCTCTTATCTTCCGCATTCCTGTGAGACCATTTCTTTGTTTGCCTGTTTGACCGCGCCAATCTCAGGAACTACTAGTACGATTTTAAAAATTCTTTCAGTGTTGGATAGCCAATTTATTGAGGAAGGCTTTAGGCCTGGGCGAAGTCGGAACGGGTTTTTACATATAATGGATAAGTAGAGAGCGCAAAATTTTGGGAGTTTTTCTTCTTCTTCTTCTTAGCAAATCTATGATTTAATATTTCAATGTTAAGTGTTAAAAATTGGGCCAGGTGGCCTATAGATAGGTATATAGCATTCAAGTCGAGAGGCACGCTGGGCAATTGTGCATGTCAGAAGATCTTTGACTAAGGAATAGGCATGACGAATATTTCAAAATGGACTTTTTCATCGATTTTTAAATTGTTTAAAAAAAATCTCCTGTGCAAAAATTCAAAGTGTTAATTTTAATAAAGAATTTAAATACATGTATGCTATCATGAAATATCATTACTTTTTCAGTTTGTGAACCTTGTCGTCATCCCAATTCCAAGAATTGGGTATTCTACAAATTTTTATTTTTTCTTTCATATCAATATTTTTATTTCCAGAAACAGATTATGAAAGAATTTTTGTAATCCGTTCAAAAATAAATAAGTTATAAGCCTTTGAAATTCGGTGGAAGGGGAAACTGTCAAAAAACAAGAAAAGGATGCACTGCGTGAGCTGTGACGTCACTGCCACTCGGTTTCGTGCATACAAAAGAGATAGCAAGTCGTCCCCACCACGCTCCCACTTTTCTTTTAGAGAAAACTTTAAAATCGAATTACGGCCTTAATTAACAACGAATTTTGTTTAGTATAACAATATTAACCAAGTATGAATACAGTCAAGTAGCCTATTATTTAAACAAGAAAATTAATCACGGCGACAGCGTTGAAAAATTGTTTATGAAATTAGTATTTCTTCACTTTAAATTTACTACAGATGTAAGAACTTACATACTGTAAAAAAAACAGCACGAAGTGGTGGATCTGATTTGTCTATAGTCTGTATCTACTTCTGCATATGAGTAATAATAACAATAAAAAAGAAAAAAGAATCGTAACAAGTGAACATCGTACTATTGAAATTCATTGGAAAAAGAATTTTACACCATTCTTAATACAACTGAATAACAATTCCCGGAAAGGGCCGCCCTTGATCTGAATGATATTTTAAAACAGACCGATCGAATCGTATACGTTATTAAACGTAGCGTCCATGGCCTATTCAGTTTAAATTCTAAGAAATTCTATTTGATGGATCGATACTCTGTGATCGAGTGGTTTTTAAGGCGTTTGCCTTATTCCCATGGAAAGTATTCTTTGTTCAGTTATTTCTAGTTTGATTAGGACATTGCATGCTTGAATCACCTGATTGTCTGTTAATGATGACTACGTGCTTCGGAATGCACGTTAATCCGTTGGTAAGTGACACTTAATAGTGACTGTATAATGTGTATAATCCAGGGTCAGATGTAAATTATCTCCGATTTTTCTCTTTGTACAAACATATAATCGAATCATACATAACTAAGAACTTAAGTCAGGGGTTTCCAAGCACCTGTCCGATGGCTTCGATACATAGCACACGGGTAAGCGAGCCCGACTTACCCGAGCTGCTACTGAGTCAACCCATGTCCATCCGAGTCAGTAGCATCCTAGTACCTCATCCTTTCCCCCAAACTCAAACACTTCCCACCCTTCCTTAGCTTCAGAATACTTCCAATGGGCAGCAGCGTCGGAAGTACGATAAGCCGCTGAAACTGCGCTCGCCAACCCGCCTGCCAAGCGTGGTGAGTATGGCAACAACCCTCAATTAATGTGGAGGCCCAAGTCCAGCAGTGGACTGACTGCGGCTGAAACGACATAACTAAGTCTATAGTCCGTAATTAAAACTTTTAGTAAACATTTAATACCCCTTTTGCAATTTCACATGATGTTAGAAATAAATGTTGTATTTTAGTTTCCAATTTAAACTATTAGCAAACTTCATTCAATACATTGAAGTTCCCACTTCAATGGTTTGTTGATCTAAAACCAACAAATATTGGTATATTGAATGAAACCAATAGCATGCTGGAAAACAAATCAAACTGTATTTACAGTAACCACTCTACTCATTGAAATATAATCCATATCCTTACTATTATAAATCCGAAAGTTTGTCTGTCTGCCTGATAATGCTTTCACGGCTAAACCTCTGGACCGATTTTGATAAAATTTGGTATGAATATAGTTGATGAGCGAGCTTACGATAGATAGTAGATCTAGATCGAGGAGCGCGTTAAGTCGAGCGCGAACCGCGTATCCGTAGCGAATGCGCGTGTCAAGAAACGACGTGACGCGACCACTATTTGATTGGTCGCCATTTAGTGGCATTTTCTATCTTGAGCTCCTCCGTGCTTCGGAAGGCACGTTTAGCCATTGGTTCCGTTTGTTGTCGATAGATAGCAGTCGTTAGGCTGTGTCAGATGCCTTGGGGTAGCCTGAAAAATTCTGACAGTGTTGACCACTAACACACCTCGGGTCATGTTCCTGTTGGTCTGCTTTCCCTGCAAAAATTGTAATAACCAGTACTGCCAAATCTAGGACTATGACTTCCAGCGTACCCTAGGCTCTGAAGCGTAAGCTGACGACGCAACTAGGAATACACGCTAGGATGATGATGATGATGATGATATTTCTTGTAGATAGACACAAAACTCTTGACTCAATGCTAACCCTGACCTGAAAGCGAAGCTGAATTTGTTTATTTGTGGGCATGAAAATTCTAATAATTACTAAGCACCACATAACATTAACCTCTCCAAAGGGCTTCTATGCGTTGGATCAATATCCCCGCGGTAGCCTCTCAAAGGACCGGAGCGACCCATGACTCCCAAGCAAACTAAGTACCGAAAAGAACATTGGGTACTTTTTGCCTCGAAAAAGTACTGTTCGCGTGTAAAAATTTACAAAACCTAGTCTTGGGAAATGGGTAACAGTTATGTGAGTATGTATTTTAAAAAGTTTGAATTTTGTGAATCAGAAAATATAGATATTTCATTATCAGTCATCATCAATATTAGATATTTCAGATCAGAAAATATAAATATAGATATTTTTTAAGAGAGGTAGGACATATCGTAAGGAGTAGTCCGTCCAGGGAAGTACCTCCATCCTACTTCTGCGGTCTTCTGACCGCACGAAAATAACACTGTGATGCAGTGTTGTGTTCCTGCTGATGAGAAGGGTCGCCAGGCTCCAGAGTGGTCGCTGTGCTGACAGCGGACAGGTCGGCAACGCGCTCGTGACATCTCCGGTGTTGCAGGCGTTCATAGGCTACAGTAACCACTTACAATCAGGCGGGCCGTACGCCTGTTTGCCTATTTAGTTGTATTAAAAAAAATAGAACTTATTTACCGAAACGCCCTTAATTAACAAAAATTGCCCTTCGTTACCAAGGGCACCAAATAAACAACACGTAATGAATTCCAAAATTCAATTTTAGAACAAGTCATTCGAAATCATAAAGTAAATAAGTATAGACTGCAAAGGTGCCAGTACAATAGAAAGGAGAGGTGAAAATTATGAGGTTTGTTATACTCAAATTGTTTCCGATTTCGCGCCAAAATTCGCTGTAACTTTAGAAATCTGAGCGGAACAGTGATTAATGTACCCAGTTTGTGTTGTGTCGCGGCAATTTCAACAAGACACAAGCTTTCAGCGTTAAGTGACGTCACTAGAGTTTTCTTGAACAAGGTTAGCGAATACTTTGAAGGAATTTAATTTTGTGTAAAGTTATTTTCTTTTTAACAAAGTAAAATGTACATATGATGCAGATCGTGCAAGAATATATTATTGTGTATCCAAGCGGATTTCCCAGTTACATTTTTAGCTTGCTTCGAAAGTTCGGTGTGTACCCTGGTCTATGATATAGTCACAGCACCAGATAGTGCTAATGGTCACTAAATAATGTTACTTTCTGAATATTTTTTTTTTTTATTATCAAATATACAGAATTTTTACAATCGACTTACAATACATCTCAAAAACCACGTTAGTAATTCCTTCACTATTTATTATTTTAACGGATAAAACTACATTTTGTACACAAGATTATCTAGCAGCGCAAACGTACATGTTTTATGAGAATCCGTGTCAATGTCAAAATTACAATGATTTTTTGATTCTGTATTTTTTGATTTTGTCCAGTAATTTTACAGGCTATTCATCATACATTTACACTTTACTAAAAAAATGTGACACCTCTATCGGCTTCTTGATCACCAAACAAATGCCCAAACTATACTTTTCAAATTTTCATGTGAATATATAAATACTTAAGTAAAAATCGTTCGTTTAATAGTTGAAGATACAGTCCTACCTGTTTGCAATGTCGTACCGCAATGACCTAAATTTTAAAAGCCATAGAGTTACATATTCAAAATGACATGAAAACGACACAATAAGGTTCAATAAATAAATTTAAAATTTCGAGGAGCTCGTTACCTGAGCGCGATGCGCGTATCCGTAGCGAATGCCCGTGTAATGCGACGGCGAGACACGACCCGTAATGGATAGGTCACCATTTAGTGGCATTTTCTATCTCGAGCTCCTCCGTACTTCCAAAGGCACGTTAAGCCTTGATCCTGGTTGTTGTCGATAGATGGCAGTCGTTAGGCTGTGTTAGATGCCTTTAGGCAGCCTGAAAAAATCTGACAGTGTTGGCCACTAACACACCTCGGGTCATGTTCCTGTTGGTCTGGTTTCCCTGTAAAAAGGGTTACGGAGGTCACACGGCAGTCGCTCCATTGTTTTAACCAGTACTGCCAAATCTAGGACTATTACTTATCCTAGGCTCCGAAGCGTTAGCTGCCGACGCAACTAGGAAAAACACCTTCGGGTGAAAACGAATAAATTCAAATGAATCAGACATTACTGAAAATAAAAGGTTTTCAGTAGACTTTATCTATCTAAAGGTGTGAAAATCGGTCTCCATAAGTAGATCTAGTCGTCTAAAAGGAGAGAGCCAGAGTGTCTACACATTGGTTTGCCTGCACTGAATTTTTCATTGGAACAGTAGTAAATGGCGGGGCACATAGCGCGGAGAACCGATGGCCGATGGGGCAGAAAGGTTCTCGAATGGCGACCGCGTACCGGTAAGCGCAACGTTGGACATCCACCGACCAGATGGTCAGATGACTTGAAAAAGGTCGCAGGCAAACGCTGGATGCAGACTTCTGCCAACCGATCATTTTGGAAATCATTGGGAGAGGCCAATGTCCAGCAGTGGACTGACTGCGGCTGAAATGATGATGATGATGATGAATAGTGTAGCCACTTAAACACGATGGTGATTTAGCCAATAATTCTCATTTTTTTCTCATTCTTACAAATTTCACAGAACCGTGGGCTTTGAAACTACGAATCATATATATTTACCCAGGCAAATAAAAGAGAACTAAAGAAAATAAAATTAAATATTTGATATTTGATTTAAAATTTTCTTACGAAAAGTCGTTTCTTGTTTGTTAAATCTATGTTATAACTTGAGGTCACGGCGTCGGTTCGACAATAAATCATGTATTGTTGTAGTCTACAAAAGAAGTCATTTTTGGCTGGAAAGTGCCCTATTCAAGAGTACCTATAATATTTGCGATGTATCAAGGCTTTCCCTCGGGTCATGATGAATTCACAAGGTATATAATAGACCGTTAAAAATGTTTGTGGATAAAAGATTTTTAGAGTGCATTCGTGTATTTTTAAACAATTTGCGTTTTATTTTTTCTTGACTTTAGATTTAAAAAAAAAAATAAGTATTTTTATGGTTTTATTCGTAAAGATTTTTGTTTGAAAAAGACCGAAACGGTTTTAAGCTATACAATTGAACAAAGTTACAGTACTTACTACGATGGTGCAGAAACCCAAAGTGGATCTTGGCCTCCGACACGAGAAGGCGCCATTTCTTGCAGTCTTCCGCCAACTGCCATCAATCGCTCACTCCCAGACTCCGTAGTTCTTTTAGTACCTCATCGCCCCAGATTTGGTCACCCTAGATATCGCTAGCGATACCTGGCCATCACCACCCCATTATGCTACAAACAACAAAACCAAGTAATGGTACTGTGAGAAATTTCAAATTTCAATTACTTTTGCCAATCGACGGCGAGACGCGATCCATATTTTATTGGTCGCCATTAGTAATACTTCCGGCTTCTATAGCCGTGTTCCTTACGCACATAATCTTGTAATTTAATGGTACGAGTACCTATAAATATGTTATATTACAGCTTAGAAATCGTCTTTCTTGCTCAAATCTTTGTGTAATTTAACAGTAGGACCTTTGATAATTTATGTATTAGCATATACTAATAACGTAGCAAGCGTAATGGGTAACTTTGTTGCGGGTACAGTTTGCGGTGGGATTTTTTGATTAATTTTATTTTTGGCCAAATACCATAAGGGGCATGGAGACGATGGGAATAACCTCTGAAATGGTGCACAATCGGGAAGATTGAAGAAGATACGGAGAGCCGACCCGAATTGAAATAGGAAAAGGCCAGGATTGATGATGATGACTTTTGAATTAGACAGCATTGTTGTCCATTGGCAAAGATTGTAGAATTCTAATTTCAGGGTATATATCTTAACGGAAATGTATGTAATCCGTCATTGTATACAATTCCTAGAAAATGTATGTAATTCCTAAAATCGCCCGGAAATGTGTGATATAATATAAATTAGACACATTTATTAAATTAAACTATTTTAATACGGTTTTATCGCGTTTATTACTTATTTATTTACACCTGACGTTTCAAACACTTTACAGCGTTCATGGTCGCAGGCAGATTAATTTAATGAATAACAATCGCGAAAACATAAGAAAACATTAGACACATTTCCTAGGAAATCTATACATTTCCTAAATAGCGATCGGAAATGTAAGACAAGGCTGAAATTATAATGTTGACGATTGCGAAAGAAGCGACTTAGTTTCAAAAGACGACTTTGTGACAGAAAGTAGATTAAGTTATGGTTTTACAGTGACCATAACAGTTAGCGAGCGAAGCAAGCGAGCGACAAACCTTGTGACAGAAACGCTTGAGTTTCAAAAGACGACGTGTAAACGATATTGGAATTCTATCTATAAATCTAAATAAACTAGATTTATTACCCACGATATGTAGACTGAATATGGAGACTTAACAACGTGTTTTATTACAGAAAGCATTCTTTTTATACTTTTACTAATACGATATTGGAATTATATACAATTCCTAGGATGTGTATGTATTAAATAATTTTTGAAACAATATTTTATACATTTCCTAAATTGCTTCGGAATTGTATACATTTCCTAGGAGATGTATACAATTCCTAGATTTCACACATTTCCGGTAACATATATACCATTGAATTCCTATAGAAATCTTCATACTGGACTTTGCTATTAATCTTCCTACCATTTTCTAGATGATAAATAGTCGTGCGTGACATGTAACTCCACTCTCTGAATCCTACGCGTTCCTTTTCTACAATTTGGCTACGGAAACCTGAAAAATTCTTCGTAAACCGCTGACCTTTTCCATTTTTCTAACACTTGCTCTCGCCCGAGGTTTCGCTTCATTTTAAAAAGTTTGTAAAAAGGTGCCGTGTTTTAGGTATATGTGGTTGTTGTAGCAATCCTGTTAGATAAGACATTTCTTTTTTTAAATCAAATCATTTTATTTATTTCAGATATGTTTCGGAAAATCTATGGACACTAATTAAAAGCTTAAATGATAGACAAATGTTAATTTAATTTAAAATCTTAACAACTAATATAGCTCAGGTGATTCAAGGAAACATTTTTTTTTTTAAATTATATCGAATTTAACCACGCAGATAATTTCAGGATACAAACATGTGGAATTTAATCAACCAGGTGAAGCAAGTGGAATAACCCGTATTTTTGGTTCATGAACTCACGTCCTCAAGATAATTCTGAGGCTCTTGGTTGACGTCATCTCATTTTTTTTATTTATTTCATAAACAGTTACATGTGACAATTAGGATAAAACCATATATAGCCTTAGAAGCTCATTGGAAATTTACATGCATCGGAATTGCCATCTATAATCAGTACCTACATCAATAAAACAATAATAATGTGAGATACTTAGTAAGTACCTTTGTGTTGGAATCAAAAGAATATGCAAACAAAGTGCAGCTGTGCAGTGTATCAAACGTTTAAATATAAAATCTACAGTTACTTTATCAATCAATATGGTCTATGTCACCTATTCAGGAATATCTATCTAATAATAAACTATCTGTTAAATTTCAGTTTTTCGTGTATTTTACCTTAATAAGTGACCGACATAATATGTGGATTCTATACAATCCCACGAAAGGCATTGGGCATTCATTTCAAAAATAGCAATACTATTACTATAGGAATATGCTTATTGTGTATGTTTTATCAATGCTCATTGATCCCAATACGATTGTAAAATCCGATAAAATTTGGTGAATATTTAAACAATATCCGGGTTAAGCGAGCAGCGGAGTGAAAAAGTGATGGTATGGAAATAAAACATGTTTAAGGATTCAATAAAAATATTACACTTTATTAAAATAACATTATATGGATGGATATGGGATGCTCATAGATGTTAAAGATTTAAAGAAAATTCCTTAAAGTAAAAAAAAATCCTAATTATCTTAGTGAACAATTCTCTTTCCTCAAAATTGATAACAGGTTACGATCTTCCAATAAGCTTATTCTATGTATTCCTCTATTTTCTTCATTTTCCTATTCTAAATCTTTCTCTGTCAGAGCGTGCAAATTGTGGAACTCACTCCCCGTTGACATTAAATTGTCTCCTTCTCTTCCCTCCTTCAAATCTCATGTTTTAAAATTCTACTCCGATTCTTAATTGGGCACAGCCTTGAACTATCATATTTTTGTAGCTATTAATATGTATTATTGTTTTTTCTTTATTATTCTAAGAATATGTATGTATCTAAGTATTTATGTAGCATATTTTTATGTAGTTTATGTCATTATAAGTATTATTTTTGTTTAATATTTAATAAATAGAGTTCTGTTCTGGTTGCACAACTTCTACCATTCTGTTTCTTTTAACTGTATTCCTTTATCGTCGCGGTTGACTGGAAGAGATCTCTTTATGGGATAAGTCCGCCTTTGCAATTATTTTTAGTTTTGTATTTACTGTAATGTATTTTTCTGTGCAATAAAGTTATTACAAACAAACAAACAAACAAAAAAATATCTGTACCTACATGAAATAAATAAATAAAATTTAATCAGATTCTTTTTCGCGGAATTTTAAGAATTTGCTTGCATAATCACCGTGTCTAGGAGCGGCTGTCAAACAATGACAAAAAAATTTACAATTCTCTATGTTAATGTTAAATAAATAAACACAGTTGATTGATTGATTGACAGTCTCATTACAATAAAAAAAAGATTATTTAAACTTTTTGTACGATTGTCAAAAACTTTCAACTTCAATTATCAGTTCGTGCGACTTGTCTTTGCCACTAACCCCTATATTCTCAAACGTTTCCTCAAACTCCACTCAACCTCACTCCAACTCATTGGTATTTAGATTAGTCGACACTAGCTTCCTTGACTTGAGATGATTTCTCATTGGAAGTGAGAATCGAACTGTCAAATATAAGGTTAGTCGAGAGGTATCCTTGAAATAAAATAAAGTGGACTTTTGGCCTAAATATCTACTTACTTTATTTTATTTTTACTCTTTTATATTGTAATTTTCAACTTTTGCGTTTAAAATTGTTATTATAACCTTTGACTTTCCTCATTGGAGTGTGCTCAAGCAATCAACTTAGAATATCGTTTTCAAGGAAAGTTAGAGGACTTCCTTGAGGCATCCTCCAATGAGGTTGAATGAAGGACGTTCTTAAGGTTATGTTTAAGAATACGAGTGTAAGTGTTTATTCTGCATAAAATTACCGTATAATTTTTTTTGGTTGGCACATAATAATTTATGCTTGTAATTTCTTTACTTTTGTACTATTAACCTTTTGCATCAGAATGTACAGTTAAAACAAATAAGTCTGTTTTACATTTATTACGTCGCTTTTAAAAGTATTGGCTTTCAGCTACAAAGTAATGTATTGGAAACTTCGGTTTGATTAAAATTATAATATCATTTCTTGCAATTGACTTAATTATTTTAGACATTTTCAAATCGACAGCTTCAGCAGTAACTTCAATCACGTTTGTTGTGTAAAGTCCCCTCAAATACTTTCTTCCGTTTTTTTTTTTATTTGTTATAGCGGCAACCGATCGTCTGTGAAAATTTCAACTGTCATGCTATCACGGTTTACGAGATGCAGCCTGGTGACAGACGGACAGAAGTCTTAGTAATAGGGTACCGTTTTACCCTTTGTATACGGAACCCGAAAAATAATAAGTGAACTGAGCACCTTAATGAATTTGAGATAATAAGGAAGAGATTATTACTACTTACAAAATATTATTGGCCCTTATTACTTAGTCAAGTAATAGCGATACGGTGACTATGCTTACCAATTACATCAATTAAGACATTAACTTTTATTGCTTAGAAGTAATGGTTTGATGTGACGTAGACAAATAAGAATTAACAGCCTGGCCACGAAGCAATTCGCCGAATTTCGCCGCGATGCCTCCGGCGACTAAAAGAAATACAAAACTAATGCACTAAGAATCCACGGGAACTGGTGACTGGCGAGGCGAAATGAGGAGTAGTAACGATTAGTGAACTGAAACAAATGCATGTATTTCTTTTAGTTGCCAGAAGCATCGTGGCGAAATTCGCCGTGGTGGATTGTTTTGTGGCCAGGCTGTAACTGTCAGGAAGGTATAATAGAGTTAATAACCACGTTGTATGACACACATTTAGTATTACAATGAAAGTACTTATTTTGATATGGATTACAAATTTCCACTAAGTAGCACTCTACTGCGATGGCTCAGCGACTCAAAAAGGACCTTAGCCTCCGACGCTAGAGATTATCAGCTCCATTCTACCCTAAGGTTGGCAGGATATAACATAGGGATAAGTCCACCGTTGTACTCATTTTATTTTAATCCGATTTAATTATGTATTTATCATGTTTGTAAATAATGAAATAAAGTGTTCATTCAATTATTCATCATGTTTACTGTTCAGCGCAACCTCCTGCCTTTCAGCTGTGTAAAGGGCTTCCAGAGTACTTCACGACTTCGTCTCTTCAGCGATACCTTGAGCGTTTGGCTGGTCACTTTCCACAAGACAACAAGACTTCGACGGCTAGGGCACATGGAGAGGATAGTCTGGAAAGGAACGGGCAGTTAATATCGTAGATAGGATAACCAAGCGGACATCATGAATCCTTCTGTCCCAGATAGCAAACGACTAACGATTCAAGTAATAAGCAAAATCGATGTAATAATATTTTTGACATGATATAAGGATAAAATCCAGATCAGATTATTCAGATATTCTTTTTAGCTTTGGTATACAGACATTGGAAGTATAAAGGGTCTTACCTTTTGTGCCTTCGCTGACCGTTCAAAGGGAATGTTTGGCTCTTCTTAGGTCATCATTATTCTTCTTAGAAAATTCCATTCTCTTTACCAAATTTTCAGCATTAAATAAAAAAGTTGTAAAAAAGCGGGAATATTTATTTGTATTATCTAACGTTCTTCACTTCTTTTTCAAATATACCAAATACTGTGTCCTTGCCAAGAACATTAGTAAGAATTATAAAATAACATTGAAAACAAACTCAGCCTTTATTTTGTCACGCAACAGCGACATTACACCGAAACCAATCGAAAAACCTATTATTGTTTAATCCAAGAGTTTTCAGTCGATTTTCTTCATTATTTCCATTTGATAAGGTTTCAATTGAATCCAGCAAGCTAACTTCTGAAAATATCTTTAAGTGTGACTGGCAATTAAAAAAAATGTGGTGTGTACTATTTTCAAAGTAACGTCAGGCTATATATAGGCTAGACATATTACTATCGTATCTTTTTCGTCCGAACAAGTATGCCAGTTCCACCTTGCGCTTCAGAGTCCAGGGTACCCTCTATTCATGGTCCTAGATTTAGTAATACTGGTTATTAAAATTGAGTAACTGCCGTATGGTTTCCGTAACCATTTTAGAAAAGAATGGCATTTATTAAGACATAATCATAAGATGAGAGCTGACAACTGGCAGTCATCGCGCAGAATAGAACACTCTGGCGCTCTCTCGTTTCGGAGGCCAAGCTCCACTTCGGGTCGCTGAGCTAGCGAAGTAAGTAAGAAATCATAATCACACATAAAATTAAAACTTATACATCACTGACCTTATCATGAGCGTGATCTGAAAACGTCTAAATAGGTGACGTCTCAGCGTTTCGCTAGGTATCCGTTTTACATGGAAACCCATGGAGTAATAACAAAGAGGAGATACCGTTTGAAATGGCGCAGTAATATGATCATTGGCGCCTCGCCGACACAAAAGTGGGCGGAGCTTGTCATTGCTCGTGCTCCATGATTGATTGGCGACGGCCGAAACCAAGCACCCCGCACGTCTGCCTTCCACCCCGTTTAACCTCACAAACACTTTCTTACAAAACGCTTATTACGAAATCTCCTCTATGTTATTACTCCATGTGGAAACCAGACCAATATGATGATATCCATAAAGGATCACAAGATGACATTGGGAGCAATGTTTCAACGTGCTTTCCAAAGCGCAGAAACATCTTTACATAGGGCGCACTGTAAGTTTCCGGAACTGGCCACTTACATAAACAATATTTAAAAATTTATTGCAACATTTGAAAATAGAACTCTTTGGCTGTAGAATGCAGTTTGTTTCATCTGACTGTCTTTTGTTATTACCTTGTGGCGCTATTAAAAAATTGTGTGTCTGCATCAACATGGATTTAACTCGGGAAAATTTTCGTAGTATGATTTTCTACGATTTTAAGTGTAATTTGACAGCTCAACAGAGCATCGCTCGGCTTGAAACAGCTTTTGGCAATGAAGCACCATGCAAGACAACTGTTTATAGCTGGTTTGCAGAATTCAAGCGTGGTCGTATCAATCTCAGTGATGAATCTCGCGATGGTCGGCCGTCCACCGCTGCTGTGCGCCGTATGATTGAAACAGACAGGCATGTGACCTACCATGAAATTCGCGCATCCTTAGAAATAGGCATGAGTCAAATACAATTAATCCTACACAAACATTTGGGTGTGAGAAAGCTGTGCTCGCGGTGGATCCCACACAACTTGACCGAGGCTCAAAAAACGGACCGCGTCACTTGGTGACCATGCTTACCAGATTCAACGAAGGTGCGTCAAATTTGGTGTGGGACATAGTAACAGGTGACGAAACATGGATTTATTGCTACGATCCCAAAACAAAGCAGCAATCGAGCCTATGGGTCTTTCAAGGTGAGCCGAAACCAACCAAAGTGGCGCGCGTGAAAAGTGCATCTAAGCGGATGATTGCTTCTTTTTTTAATAAAACTGGACACGTGGCTACTGTTGCTTTAGAGAATCGTCGTACAGTGAATAGTGACTGGTACACGACCATTTGTTTGCCGGAAGTTATTGACGAACTCCGTAAAAATAACCGTAAACGCCGTATCATCCTGCACCACGACATTGCTAGTTCTCACACGGCCAGACAGACAAACGACTTTTTGAAGGCGAAAAATGTAGAACTCATGAGTCATCCTGCATACAGTCCCGACCTGGCACCTTTTGACTTTTTTCTGTTCCCAAAAATTAAGAACCAATTACGCGGTCAACGATTTTCATCACCAGAAGAGGCTGTCGAGGAGTATGAAAAACACGTTTCAGAGGTCACCACAGAGGAGTTGCACAAAAGTTTTCAAAACTGGTTTCATCGAATGAAAAAGTGCATAGACGCCAAGGGAGATTATTTTGAAAAACAATAAATTAATTTTGTACCTTTAATAGTATTTTTTCATATTCATTCCGGAAACTTATAGTGCGCCCCACGTATTATCGGACAATCAAATGATTCAAGCCTGCGATGTTATAACCGAATTGGAAACAACTAAACAAAGTATGCTTCCCGTGGGAATAATTACCAATTTTTGAAGACCTAGGTCTTCGGGCAAACTCTCTAATGAAAAACATTACATTAAGAAATCCTTTAACCTATTGTGTAAATGGTGCAATGAAGTATTTATTCATTCCGTTACTGCACAAAAGGATAATCTTAAAATTAACGCGCAAAAAGGAGTCGTATCGCTAAAAGCAATGTTTAAGTATCATGCAACAAATTTAATGAAATCGCATTTATCATTACCGCGATAATGACTATTTCTAACACTGTATAAAAACCATTAGTACGTGTATAACTTTAAAAAAGTTATATCTCTGTTCATGAAAGTAATTCATACAGAACCATTTTGCTCGGATATTACATATTTATTTTTTATTGAAAGTGGTTTAGTCTCAAAAGTTTTTTGTAACATTCCTTGTCTTAAATTTTAGACTTTGGATAAAAAATCATATGATGAAATAGGTACACGTCTACTTCATTTACATAAACGAACCTTCATGAAGTTTATTTAAAAACTCTGAGAATAGCTTAAGACCTAAAGAACTATTTTCTTATGGAGTCTGTTTTAATTTATATTAGGTTTTTCAAGCTGCATGAGGGTATTTTTTTATTAGCGGTATTTATTTAAAAATATTTAGGTACAATATTCAGTTACTTTAGCATTAACTTTTCGACACATATTTTTGAAAGCCTGCATAATGTTTGTATTACTTTGTTATGTTCAAAATATAGTTGAAGTGACACAATAAAAGTGAACCACTCAATATGTTTGAATACGATAATCATTCCGTTTGAAGCACAATTACAAGGTCTAAATGTGTATACTTGTCATTAAAAATACATCAACGGCTATTATTATTTCTAAATATAAAAGTGATGAATAAGAGACATCAGCTTATTCACTGTTTTGTTCTATTGTAAGTATTCTTAAAACTTGACTTGAATATTATATTACAAAACCGAGCTCGAGTATCCTAAGTAAAAGACTTTATCACGATTTATCACGACAAAAAATATGAACGCACAATATACTTCTCTGATATAATATATGAAATAAAATATGTTGTTCCACAAGGGAATATATTGGCTCCTCTCTTTTTTATTCAAAATTCAATTAATTCATTTGCTATCAATAAACCTCTCTTGTTAAAGTAAAAAGGCTATTGAATATTACTGTAAAATATCAAATCATACAATCCGTTAAGCACTCAATTGATTATAGAGAACACTTGAACAAATCATCAGTTTTATGACCCCAATGCTTGACATTAAGAAAACCACTATAACTGTTAGGCTGCATTCAGATTAGGAACATTTTCTTTTAAATTTTATTTCTAATCAAATCATAAAAATACGTAGGTACTAACGTAATTACATATTACACTATAATATTTATGTATTTAAGTTTTAATGCACAAATGAAAAATTTGCACAAATAGTGGACTTAATGGCCAAGTGACATTCTCTGTCAGTCAACCATAGGACCAAACTCAAGAAGGATAATTATTTGTTCTTCGCAGTAAGGGCATCTTAAACTTACGCTATACATCTGAGAATTAAAAAATCTAACAATTTAAATCCCCCAAACATTTTAGGGTAATTTTAAATTTGTTATCGCTTGTGTTCTATTTTGATGTTTTGTTAATACATCAAAAATATTATTTTCTTTTCATTCTGATTATTGTTACCTATTTTTGAAACAAGTCCTTTACTTTTATATTTTGGACGGAAGAAGAGAATTTGTTGAGAAAATGTTATTACTAAAATTTGTAACTATAAATTTTTTTTTCTTGTCTAGTTGAAATAGCCAGATATACCCACACCAATGAAATTAGTGGCCATGCTCACCGACTTGCTTCAGTTACATGGGAATGCACTCGGTTTGTAACTGCCTTTAAATTTCCGCAATAAAACCAACTTGGTCGTAAAAAGTTTCAACATTTCACTCCAATGCCCATAAACGTGTATCGGGGTCTTTAGACATAAATTAGTTTTCAAACTAATAAAATAAATTACTTATATTAGCCAAATAACTGTTTGTAACGCGTGTGCGATTATGTTCGGTGAACTTTTGAAGTGGTTTTGAAGTATTCCTTTCAGAAAATTTATTTTTCCAGGCATGTTCTTAGGATTCAGCCTCAGTAGCTTATTTATTTATTTAAGAAATCAACAATGTCCTTTTACATAGTAATACTTGTTACCTCTTCACGTTTTGTTTACCAAACCTACCTTCCTAAAATTTTGCATACATTGTCATACATGGACAAAAGTACGGAGAAGGACTTTCATTAGGTGTCTTTTGTCCCGGAAAAATACGGTTCTCGTGGGATTATCCATATGTTGGCATGATTAATAAAAAAGTACTAATGCCACAGGTTAGTAATTTATTACAAGTATTTTAGCTAAATTACGAACGCTCAGAGTTCAGAAAGGCGAACCTTGCGTCGAGTTCCTAATACAGCCTGACCACGGTAAAAGTCGCCGCAATTTTTGCGCGAAGCTACCGTTGACTAAACCCAATACGTATGATTTCTTACATTTTCGCGATTGTAACATATTAAATTCAACCTTTTTAATACGGTTTTTATTGCGTTTACTACTGATATTTGCACCTGTTTTAAACACTTTACATTACAGTTTAGGTCACAGATAGACCTACATGTTCTATTGAAGTAATCGTTACTCACCATTCGCGGTAGTTTGCGTGACTTGGTAAGTCTTTGTTAAGCATTTGATTTAGTCGTCGGTAGATTCGCGCGAAAAATTGTCGTGGCGAATTCCTCTGTGGCTGGGTTGTAGAAGGTGTAAGTTAATGTTCTGTTCTCTCCTTAACGACAATCTAATTTCATTGTACACAACCTAATTGTATACAAAAAGGGCACGAGGAAGTTTTGCTATTCTAAGTACGTCGGATTTTATTATCTTACAGCACGGAAATTTATTTCAAAATGTAATTTAACCAAAGTTAATTTTGTTGTGCATTTCACAAAGGGATAATAAGGCCTTTTTGAGTTTTAAAAGTTATATTTTAATACTGTGCTAAGCTCATTAAAATTTTGAGGCATGTGGTCTACGGCTAAAGATTTAACTCTTTCTATTGCCTTGGATGTCGTAAGAGGCGACTAAAGGAACAAACAAGAATTTGTCAACCTAAGTCTACCTGAAAATGGATTCTCAATTTGTGAAAAAAATAAAACATCGCGTTTCAATGATAAAGGTTGAAAAGAATATCAAAATCTTTATGTTGTTTGATTACCAAATAGTCAAAAAGATAAATTACCAATAATCGAAACTTCCATGTACCTATAATGGTATTGGGATACTTATTGCAGATTTATTCTTATACTATTTAACAGGCTAACAGGCATACGGCCCACCTGATGGGAGCACACACTACTTAGAAGGGTACATACCCTTCGAACCAATCCTTGTGTTTCATGCTACTGAAGACAGGCAACGTAGCAACGTCCCTTTACGGATTAAACTAAATGTAGGTCAGAGAAAATGGAATTTCCATTCTAGATTCGGTAAATATTTTTAAAAAACTTAGTTTTCCATTGAACATTGAAGACGATGCTTTGAGCTATGCTATTTATAACTATTAATTAAAATTTTTAGTGCACTTAAAAGAAATACTAAAAGTGGACGTGTCTCAAGCCATTCTCTGCCAGTCAACCTTAGGACCAAAAGAACATATTCTCCGAGCTTCAAAAGGCCTTTGGTTCTATTATTGTTTTATGACAGTCCATAGCAAAATATGTGATGAATGAATTAGTGAATGCTAAACGCACAGCCTGTGAAACCTGACAATGTTGGGTGATAACACAACAGAATTGTGTATTGATGCTTTTGAGATATGGTGCCGTAGAAAATTACTAGGTAGGTATCCATGGATTGCCATGAGGACAAACGAATCTATGTTTTCAGAGCTAGGAGTCACAATGCGTATATAAGGCAGGCAGTCCATAGTTCGGAGGATCATCACAATGTTAAAGAAGTATCTGTTATAGTAGAAGCGGTTCCGAAAAACTCTGTGCACATGGTCGATTGACCGTGTAGTCCTATGAAAGAAGAAGTATTCAATATAGAAGCGGTATTAACGGATGATTCTAAAGTAGGTCACGGAATTTCCAGAATAGATTCGAAAAAGATTTTCCAAAATGTATTGCATTGAACAGAAAGCATTGCAAATGTGATTTCCGACTTTAGGTTTTAGAATAGTCTGCTGTTACATCGATCAGATTTGGCGGTACTTTTTACAGGAAAAACAGGCCAGATTTTACAGGCTGCCTAAAGACATCTGATACAGCATAACGACTGTTATCTTTTGATAACAACCGGGACCAGTTAACGAGCTCGGGATAGATAATGTTACGTAAAGGCGTCCAATCTAATATGGGGTCGTATTTCACCGGCCCTTTACGCTAGAATTCGAAACGGATTCACTCGCTGCGTTCGACTATTGAGCTCGTCAAGTAGGTTTAATTTATATATCTTGGTTAATTATGGCAAAAATAGCTAAGGTTAGCAAAGCAAAATTTTGTCCAGACAAAAATCATTCCTCTAAGGTAGATGCCTCTACATGAGGTATCTACCTCAAGCACTAGACCAAGCTGATAATAATATAGTTATAATATATACGTACAAGCGACGAATGAATGAAGTTCCGCAAAGTAATGTCTGAATTATGTTTTGACAATAGAATAAAACTACATTCAAACTGACGCGAATCCCGCACGGGACGCCCACAGAAATAAGAATACGTAGAAATGCCTTTAGCTGGCCAGTTAACTTAGGCACAAGCTGTGGCGCTTCTACCTTATCTTATTTCTGTGGGCATCCCGCGTCCAATTAATTGTTTACAGCGTCTGATTTCCCAATTAATTGTTTACAGATTGGTACCAGTGTTATCAGCTCTGAAGCACAGGCTGAGGATGTAACTAGGAATGAAGATGTCGATAGCACGTAGTTGCCAGTACGAAGCGTCTCTATTTTGAGACTGGCCAATGTTTCTGTATGCAGATGTGCCATGAAACATTTTTTGTCTACATTTACGAAAATTGGCACACGTGTTCCTTCATTTATTTGAACTTTTTGTTGAGAGCTTTTTTGACTAGGGGGAAAAAGGACAAAAGGGGAATGTTTGCTGTAGTGTTATATATATGAATAGACTTTAATCATATTTGGAGGAAGCTTTGCAAGTCGGATTCCAGACAGGTTGCTGTAAAAAAAACCCAGAAAGGGGTGGGGTAGTCTGTAGTTACTTTACGGTTATTATTATTTGCGTATGGTGCAGCGAATTAAGATGGTGAAAGGGAGGCTGTCAATCCACTCGGTCACTTGTTTATCCGCTCTGTGGATCTTAAACAAACCACCCTCGATGAAAAAAAGGGGGCACAAATTAGTGAGGTGTTTCATGCTCTGTGTTTGGGCACAGAGGCATAGCGAACTCGAGGAGATGTTCCACTTGCATTAGACACATCTTCCCCGTGAAGTTCTATACCTATCGATTACGGTTATTTCGTGGCGTTACACCAAATACAAATTATTTACTAAATATGTTGTAAGTTCTGGCGAAAATAATATATATGTGAATCTAATTAATCCTAATCACAATTAATATTTTCAAAATTTATTATTTAGGCTTTGACGGCATTTCCATGTATGTTTTCGAGATATATCAAAAAACTACTAGTTTCAGATTATATGAAATAAAACGAAATTACTTGGCACGTTAAATTCAAAATGTATTTATTCTTAAAACCCAATGACATAATTACATTTCTTACATGAATGCCCTTAAAACTATATTATTTCACAATTTATTTACATTTAACATTATTGTACTCAATTGGTATACTTTTTATATGTTTTTTTATGTATTTTTAATAATGACAAATTTCAACTTTGAAAAATATGGCAATTCGAGCTGAAGATCGGTATGTTGGATTTTTTTTAAATCAACAAGTACATAAAAGCAGTCATGTCATGATATGAATTTATAATTGAGGTATTCGCAACACGCTTCATCAAAGAGTAAAATCATCAGCATACTTCGCGGAATATTATATGTATTTTTTACACGGATTCATAATTTTATCCGAATATTACGTTTCAGAGAATCACAGTTATTATAATTTGAGCTGCAAATGATTAAAATCTTAACTATAACCATACAGTCAATAAAAATACAGACTGAGCGTCGTTAACTCAACTGTGAAGTCAGAAAATCGTCGCATATTTGTGTGAGTCGCTGGTATTAGCTGAGGTGTTACAGAGTTGGTGAATTTTTGTATGTGAAACCCGTACGTGGCAGACGAAATGTTCGGAGTTTGGATGTCTCTTTCGTGTTGTATGTAATATTACGTCTATAGTTCTTTTAAGTCTGTGCCTTGGACAGTTATTATGCTCTTTCCGTGTAGTGTGAACCCTAGGTCGGTCTAGACCATGGAACCAGTTCAAAAATTAATTAATTATATTCGAATGCACATTACAATGTGAAATTGCAATTTAAAATTGAAATTATTTAATTATAATCAGTTCATTAAAACTGTTTCGAAAATGGATTCCACATGTACAGAATATTGTATACCAAATTTAGAAGTAAAATAACAGATGACAATTTCAAATATTATGTAATGAACGGGTAGGTACTCAATTTCTTCCGATTTTGTTCCGATTTCCCTTACTATGGCAAACACAAATTCAGAATTGCTGATCAACACGACAGCCGCTGTAACACGGTTGAAACGTCAAAATTTTATTGTACGAATTTCATTAACATACCAATCTTAAACTTGAAACTGCTTTGTTAACATCTGAAAGAGTATATGCACAAGAAAGGCCGAGCAAACATGTTACTTTTATTTTAATAAGCGGCGACTTAGCGACTTATCATACGAAGACATTCAGAGTCTGTATGCAAGTGGGAAGAGCGGGAAAAAATGTGTACAAAACTTGATCAATTTAAAAATAATGAACATTTTTAACATGTAAACGGTAAATATGAAAAAAAGTGTCTAAAGGAAAGTATGTATATATAGTTTAACGAGGTCTTTACCCAGCAGTGGTCCAAATGGTTAAAAAAAAGTTTTTTCACAATACCAAAGAAAAATAATGTTAATTCACTTGCAGTCGCAAAGTCGCTAGTCACAAAACCAAAAACCAACGCAGACGAGCAACTATCCTCTATTCTTGAGGTACTTTTATATTGCACTGTTTACTCATACGCTTTCATTAATAAAATACAGTGTCTGTCCCTTCTACTTACCAAAGGATCTGCAGAACCATTTCTTTTGACAGCTTTTTATAAGCACCACCTTATTTAATAAGCTGTCATAATAGCTGGTCATGGAGATACAAAAAGAGGTAAAAATGCATCGAAACCCGTTAACGGGCCAACCTATAATTCCTGAAACTATTCGTCGGATCAAATAGAGCAGGGACATTTTCGACCTAGACATGGAATAGTTTTAAGGAAAAAAATGTAGGCTAGCTCCGTTGAGAGCTGCACCAAGCATGCCAAGAAGTACACACAACATTTAATCTTGACTGACTTTTAAATTAATAACTTGAATTTTAAATTAAGAACAAAAAAGTAACACCTTATTTGTTTTCACAATACTACTTATTCACTATACAAATAATTAAGAAAACAAAGTCGATCGAGAATAAATTACAAAAGGTGTCTCGTTTGCTCTGGTTGTAAAAGTAGAAATTTATGCTCAGCCCTAAATATTAGATTTAGCAATATTATGTGGTTATCCAACTTCTTCATACACCTGACTTAGTACAACTTTACAAGATATGATTACAACAACAATTTGTATGAGTGTGTGTATCTGTTGTATGAAAGCTGATGAGTTGTTTCCATGCTGCATAGCTGCTGGAGTCTCACCTGTAACAAAATAAAATACGTAAAATAGCGTCATCCTAAAATAATATTCATTATTCATTCCAGAGGGCGAAGGTACGATTTTTGAGGGAATCATACTTAGTTTAGGTTAATTCAGTTTAGTAAGAATAAAGATCATTCCGAGCTTCAGAAGGCACGTTAAGCTGTTGGTCCTGTCTGTCATTTAGTTCCTAAAACACATCATGGAACTAATAGAATTTATAAGGAATACAAATCCTTTTTATAAGGAAACCAGTCCGTTTGTCTTATAAAAAGAGTTACGGAAGTCAGACAGCAGTCACCCCATGGACTGAATAAATACAACTTTAATTTACATACCATCACGCCTTTTTCCCGTAGGGGTAGGCAGAGACTACGGATTTCCCATTTGCCACGATCCTTACAGACTTTTTTAATTTTCATTAAAAAAGTCTGCAAGCAGAAAATATAACAACCGTTTCAAACATTTTAATAAAGAAACATACAAAACTTTTACAAAGTTATGCAGGATTTAAAAGTGTTATGAAAAAAGTACGTTTATAAAATTATAATTCATCGATCAAGTAAGGAAATGCTTTAAAAGCGTTAAAAGACTTTCAGGAGTCACTTTACCAAACATTATACAGTGCTAAGCCTTCCAAGCTTCTAATGGCTTGTTTCTAATACTATTAAAGTGTGTAACAACGGCGACGAACTAAATTGCTTTGTTCAACTTGTAAGGCGACCGGCAAGCTTGAAAACCCACGTAAGAGCAGTATTTTGTGTTTATTCATGAGTTTACTGTTGAAAACTAAGGACTTAAATTGGCTGTGGCTAACTCTCAAGTTAGCAGTTAAGTTATCCTGTTTTATGTGCTTGTAGATAAAAAGTTGTACTTACGTTGAAGATGTAAAAAAGACATGAGACTCTTTTGTTCCAGAATCTTTTTAATTAGAAAATACAAAAAAAAAAAGAAAATTGATATGAATATCATGGTCCAGGCATACTCGGATGTTGTGGGGTCGATTTCCACGGGAAGCATACTTTGTTAAGTTGTTTTTGGTCGGGTAAGGACATCGCAGGCTTAAATCCCATGAATATCTGATAATAATGATGAATCCGAGCTTCGGATGGCACGTGAAGCCGTCTGGCTGTCGTTAAAGGAAAAAAAAGTCAGAGACCGAAAGGCGGTTCATAAAAAATCTGATACTAGGATGTACGGGGTGGGAATGAAGTTTACGCATACATGACGCGAGTTCTAAAAGAAATATTGACAACCTTCGAACAAAATGAGATTTAATAATCACTTAATGACAAAAGCATCAAAACGACACAGCCAAGAGTTTCTTTCTCAATGTTTATTGACTATATATATTCTGTGGTAAAAAACCGAAGTGTCATATAGTTTGTAATATTATTTTACAATTTGTTTCATGAAGAATGAAGAAATATGAAAACAAACGAATATTTCGCTAATTAGACATACGCGGTTCAATACAACCCTTCTCATTCTCAAGCTGCACGGGCAGCATGGTTAGCGCGACAACTGTTTTAACCTATGATTTTATCGCACTTCCCGCGTTATCTAACGTTGCGAGCATGGGTTCTAAACATTGGTTTAAATTTTGCAATCGACCTGTCATTTTATCTAAGACCGCGATAATTTGTCTCAAGTGCGAGCATGGCTACAAGATGGCTGCCGTGTTTTGAAGATAAATTGTCGACTTTTGATAGTTTAGTGGCTTAAATTTATCTGCGATTTTCGAGACCCAGATAAAAGGTAAGTTTATTAAAAATATCGTTTTTACTTATTAAATTGAGCGGTTTTATGTAAATGATCAATAGAATTACTTTAAACTTACTGTCAATTAGTTCAAAGTAAGTAAAGAATACATATTTATTAAAATTTAATTACAGTTTGCAATTTGTAATCTTTGGCCCTTTCTATATATGTTTGTTTTTGTTATAGATGTCAAGAGGCTATATTAGACATATTTTGTCCTTTTGGAAGAAAAGGAGGCAAGGAAGCGTCAAAGGACGGAAGTAAGGGAGCTTGCCCATATTTGGAGTCTACCTAGGGAAGAATTTTTAGAAAATTATAAAATCAGCCCGGTAATGGTGCAATATTTATGCGAGGAACTGGAGGAAGACTTGGCTCCCCGTACTGTCGAAGGATATCCAGTACTTATCAAAGTAAAGAAGAGTTACAGATATATGATATTCAAAAAATGATTTATGATAGTAAAACAAAAACTCGTATTTATCGAAGCTTTATCTTACTTTTTTCAGGTACTCACTTCACTAAGAATTTTAATAAATGGCCATTATCAGCGTGGTTAATGGTCAAGACCTTATGTCGCGTCGTTAAAAATCTATCTAGGGGAGATACTATATCGCGCTGTCAACCCATGCTCGCATAATAGATAGAAATAGCGTGGAGTTTAAGAAGTTTATGCGCCGCGACTCTTATCTATCGCGCGAGCCATGCTACGGCCGCAGGGCTTAGTTTACCAACCGCTTTCAAGTAGGTCAGCGCAAGGGTGTTAAAACTGGTAAGGCGAGATAATGGGTGATAAACTGGCAATTATTGCTACTGCTTTACCATTAGGCACCCGATAGTTTTTATTTTTTTTATTTTAACAATATTAGCTTCGTTTTATTGTATTTAAACCCATTTTACCTATTTTTTTTACAAAACTAGCTATCCCCGCAGCTCCGCCTGCGTCAAAAGTAGCCTATGTTTGACCCCGGGTCTGCAACTATATTCATACCAAATTTCATCAAAATCCGTTCAGCGGTTTGGCCGTGAAAGCGTAACAGACAGACGGACAGACAGACAGACTTTCGCATTTTTAATATTATTATAGTATAAGTATATAGTATGTTATAGTATTTCAATAATTTTACTCAGCTACATTCAAACTAAACATAAACAAACCATATTTTTTTCTTTACTAAATCAGAAAAATCATACAAGATTTCATATTACGTGAACGTTTTATACCTAAGTATATAAATAAAAAAAAAACAATGTCTTAAGATCTAAATAACCGAGAGATAAACATAATAAAAAGTGTCAATTGAAAATTTAGAACAAACTAAAAGAGGCATTTAAGTCAAGCTGATAAACTTTATCCCATGAAAATATAATATTTTATTTCTGCGAACAACTCCTAACGACACAAAATGAATTCTGAAAAATAGTCTTGAAAAGTTAGAGAAGCTTCAACTATGAACTTCTAAACGGAACAAGGAGGATTTTAGCGTATTTTGCATAAATATTCAGTTTTGAGATATTTTTATTAGGATAATAGAGTTTGAAGAATCATGAACAAAGGCTATGTCTTCTACTTAGGCGGTTATATTATATCCAAACTTTCATACTTTAATATAATATTACTAGCTGTACCGCCTCCGAATATATTCACCTTTAAAACCTTCCCTAGACTTCCACAAATAATTCAAAACCATATCGGTCCAGCCGTTCTCGAGTTTTAGTGAGAAGAATTCTAGAAACTAACGAACAGCAATTGATTTTTATATATATAGATAAGTGCGAAAGTCTGTCTGTTTGTGAGGCTTTCACAGCCAAACCACAGAACGGATTTTGATGAAATTTGGTATGAATATAGTTGAAAACCCTGGGTCAAACGTAGGCTACTTTTTGACGCAGGCACAGCTGCGGGAAACAGCTAGTGTGAATATATATAAGTGCGATGATTAAATTTACTTGGGCGCTGCCGACTTTTAAATTTGGACCAGGTGTAATTAATGTAATAAATAATTATTCTCATAACAATAATATTACTATCTTTTTATAGATAAGTGAAGTAGGTATGACAAGGACAAATTTTAATTCATCATCGTAATCAGCTTTCCATAACTCACTTTTGGGCATGAGCCTCTCTCTGTTTCTGACAAGCATCCCTGTTCTGAGCCATCACAATCTAGTTGATGCCAGCTATTTTCCTGATATCGTCGACCCACCTAGTAGCTATTTTAAGTACCTACCTAGCTTAAAAGGACTAAGAGATTAATAAAGTCAAATATTATGGACTTTTGGCATCAATAAAGGGAAAGTAAGACTATATTAAGTAAACTTTATTAAGTTTAAAAGTCCCTAAATACCGTATGTTACTAATAAATAAATAAATCTTTATTTCAGACATACGCCCATAGTGTTAGTAACAATCGAAATCTTAAATCCTAGGGTTAGTAGGTATACACAATTAGTAAAAATTTAAAAAAACAGACAAGATAAGTACGACAGCCCACCTACCTGCAGTGCAAGCTGTTCCAGTGCGCCAGCAGTGGACTGTCCCACATATCAGTCAACATCCTCATGTCACGCAAACGTTGGAGGGCGGAGGCACAACGCAAATAATACCTACATTTTTTGGTATGTTAATTTTGTTCAACCTTATTGATTGGACGTAACATCGGACTATTTCAGGCGTCTATTAGAACGTTGCTCTATCATTTTCATTCGAAATAATCGGCGATTATCATTCGATATTATAAGTCATACGTTTTAAAAATAGGGCTCCTGTTCCGACGGCAATGAGTCTATAAAACCAAAGTGATGAATAATTGAACCATTAACGTCATCACATAAGTACTGTGTTAATTATTCCATCGAAAGTAGATATTATTACAGTATACATTTATATTGCTTAAAATTACATTGACTTGTGTGTCACTAGAGGAAAATATGTGATAAAAGGAAAAATTAAGAGTTCAAGTTAAGGTGCTAAAATTAAAATAGGACTGATGCAATTTTCTTAACTGCAAAACCGCTTTGTTTTTTTTTTTTTCATTTTTAATTATATATTATCTTAAAAATAAAATATTGCAACAATTCTTATTCTTGTTAAAAAATAACAAAAGGATAATGTATAATTTTTGCTAGTACGGAGCACATTATTTTATTCATGTAAAATATTTCGATTTACACTTTTAAGAAAAAACAGATTTCATAATTACTTTATTCAGAATAACTCTGCAACTGTTGCGTATAAACGCTAACGAAAATAAGGTAGTAACTATTTATTGAACAATGTCACGTTGGGCTTATCCTCAGTTGAAGTCATCGTCAAATTAGCCCACTTCGGGTGACCTCTTAAAGGGGTCATGTGTCGTCACTTTGATGGCGGTATAAAATTAACGCTCTCTGCAGCAATGAGGAGTGGGAAAGGGAACAGGTGTGAAATTACAGGTAATTTCAGGAATTGGCACTCACTCTCGTAATGGTCTGCTGCTATGCTACTTTTGGCAATTTCAAAATGCTCATGTTTGTTAGGACTAAAATAATAAAATATTTTGTGCTTTTGGAAATGTTCTTAGGTATTTTGCTGAAAAAAAGTAATCATCATACGTCTAGGTTTCATTTTCAGCTTACAATACCAGATCTTAAAGGCTGCCTGGCATCTGATACAACCTGACGTCTGTTATCGATTAGGTGGGATCAACGGCTTAACATAACGCCCCTTCCGAAGCACGAAAAGCCCGAGATATAAATAAATAATGACGATTCTTCTTAAGAAAATTGTATCTGTAGCTAAAAAAATATACTTACTTTAAACTAAGTATATGAACTGTGAGCACGATACTGTACCCCATTAATCCATTCAGTAAATTCGTAGCGACAAGCGGAAGCATTTGTCAATTAGCGGTACCTACGAGTATATTGCTCAATGAAAAAAATATGCTTACTTTGAACTACCAGGGCTGGAACGACTAACACATGGGACACTTAGCGTTGGCTGGGACACAGGTGTGGTTGCCGGCATCTTTAGGCTCAGCTTTGTCAATGACAAGCTTAAGCTCAATTCCACTCTAATCCATTAGAAAAATCTATTACAGACAAGGAAAATCATATGTCAAGTAGTGGGACCTGTATTTCTTGATAAAAAATGTGCTTACTTTGAACGATATGGATCGTAACTGAAGCAGCCTTAGCGTTGGGACACAGGTGTAGTTGCCGGCGTGCTTAAGCTCAGCATTGTCAATGACAAGCTTAGCCTCGATTTCACTCTATAATGGGCTAACTGTATAGCTCAATATAAAATGTGCTTACTTTGAACGAAATGGACCGTAACTGAAGCAGCCTTAGCGTTGGCTGGGACACAGGTGTAGTTGCCGGCGTCCTTAAGCTCAGCATTGTCAATGATAAGCTTAGCCTCGATTTCACTCTATAATGGGCTAACTGCTCAATATAAAATGTGCTTACTTTGAACGACATGGACTGTGACTGAGGCAGCCTTAGCGTTGGCTGGGACACAGGTGTAGTTGCCGGCGTGCTTAGGCTCAGCTTTGCCGATGACTAGCTCGCTCGTTTGCCGGCCGTTGTGTACGGTTACGCCATCTGTCGGACAAAAAAGTGATATAAATTTTCCTCTACATTCACAATTGATTTTCAGAAAATGTAGTTGAATTACGAACTATCTTCTAAAATACTTAACAAGTTTTAAATTGAAAATTTTGCTTTCGTAATTAAAAATATGGTATTTGACTTTTATTTAACTTGTTCCAAAATATCAAAAAATATCGTGGTAAAAAAAAGATGCCACATAAGATATTGTTATCCTAATAAAAAAAACAATTATCAATTTATTATTAAATTTATTGTCATAACAATACCATTTTTAACACATGACTTTCAAAACACTTTCATAGTTATTTCAAAACAAGCTTTCCCTGAGATTTTATCGAATTTGGCCTATGTATATGCCTGACTGGAAAGTTTTAGCCGAACCCTTAGACATTTGGACGATAGAGTGTAAATAAATAACACACATCTACACATACAGCAGTATAAAGCCTTTGGATTATTCACTACTGGCGGAGAAATGTTTCCCTCATTCCGACAAAGAATAATTAATCCTATTCTAAAGAATATTATAAAACAAAGACAATTTTAAGAATTTATTAGGTTTCCAAGCTAACCGCAGTATCTCGAAGAGATGCTTCCTGATTTACTAACGGAATAAGTATTATAGTAGAGACATTTAAAGTTTTACCTTTTCTAATTTTACTTTACAATACAAGTGCTTTAAAAACACTTAATTAACATCAAAACATTTTAAGACTAATAAGACTTATCTAAATCTTAATTTAAAATTTTCAATAATAAATGTATATAAATCCATACATACATACATACTAATATTATAAATGCTAAAGTCTGTCTGTCTGTCTGTCTGCTACGCTTTCACGGCCAAACCGCTGAACGGATTTTGATGAAATTTAGTATGAATATAGTTGAAGACCCGGGGTCAAACATAGGCTACTTTTGACGCAGGTGAAGCTGCGGGAAACAGCTAGTAAGTGATAAACGGGATAAAACCGTATTCAAATAGTATAATTTTATTTTCTAACGTTAAGCTTCCAATGTAATATTAAAGTGAGTCCAAGAAATAAATAAACTACTTGAAAATACTAAAAGAAACTAACATATTCTCTTCAAATGGCTTAGCTGCTTATTCTCTAGGAAATCTAGTCACGAAACATTGAATCGCAAATCGTCAAAATGTCCGCCGTTGTAAAAAGTACAATATCTTCAGAGCATCTGTGGCTCGAGGAAGAAATATGGGCATAATCTATGGTTGATTGTTACGCTTCTTACTTGGAAAAATAATAAAGCTTTGAAACAAAAGAAATAAAAAAGGCGGCAAAATCTTTGACTTTGTTTTATTTTGTTAATAAAATAGCAAGATTTAAGTTTTGTGATATGTATATATGTTCCAGTATGAAGTAAAATTTTAAAGTCCAAAGTTCCTTCAATAAATTTAGGAAAGGTATTTATTAATTTAACCTTAATTGTACAAATTACAATTTGTAATGCACAATAGACGGACTTAATGCTAAAAGCATTATCTGACAGTCAACCTTTATGTATGTCGTTAAAATGTTAAGATAAAAGATAATTTACAGTTTCCCCTGATGTATGTATTCATTAATGATGAAATGTGATAATTAAATACAATTCATATGAAAATCGGCCGATAAAGTTTTACACAAAAGCGGTTTTCAATTATTGCCAATCCTGGTCTGTAGGGAGTAAAAATGCATTGTGAACTAATTGAAATTGTAGAGCAGAGTATATTATGTACGATCGTGCATTGTTCATTTATCTAACATTAAATAAAAATTAATGATAAATTAGCACCCCTTCATTCATATCGTGTCGGTTTCATGGTCAAAGAACCATGTACACCAGGGTGGTGTCATAGTTTTTGGAACCACCTCTCGGCCTCTAACGTGGTTCCTTCAATGAATAAAAGAAAGCAGTCGGGAGCAACGGCTTTACATTCCTTCCGAAGCACTTATCTTAATTGACGGAGAATCAGGTAATTGAATAAATGAATTAATGGGTCCGTGATGAAATCAAGCTTGCAGAGGTTTTTGCTTTTTAGTAACTGTTTATGTACGTACACATATTATCCCTGGATCCATACTATCCTATTTCCATACTAATATTACAAGTGGGAAAGTCTATCTGTCTGTTATGCTTTGACAGTCAAACCTCAGACATCTCAAGACAGGATTTTGATGAAGTATGAATTTAGTTGAAGACCCGAGGTCAAACATAGGCTAGTTTTTGATGCAGGCGGAGCTGCGGGAAAGTTGTATGCCACACAGCGCTCTAAATCGTTGCGCTCCGATTTGAAGCGCTCGATATTGTAGAAGATAATTAAAAACAAAAACTACCCAATCTAGCCTTTAGAGCGTTGGGTGGAATATATTTATTTGTTTCACCCAGCGCTCTTGCAAAATATTAAAAGGAGCGCAAAGTGTAATAGCATTTGAGCGCTTCAAATCGAAGCGCTACGATTTGGAGCACTGGGTAGCATACGTCGCGGGACATAGCTAGTATTGAATAAATGTAAAAAAAAGCTTTTAACAAACAATCAACAAACAGTTCATGGTAAAAGGTTGAGAAACAATTCCGATGTATTTTTCCGACAACAAAACATTGTCAACTCGAGTTTTATTTCGACTCAAAACAATTACATCTATTGTTGTCGTAGAAACAATACTACAGTTGATTTAACAAGTTGGAGACAATCCATGAACACATTGAACTGTCTGTTTCATTGGTATATATTGATCTAGTGGTTTGTTCGACAATCGACTAGGAGTACTATTTTTGAATTCTATGACAAATATGTCTAACAAAAATCCTTCGATATCGAACAAAAATTATTCGACTCTCGATTTTAACACGACACTTTTCAACTCGACTTTGAATCCCATGGGAAACCATGTGTTATTTGCTTTAATTACTTAAGTGCTCCAGTAGTTAAGGCATTTACCTACAATCCCGGAGGCCACGGGTTTGGTTCCCATGGGAAGCTTAAGTACTTTTTTTTATTTGTGACCAGTTTGGTTATGGCATTGCAGACTTGAATCATCTGATTGTTTGTCAAAGATGATTCCGATTCCTTCGGTAGACACGTGACGTTTATTGCTGCTACCATCTGGTGGTCATTACAGGAGCCATGTCAGAGGCGAAAAGGCGGCTCCAAAAAAACTCTGACACAGGTGTATTGAGGTGATTGTCTATGACCTGTATCCACTCGATTTGAATGAATGTCACCACGAAAATCAGCTGGAGATCAATATCATTATGTTTGTACGTGTATCACGCAAAACCTATTGCATAGAATTTAATGCAATTTACAACAATTTTTGATAAGAAATCTAACCAAAAAATATAGGCTCCATTTAGAGAAGAAAATGTAAGAACTTGATTATAAACTCAAGGCGGTTGAAATCAAGAACATGACTTATCATAATTTTCGAAGCTTTGTTTAAATTAATTTGTCCCTATAGTACATATATCAGTAATTGGTATTGTATGGCTTAGTTCTAAGTGGTTGGCAAGTTTCTGTGGTTTGAACGATCGTAATTCAAACCGTATAGTTACCTTGTATACGAACACGAGGTTAAAGCCATAACTCTGACCTAAGACTAATTTTGAACAGCTACGAGCATTACCATGTATACATATTGGTTGTTAAGTCATTGACACAGTGTCTAAAATTTAATATAATTGTAAATTTGTTAATGCTCGTGACTGTACAATTGAATTCGTAGTTGAAAATGTTATTTGAACGGCTACATAATGCATGTGAACAAAATAAAATTAATGCCATAAGCAATAATATATAAAATAAAACCAATATTATAAGTGCAAAAGTATGTTTGTCTGTTACGTTTTCGCGGCCAAACCACTGGACGGAATTTGACGAAATTAGGTATGAATATAGAAACATGGGCTACTTTTTGACGCAGGCGGAGCTGCGGGAAACAGATAGTAGGGAATATATGAAAAATCCATAAACGCCTAATTGTTTTCTGCTGATAATGTATGGTATAACCACACAATATGCTATGCTGATGCTGACTGGATGCTGATGCTGAGATGCTGAGATGCTAAGACGGGGATGACTCGAAGGAGATTTAAATCCAAACGCGTCGAGTGATGAATGTACACTACTTTAATGTCTTCACCTTCAGGTCTTATTCACAGTTTGTTAATTTTTATGTATTTAAACAAAAACAATGGGGTTCCTTGTTACCTGTAAAAATTGTTGTTTAAAACTCTCTAGCTCTATTATTTTGTTAATATAATGTAATTAACATTCTGATTACTTCCAACAATCCATTTCTAAAGTCCCCAATTTATTTATTCAATCACAAATGTACCTACACCAGAAATACCAAATTTATACAAAACAAGGTAAAGTGTAAATAAAATCAAAAATACCAAACTTCATCATTTTCGAAAGTATAGGCGTTGTTTCTCTAACTTTAATGGATCCCGATGGGGTCCGCCTAGCTCACTTAATGTTTGACTTAAAAAACATAGAATGGGAATTAGTTGTTATTGTGATTTAGTTCAGACATATTTACAAGATTAAAGGGAAGAGCAGATATGAAGAAGAAGACTAAAGAAAAGAAAAACGTATAAAAATAATGAAAAAATATGAATAAATAAATAATAATTTAGTTTAAATTAAAGATTAAAGAAAATTTGTCCACAGTTCTATTTCCATTATAATATTCATATATGAAAAAAACATCTATCCGTCTGTTACGCTTTCCTAGCTAAACTGCATAACCAATTTTAATAATCGCAAATAATTGGCGAAAAGGAAGCCGCAATAATAATAAAATAGATAATGATGTGATGTGCTTAAGCTTTAGCGATTGCTACATATACTGTGAGCCAATACTGCATGAATCGGGAACGTTTTCAATAAAAACTGAAGGCGGATGTTTTGTATTACTTTGACAACACAGGCAAATGTTAACTTAGTCTACCTGTAAACATGAACGCTGTAAAGTGTTTAAAACGTTAGATGTAAAATAAACAAGTAATACAGAAAAAAGAATAAAACTTTATCAAAGTAGGTATGTTTACTTAAGAATATTTCAAGCTTTCTTTCAAAGTATAAATAGCGGAGTGACATTGACGAAGCGGTCGTTTGTTTACCAAGACGTATAGTAGTAGTACATTGACATTTTATTTTAATTTCAGCCAAAAACATTAAAAAGTGTGTATTTTAGGGTTTTGTAACGCTTTAGAAGCTCGATAGCTTCACGGGTTTTGCGTGTTTATAGCGATACTTTTTTCTAGCGTGTTACCCAGTTACATCATCAGATTGTGCTTCAGAGCCCAGGGACTTTATTATGGTCCTATATTTAATAATTTATTTGGAAAGCCAGGACTTTATTAGAAGAAATATATTAATTAGCACTAACAATATTAAACAAAAAGCCATTTATAGTTGTTGGTACTGGTTATTAAAACGAAGTGATTGTCGTCAGCGAACGCTTTTAGAAGAAAAACAGACCGACTTAAGAGCACCCTCGGTTCTGAAGCGGACCTTGATCTCTGAAGCGTTCCCTATGCTCTGAAGCGTACTCTAGCGCTCTGAAGCGTACCCTGGGCTCTGAAGTGTACCCTGGCGCTTGGAAGCATGCCCTAGGTTCAGAAGCGTACACAATAAAGATGCAATCACAAAACAAGCTTGCAAGAAAATCTCTTTTCTTGACTCGCCGGGTTTACTCTTTGAACTTCGTTCCATCGGAATACAGAAATACCCTAAACGCTCGAAGGATCAAAAGGCACCTCTCGATTGCTATCAAATATTTAACCCAGATTTATCGGTTTCGTAAATAGATGACGCGGAATTGGGACTCAAAGGAATTTTGTTCCTAATAACTTACAGTTCTACATAAATTTATTTGTACCATTTTAAATGACCGCACGAGGAACTTCATTGGTTCATTTATTGGCAATACTGAAGGTGTGTTAAATATATTATTCAAATTAGTTACAGTTAATTGTCTCTATAGTAACGTAACATATTACTATTAGCTGTTTAATGATGGAAAGTTATTCTTAAATTAAACTATTTTAATACGGTGTAAGCCCTATTTTTGTTACGCTTCACAAAAATAGCACTCCAGTTTGATTAGGTTATGATATTGCAGGCTTGAATCACCTGATTGTCTGATAAAAATGACGTTCTGTGCATCGGAAAGCACGTTGAAACAACAGTGTCCGACTGCAATTTCGTGATCATTAAAGGAACAATATTAGAGGCCGAAAGACAGTTTCGAAAAATTCTGGCAATAGGCGTACAGGGTCGATTGACCATGTAACCCACTGCCGTCTGATCTAGGAGACCTATTTCAAAAGATACAGGTTACACAAAATCGGTGACTTGAATGAAAATCGTTCGACTTATCGGTAATGGGCATACAAATGAAAATCATAGGATATCGATCGAAAATTATTTGACTCGTCGATTTTGCGTGTTTCATACTTTTCATAAATAACACTTCAGACCTATAGAATAAATAATCCGGATGTGAAAAGATTCTTTGGCGACCACCTGTTGGTATCAGGCAGGAGTGCTATTCACACACCGTGAAATTTTAGTCGTTTTGGACCATGGAGTAATTATAAAGAGGAGATGCCTTAATAAGCGTTTTGTAAGAAAGCGTTTGTGAGGCTACACGGGGCGGAAGGCAGACGTGCGGGGTGCTTGGTTTCGGCCGTGGCTCCAATCATAGAGCACGAGCAACGACAAGCTCCGCCCACTGCAGTGTCGGCGAGGCGCCAATGAGCACGTCATTGCGCCATTTCAAACGGCATCTCCCCTTTATAATTACTCCATGTTTTGGACCCATCGTTCAGTGACTTCATTCATGCAACCGAACAAATTTCCCCAAGGAACATAGCTCGTAACATGAAAAACAAATTTGGACTTCCCGTGGTATCTAAGTTAGGTCACGTGGTGATACATTTTATATGGGAGGTTCAAAAATTTACTCCATATTTCCCATGTATCTTGGGGAAAGTTGTTTAGTTGCATGAATGAAGTCACTGGACGATAGGTCCAAAACGACTAAAATTTCACGGTGTATATGCTATCTTTGAGAAGTATGAGTATGACTCGCCGTAAATGGTGGTCTAAGAAAGGCGAGTCGAATGAAAATCGTTACTCATCGACTTACTGATTATGTCCAGCTATTGAGAAAAGAACATTTCTTTGTGTCCAACGAAAATCTTTCGATATCGAGTCATACTTCTCAAAAATAGCACTAGATGGGAAATGTTCATTTACAAATCATGATTGTTTAATTTTGTTTTCCATGCGAAACAGGATTCCTTTGCAGTATTTTACATAGATATCCTGAACCATTTAAACTTTAGTTTTGTGAAACTCTGCAACAACGGATACAAAATACTAACGCAGCAGGAGTTCGGTGGCATCACATAAAAAAAAGTATGCAATCGAACGTAACGCGGACGAAGTCGTCGGCACAGCTAATCTATTATATATATAAAAGAAAACTGTGAGTGACTGACATATCACGCTGCAGCCCAAAACGCTGGGTCGTTTAATTTCAAAATTGGCATGTAGGTTCCTTTTGTGGACTAGGGGTGCACTAAGATTTTTCAAAATTCATTCCCTAAGGGGAATAAATGGGGGGGGAAACTTCTCACGAGCATGATAATAATAACCGGGTGGATATCGTTTTCATGGTTATTGGGGTCGCAGACTAAGAAAACACACATAATAAAATCCTTCTTGCACGGTTACACTCGGGTGAAGCTGTGTGTAAAAGCTAGTATATTCATAAAATTAGTATGTCTTGTAATCATGCAGACTATGGTAAAACAGTAAATGTTAAATATATAAAACATGGCTGAATTGTATCAGAGAGAACGTGTGTAGGAATGGTAATGAAAAGGAAATGGCAAGAGATAGACGAAAGTGGAAGGAAGGAACATACTGTGGCCAACTGCCGACGAAAACGAGACCAGGTAAAGAGGCAGAAGGGCAAGAAAAAAGGTCTTACGAAGAATGGTGTTTAAGTATGCATACTAAAAGCACAAATTATTTTCATTAATAAATCTCACGAACTATGACCGAGCAAGGTAAAAAAGAAGCAATAAAACATCCCAGCTACAATTGTTTACTGTAACAATAACACGGGTCGCAAAACTTGATGGAACTTGACACGATTGTGTCGGGAAAATGGCAAATGGTGTAACTGTAAACACACAAAGTGTGTACTATTGTAAAATTCACGAACTTTCAAAGGTTTCTATTTGTCACCCCTTTATTAAAAATTACAAAGATGAAGTTTCATTACATTAAACTATTGCAATTTTTATCGCGATAACATAAACACATCATTAAGAAATGTAATTAATAATTAAGATAAGTCAGCCAATGTTTTTTTGCCTTTGTTTGTTATTTAATTCTGTTTTTTGCAATAAAGATATTAAAATCAATAAACAAATTGTTAGTATGTAATCGGTTGCGTGTTGGCGTTAGACTACTACTAAATAATTTACCATCAAAAATACTTTTTTTTTAGATATATAAGGATATTTCTGACGTCTTATGTATTTCCGAATGGTCTTTATATTGGCTGCCCAAATTTTTTGTATTCCCATTTTAGGTTGGTGCACAAACTTATAGTACAAAATTTTATCGTACATTTTTATTAATCCTAATTTAGTATAGCCCTATTTTTGACTTCCCTAAGATTTTCATCATCATCATCATCATTTCAGCCGCAGTCAGTCCACTGCTGGACATAGGCCTCTCCCAATGATTTCCAAAATGATCGGTTGGCAGCAGTCTGCATCCAGCGTCTGCCTGCGACCCTTTTCAGGTCATCTGACCATCTGGTCGGTGGATGTCCAACGCTGCGCTTACCGGTACGTGGTCGCCATTCGAGAACCTTTCTGCCCCATCGGCCATCGGTTCTCCGCGCTATGTGCCCCGCCCACTGCCACTTCAAAGAACTAATCCGCTGGGCTATGTCGGTGACTTTTGTTCTCCTACGGATCTCTTCATTTCTGATTCGATCTCGTAGGGAAACACCGAGCATCGCCCTCTCCATAGCTCTCTGGGCGACCTTGAGCTTTCTTATGAGGCCCATAGTCAAAGACCACGTTTCGGACCCGTATGTCATCACTGGTAACACACACTGGTCGAATACCTTAGTTTTAAGGGACTGAGGTATTTTAGACGAGAAGACGCTACGTAGCTTCCCGAACGCCGCCCATCCGAGTCGGATTCGACGAAAGACCTCGTCCTCGAAGCTGGAGTTGCCAGCCTGGATCATCTGACCCAGGTAGACATAATGGTCTACAACTTCAAGGGTGTGGTTCCCGACTGAAACCGGTGATGGCGTAACATGGACATTACACATTGCCTTGGTTTTGTCCATGTTCATTTTAAGGCCCACCTGTTGGGAGACCACGTTGAGGTCGCTGAGCATGGTACTTAAGTCCTCCAGCGATTCCGCCATGACCACGATATCGTCGGCAAAACGAAGGTGAGTGATATACTCGCCATTGATGTTGATGCCAAGTCCTTCCCATTCCAGGAGTTTGAAGGCATCTTCCAGAGCAGCGGTAAATAGTTTCGGAGAAATGACGTCTCCCTGTCTTACACCTCTCTGCAATGGAATAGCCCTCGTGCTCTGCTCCTGTACTCGGACTGACATGGTGGCGTTGCTGTATAAACACTTCAACACTTCGATGTACCGATAGTCTATGCGGCACCGCTGGAGAGACTGAAGCACCGCCCACATTTCGATCGAATCGAAGGCCTTCTCATAGTCCACAAACGCTAGGCATAGTGGCCGGTTATACTCTTTGGCCTTCTGTATAACCTGCCGAAGCGTATGGATGTGGTCTATGGTACTAAACCCTTTTCGGAAACCGGCTTGTTCGGGAGGCTGGAAGGCATCGAGCCTGTTCGCGAGACGATTCGTGATTACCCTCGAAAACAGCTTATAGATGTGGCTCAGGAGCGTGATGGGTCTATAGTTCTTCAATAGGGTATTGTCACCTTTTTTGAAGAACAAAACCACCACGCCCCTGTTCCACGCCTCTGGCGTCACTCCCTCGAGCAAAACGGAATTAAAGAGCTTCTGAAGGATTTTCAGTACCGGCGTTCCGCCCGCTTTCAGAAGCTCTGCTGTGATTCCGTCTTCGCCCGGCGCCTTGTTGTTCTTGAGCTGTTTAAGGGCAATCCTAATCTCGTACAGGCTGATGTCCGGGATATCTTCCGTATAGTGTCGGGTAAGCTTGGCTCTTGGGTCTTTGGCCAAGCTTTCAACGGGTTTGGCTACTGAAGTGTAGAGTTGTCCGTAAAACCTCTCGATCTCCCTCAGCACCTCGGCTCTCGTCGATACCACGTTGCCGTCCTCCGTCTTCAGCTTGGTCAGTCGGCTCTGCCCAATAGACTCCACCTTTGCGAACACTTTGGAGCCTTTGTTTTGCTCTATCGTCTCCTTAATACGTTCTGTATTGAAGGAGCGAGTATCGTTCCGCAAAGATTTCCGGATTTGTCTATTGAGCTGCCGGTAGACGTCGGCGTCTTCGGAGGTCTGCAGCATCATGGACCGTCGCTTAGCCATCAGATCCTGGGTCTGAGGTGAGAGTTTTTGTGGTTTATTTTTGGGGCGGGATTTGAAGATCTTCTTTCCCACCGCCTGGACAACTTCTACAAATCCGTTATTAATCTCGTCCACGGAAACGCAATCCTCAAGGCATGCAAAGCGATTTGAGAGCTCTAGCTGGAAAGACTCTTGGCTTTGGATATAGGCTTGCGAAGGTCGGAGTATAGACCCCATCAAGCGAGTTCTCTCTCGTCTGAGATCGATGTTCAAGATGCCCCTTACAATCCGGTGATCGCTACCGATTTTAATCTTGCTGATCACAGAGACATCGTTGAATATCTCTCTCCTCGTCGACAAGATGAAGTCTATCTCCTGTTTTATTGGAGCTTGGCTCTTCTTAGTGGGCCCTAGCCAGGTCCACTTTCTTTGCGGTGGCTTCTTGAAGAAAGAGTTCATCGCGAAGAGTCCCTCTTTCTCCAAAAAGCCAGCCAGCATATGGCCTCGCTCGTTTCGCTGCCCATATCCAAACCGTCCCACCCTGAGCTCTCCACCGCTTCGACCGCCGAGTCTTGCGTTAAAATCCCCCATAACCACCGTAAAGTAGGTTTTGGAAGCGTGTATGGCTCTACTAATGTCCTCATACACCGCTTCCACCTCTTCATCTGAGTATTTTCCAGTCGGCATATACACCTGTATAACCTTCAAGGAGTATCTCTTTGATACTCTGAGTATCAGGTATATTACCCTACCGGAAACACTCTCGATGGTTTCGACGTTGTTTATGAGGGACCTGTGAACGAGGAACCCGACACCATGCTGGGACTTCCTCAAGTCTCCCTCCCGGTGATAGAGTAGGTTACCAGACTTTAGGGTTGTCGTGCCCTCTCCCTCTCTTCGGACTTCAGACAAACCCACTATGTCCCATCGTAACCTACTCATCTTCTCTTCCACTTCCTCCACCTTGTCGTCCAACCTCATCGTCCGGATATTGTGTGTTACCAGGGCCAAGTGTCGTCGGGGGTGGTAGCCGGGTCGACTCCGGGGATTCTTCGCACCCCCCGCCCCGCCGCTACCGTGACCGCTACCGGAGCCAGGAACAGCGGGGCTGCCGGGCACTGGGGGCCTTATCATTATATTGTCCGTCATTTGGAGGTTGATGCCCTAAGATTTTAACGCCGAATATTTACTTGCAAATTAGTCATTAGGCCCAATAATTAATAACTTCTAATATTCACAATTAAGTACTAATTATTATTTAGCCCAAAAAGCTTAAGCACAAAAGTGTAACGCCTAATCATTTTTGTGCAGCAAATAAATTAAAAATTAAGAATTTATTGATTTTGCTGATTTGTTGAAAAATATTAATATTTTTGTAACACAAAATAAATATTTGTTTATTTAATGAAGATTAACTATCTTAAAAATGTTATTTACCTACCACGCAACAAGGATGCAGCAAGCTTGTAGGAAGCGTGCATCAAGCATGCGGCATGTAAGCAATCATGCAGCATGCAAGCAAGCGTGCAAGTATTTCTGGGTGGCTCCACCAGAAGACTCGCTTCTGGTGGAGCTATCAGTAATAATTGTCTCAAACATAGTTATGCGAGATTATCGTTACGTCTAAAAAAATAAAAGCCAAACGATTTTAGGACATCTATTAATAGAGATTCTAAAATTGAAGCTAAAAATTTTTAGGCTAAACTATTAAAGTGCAAAAACATCAATTAGGCTAGACAATAATTTTACATTACAAGTTTAGGCTAATAAGGTTCGGCGAAGTGAAATTAGAAACAAAAATTTTAAACGAATCGAAGGGCACCCATTTCCGAACCGTTAATAAATTCAATTGTGTTAAATTACATTATTTTAGCAGAAATACCATCTGCAATTGATATAAGTTTCATGTATAACTATTTCAACAAGGACCAATCTAAATGTAGATATTGTTCTATATGTGTGCGTGTGTGTGTGTATTATAATTAGTGAGAAATAAATAGAAAATGGTAAAATAAACGAGCAAATTTGGTTTTCAACTAACAATGTCACGGCTTTCAACTGTGGTTTCTGCTCTCAACTTGACACAATTGTATCATGTCGCGTGTTTCCCCTCGCGCTTCATTGTGCTGACGTAGTGAATGGGACAGGACCAGTTTAAAAAATGTGTATTTCAGCGATACCAGTTTCATAACTCAACTTGTTTTTATAATCAGTGTTTACATAAACGCCGGTGGAAAATAAATTATTCATTTAAATAATCCGTTTGAACACAAAATAATTAATGTACATAAATAATGAATTGGGTTCGGATAACTAGAGTATTATTTAACAAGGTTTTGAGAAGTACCGCGAAACTATTACTTGAGCAACATAAATATGGAATTAAAATTTTACTCGACATTATAATAGGAATTTTATTTTCAAAATGTTATAATTTTCGTTCATTCATCCACATTCTCTAATATTATTGATTGCCGTTGAAAACTCATATTTTAGTACCACTAGGTTTTCCCATACTCAGTGACACTCGTGTTAAAAGGATGAATCTCTTATCATTTATAAAAATTGGTTTAGCCATTTCTTATGTTTTCGCGATTGTTATTCATTAAATTAAACTATTTTAATACGGTTTTATCGCGTTTATTACTTATTTATTTACACCTGACGCATCAAACACTTTACAGCGTTCATGGTCGCAGGCAGACTAAGTTAACATTTGTCTTTGATGTCATAAGATTACAAACTACCGCCTGAAATTTTTATTGGGAACTATTCCGATTCACGCAGTATTGGCTCACAGTATCTAAGGGTCTTGCAGTCTGCTTCCGAGTTTGCGATTTTATTAAGCTAATGACTGGGTCCCAAGCTGGCGGTACCTGCCATCCATTTTCTCTATTGAAATTAGGATGTTTTTTAATTTCAATAGCTTCACGTAACACCCTAGCAAAAAGAACATATTGCTGACATGAAAAATAGACGCTCAACCAAGTCTGCAGTCTGTGAACATGCTCTAGACAAACCCAACCACTATATGCGTTTTGATAATCCTCAAGTCATTGCAAAGGAAAACAGATTCATTCCAAGGATGTTACGTGAAGCTATTGAAATTAAAAAACATTCTAATTTCAATAGAGAGGATGGATGGCAGGTACCGCCAGCTTGGGACCCAGTCATTAGCTTAATAAAATCGCAAACTCGGAAGCAGACTGCAAGACCCTTAGATACTGTGAGCCAATATTGCGTGAATCGGAATAGTTCCCAATAAAAATTTCAGGCGGTAGTTTGTAATCTTATGACATCAAAGACAAATGTTAACTTAGTCTGCCTGCGACCATGAACGCTGTAAAGTGTTTGAAACGTCAGGTATAAATAAATAAGTAATAAACGCGATAAAACCGTATTAAAATAGTTTAATTTATTGGTTTAGCCATTAATCGGCTACGATGAAACAAAAGGACATATAGTTCAACCACATAACGTATACGCCTTTTTAAACTACAAGTAGGTAAGGTAAATAACAAAGAAGGTACTTACTCAAATCATAGTTGATCATACGATTCTCGAAGTACCAGAACACGTAGGATGGTGGTTCCGTAGACCTCTTGACGATGCAGACCAGCCTCAGCATGGAACCTTCGTGGATGATCTTTTCTGATTCTCCCATGATTTCTGCATACGCCGCTGTTAGGAGGGAAATGTTTATTTATTTTTTGTTAGGAATCCAACGGCTTATATCTCAACCCTAGGTATTTATTTATACTTTATTGTACATAATACAATTGTATAGCACAATAGGCTAATAGGCTTTATTTATTTGTTCGTCTCAGCGCGTTTTTCTTAGTTACGTCCTTAACTTACGGTTTGGAGCCTAGGATACGCTGTAACTCAAGGTCCTAGATTAGGCGACACTGGTTATTACAATGGAGCGACTGCCGTCTGACCTCCGCAACTCTTTTTTACAGGGAAACCAGACAACAGGATATAACTTAAGCATAGTTTAAATTGATTTATTCTCAGTATCTTCGCCGCGCCTTCACTGGTGTAATAAAAGACTTACCAACTAAAACGAGTTTGAAGAAGATGCTAGTCGGTGGATGGGTGGGCACTTGACATTCGTAATAACCAGCGTCAGCTGATGTGGCGAACCGTATATGCAGTGCCCAGTCCTGAAAAGATAAAGAAGTATAGAAACTGAACAACAATAAATTATTTTATTGACATCTAAACAACATAAGTTTTTTTTAAACATTATATTTTTATATTTAATGTTCTTTTACGTTTATAAGTAACAGAACATAAAATATAAAAAAATCTTCCAACGAACCTCATTGAGGCAACGTACCCAGTATACTGGCAGCATTTTCCAGCTGTACCGCTAAACTGGCGTTGGGCGAAAAAGCTGCCAGGCGAGTTGATAATACCTTAAAGAACAGCTTGGCTTCTGAGCCCCAAGAACCCAAAGTTACCACTGCGAAGGGTATATAATGTATAATTTGAAGCTAGACTATTGTATTTCTGCTTTTTTTCTACTTCAGCAACTTTCACAGCTGAAGCACTCTGACTGGCTGTCGCAGGCAAATTCGAAGGCGCAAAAGTATCAACACATGTTGCGTCCCAGACCAAGCATCTGCCCTGACGCCATGGAACCAAGGAAAGACCGTCTGGTCGCTTTCCATTGGTGTAGATGAGTCCATTTGGTTTTTAAACCGAATTAGACTATTTATTCAACAAACCCTACGTTTTCGTTCGTCTTATACTAGTTTCGCTCAAAAACCGTGTTCCACAGCTTCTAAGCTCAGTGGCTTCGCAACAAGAGCTAAAACTTGGATATATCTTCACGGCTGGCTAAGTTTTTAACATATTAAATGTACGAATTACATCTACTATGCTTAATTTATCCCAAATTGCAACCAGTAGGTATACTAACGTGCTTATAAATCCCTATTCTATATATACACTTGTTTAAAGACTACAATGAAGTTAGTTTTTGTCATGTGGGTACTTATCAAATAAATCAGTTGTTATCCAGACACGGTGGTATTAATTACATTACATGGTGACAGCGGTGAAAAAGTCGAATTTCAGTGATTTAAAATAGTATTTGCATTAAATTAAGTTTATTATATTGAAATTTAAAGTGTGATTCGTCTTTATCAAATATGGAACACGCGCGCCCACCGCAGGAATTATGTTTGGATGGCAGCCCCGTCGGCCGGGCCGACGCTTGGAAGCGTTGGAAAACGCAGTTTAGTTTATTTCTAAAGGCATCTGGGGTGCATAAAGAAGAAAGCGGAGTGCAAGCTAGTCTACTTATTAATTTAATCGGACCGGAAGGATTCGATGTTTATCAGACTTTCATATTTGAACAAGACAGCGAAAAGGATGACGACGGTATTTTAATAAAAAAATTTGATGAATATTTCGGGGTCAAACCAAATATAACCTTAGCGCGATATAATTTTTTCATTAGAAATCAAGAAACCGGCGAATCCATAAATCAATATGTTACCGCTTTAAAACTATTGAGTAAAAAATGTGAATTCAAATCATTGGATGAAGAATTGATTCGCGATCGTATCGTTTGTGGGATAAATAGCACAATAGTACGAGATCGTCTGTTAAGAACGGAGGATTTGACTTTGGAAAAGGCAATAAAAATAGGTCAGGCCAATGAGATAACGCACGATAGTAGCCGAGTGTTGGACAACCGCGCGGCCGGTCAGGGACCGGTGCAGGTGGACGCAGTAGGTGTGCGAGGTGCCGGGCGAGGCCGAGCGCGCGGCTGGCGGGGCCACCGCGGCCGCTCGGCGGTGGCTGCTGCTGGGCCCGGCCCGCGCGCCGCCACCGCCAGGAGCGCCTGCCTGCGGTGCGGCGGCCAGTGCGCCGATCCTGCTCAGTGTCCCGCTATATCGGTGCAGTGTTATATATGTGAAAATTATGGTCATTTTGCTAGAATGTGCAAAGTAAAGAAAAGTGTTAAAAAGTTATATGATATAAGTGTACAAGAAGAAGAGAACTCGGACTCTGGAGATGACTGTGAGTCATTTTATATTTCTGTTTTGTCGAATATTTCTAAAATAAATACTATATCGGAAGATTGGTTTGAGACCCTTCGAGGGGACTTAGGAATAGAAAAATTTAAATTGGATTCCGGAGCTGATATAAATGTTTTGTCATTTAAACGCTTTATGCAATTAGGTTATGATCCAAGCATTATTAATTCTAATTTTAAGATAAAGTTGCAATCCTATAGCGGTGAATGTATACCTATAAAAGGCATTTGTTTTTTAAAATGGTCCTATAAAAATATAAAATATGATTTAAAATTTGCAATTGCTGATATTGATTGCCAAAGTGTACTAGGACTTCAAGCGTGTTTGAGTTTAGGATTAATTAAAAGAATTCACGAGTTAAACATTTCAGAAAATGAGGTTTTGTTTTGGCCTGGAATATCAAAGGATGTAGAGAAATATGTACAAAAATGTCAAATTTGCCAAGAGAATTTAAATAAACCAAGCAAGGAACCTATGATTCCAGTGTCTATTCCAAATGCACCTTGGAATAAGATAGGCACAGATATATTTGAATATGCTAAAAAATGTTATTTAGTCTTAGTTGATTATTATTCTGGTTTTATAGAAGTAGCTTATTTAAGAGACACATCTTCGCATTCTGTCATCAATATTATGAAAGAAAATTTTGCTAGATATGGCATACCCAACACAGTTGTGAGTGATAACGGCCCACAATTTTCTAGTGGTCAATTTAAAAAATTTGCCAACGATTGGGGTTTCAATCATGTAACTTCATCTCCATATTATGCTCAATCAAATGGTAAAAGTGAGAGGGCAATTCAAACAATTAAGAAAATGCTGAAAAAATCAATTGTTAGTCAAACTGATTTCTACCTAAACTTATTGAGTTATAGAAATACACCGCGTGAAAATTTGAATTCTCCAGCATTACTTATGATGGGACGTCGATTGAATTGTAGATTACCAGTACATCCGACACTCTTAATTCCAAACAATTGTGATTATAAAAAAGAATATAAGAATTTAGTAGACAAACAAATGAAACAAAAAATGTATTATGATAAAAACTCAAGATTACTTCCTGAATTAAGTGTTGGCGATGACGTAATTATGATAGAAAACAATAACGAACGAATTCGTGGAAGAGTAATAAAAAAGGCTTCGACACCGCGTTCATATATTATAAAAAATAAAAAAGGTATATTTCGCCGAAATCGCCGACACTTAATTAAAAATATGTCTAATGATCCGTGTTTACAACGAGTAAATGAAAAGAAAATTGATGATAATAATATGTCGTTGGAGGACTTATCAGATACATATATGTCAGGTGAGGAGGGGGATGAGGAGTATGAACCTAGTAGAGTTGGGCCTACTATGGTACAGTATTCACCTCCCTTAACTCGCAATCGTTCAAAAAATAAATAGACTTCAAATTCATGATTTTGTATTTAGATATAAGTACTTAAAATAGTCTTGCTTTAAGTTCATTTTTGTAAAAGGGAAAGATGTCATGTGGGTACTTATCAAATAAATCAGTTGTTATCCAGACACGGTGGTATTAATTACATTACAGTTTTGATATGATAAAAGAAATTTTAAAACAATTAAAATTCCGTTTCTTTCTACCAGATCCCGTTTGTTATCATATCACTTGATGGTAGAGAGGGGAAAAAGATTTAGGTGTAACATTTATTATTTAAAATCGTATCTTCATCCTAGCGTGTATTCCTAGTTGCGTCGTCAGCTTACGCTTCAAAGCCCAGGGTACGCTTGAATTATGGTCCTAGATTTGGCAGTCCTGGTTATTACATTGGAACGACTGCCGACTGACCTGGGCAAACCTTTCTAATAGGGAAACCAGACCAATAGGATCTTGATGTTCTTTGAAGACCATTAAATGGCAGTCAGTATCAACGGCTTAACGTGCCTTCCGAAGCACGAAATCATCTTTATTATCAGACTAGCTGTGCCGCGACGTGATTCCGTTTATGTCACGGAAAAAGTAACCTATGTCACTCTCCAGGTCTCCAACTATCTCCACACAAAAAATAACAACAATGCGTTGCTCCGTTTTAACGTGAAAGAAGGACAAACAAATAAACACACATAGTATGATTATCAATCAGGTGATTCAAGCCAGCAATGACATAACCAAACTGGAAACAACTATATAAACAAAGTAAGTTTTCCGTGGAAATCGTACCCGCGACCTCTGGGTCAAAAGCTTTAACCACTGGACCACAGCGACAGTTAACATTTAAAAAAAATGTATATAACACACGAATAGAACTATTTCAAAGTCAATGTACTAGACATACAACTGCTAGGTAGGTCAACGATATCAGGGAAATAGTTGGCAACAATTGGCTAGTAAACTTTTTCATGAAAATGTCTAATTCGTAAACTATTTCGAGGAATAGGCATAAGGAACAGATTACATTAATCAAATCTTTAGTTAAGCAAGTATTTTTAAAGAAAATCGCAGAAAACCCAATGACTTTCATTTTATATCAAAGTTAACGTACTCGTATGTCGTAGCCGGATAACTTCCGGCTATTCACATTTAATTTTTTAGGTTGGTAGCACAGGGTAGTGAATAAATATTTTTTGTTTGGTAGCGCTAATTAGGCGCTTCACGTACTTGTCACCCATGTCAAATGTCATCTCTGTTCAAGTAAACATAACCCATAAATAACCTAACTACATCTTCATTATACAAAATAAATATAATTTTAAGAATTTTTTCGTTTAAATTGTATCTCCGAAATAGTCTATTCTACCAATAAAATATATAAAATACACAATTTATTTTTTAGTTGACTAGTGGCTCTCATCACTCATATTTACACCGCCTGGGAGGAGTCTCAGGATGCTATTGGAGTGTTCTGTGACCTTTCCAAGGCATTCGACTGTGTTGATCATGAGACACTTCTGCTCAAGCTTGCACATTATGGTTTTGACGCTAAAGCAATAAAGTTATTGAATTCATATTTAAATGATAGGCGTCAGACTGTTGACATAAATAACGTTAAGTCAGGCGGTTCAACGGTAAAGATAGGCGTACCCCAAGGCTCGATACTAGGACCCTTACTCTTTTTGATTTACGTCAATGACTTGCCTTACGCGGTTGAAAAAAAGGCTGGCATAGTCTTGTTTGCAGACGATACGTCTTTGATTTTCAAAATGGATCGCCATAGCGGAAATGTCGACCATGTGAATGATGCACTGTCTACAATATCAAATTGGTTCTCCGCCAACAACTTAATGCTGAATGCTAATAAGACCCAATGCATAAAATTTTCTTTACCAAATGTGAGACAGACGCAAGTGGACGTAATGTTAAATGGAGGAAAGTTAGTTCTTGTAGATGACACCACCTTTCTAGGAATCAAAATTGATTCAAAATTGCAATGGGGTTCACACGTTTCAGCTCTCTCCAAAAAACTTAGCTCTGCGGCATATGCTGTCAGAAAAATTAGACAAATAACAGATGTGGCAACTGCTAAGCTAGTCTACTTTAGTTACTTTCATAGCTTAATGTCTTATGGATTACTGCTTTGGGGAAGGGCAAGTGACATACAGACAATATTTATCTTACAAAAGCGAGCAGTTCGTGCCATCTATGGTTTAGCCCCAAGGGAATCTCTTAGGGAGTTGTTTAAAGAAATAAATATATTAACAGTAGCTTCTCAATATATATTTGAAGTTATCATGTATACGAGGAAAAATATTACTACTTTTAAAAAGAACTCGGATATAACTGATAGACCCTTGCGCAATAAAGATAAATTATTTTTACCTTCCTATAGACTGTGTAGGGTTAAAGACTCTTTTGTGGGGAACTGTATACGTTTCTACAATAAGCTTCCTGAATCAATCACTAGTTTGCCTAATGGACAATTTAAAGCCCATGTTAAAGATCTACTTTGTAAAAAGGCTTATTATAGTACTGGTGATTTTCTTAATGACGGGAATGTTGAACTTAAGCTTGGTGCAGAGTCCTCGGCAAATTGACATATCATTATATGTTCTGACATTTCTGTTCGTTTGTCATTTTTTTTAAATTATTATTTAATTTTTTTAATCAATTTTTATTTAATTTAAATAATCTGATATAACCATTGTGCTAAATGTTGACAAACATGTGAATTCGTTCATTTAACTAGGTAATTAAGCAAAGTTTTTCTTATTTGTAAATTGACGTTTTGAAGAAAATGCTGCAGTGGAGTTTGTGGCGCCGCTTCTTCTCCACTTGCGCTTTGGAAGTGGTGGTAAACTTAATATAAGTAAATTGACGTCAATAAGTGATATTTATATCCTACATTGAGAATAAACAATTTCATTTCATTTCATTTCATTTCATTATGTTTGCCATAGACAGGGGAAGGCTTATGTCTAGTAGTGGGCAATAAAAATGATGATGAGAAAAATTAGAGAGGAAAAAAATGTATGCTGATTTTTTTTTTAAATATCTACTCATCCTAATTTCCGTTTGATTTAAAACATTAACCATTACAGCAAGACATGAGTGATGGCCAACGTCATTTGTGCCGCGTAATATTGTAATTAATCATCAAGAAGTTACGAGCTTTCGATTACACGCGTAAAAGTTCACATTAATCGAGTTACTCGAATGCTAGAAATTAGATTGTGACAGTGAAACGGCGAGCGTGGCTTTGGATTGATCGTACGATCTTGAGATCTTACCTTACTACAAAAAAGTTAGACACAGTTCTAGATGTACTTATTTAAAAAAAAACTACCATAAAACTACGATTATATAGTCTAAAGTAGAACAGGTAATAGACATGGTTTAAGCTTTGTTGAACAGTAGTCTAAGAGATAAGACTGTGTTTAGGTAAACACGTGTTGAACTAATCTCTAATTTAGTTTTTGTACTAAGACTAATGTGTTTTGACCGTAAAACTGTTGGCATTGGCTTTTATCGATAGGGTTTATGCGAAAAATGTCTACTTCGGAAAACGTCGCCTAGTAAGAATGTCTCTTTCGCCGTCTATTTCGTATAATGTCTTCGCAATTCTTTTGCGCATAAGCCACCGCTAGATAACAGTCAATAACTTGTGTCATTTAGGCAGCGTGAATCTGACAGTGTTGTGTTTATATACCCTGATCCTGATCTTATTGGTACTTGGAGAACAGTTCCTTTCAGTCACGGATGAAGACGGCAGTTGCTTCATTCATCATCATCATCATTACGTGTAGGTTGCATTGTCAATCGACCATGTACGCCCTGGTGTCAGAGTTGTGCGGCTGCTCCATTATGAGAACTAGTGCTGCCATATCTATAGCACACACTGTGCTTGGTTCTTATTTATGAGTGATTTTCGATACACGTTCAATAGAGAAGAGGTTAAAATAGATGCTCCTAAATGGGCTCAAGTAACTAATTCCACTGACAAGACTTCAATCACTTTTTGTGACGGTGAGGCCTTATTTGACGCATCAAAAAAACTTTAATGATCCATTGTTAATACTATAAACTTTAAATGAAACCTTATCGATAAATACGATTAGATTTGAGTTTATTATACATTTTTTGTGGTTTGTATATTTAAATGTCAACTTTTTAAAATTAACAATAACATTTTAATTTGAAACTTCAACAAAAGAAAAACAAACATTGTACTTTTAATAAAATCTGTTCAACCGCACAAAACCAATAAACAATTCATTTTCAATCAAAGACCACTCGGTCGGATCGTAATCAAGAAATTTAACTAAACATTAAGTTTTGTTTGCCAAGGGAATTGAATTCATTGACAGTTAATTAATTTATTGAAAGTAAAAAAAAAAAACAATTGAGTGGTTGTGGGTTCGATTTCAACGAGAAGCATACGTCGTTTAGTATATATGTTTACGGAAATTTATTTAATCCGTCATTGTATACAATTCCTAGGAAATGTATGTTATTCCTAAAATCGCCCGGAAATGTGTGAAATAAATTATATTAGACACATTTCCTAAACAACAATCGCAAATGTTAGACAAAGCTGAAATGATGATGATGATTGTGAAAGAAGCGACTTAGTTTCAAAAGACGACTTTGTGACAGAAAGTAGGTTAGGTTATGGTTTTACAGTGACCATAACAGTAAGCGAGCGAGCGAAGCGAGGGAGCGACAGACCTTGTGACAAAAACGCTCGAGTTTCAAAAGACGACTTAACATGCTTTATTACAGAAAGGATTCTTTTTATAATTTCCTAATACGATATTGGAATTATATACAATTCCTAGGAAATATATAAATTATCCAGGATATGTATGTATTAAATAATTTTTAAAACAATATTTTATACATTTCCTAAATAGCTTCGGAATTGTATACATTTCCTAGGAGTTGTATACAATTACTAGATTATATACACAATGTTTCCAGTTTGGCAAGAACATCGCAGACTAAAATCATTTGATTGTTTGATAAAAGTAATGATTTCCCCCATGAGTCATTGGTCCACTGATCCGTTAATCGGTCGACGAAAACTTTTTTCATAATAGTCCGTTATGAGACTCGGACAGGGGATACACCGATAATGCCTTTTTCCGTTTTCATCTCTTCTTTTATGTATGTATATGTATAGTTATGAATATTGTGTGTAAATCTATGTATGTTTATTTAGCAGTTAAGTGTTTTTTTTCTCTCTCATTGTATTTTAAAATAATTCGCGCCGCACATAACTTGTCTGTTTTTCCTAATGGTTGACTGGGAGAGAATGCTTTTAGCATTAAGTCCGCCAATTGTTAACTTGTGGTACAATAAAGATTTATAAATAAATAAATAAATGATAACTATATTCATAATTTTCGTGCTCGATACATATGAATGCATTGAATTAAGAACAAAAATGAATAAATATGATAATCATAAACATAATGTTTGAAAAAACAACAACTCAAAGTTGCGTTGTTTACTTTTGGGCGCAGGCAGGATATAGGTACTGCATATTGCTGCAAAACTGACTTAGCGTCAGATTTGGCTTTGCTTCTTCAATTATTTTCACAGTTGGTAGCCTCCTAATTTAAACTTGAAACTAGTGGGTGTTGCGGCTTATTTTTGTTTTTTTTTAAGTGTTTTGGCCATTCTAAAGATAAACATAGACAATTCGTATTCGAAATGATGAATGAACTTATTGCTGTAAATGTGATAAACATATAAATCAATTATGAATGTTAAATTCTCTCTTTTATCTTAGCAACTCCGTCGTTGCGTATCCATACTTAATAAACAATTTTTCTGATTTCATTTTTATACAGCTTTTCAGTTCATCTTAAACATTTAGGTCCCTTTCTGCAATTCTTTCTTATTCTCTATTGACTAAGATTGTTTCTTTTGTCTCATCTTAGGCTAAGATCTCGTGAAGCAATTAAATTTAAAATTTCAAGTATTTTAGTTTAGTATTTGTTGTGCCACTATGGCAATAAAAATATGCCATTTGTAAAAGTTGTAATTGTTTAGCCTTTGAGTCTGTCAAATAAATTTTAATCTAAATAACAAAATAAATCACTATCACTTAATACCTATAGAATAAAGGAAAATAATCTAATACGCCAATCTAATTCGCCTTCGACTAATTTTATTGTTATTATTTACAAATTAATAACTAGCTATTTCCCTGCTAAAAAAGTAGCCTATGTTTGACCCCGGGTCTTTAACTATATTCATACCAAATTTCATCAAAAGCGTAACAGACAGACAGAAAGACAGACACACAGACTTTCGCATTTTTAATATTAAGTATGGATGTTTCCCATCCATAAGAGTTAAGGTAAGCTCTAAACAAAAAAATAAGTGGATAACAAGAGGCCTAAGAGTAGCTTGTAAAACTAAGCGATCATTTAGATTTTCATACTATAAAAAAAAAGGAGTAAACTAAAATACAAAACCTATTCTGTTTATATTTAATAAAATGCATAAATCAGTCACAGAAACTAACTAGCAAAAGATATACCTATAGACTCTCCAAATATTTGTAGGGCTTCTTGGAATTTGATAAAACGTGACAAACCAATAAAATATAAATTCATAAATCAGATAGTGCACAATAACAAAATTATTATGAACCCAATTGACAAAGCAAATTCTTTTCATGTCTTCTTTACAGATTTTGATAATAATTATATATTAAAAATAATATAGAAAAGTCCTTAAATTTATTTCCAACTGATGCTGGAGAAATATATACTAATATTATAAAGCTGAAGAGTTTGTTTGTTTGTTTGAACGCGCAAATTTAGGAACTACTGGCCCGATTTAAAAAAATCTTTCACTGTTGGATATCCTATTAATCGAGGAAGGCTATAGGCTATAATATCATCACGCTAAGATTAATAGGAGCGGAACATCAATAAAGAATGTTTCGAAATCGGGGGATTTATATTCCTTTTGAAGGCTTCCGTTGCGTGCGCTGCATATACGTTTAAAGTTTTGCAAAAATCATGTATGACAGAATTGTTGCCCTTTAAAAGTTCTAAAATAAGTCTGCGACAGCATATTTCGGACTATTGCTGTTACGTCACAAAAACCACATTTTTATGTTAAAATTTGCAATAATATCGCCAATGCAAATTAGGCCACATTAAATATCTGTAGATTACTTTTTGAATGAATGAAATCGGACATTCCATTCCAAAGATATTACGGATTTTGTTTTGTGTTTCAATTCCTTTGCGTGGCCCGGACCGCAGTACCCTCTTTCTTACTGTGGGTGGCATCATATACGTGAAGGGAGAAACCAGTGGTATCAATCTAACTGTACATTCTGCGTTCCGAAGGAAGGTTGATGTTAGGCAGGCGGCCAGTCTTAAAACATCTATACATATAATAAAATTGTAACAGGTCGATGTCTGCACATTGAAGATTTTCAAGAAAAAACAATACGAGGTGTCTTTATTGTACCAACGGAAGCCAAAACCATAATTTTTAGTATTTTTGTCTGTCTGACTATGTTTGCCATCGCATCACGAATACTACTGCATAGAACGGTTGACTGCGGTTTTCACTGATGTATACATATCCCACTAGGATATTAGTCTAAAATTAATCCCGAATTTGTCACCAGTTCCTGAAGGACAGAAGATCAACTTAAGATGACCCTTAAAATGTATCACGTGCATACTGTATTAGAGGTCTAACTACACAGGCTGTTTAGTAAACTTTGCACTATCTGAATACGGGGATAGTTGAGCACGGTCAACCACATGGAGTAATTACAAAGAGGAGATGCCGTAATAAGCGTTTTGTAAGAAAGCGTTTGTGAGGCTACACGGGGCGGAAGGCAGACGTGCGGGGTGCTTGGTTTCGGCCTTGGCTCCAATCATAGAGCACGAGCAATGACAAGCTCCGCCCACTGCAGTGTCGGCGAGGCGCCAATGATCACGTCACTGCGCCATTGCAAACGGCATCTCCTCTTTGTAATTACTCCATGGTCAACCATAAAGAAAGTTTGTTAGACTGGACAGGCAGGAGTTAGACTTTTATAAATCCTATAACCTTAAAACGAAAAATGTAATTGTATTTAGTGAAAATTAATGTACTTTTACAATTAGTTTTTACTTGCAATGCTATTATGCTATATGCCTGCAAAGGTAGAATTTAGTGTTATTTTTATGATTATAATTTTGTCATCTTACTTGTACTTAAACTTCTTACAATAAATGTTTTGAATCTTTGAATCTTGAATTGTAATAGGTAATATCTAGTCTATACCAATAATCAGAAACGGTTTTTTTGTTTAGATGAATTTAGCGTTGATGGCAGTTATCTTCAAATTCCCAAACATTCTATGATTCTTCTTACCTTTACATGACGTCCGTGAGCAGAGAAGAATCTACTGTCTGCGCTGTAGGTAACAAGACCCACTGATAGAAGAGAGTAGTCCTTCTTTCTTATCCACGTGACCTAAAAATATTACAATGATTAGTTTTGTTTCTAATATTTTATTCCGATTTAAAAAAGGATTTGGAAACAATAAGGAGCGAGAAAAATATCTCTTAATGTTGAACGTTTGACTTTAGGTATCAAACTTTAGGTATTAACCTTTTGGTATTTAACTTTTGGTAACAGTCCACGAGTTTTATGATTCATAACCTGGGTCTTTTTCGTAAATAAGCTACTTATATCAGTGAGTAGACCATACTTATCCGGGACATCGGGTACGTTAAATATTTCAGAAAAAGCAAAGTAGCTTATACTTCCATCACAATTCAATGTCGATGCCAGAATTAACCAACTGAAAATATTTTCTAGCTCTTCACCTTCTTAGCGTTTTCCCAGTTGCATGCACAGCTTTTGGAGCTCAGGGTCCGCTTTTCTACTTTCACGGCTCCACTTCACATGGTCTTCAGCAATAATATAATAATTTATGTATTTGTTTATTCAAAGAATAAAATGTCTAGATGATAGCAATAATTAAAAATTGAATAGCTGATAACTTACTGTATTCTCCGTAATATCACTAACTTCACAATGAAGAATTGCTGTTGTTCCTATCTGTGCTATAACTGTTGTACAATTTTCAGTCAAAAATATACCACTTTTGCCGCCTTTCCCACTTAACTTATTTACAGCAGACGCCGCTGAATCTCTGTACATTTTCTTAACCTTATTCATAGATTTAGCTAAAGATGTCTCATCCAACTCTTTGATTATTTCCTTATTACCATTTAATCTATCATGTTTTGAATGGTGTCTTTCTTTACCTATTAGTTCATTAACTTCTTCTTCTATCATATCTATATTATGTACATCATCATTATAATCACTTTCAGATAAAAATTTTAAAGGTTTAGGTAATTTGGGATATGTGGTTTGAGTATTCAAAATATATTCTGTAGTTGTTCTGTACATTTCTGTTGGGTCTTTATCATTTGCAATTGTGGTATAAACTATTGTCGTTTGAGTTGTAGAAGTAGTTGTCGTTCTTCTTCTGTGACCTGTAAAGAGAGGATAATATAAAAAAAAAATCCTACAGATACAAAGACCTTCACCCTTTGGCACCAACCTTCTCCATCTATAGTTGAATTTTTATCTTTCTCTTGTTTATCAAACGTTAAGATTCTTACATATTTATTTATTTGTTATCTTTTAGTTCTCATCGTCATATACGGACATGGCCAGTTGTAATTGGTTGCTTTCTTTTGTAATAGTTTATGTTACATACCTTTTTTATGATGTCTAGTGAAATTTCCGAAGACACTGCCTAACCTCTGCTGATTCCTAGACGTGCACAGGTCCAATGACCTTAAATCATCGGCGTTTTGCGCCACCAATATGGAAGACCTCTTCGACTCCATAGCACCAGTATTCACTAGTAACTCAGCCTCCAGTAAAAGAACAATAGTAGCGTAGAGTAGTTTAAGTTCTTTACAGCAAAACATTGTCTTGGCACTGTCTCTTTTTAATGTCACATTTGTATAATTTTTTCACGTGACACACTTAGGTTTATAGTCATTTTTGTCACTGGATGGTGCATGTGCTATCTTCTGGAGTTCGCGGTTGGGGTATGTAGCTCGGGCATTCTGTAAAGAAAGAAAATGAATCTTCTTTATTTAGTGGTTACAACGGAAAGTCTAGCGCGTAAAGACTGTCAGCCATCAATAGTTTCATGATTATGATAGTTTCAAATAAAAATAGTCTGCTAACGCGTCACAGGTAGGAAACGTGCCCAGAATACTGGTTGCGTTCCCTTTTTATATCGCTAGACTTATAAGCAAAACAGCTGCCCGCTCTAAAGTCCTTTATTGCCTAAACGATGCACGTTGTGATGCCCCTTAAAAATAACTAGGTAGTAAGTAACTTTTTTTAATTTCAATCTGGAACCCCTTAATGCGTGCATTAAGGGCTAATACTAAATAGCCTTTTTATGTAGAGGCAAACAAAGACTAAATATATTTATATACTATTATTCTCTTACAGGCCACCTTCGCCTTCTATACTCAATACTCTCGTCATAGGTACTATTAGTCTCAAAAGGGCATTATTTAAAAAAAAAAATAGGTACTACTGATTACTCACTTTTGAGTCTGGCCGTACCTTCTCGCTGATTTACCCCCTTCGCACACGGTGTCGTAGCGTACGCGTATCGTAATAAGCGCGTACTAATAGCGCATACATGTTTAAACAAGTCTGCACACGAAGTGATGTTGCAGCGTATCGTAAGAGATGCGTATAGTCATTACGACAGGCGTAGCGTACTAGCGTAAAAACCCAGCGTATAACATATATTTATCATTATCATTAGCTTTTTTTTTTTTTTTTTTTTTTTTTTTTTTTTTTTTTTTTTTTTTTTTTTTTTTTTTTTTTTTTTGTGTGGGTAGTTATTGAGTCAATACGTAAAATTTACAGCTCCGTTATTTACATAATTTAAAAATAAATAATACTATTTTTCTGAAGAATATTTGTCATAATATTCAATCAGGAGAATTAACCTATGCACTTATAATATAATCTGCACTAACCTGCCTTTGGACAATCCACTCTCACTTCATCAACACAAAACATGGAATTGCCACAATTAAACCAAGTCCAACTGACACAAAAGAAGCTCGAGATGTCACTGGCCAGTCGGATGGCCGAATTCGAGAAAAGATTGACAATCACCCCAGCTGTTGATGTTGGCCAATTGCATCGTGAGTTCCTTAATTTCAAAGATCTCGTACAATCCATCTTCTCAATGCTGAGACAGCAAATCAGTGAGCTAAGTGCCAGGGTGGACTCCATCGAAATGAGAAGCCGTAGAAAGGTGCTAATATTCAATGGTGTCACCGAAGGTTGTGATGAAAGTACTTCAGAGTCAGTATACAATCTTCTGCGGGACAAATTCAAGTTGGCCGACTGCTCCAGCCAGATAAAAACCTGCCATCGGATCGGATCGGTGAAACCTGATCGTGTTCGGCCAGTGCTGGTTCGATTTCACACCTCGGAAGCCAAAGCTACAGTATGGGCTAAAAAATCTGCCCTCAAGGGATCTCCAGTCAGCATATGCGAGTTCCTCACACGTCCCAGGCAGGAGGTTTTCTTGGCTGCTCGGTCACATTTTGGGATGCGGCGGTGCTGGACTTTGGACGGTGTCATAAACATCAAGACACCGGCAGGCGATCGGGTGAAGATCATGACATCCGATGAGTTGGCAGCTTTAATCAAGAAGTACCCTGCAGCCGCGCCCAGCGGCGTTGCTGACCCTGTGATGGCTGCGGCATTTGTCCAGGAGCAGCCAAAAAAGTCTGATGTTGCGGTGACCGATAAAAGGAATCTAACTAGACGACAGGCGCAGTCGGGAAAGACAACTAAGTAGATGGAGTCGTATTGAATTTTAATGTCGGACAGATGATCAATCGGCCCCTTTAGTGGTATACATTTTTACTATTTAAATTTTGCCGCGGTACAAGTCTAAAGCTACTGCTCACTTTATGCAAATTAGTTAATTAGCAAATACTACCCTAAAATTACATTTATCTTTATTCTTTATAAAAACAAACTTGCGATGGGTAGACAAATTATTTTGTTATTGTTTTCAAAAGCTTTGCTAATTACAATCAGTGTTCATTGTCAAATGTCAGCTGTCACTTTTTTTTTTTCTTTTCCATTTGGTGTTTGATGTATCGACTTTACGGCCTGAGAGGGCTACCATGGTCTCCTGTTTCTGTGATTAATTTTGTAAACAGGTCCAATCGGCAGGTTATACTAAGATTTGATTTGATTTTTTTTTTCTTTATTTATCTTAAGTATATTATATTTATATATATTTTATATTTATTTATGCAGCAACTTGATAATGATAATCTTAACATTTCTTTTTTTTCTGCCAGGGGAAGCTCTAATTCCGGTTTTGCTTCCTGTGATTCGAATGAGACGTTAGGAGCTTTTATCGAGGGCGTATTCCATAGTTTTCCCCAAAACTTTAATGTGTGCCACATTAATGCTCAAAGTATCCCCGCTCACTACACTGATCTTTTAGAAGCATTCTCGTCTGAGCTGGTAAGCGCAGTACTTGTCTCGGAAACGTTCCTTAAACCAAGTTTACTATCCACCAGCTACTCCTTACCTGGTTTCGTTCTCATACGAAATGACCGTATTGGTGCGGGGTGTGGCGGTGTTGCCATATATTTACGTTCTGACATCGATTACAGAATACTCTCCAAGTCATCTTGCGAATATTCGGGGTCAATGGAATATATCCTTTTAGAAGTTTCTATTAAAGGCGTAAAAGCCGCTCTCGGTGTCTTCTATCCTCCTTCTTCAAAAGTAAACTACTTTTCAACTTTCGAAACCCTCCTGGAATCGGTTTGTTCGGATTACGCTCATCACCTGATCTTGGGAGATTTCAATACCTGCCTATTAAGACAAGACGACAGAACCTCTAAGCTGGAAGATATTGTGCAGTCTGTCAATTTCTCTATTCTCCCTTTAGGTCCGACACATTTCACAGATCATGGTCCCAGCTTACTTGATTTAATTATAACCTCGTCTGAAAAACTTGTTGCCAGTCATGGTCAAACGCCAGCTCCCGGATTTTCTCATCATGATCTTCTTTACATATCTTACAAAATTAAATTACCTAAAGTAAGGCCGACGACACTTCATATCCGTTGCTTGTCTAAGATAAATAGCAATGCCTTGAAATCTGATGCTTCTATGATTGATTGGTCTCCGGTTGCTGCGGCAAATACAGTAGACGAGAAAATTTCTTTGTTTAACAATAAAGTTCTCTCTCTATACGACGCTCACGCCCCAATCAAAGCAGTAAAAATACGGCGTCCGCCTGCTCCGTGGATTACTGACGGTGTCCGAATTGCTATGAAGCGACGAAATGTGGCGTTTCGTATATTTAAAAGGGATCGCACAGACGAAAATTGGTCACTGTATAAAGTTGCAAGGAATCGTTGTAATCAATTCTGCAGAAATGCCAAACGTCGATACTTTACAGACAACATCGTAAATGTTTCTCCCGCCAATCTTTGGAAATTTCTCAATTCTCAGGGCATAGGCAAAATACAGAAGCCTTGTTCCAAATTATCGTTTTCTTTGAATGATCTAAACAATCACTTTTCTTCAGTCCCTCTTTTGGATAATAATGTAAAAAATTCTACAATATCTTACGTTTTTGATTTGCCTGTCCCTGATGGTAGGGTATTCGAGTTTGCCGCAGTCACGGAGGATGACGTATGCAAAATTATTCAGTCGATCTCTTCAAATGCGACGGGACCAGATCAAATAAACCGAGCTATGTTGATCCCGATCCTCCGTTTCGTTCTCCCTATTATTACGCACCTTATTAATGCCAGCTTCTCTGAAAATCATTTTCCATCTACATGGCTTGTTGCCTTTGTTCGCCCGCTTCCTAAAATCTCTGAACCCGTTCAGATGAATGATATTCGGCCTATCTCTATCCTCTCATTTTTGTCCAAAGTTCTAGAAGCATCTGCTTTTAAACAGTTTTCCAAACACTTGCTAGATAATAATATCCTAAATACTCATCAATCTGGTTTTAGGCCCGGCCACAGCACAACCACGGCTCTGATTCGATTAACTGATGATATTAGGGGGGGGATGGAGAACAGGAAGGTAACAGTTATAACTCTTATTGATTTTAGTAATGCTTTCAATACCGTTGATATTGACATCCTGTTAGCTGTCCTTGCCCGTTGTAACGTATCATCTTCTGTAATTGCTTGGTTCTCTAGTTATCTTCGTGGGCGCCGGCAACAGGTTCGTAATGGTACAGATACCTCTGATTGGTGCGATCTTAAAGCTGGTGTTCCACAAGGTGGTATTTTGTCCCCTATCCTCTTTTCCGTTTTTATAAATGTTCTTTCACATCACCTGTCTTGCTCCTACCATTTCTACGCCGACTACTTGCAACTTTATACACAGACGAACACGGATAACATTGACCAGGCAATTTCTTTATTAAACGAAAATTTGAACGGTGTTTTGGAATGGTCTATCAATTTTGGAATTCGTGTAAACCCCGTGAAATGCCAAGCAATAATAGTGGGTAGCTCATATCACATTAATAATATAAATTTTAACAACTTGCAGCCGCTAATGTTTGAAGGTAAGGTGATTCCCTTCGGTCCTGTAGTAAAAGATCTTGGTCTACACATAGACAGTAAACTTTGTTGGGATACCCATATGGTCCAAATTAGTAGTAAGGTATATGGTACTCTTCACTACCTGCAGCGTCTTAAGAACTTTCTGCCCGTCAAAACCAAAATTATGCTGGCTCAAGCGCTTATTCTACCCCTCATTGATTATGGTGACGTGTGTTATCTGGACTTAACCGAAGAACAGCTGAACAAACTAGAGCGTCTCGTAAATAATTGTATTAGATTTATCTTCTGTCTCCGAAAGTATGAACATATTTCGGAATACCGTTCTGAGCTTAAATGGCTACCTATACGGCAACGCAGGAATTTGCATATATTATGCCAACTTCATAATATTCTTTACAATCCACTGTCCCCTGATTACCTCAAAACTGATTTCAAACTATTGAGTTCCACTCATGAAAGAATCCTGCGTTCCTCCAACAACATGACCCTCGCTACTCCTTCTCACCATACCGGGTTTTTCTCCAATTCCTTCGCTGTGACGGCTGTTAGACTCTGGAATAATCTTCCTGAGTCCATTAGAACAGTCTCCAGCCGTGCCAACTTTAAAAGGCTTGTCTACGATCTCCTACTCTCGCGGTTACGGGAGCAAATTTAGGCAGTTAAACATGAGTAAATTTTGAGTTGCTGCTATTATTTCGTTGATATAACTCTTAAAATTAACTGTATTTTGATTATTATTTCATCGTATATATGTAAGTATATTATGTAAGTACCATAAGTAAGTTTATTATCATTCCAACTTTTTGTATTTATAGCTATATATTTTTAATACCCACATGACGATATCTGTTTAACCCAAAGGTTGACTGTTAGATAATGCTTTTAGCATTAAGTTCGCCTATTGTGCTATACAATTGTATTATGTACAATAAAGTTTAAATAAATAAATAAATAAATAAATAAATAAATAAATAAATATCATTAATTTATTTTAAAAAATCCTGATTTTTCGCAATCGACTTTTTCTATTTCTTATGACTTTTAACTTATTACGGCTTTTAGTTTTAATTTGGCTAAAAAAATGATGAATTCTCAAACTTTCTCGTTTTGCTTGTGTATGTGACTTTCATGAAACCGGTCAATTTTTTACAGTGTATTTTAGTACGTGAAACTTAAGCACTTTCGATATAAAAAATAAGCATGAATATACATATAACACACATAACTTTAGACTATTCATACAAAGTTTAATTACGCTACGCCTACGCGACTTGAGGAACACTGCGCGTATCGTACGCGTAGCGTCATAACGATACGCTTACGATACGCCTACGCTTACGCCTTGTGTGCGAAGTGCCGGGTACTCCTAATATTAATACACCCTTTTTCAAAGAGGTTTGCGATTTGTATAAACAGATTTATAGCCCGACCAGGATAATAAAAACTCTGCATTTGCGTCTCTACTGATCGCCTTTAGGTGGCAACATTTTGTAAGTATGTGTCATATCAACAACAAAATTGACAATGTCATTTAATGAAATAGAAATCAATAGTTCGTTTTCATTCGCATCAAATACGATAACATCTTTTATATAATCTCTCATTTATATTATTTTTACGATTTTGATAAATATTTTTATTTTATAATCACAAAATACACAACGTTCACTCCTGTCTCTCTTTGGCAGATGACATTGAGATGACTTGAATACCTTGTTGCTAGTAAAAGAAATTAGTTCCAATATTATTATTCCGCAATATGGCCAAGGCTGCTATTTTCCTGGTCGGGCTATATAATGAAAAGCGGAATGTTTGTTCCAATGAATGAAATCGTTATGTATTCAGGCCATCGATGTCTGAAGGTAAAATTATAACTTATTGGGCCTTGGCAATTGGCAAAGTCGATTTATTAAAGACAATTTAAACCGCCTATTTGTATGACAGATTCTAGAAACACTAATATTCATAAGTCTAAAATTATGTTTTCTTTCTAATTTACAATTTACTTGCATTGAGTAACATACTTTTAGGTCTTTTAAAATGCAATTGGAAATGTATTAATGCCATTTTACGTATTGCAGGCGTTCATAGGAAACTTCCTCTGTGGTTGGCTTGGACCCGAAGAAGTTCGATTCACACGGAAAGTATAATTTGTTGTAGGTTATGTTAATTCAGTGCTTAGAAAGACACGTTAAGCCGTTGGTCTATATTGCCATTTGGTGGTCGTTAAGTATACAGGGTCGATTGACCATGCAACCCACTCGAAAGGAATGAATAGGCCACAGTAATATCTTTGTACTGTACAATAGTATAAATAATCTTAGTGGCAAATAAATGCACATAAAAATTGGCAATATCGCATAGTTCTACAAGGCCAACTGGTGGTAGCTATAGGGACAGAAAAATGTTATAAAGGATACAATGTATTGTGGAAAGCATAAGTGTTTAAAGAAAAACTTTTGAAATTATTTAGAAACGCCTACAAAAAGCGCGAGAAGACTCTAAGCATAGGAAATCCGGATTAGGTTTTTCTTGAATCTTTTAATATAAAATCTAAATGACACTCACTGGGACAAAACCTTTAAAACACTTGAACTTTAGAAATGACCAAAGCTTTTAGAGAAAAACGTGAGTCTCTTTTAAATAAAATTGAAACAATAAATATCTACAATCCCACATACAGTAAGTACCAAATGAAAAGAAAAATACCGTGACAAAAGATAATAACATATGTACGAAAATCAAAGTATTTATCCAAATTACACAGAGATCCCTAAATTGTTGTGAAAAGACAAGATCGATTGAAAAATGAATCATATTTATTTCTGATATTCCCGTACTAGACCGTCGTCGTTCCAGTGGCCGTCTTTCGACCTTTCGTACTTCGTTGTGAGACCTTAATATTATTGTAGGGGCTTGTTTGGGGCACCTAAATATCGAAGTCTGCCGCGCGGATCAGGAAGCTTCTGGAGTCCAAAAATTTCCAAAAAATTACCAATCTTTCTTTTGAAAAAATCCTTTTTAGGATCTTTGCCAGCATCGTTATGAACAGTTTGTATTAATTTCCAGACGTTTTAGGGGAAGCGTTTGGAAAACCAGACGGTATTTGTAGGTGGAATTTTGAAAATACCTGTTACTTTTGGACGAAACCACATTCAGGCGATGGGGCAGGACACATAGATACAAACAAAAGGTATCGTACGTCGTATACGTTCGTCAGAGCAATATAGTTTGAATACAACTCTGTTTGTCTCTTCGTCCTGCCTTTGTGATTCAATGGACGTCTTGAATGACGTGATGAATCGCTTAAGTGCGATACTTTTTGCTTGTGTACCCTTGAATCATGTAAAATTGCAATAATCAAAAATTCTGTTTCACATTTAGTTTTGTGGTACCGTGCAAAAAAGAGGTTAAGTAAAGTGGATAGTAAAGTTATTCTGGAACTCCTCAGAAATCACTACGGCCACCCCTTTTTCCCCACTTGAGTGGGCACTTCAATGGACCGAGATAATAGATAAAAATAATTTATTTTCAAAAAAGATTTTCCCAATTTTGTATTTGCTAGCGACACACTACACCAGTGATTCCCAAAGTGGTCCAGGTGGACCCCCAGGGGTCCACGGGAGACTTGCTGGGGGTCTACGTAGGCGTGAACAAAAAATGGGGGTCCATAAGATGTTAATGGGGGTCCACGAAAATTTATCTGCTTTTGATAGTAAAGAGCAAAAATGTAAGCATAGTTTTTATAAGGGCCTACCTACATTGTTTTAAGTACCTATCTAAGCAGATAATATTTTAATAAGGCAAGCGACTGTTACTTGTCCAAACTTGTGTATTCGATATTACGTACAATTTCGTGTACAGACTTGCAAAGCGCTATCCGCCCGACAATGCTTAATGCTTGTTCAGACATGAACTTGATCAACACTATAAATACTTGATGCCAAAGGCAACCAAACGCATTCATTTGTTTCCGGAATTTCGAAAACAAGGCGGAATTTGGAAAAAAGTTGTGAGAAAATTTATATCTGTGTTTGCTAGTGCCGGAGAAAAGTAAGTAACCTACCTTTTTTTGTTATAGTACTTAAGTATTTTGTTTACGTGTACTAGTCGGTTGATCACAACGGCCTGTATAGATAGGTAACTTAGTAACTTACAGATATTTTAATTGTCCTCTTTCGATTTGAAGACAAACACAGCACGTTTTATTCAATTGTTTTTTCACGAGAGAAGCACTGCCTCTCTAAAAAGGCCGAATAAGCAATATTGCAGAGCAATTAATTTTGTAATTTTTCTTGCAAATAACTACTAATTTTATAAAACAGTAATTTCATAATCATGTTAAATTGATTTTGAAGTAACTATTTTATCAAAACTATTCCTTTTCGGAAAGAGCGAGCGGTGCGCGGGCGACGGGAAAAGGGCGGGGCTTGAACTTCGATGCCTGTTTGTCACGTTTTAACAATGAAGCCGCAGACAAAAAATACGCAAATACACGGAGCGCGTGAACTCATTGATTTAATAAAATGTTAGTTATCGTTTTTATGGACAATTTTGGGATTTCGACGTTTATTTTTTCCTACACAAATATGATCAGTATTCGATACTGAGTACACTAATTTTTATTTATACTATTAAAAATTAGTGGTAAATTATGTACTTTAAAATTGATACCGTTTTGTGAAAACGTTTGTATTTGTCTCAGCGGTTTATTAGTTGGTCCCTTTACAAGCCGTAATTCTATTTCCGCGTGCTGACAAAGGCTGCGGTGTGATACCTATATTCAGAAAAAAACTTGGTTACTAAAACATTTTTTTTACAGGTAAGGTAACTGACACGAAACATGGCTACAGCAAAGAAAAAATGTCGACAATATAGTGTCGATTATTTGAAATATGGTTTTGTTCCATCAGAGGCAGACAAACAATTGCCCATGTGCCTATTATGCAACAAAGTTTTGAGTAATGACTCTATGAAACCATTAAAGCTCGAAGATCATCTAAAAAGGTGTCATACTGATAAAATAGGTAAAGATTTAAAATATTTTCAAACATTGAAAGAAAAATATGGAAAGAGACCCACCATGCACAGTATGTTCGCTTCAACATCTCAAAGTAACGATGATGGCTTGCGGGCATCTTACAATATCTCATTACTTATAGCAAAATCTGGAAAACCGCACACTATCGGAGAACAATTAATTTTACCCGCTGTTGAAGAGGTTTTAAAAACTGTTTTGCACAAATCTCCATTTGACGTACTAAAAAGAATTCCATTAAGTAACAATACTGTACAAAGACGCATTGATGAAATGAGCTCTGATATCGAAAGCTTTTTGTGCAATCATCTGCAAAAAACTCATTTTTCTATACAACTGGACGAGTCAACGTTACCCAGTAATAAAGCATTACTATTGGCATATGTCCGATTTATTGTTGAGGAAGAAATTCACGAAGAATTGCTATTTGCCAGAACTTTGGAGACTGACACTAAAGGCGAATCAATATTTAATGTCCTGAGTAATTTTTTTACGGAAAAATCGATCCCATTTACAAACATTATTTCAGTGGCAACAGACGGAGCTCCTGCAATGGTCGGGCGATATCGTGGGTTTATAAGTCATCTCAAAAGAATTATACCAGGACTTACAGCTATTCATTGCGTAATCCACCGACAACATCTTGTGGCAAAACATTTAAGTGACAGGTTGAACCAATCTCTTCATTTTGTAATAAAAGCTGTCAACAAAATCAGAAGCAATGCATTGAATACACGTTTATTTGCTCAATTGTGCGACGAAAATGATGAAGACTTCCAACGACTGCTCTTACATACTGAAGTACGCTGGTTGTCGAAAGGTGCATGCTTAACGAGATTTTACTCTGTTTTCGATTCCATATTAGAGTTCTTAGAAAGTAGAGATCCAGATTTAAAAGAAAACTTGATCAAATTCAAAGCAGACATTGCGTATTTGACAGATTTGTTTAAAAAATTTAATGATATTATCTTGCAGTTACAAGGGGACAGCCTGAATTTAATAAAAACAAAGGGGATAATTTCGGCTTTTCTTGGGAAATTGAAATTTATGAAGCAAAACATTAGTCGGCGCGAATTCTCTCAATTTCCAAACTTGTCGCAGGTAGAATGTATTGATGAGGATATCCATACCTACAGTCAACATTTAAGTGCCCTGCATGATGACTTCAAAACCAGGTTTGAAGATATACTGACGATGGATATACCACCATGGATAATAAATCCATTTGATGAAACGGAAGTGGCCAATGTTGTATTACAAGAGGAGCTGCTAGAGCTAAGCACTAATGAGGAGCTGAAGGTGAAATTTAGAAAAGGCTACCCAACATTTTGGCTGCAAGCAGAAATACCCGAAAAATATCCTGGACTGTGGGAAATCGCAAGGAAATTTTTAATAGCTTTTCCCTCGTCATATCTTGTCGAAAGGAGTTTTAGTGCCGTTACAAACCTCTTAACAAAAAAAAGGAGCAAATTAAACATCACAGAGCGGGGGGATTTGCGGTTATTGCTCACAAAAATAAAGCCAAACATTGATCGTTTGCTGACACTCCATCAGATACATCCTTCCCATTAATTAAAATTATGACCTGAACCTATATTACCTTAATATTTTTTTCTTGTAATTCTATTCTTTTAATAAATAAAGTGATATAAAATGTACCATTTTTCGTTTTTATTTTACATATCGAAATATAGGGACAGAACTCAGAAGTGACACAATTTTTATTTTTTGGCGACTTTAAGAATGTGGTAGAAATGTAGCAGCAGGGGGTCCACCGAAACCAGTAAAATTTTGAAAGTGGTCCACGAGAAAAATAAGTTTGGGAACTACTGCACTACACTAAACTCGCATGCCTGTATCGTACGTAGCGGTCTAAGGGAGTTAACAATATGTTCCTATGGTCTTTGGTACATGGAGCAATTACAAAGAGGAGACGCCGTTTGAAATGGCGCAGTGATGTGATCATTGGCGCCTCGCCGACACAAAAGTGGGCGGAGCTTGTCATTGCTCGTGCTCCATGGTTGGAGCCACGGCCGAAACCAAGCACCCCGCACGTCTGCCTTTCGCCCCGCGTAGCCTCACATGTATAAAATAGGTATCAAAATATGCTTTCGTGATTGATGTTTAATTTAATAAACATTATTAACATATTAATGTTTATAAAAGTATAACTTTAAAAAAATATCTATTTTAAACAAAATGTTCTTATTCAAATACCAAGTGTGATCACTTACCTAAGTGTATGTATGTGTATATAATATTCGGTAGGATGGTATGTAAAAATTTGAGGTAGCAAGTAAATTAATATCAAATATATATTTTTAAAAGATATCGTGAACGTGTCTTTTTAATTTAAATAACATACGATATATTGCATTTTATTTTGTTCACCCCGCCCACGGAGACCCCGCTCATACAATGTTTTCCAAAAAATCTTTAAAAAAAACAATTCACCAAAGTATTCCAATTTTTCTTGAACAAATTTGTTTCAAATTAAATTTATTTATGGTAGATTTCGTTGTTCGTTCGAACTATTTGTCGACTTTATCGGCCAAAAAATACTCGTGAAATCCATAATTTTCTGCGTTGCGGCCGTAAAGAAACCGTCTAGTTTTGCAAACGCCTCCTACAATCAGCGGCAGACTGTGATTTTGTGTTTGTATGAGTCCTACCCCATGTGGTTTTATTCAAAAGTATTATAGGTATTTTCACGGTTAAAATTCCACCTACAAAAACCGCTGGCTTTCCAAACGCTTCCCCTAAAACGTCTGGAAATTAATACAAACTGTTCTTAACGATGCCGGCAAGGATCCTAAAAAGGAATTTTTCAAAAGTAAGATTGGTAATTTTTTGGACTCTTCAAAGTCCAGAAGCTTCCTGATCCGAGCGGCAGACTTCGATATTTAGGTGCCCCAAACAAGCCTCTACAATAATATAAAGGTCTCACAAGGAAGTACAATAGGTCGAAAAATTACCACTGGGACGACGGACTATACGGGGTTCAAACCTTTGCTTGAATACGCAAGTAATATTTTATGTATTCATACCATTTTTCAAGGTTCCGTACAAGTTGTACCACGCACGGAAACGTTATTCAAGCGGGTTTGCACCCGTTGGTCTGGTACTTTTCGACTCTATTGTTTCATAAAGTGATTGAAAATTCAAATAATATATATATATTTTTTTAAATAATATTTGTTTCTACAAAAATTTGTTAAAAAAACCGAAAGTCACTTTTTATTAACTATTTTTTGGTCAGGTTGTAATTTTCAGAAGTGCTAAAGAATTTAATGGCTTACGGATGGCTGTTATTCTTTAATTAAATATTTAGTTTCGGCTACACATCTAGTATTTGTAATATCTTTAGATAATTGAACGAAAAATATCTTTTTATGTATAAAAACTTGATCTATAGAGATTTTTTTTAGTTCTTTGTATAAAAGTGGGATTCACCTTTTCTGTTTCCCTTTTTTGCAATTTTTGTTACAATTATTAGTTCTATTAACGTTTCTTAGTTAGCTTTAAATTTTAATTTAATTTACCTACCTTTGTACCTTTTTTACAACATTATCTTCATACTTTAATCAATTAACGAAAGAAAATTAACGATAAGTGGAACGAAACATACAGGGTGAAAGGGTGCGTTACATTCAAGCTTCCTCATCCCTGATGGATATGTATGATGAATAATACATACCGATATTTTGCTGTTTTGCTCCGACTGACAATTTTTACAACGAATTATTTATGTAGGTTTGATTTAATGTTGTTTTTGTTTGTGTCTGAAAATATTTCAATATACAAGTACGTCCTGTATGTATTAAAGTAACGCCTCATTGTCCTTACGTTTACTTTTCCTATACCCTAAAAATGTCTATTTTTTTTTTTTTTTAATTTAACCGCCTTTGGGCCTTAATTTTTTCTGTAAAAATGCTTATTTAATTATCTTTGGTCCGAAACGTGGTCTTTGACTATGGGCCTCATAAGAAAGCTCAAGGTCGCCCAGGGAGCCATGGAAAGGGCGATGCTTGGTGTTTCCCTACAAGATCGAATCAGAATTGAAGAGATTCGTAGGAGAACAATTAGTTATTTGAAGTGGCAGTGGGCGGGGCACATAGCGCGGAGAACCGATGGCCGATGGGGCAGAAAGGTTCTCGAATGGCGACCGCGTACTGGTAAGCGCAGCGTTGGACATCCACCGACCAGATGGTCAGATGACCTAAAAAAGGTCGCAGGCAAACGCTGGATGCAGACTGCTGCCAACCGATCATTTTGGAAATCATTGGGAGAGCCCTATGTCCAGCAGTGGACTGACTACGGCTGAAATGATGATGATGATGAATTATCTTTGATGAATAAAGAACAGAACTAGTTGATCTATAAATGTATTGACTGCCGAGGCTGGAAATAGAGCAATTTATGGCCAAATAAATTGAAAGGTCGAAGTGTAGCTAAGTCTAAGCCTTTTCCACTTGCAAGGAAACAACATCATGTTTTTTTTTTTCAATGGTTTGAACAGTCAGCAATGGCAGAATTTCCATTTTCAAATAAATCCTCAATATTGAAACTATGAAAATGTTCGAAACTTCTATAATGGCTGGCAATGATATTTTTTTTAATGCCACATATAGCAAAGAGTCAATAGACGCATTTTTCAAAAATGAAACCTATATCCGAGTCGAAAAATAATTTTTTCACGTAAAAAATTAGATTTAGTATGCCAAATTCGCAAATAACAAAAACGCTGTCTCTTGAGCGAATAAATAATTGAAAAATCTAGCGTTTTCTACCGCTTACGTAAATGTTAATTTAGCTTGAGTGAAATTGGATTTCGTGTTGAATTTTCGTGTTCACATTTCTACAAATGCATCATTAATAATTCATACAATTCTGTCTCATTTTTACGTAACTTTTTGAGCAGACGCTAACTCTGTATTTTTTAGTTCCTGACGATTGGCTGGAATCGTAATTCTGTATAGTTTACAATATATTAAAGATAACTTTTGGTATAAATCAAAAATTGACATCGATATATTAAACCCCAGCCGTTATAATCACAGAAAACAATTATGATTGTGTCAACCGCAAAAAATAGTCAGTTTTTAACATCATATTACATTAGCGTAAAATTAATAGAAACACTTCGTTAAAATTAGATAAAACGCGCCGTTTGGCGTAGAAATGTTTGGACATTGCGGCCCTGGCGCGAGAGATTTTTTGAAAACATCTCACTGCGCCTGGAACCCTATTTTTAAAAGTGTGACATAATATGTCGAACGAAAATCAATCGATATAGAACAAAAATTATTTTGCGTGAGTCACATTTTCCAAAAATAGCATACCTGATCTCCGCTGCTGGTGACAGGAAGGCTGCTCTTTCGCCCAACGGATAAGCATTGCAATCCAACGGGGAAATACGCAGCCAGCGTTCTCACTAAAACACGGGCAGGATTTTAAAATTTCTAGTTTAGTGTTTTCTTTTTTCTCCGTTTTACCGTACTAATAAAAAGCTTCATTGATTTTCATAAATTTTGCAGTATTTTCTAAGTTCTTAATCGTTCTATCCGTTTTAAAATTGTATGGTCTTTTGAATTTATAGTGATTAAATCCGTACCGACTTGCAGCAATATTTTATTCAATTTCACGCAATAAGAACAGGGTACTGGAAAAAATATTAAAGTTTCAGCAAAGATCCAATTTCTTTATTCATCGATGCAAAAATTTCTTGTTCCGCTGTGGAATCGACCATTAACTAGGGATTGCAGATTTAACGGTACTTTAGTTTCAAAAATCGTCAAATTGTGGCTTTTAAACTTTGTCAGTATTTTTCAAAAAGCAGTTATTTTGTGATATTCAATGGTTTAGAGTAGATTTTGATAGATCCGTCCCATCTTGGTAATAGATTAGAGAAGGCTATAAACATCGAAATCAAATCCCAAATAATGGATTAGAGTGAAGCGAAATGTAAATTCTAAAACTAATATTGGATTAACATGGAACAAGGTATTTTAAACATCGATATGAGGAAATTTCTGGGTTGGATTTTCATTACTTAGCGATGTGATAGTACAGTAAATAACGACAAATATGACCTGATTTAAATTGGTCGGCTCTTTCGCTTTGTAAAGATATGTTATGAGGATTAAAGTAGATAAAAACGAATTTTGCGCAAAATTGTACGACACACTAAGATGAAATATTTAATGCAAAAATATTGTTTTATAAGATTTATGCTATCGAGATAGTATCCCCAAAAATGTGATACGAACAATTTGAGCCAAGAGAAAAAAAAAACCAGTCAAGTGCGAATCGGACTCGCGCACGGGTTCCGTACTACTACTACTTTTTGTTATTTTGTGTTTTAGTGGCAACAGAAATATCAAATCTGAGAAAATTTCAACTGTCTAACTAGCGCGGTTCGTGAGATACAGCCTGGTGAAAGACAGACAGATGTACAGCGAAGTCTAGGGTTCTATCAATAAAGTAAAATTGAAACACTACGAATTAGACACTTGTGTCCAGCAGGCATCTAATTTATGACAATGACTGATACAAATAAAATATTTCTCTCAAGAGCAATATTCCTACATAGAACAATGGAACTTCTGTAACTGCCCATCTCTACGGATTATACAGAACCATTGCAAGGATAGAATTGGCTATATCACTAGAACGTGCGAACCGGTCTAAACTAGTTTGATCCGGCTTGCTCCGGGCATTCTATGTGTTACGATTGAGAGTAGTGTCTGCAATGTAATATAATTGATATTGAAATGGACGACGAGAAATTATTGAATTGAAATTTTGTCATGGCGTGAATTCAGATTCCATGGATTCCACTTTAATATTTAGTTATGAATTCAAACTCCACATTTGTTAATGTTATGTTAATCTAGATATAAATTGGCGCACATGGTCCCGGCAAATTGCGGAAGTGATGTTGACACCGTGTGGTTTAGGTGGGTCCAAGTCCCAAATAACCTCCCAGCTTCCCGTTCTTGGCTGGTTGGTAGTTAAAGGCCTTTTCCACACGAAAAAAAATGTATGAATTGGCGGAAAAGACGATTCCTGGGATGTTTAGAAAAACCTTAGGCAATTCAGGTATATAAGGTAAGTATTGCTATAGTATTTGAGTAAGTCTGTAATAAACAATAACTTTGTCTGTAAGTTTATGTTTCGATATTTATTAAAATTAAATTTATTTCTTGTCACCTAACTCGCTCAATATTAATTATTCTTAATCAATTTCCCGAAAGGTTGTTTAGGAGAAATTTCTATTGCCATAAGGTCGTATTTGACAGTAAAAAAGGCATTTTATTGATTAAAAATACCCAAAATCTCGGGTGTTTAAATTAATCAAAGTTTAACCAACTAATGCATTAATATAAGACCGAACAAAATAACGATACGCTCATATCAAAGCTCAATACAATTACAGCTGCATTCCAAAATCCATGTACTGAAGTTTATTTTGCATATTATGAAGGTTTGTTTCCGTTTCTACTTACGATACGATTCTCTGAAAACTCGATGTCATCATTCTATGCATTTAGAGTACTTATTCCGATCCACACGCCGAACTTCATTTTGCATAACCATTTTCGATGCTGACTTTACCTGTTTCATATAGTCGAATAAGATAGAAGAGGACAGACTGAAATAAAGCCCCGCTTCCATAGCTACGTTTGATGTTTAGATACTACAACATGTATAGAAATGTATTCTATTGAGTACTCTTCTGTAACTTCTTGAAGTAACTAGTGATTTAGCATAAACATTATAATGGAATACATTTAAGATCGTTTTGTTTTTTTAAAACACTCTACGTCAAGTTCTGAAATAAGTTTCTTTTTTTAATCCCAATTAATTCTTATAATTTTTTGTATTTACTTCGTAGCAAAGTACCACAAAATTTATTCACCAAAACTTTTCAACGCGTTAAATAACTGTTTATCGATAACTTAAGCGTGATTCAATTTTCCAAGGCAACCCTAAAATGCTTTACTCAGGAATGGATCAGTACCTTAATGACATGCCAATTGACGACTCTATTTGTTTTCAGTTCTTGGATTCAGAGAGACGAGACAACAGGTAAATGGTTTACCGAATAGAATAGATTCACACACATTTCAGTACTAGGTACATAAACAGAAGCAAGTTAATGAAAACTTGCCTCGGTCTATGTAGTAGTGGAATGGACAGTTTATGTGCCGACCGAATACGAACTTGGAAAGAACTGGGAACCTATAAGTTGTATGCTTAAAATGTACAAAAAGAAAAAAAAAATGTCTCTCTTTTTGAGTGCACAGCACTTGTCTGGAAATCTTGAAAATATAAGAAATTATGAAACACATTTGTACGCCTACTTTGGCAAAACATGAAAAACTGTAACATGTACTCTGCATGTATTTTTTATAAATGTATGATGACTAATATGTTTACAAATAAAGAATCATAAATCATAAATCTTGTTCATAAATAAGGCCATAAAAAAGTTTCACAATGTTTGCCCTCATTTTACCCGCAATTAAAAAAGTTCTTGTCAAAACAGTCAACAAATAAAGGAACACGTATGTCATGTTTCGTGATGACCGAAAAGTGACCTACAGCCCGGAACAAACATCATCTTCTTCATCCTAGCGCTTACCCGTTAGCATCAGCCGTTTCCTTCGGAGCCCAGTGTCCACTTTCTTATTTTTGCGTCTTTGCTTCGTCTTGTCTTCGTCATCCTTGAAAGATAGTCCATTCGCACGGTTGCCCTGCTTTGCGACATCAAGCTAGCTCTTCTTAGGTGAACCCCCTTTTACCAGGCGTAGGCGGCACGGCCAGACACTTATTCCCAACGTATGTTGCCGGTTTCCTCAAGACATGACCGTACCATCGCAGGCGATTTTTCTGACGCTTATCCGCTATATCACGGACATGAAGTCTACCCTGAATGCAGAAGTTTCTTCTGATATCTCGAAACAAACAATTTTCATACAAAAGCAAAATTGGCAAGTCTCAAAATGGAGGCTAAAACCAAACCAGCATTAGCGCAAAACCATTCCAAGATGATGATATTGTACTCTACATCCCAGTTCCAGTCCGTTCATGCGTTGATTGATTGAAACCCGGGAATCCTGTTGCAACTTTCGCAATATCAAAACTTTACGTCTCGGGGGTACCAGGTGCTATATACGTGAGGCACTTGTCAATTTTGTTTATACTTTAACAGGAATAGGTATTTATTACATAAAACTATTTTAATACGGTTTGTATAGCGTTTATTACTTGTTTATTTACATCTAACATTTCAAACTTTTGCTCTCGTTGACTCTTTGTAACGTTTTAAAGTGACGTAATGTCTGCCTTTTACTCAGAGGTCGCGGGTTCGATTCCCACGGGAAGCATACTTTGTTTAGTTGTTTTTAGTTTGGTTAGGACATTGCAGGCTTGAATCAACAGATTTTCTGATAATATAGATGATTTCGTGCTTCTGAAGGTACATAGAGCCGTCCCGACTGCCATTTAGTGGTCGATAAAGAAAATCATGATGAAATTGGGGTCATAAAAATGCCAGGAAGAATTCGCCAATCCGCTTGTTGTGAGTTTAAATACTTAGCAACAGCGAATAACATAATTTTTTTGATGATGAATTTAACGAATTCATAAAACTATAGAAATTTAATTGTATAATTAAGCGCAAAACAGGTACGTACTTATTTTTCAAAATAATTAATTAGTCATAAAGCGAGTCGTATAAATATTATTTTCCATATTTACATGAATACTTAGAAATCTGTCCTTGTGTTAATTTGTCTAAGCAGCTTTTACAAATCTAATTCCGTTGAAGCGTGTAAGTATGAACAAGGTTTTCTTATAATCCTATTATGCATGAACTCAAGAAGATTTACATTGTTTCAAATGAAAATGTGAAAATATTTTGTATTATATAACATGCCGCGTCAAGTTTTAGGCAGGGGCTTTTTCAAAAAGTCTATTGTTGTTGAAGTTCTATATAGGTATATTCTTGTCAAATATTTTAAACTAGCTGTTTCCCGCAGCTCTTCCTGCATCAAAAAGTAACCTATGTTTGACCCCGGGTCTTCAACTATATTCATACCAAATTTCATCAAAATCCGTTCAGCGGTATGGCCGTGACAGCGTAACAGATAGACAGACAGACAGACAGACTTTCGCATTTATAATATTAGTATGGATAATAACGCGAAAAGCATCCATAGTCAAGTCTTTTTTTCAATGATTTCACGGTCACAGTTGCGACAGTTTGTTTTTATATTTCATAACTTTTTTTATCAATATTATGTTTATTTGATGGCAAGTTCATATCCTGGTGATAAAGTTTTTGTGAAACCACATATCAGCTTTTGATGTGGTTTATTGTGTCTTCAAAAACGTAGAATCATCTTCATCTGCCTCTATGGTCCAACAGTTATAGCGTATGCCTGCAGACCACAAGATCATAGACCATAGATTATAATCATGCTTAGTTTAGAAAAAAAGAGAATATAATGAAATCATCATCATATCGAGTGGATAACATGGCCAATCGAGCCTGCATACGCTGGTGTGAGTTTTTGGAAACTGCCATTATGCCTCTGACGTGGTTCCTACATTCAAAATGAAATATTTTTTATCGAAACATTTAGTTTAATCCGTTATTGCTAACTTCTCTGATATTAATCACACTGAATGTGTATATGAAACATAATTAAAGTTTTCCGTGTAAATCCTTAACGTACAAACAGTTCAATGTTGCCAAATGAAATTAAAATGAGTATAGATGTATCACTTAACTAAGAAGTCGCTGGAGCATATTGATTCTGACTAAAGTTTTTACGTCATCATCGTCAAAATTTTTAATCCCAGTTGAATACCAACGTGCTCGGATCTCGAGTCAAGTATCTGTTTTATTGTGATGTAATTTTTTTCTCTACACGAAACTACGATGCATTACTTTCATAAGGTATATCATCATTGACTGGCTAGCTATTATTTGACAACCCCGGATTACAAAGTAAATTCTTGTCTTAGTTTTTACAAGCGACTACAATATGAGAATCTTCTAGAATGCGACGTCAAGTGTGAATAAATGAGACGTCATGATATTGCATTTTAATAAGTCCATGTGCATCACCAATCTTTCATACTAGATTCTTCATCTTTGAGGTGAATAGAGCTCATCACTTAATTTACAAAATAAAAACATGCAATAAACAGAATATCAGGTTTCTGTGTCAAAATAAAAATGTGAACGAGTTTTCCATCTGTGTCCATCGTTACTCCGCACTTCCGACGAAATAATTAACTCATAAATAGTAATTAACTATTGTTGATGACACTCTGGTGTTGTGGTTAAGGATGTTTGGCAACTTGTTTATTGTTATAATGGATGGAATAACATAAAACGATGTTATAACAATTCTCTAATTAGAAAGCTAATGTTATTTGACATTAACAAATATAAAAATCTACAAAATAGACCAAGTAAATTCCTTCATATCGAGTGCGTTCTGTACACCATGGTGTCAAGAGTTTTACAGAACCGCCTTTCGGCTTCTGATGTGGTTTCTTTAACAACAAATAAATGCCAGCCGGGATGCCTTCCGAAGCACGGTATAACGTAGTGTAAGTTTTCAACTTAAGTTATGTGTGAGGAGAGAAGATAACAATATTTATTATTTTTACTTTACAAATTTAGACACCAAGGATACACGTTATTAAGAAATATATATAGGGGTCGTGAGATGGAAGTAGGCACGAGATCCAGTCAGGTAGCCGCTATGAAATAGCCAGCCACTTAACTTGGAGATGACGACATGATCCGAGAGAGGTTCTCTGGTGGACGCGCGCAGGCTTATATATGGCCCTCGGGGTGATGCGGTGAGGGGAAGGGCAGCCGTTGACAAAGACACGACGTCACAACGGAAATATTTATAATCAGACAATTAGGTGATTCACACCTGTAATGTCTCAACCAAACGAGAAACAATAACCAATTTTCAGAAAAATGCCTGGAAAAAATTGCTATTGTGATAAGGCCACCTTTTGCGCAAGGTTCTTTTTTATGATTATATTGACAATGTCTCTTTGTGCAACAAAGAGTTTTTTATTATTATGAAGAAAGTATACATCCCGCGGGAATCGAACCCACGACCTCCATATCTTAGAAAAGTAAATAATACAATTTGGCATCCCGGTCATCAAAATGGCAATGCAATAAGTAAGCCAGGATTGAGTTTAAAATTATTTTTCCCTCGAGCTGTCCCGCAACTAAATCAAGTTTATAAAACTTCCAGCGGCCAAGTTTCTAGTTGAAATAAGTCGGTGTAAAGTGGGTCTAACAGAATTCTGGGTTTCCAAAGGATATTTTGTCAAATTGAATTTTTCTCTGTGTTATTTTAAGAAACGTTAATGTTATTTAATACAAAATAACTATGCGCTTCACACCACTTACTTACATGCTTCAAAAGCAAATGTATTTGCTTATTCGTTCATAGCGAGATAAGGTAAAGACTTTAGAAGCCACCTCGTTCGCGTACCTTAAAAATTTAGGACGACCTACCTGTCATTAGTACTTTCTTTAGATTCCAACCTGACGTCTTCCAAAAAGGCGTTAAATGTTTAAGGGCCGATAATGATGTCGGCCACGGATACCGCGCGATAACCGCCCACTAACCAGGCCACGGTACTCTTTGACGCCTTCATTGCTCGTTTGCCAAACGTAGATATTTTTTATGATAAGCCGAAATCCTTTGTTCATTCATGTATAATGTATGTGTCTCATAAACCTGTGTAATTTGTCCTGACCTAACTGGCAGCACGTATTGGGAAACTGTAAATGCTATCAGTGTACGCACAACTCAAAATTTGATGTAACTCAAGCTACAAATAGCCCATTTTTAGACTCAAAATTTTAAAAGACAAGACCATCAGTTCGCTAACAAAATAAGACATACTGCCAATGTCTCTCTCTCTCTCTTTAAATCGTCTTATTAACTAAAGATAAATAATAGGTGCATAGAGAGACACCCAAATAAAACAGAAACGAATATTTTCTAAATCAGAAAGTCATTGCCTAATCAGTGATTCAGACAGAAATCACGTTCTAGATAATATACCTCATTTTTAACGTTATCAAAGTTTGTACTTCGCATTACTTTGTTCAGTAACTTAAACTTAGGTCTTTGGAGACATTGCGAAGTCATTGTTTTAGTTAAAATGAGGCAATCAGTAGACGCGCAGATGTTTGTTTAACTCAATTCGCTGGTTTGCAAATTTAGATCAATCGATGAACTTCGAAATCTAATTATTTACATTCGCAAAACCGATTGTCTCGATTGACTGGTCTTTGTCGACGCAAAAACGAAATATTCCAAGATGTTATATTGTGAACGTAATTTGAAAATTTTTAATTATGTCCGAATTATTAAAAAAAAATAATAACATGGTTTTTATATTATTTAGTTTAATGAACGCAAATTAGCTGTCATTTATATATATTGTATAAATAAAGTATATATATATATATATATATATATACAATAATTCTTACTAATAGTTCTAAACCATTAATTCTTTTACGAATAGTATTATTTGCCATTTGTTTTTCTATATTATAAAACATAATTTTATACGAATCTTTGTTTGCAAAAATTCGTGAATGTATACAACACAAGAATCCATTACTATGCATAACACAACAATATATCAAATATTCCAAACTTCTAAGATATGGCGCATCGTTTTCGAGTTATGGTCGCAAATACTTCCCACCTGCGATATTACGATTGGAATAATATCGAAGGAGAAGGAATATGTCGCGATCGTAAATTTCTCGAATACCTGCCTACTAAGTATTTGAGTTACGATATTAAAGCTATATATTATGAAATATTTGCATGTGATTCTTGTTTTCTTGTTGAATTTTAGATGCGAGAAGAGTGTCCTTATTAGCAGTTGAAGCTAATGGCCTCATGTCCTTTTTGGAGAACGGAATAACCTTCAAATCAGACAATCAGATGATTTAAGCCTGCAATACAACTAAACAAAGTATGCTTCTCGTGGGAATCGATCCCACGACCTCTGGATCTTCAGGCGAATGCCATAACAATTTTTATGAAAGGAATAACTTTGAATAATTTCCTACATAATTCCTATCCCCAATCGTAAAACGATTCAAGTAAGAAGAACTGTCAAACATATTTCTCTTTATCAATATCTAATTCAAAGCGGAAACTCTAAAGAAAAGTTATGAACCGTTCCGTTTTGAATTTCATAGAAGTTTTCAAATTTATTTTCCGTGGTAACTCGATTATCAAGCTTGAAACTCCTGAAAACAATGTATTCTTAAGTATTTGTGAGGAATTCCCGAGAAGGCAGATTTTGTTGCGTAATTGTATGTTATAGGTATAATATTTTGATAACAATCTCGCCCTTTCCAATTCCAAGATTCAATTTATGCCTGGATCTTCCAATTGTTTATCTGCTGAATGAAGTCACATATTATAAACATAGGACATTTAACCAATAAATTTTATCTCACATTGATGAAGTTCCTTGCAAGTGTTATCATGAAACGATAGAGATAAAGATAATCTTTTATTTCAAAAGAGAAAAGAAAATAAGTTAATTTATTGACTCATATCGATCGGTTTACAAGTTGATGCAACTTGAACACATGAATATTACAGTTTTTCTGAACCGCCTTTCGGCCTATTGTGTGATTTCTAAGTAGATCGCCAGTCGCCGGCAGTCGGAGCCAATGGCTTAACCTGCCTTCCGAAATACGGAATCATCTTTATTATTCAGACAGTTAGATGATTCCAGCCTGCCATATCCTACCGCAGGAAGGAATGTCGCCCAAAGAGCTATGGAGAGGGCGATACTCGGTGTTTTCCTACGAGATCGGCTAGAAATGAGGAGATCCGTATGAGAACAAAAATCACTGATATAGCCCTGCGGATTAGTTCTTTGAAGTGGCAGTGGGCGGGCCACATAGCGAGGAGAACCGATGGCCGATGGGACAGAAAGGTTCTCGAATGGCGACCACAAACCGGCAAGCGCAGCGTTGGACATCGCAGGATCGCTAGATGCAGGCTGCTGCCAACTGGTCATTTTGGAAATCATTAGGCCTATGCCCAGCAGTGGACTGACTGCGGCTGAAATCATGACGATGAAGCCTGCAATGTCCTTACCAAACTGAAAACAATTAAACAAAATATGCTTTCCTTTATAACCACTGGACCACGTGACTTTAGTAGTTATGATTTTAGTGAAGTCTATTTAACTAAATAGAGAACGAAGCCTTTTTAACCCATTCTCAACCCTCAATAATACAAAAATATGCCCATGATAAATTAAATCGAGCTCGATATGAATTAACCAAAAAAAAATGTGATGGCAATTCAGAGATCCGTATTTGTAAAGTACGGTTCAGTACACGAGTGGTCGACTGTGGATTATTCTTTTGTTGTGTACGTACAATACTCTATTATTTGCGGCTCAACTATTTTGGTCCACTGAATTTAGGTAGGTTAAAATTTTATTTTAACTTCAGTGAATTTGTGAATGCCATTCGCGCAGTCACTGTCTTTTTAGTTTCACGACTGTATTTGTTGCCTATAGACTGTCTGAAATAACAAAAATGTTAGCTATAAATGCTAAAGCTAGATAGCTGTAAATAATATAAGTACCACTGCCATTTGGAAAATTATTTTGCGTCAAATGTCACTTCTTAAAATATTCATTTTCCAAACTACGGTAAAGTTACATTTCGCATTTTAAACAGTTGGTCAAATTACTATTTGGCAATATTTTATATAGATGTTTCCAGCAGCTCCGCCTGCGTAAAAAAGTAGCCTATGTTTGACCCCGGGTTTGACCGGGTCAGCGGTTTGGCCATGAAAGCGTAACAGACAGACAGACTTTCGCATTTATATTATTAGTATGTATTGTCATATATTGTATTAATAAAATGTTCAAATAGTCACTTTACACACTTAAAATACATTACAGCGTAAAATATTATGTCAGAACGGACTGAGTCTCAAAAGACGACTTTGTGACAGAAAGTGGCTCCATTATGATTTTACTGTAACCATAACATTGAGCAAGCGACAGAGCTTATAACAAAAGCGAATTTTTAAAAAAAAGGTTCGATCATAATAAAAATTAAACTCACACAGACAAAGCTGCCTGCAAAACAAGTTAACGAATCATCATCGATTCAAGTAAACGAAAAAATTGTACGACTTGAAATATACGCATGTATTCGAGCGTAGAAAATTACGGTTTTGTGGAGTAATTTTCGTTACCGAATTCCATACAAAACCTGGACCGGCATGGTTAATACGCAGTGGTAACCGCCGCAATCAATTTGGATATTATTTCCATTTCGATACCATGTTCGAAACGAGAAAATTGTGGATGTTTTGTTGTTACCAGTTTGAGTTATGATTTGTTTTAGGAGTAAAGTACAGGGCTTGAGGAAAATATTTTTTTTCGAGAATGAGTGGAGTGTCCTTTTTTCAAACAAATCCATACTTCCTAACTAATATTTATCGTTATAAGTGTGAAAGTCTGTATATCTGTTATGCTTTCACAACCAAACCTCTGAACGGATTTTCATGAAATTTGGTAAGAATATAGTTGAAGATCCGCGGCCATACAAAGGCCTTTTGACGATTCAGAGTGCTGTAATTCCTTTCATTTTATGTTCAAAGTAATGAAACATCCCAAAAACAAGGAAATAACATTCCGGTAAGCATTGTACTAGCTCAGCGAATTGTCACAACCAATAAAAACGCGCTTACGAGTGCAAGTGACACGAATTTTATGAAAAATGTAACGCGAATATGAAAATAAAACTGTCACAGACTGAGCCTAAATCAAATACTTAACAGCGGATGTGAAAGTTTTTTTTATATTTTTGGTGTTGTTGGTTTTGGAGTGTTTCTGTGGTGAACAATTAAATTATTTGACACCGCTACTACGGCAATTAGATTGCTTTACTTATAAGTATTTACTGTTATGTAGTAAGTTTATACCGTGTGTATTATGTACCCATCCTTTTTTTGTTCGGCCCACCTGGTGGTAAGTGGTTACCGTAGCCTCTGAACGCCTGCATCACCGGAGATGTCACGAGCGCGTTGCCGATCCTAAAATATTTTACTACATACTTCCATAATTTACGAAATATTGGTACGAATAAAGTAGAAAATCCAGAATAAGGCTACTTTTTGACGCAGGCGTAGCGAAACAGCTGGTATGCATTTAAGTATACCATATACATAAATATACAAATAAATGTTAATAACCTATACATGTATGCTTTTAGTAGGTAGGTACTTATTACTACTTCCATGATTAAACAAGTTAAGATTCGCTCACTCAGATTTAATGAGGACAACCTGCTCATTCTTCACTCAAATCAAAAATATCCAAGTCCATATTTATTTATTTTTTATATGTTATTTGTAGTACTTATGTAGTTTTAGTTTCTTAGTTTCACTTTTGAATATCATTTTTTAAATCTATGTATACTAAGGTGTTGTTTTATAAAAAAAAAAAATTAAAATTTTTCCTCTAACGGTTTTTTGTTGTTGGAAGTTCGCTTTAACAATCTTTAACGAAAGATGTTGCTTTACGTTCGACATTTCTTTTCGAAAATTATTTCGTTCAATATCTGGAATGTTATTTTTAAAAGTGTGACTAACGCAAAATCGGCGAGTTGAATAATTTTTGTTAGATATCGAATGATTATCGTTCGATAACGAAGGTTTTTTGTGCGACATCTATGTCATACATTTCAAAAATAGGACCCCTGGTAGGATTAAAACATGAAATTGCAGGATTTAGTGCTGGTGGATAGTCCTTTAATTTTATGTTTTAAATATACTGTGTGTTTGTTTAAAAGTTGATTTGATAAATTAGTAAAAAAAATTCGATGTTAACAAGTAGCAGCGCATGAATTTAAAAATATCTTTTCCCCAATGCGACATTTGGGCAGCCATCGCAAGGGTCAGCCGTTAACCCGTAAACAAGATGGCATTAGTGCTGATACTAACCCTGGTAGGGGTTAAAACGACAGAAATTAATTACTTGGGAGTTAGCAAAATGTACGGCAGTGAGGACATATTTGGGATTCTGCCGCGTGTTGTATGTTATCTGTCTACTCATATACCTATAATTTAAAATTTATTTATTTATCAGATACTAGCTGATGATATTAGGTATGGATGTATCTTTTGGGACAAAGCCTTCATATCTCAATAACCGAGCGCGGTGTGTATATCCGTTTTATTTTTTAACGATTACGCGTGTCATACGACGTTGAAACGCGGCCCGAATTGGATTGGTTGCCATTAGTGGTATTTTCTATCTCGAGCTTCTGCGTGCTTCGGAGACGTTGGTCCCGGTTGATGAGTAGGTGTCCAATAAGATCAGGTTTTTCCGATTGCTCAAACATGAAACCAATAACCTATCATGTTGTATCGGGCCTTTAGAAGCATGGAAAGGCAGAACTTTTTGCACCACCGAGGGCTTTCTGGCTTTTTTTTTAATACAACTAAGTAGGCAAACAGGCGTACGGCCCACCTGATGGTAAGTGGTTACACCGTAGCCTATAAACGCCTGCAACACCGGAGATGTCAAGAGCGCGTAGCCGACCTGTCCACTATCAGCACAGCGACCCCTCTGGAGCCTGGCGACCCTACTCACCAGCAGGAACACAACACTGCATCACAGTGTTATTTGGCTGCGGTCATCTGTAGGGTGGAGGTACCTCCCAGAGAGAGACGGACTACTCCTTACAAAATGTAGGCTTTTGTAAATCGTGGCTACTTACATGTTTTTAATACTTAATATAGAAATGTTAAATCAAAGACGGACACGCGCAATTACTATGAAACGTATTTATAAGCTTAGATAACAAGCTTCTCGATATATTTATTATTAACATGTACTGCTTGAATTACCGCATATAAAACATAACAATCCATTATGTAGGTTTTATTATGTCTTCGAGAGCAATCCCCATTAATATTTTGAGTATCGCCTATCAAATCGGTTGGAAACGCAGACGCGTTACTTTTATTTTATGACTGTAATAAATTCTAATTTTGTTCGTACAAATAAATATTTAAAATAGATTTCTCTTAGTTATATCGATAAATATACAATAATTGTACAAACTTTTTAATACCTAAGTCCGCCAGTAATAATCGTGGTCGAAAATACAGCAACTAAAACTTCCAAGGGTGCTTTAGACAAGAAATGAAAATCTCAATTGTTTTTCTAAGTAATAGTTACGGTTATGTACATTTACACTGATAGACAAGCGAACTGACAGCCCTACCTCATGGGGTGGTTAATTTTAATTTTTTAGAACACAGAATAATTTTAACCAAATAGAACTTTAACGTTAACCGTTATTTTTGTAACGTCATTATTTTGTGTGAGTTCTCATTTTGATACAGTCGAAATTAATACTAATTTTCAAACTTAAAACAACATTGCGTTGCCTATATTTAAAATCTCCATAGAAATAGGAATGAATTGAAAAAATATATTTTTCAGTTGAATACTTAACATATTATCTACACTGTTTTATAGTTTCAGAGCACACTACAGTATAAATTTTAAGGTAATTGCAGCGGTATCTCCTCGCTTCAGTTGTTCAGAAAGGAACTAGACCATATTTTAAAAGTTTTCGAGCCATAAGTCTTAAGAAAACCCACTGGAGAGAGATTTCTTAAGTTCTCTACATACACGTTGAAAACTCTACAACACGGAAAATAAACTTTTAGTGTCAATATTCTCTTCTCTTTTTAGCCGCTGACAATAAAGAGTGGTCTCATAAGGACTAAGTATCTGTAAGTTTACGTCAGAAGAAATACGAGGTCATTTTACCAAAAAATACGCGGCTTAAGAATTTTCTTCCTACTGCTACTAAAACCTCACTTGCACAGACCTTACTTCTCCCTATCTTAGACTATGCCGACTCATGTTATCTCGATCTCTCTGAAGAGCATTGCAAAAAACTTGAGCGCCTTCAAAACTTCTGCATTAGATTCATATTTGGATTACGAAAGTATGATCATGTTTCTTCTTTCCGCGTGCAACTCAAGTGGCTCCCGATCAGACTTCGTCGTAATTATCATATTCTGTCGCTCCTGTTCACTATACTCTTTATTCCTTCGTCGCCTCATTATCTAAAAGAGCGCTTCACCTTTCTCCATCAAGATGACCAGCGACCTGCTCGTAGTATCAACGCCCTTCGCCTTAAAACTCCAACTCATACTTCTGCTGCATACTCTAATTCTTTTACTGTACAAGCAGCACGTCTCTGGAATGCTTTGCCTGAAGATATTCGCACTGCTCAGACTATAACCAGTTTCAAGAGTCGCTTGAAAGAATACTACCTCTCACTTTGACTTGATACTGCTGTTATTTTCGCTTAGATATTCATACAGTACGTATGAATGTTACAGTATGTAAGTTATTTAAGTATGTTTATTTTGTATGCAATATTTGTGTATGTTTATAATTTTCAACTATATCTGTTGCTGTACCCACCCTAACTTAACTGTTTCTCTTTCACCTCGTAAGGGTTGACTGGAAGAGATTGCATAGCAATAAGTCCGCCTTTGCTCATATTATGTTGAAGTCTTTGTAAATGTTATATTATTTGTTACTGTATGTGGGCAATAAAGATATTTTGTATTGTATTGTAACCTAAAGTAAAGAAAACTAGGATTTGGCGTACCAATTATGATGAAATTCGATACGAAAGTATGAACTTTTGAACATGGAAGTTATATTTTTGTAATCGCTACCAAAAACCTTTATTTTGAGACGACACTCGTCTACGAAGACACTAGGTTAACGAGAAACAATATTTTGAAGGTTTAGTTTTTAGTGCCAAACATACGTCATTTTGATTCTTTGCAATTTTGAACAAACATAACATCCTGGAAACAGGTATTGTTATGAAATGTTATTTCATAGATGTGACATCAGGAGGACCGTCAACCTACTCATAGTATAAACACTTATATTACAAAGAGATCTAAAATGTGGCTTTAAAGCCTTATACATCAAAGTTTTCAAGAAAAAGCAATGAAGTATCATATTTTATTAAGATAAAGAGATTATCAGTAGATTTCTAGATAATAAACAAGACGTTGGCATCTCAAATTAATTCTAGTTCAGTGATCTTAGAATTAATCCCAGTTAAGCTTTACTTAGAAACGGAGAACTGAATTTCAGTCTATATATTTTAAGGGCAATTCAATAAAACAGGTTAAGCTTTTTGGATTATAAATTAAAATCTAAAGTCAAAATCATTAATTTTTTTAAATATTTATAATCTTATACATTTTGAACAGAAAATACTTTCATTTATCAATTTTTATTCTAAAGTAAACTTAAGTAGGCGACTTTTGAAAACTGTGAAAAGATATCATCTGGGTATCATTTGTGTCAGCAACGCTTTCAGTCATGGACATTTTTATGAGTTTGATTTTCAGTAATATTCTTCTCAAAGATCTCATAAAATTTTATGTTGGACAAGTAAGTTGTTTTTGTTACTCCCTTTTATACCTCTTTTAAATATGTATAAATATAAACAAGCGGATTAGCTCTTTGAACTAGCAGTGGGCAGGGCATATAGCGCGGAGAACCTTTAGCCGATGGGGCAGACAAGTTCTCGAATATGTTGGCCAGATGACGTGAATAAGGTCGCATGCAAGCGGTGGGTGCATGCCGCTTCCACCGGAAATCATCAGGAGAGGCCTATGTCCAGCAATGGACTGACTACTGCTGAAATGACGATAAAAACTAAATCAATCAAATTGACAACTCTCTTATTTTTACGTAAAACTTCAATACTTCAACTTTACGCTAAGAATGGAATTTTCATTATGATAGCATCCGTATTGATAAAAACTCTGTTTACCGAAGGCACGATATTTTCTCAATTCATTTGCCGTCTACTGTTTGTCCTAGATACAAAGAATGCTTCCCATTAACGTAAATGAAAAGTTCGCCTTTATTGCTTCTCTTTGATTCTCATTGCTTTACTTAAATAACTTGATTTTGACGCTTGAATAAATCTAAAATTGAAATGAAAACAAATCTTCACTGTGTTTACGTTTTTTTATATTTGGACAATACTTTAAACGATACAATATATTAATTTCATTAAATTAATTATTTATATTTTTCAAAACGGGAGCAAAGCATGAGAAATTCGCGTTATTTTTAAATATGTCAATATACATTATGGTTTAAATTTTTATGTTTATAGATAGGGAAACCGTTCACATAACAGGCGAACAAAACTGCAAGAAACGGCTTGTAAGCAATAAAACAGTAACACCTCGCGGGAAATTCGCAGGCTTGAATATACATGATAATGTTCTAATGAATTACTTTATCAAAAACAAACAAAAAAAGAAGTTTGTAAATCTTCTTTATTGTGAAAAAAGAAAAGAAACTTCTAAAAGGTTATTAACCTTGTACAAACAAGAGTATAAAACACGATGTACTCTTTAAGTAATTACAAGTCAGGGAAAATCAAAACAAGGCAAAATAATAATAGAAGAAAGTTGTTAGTAAAAATGGTTGAACTTTCACCTCGTAATATAATTAAAAGTTATGCAAAAAAAGTAAACATTTTAGGAGTGACCTCTCACGGCTTATTGACAAATAAAAATAGGCTGTAAACTAGTTTACCATTCAATTTTGAAGATCAGACAACAACATAAGGACTACTAAATCCAGAAAAATAAATTTAAAGTTTTAAAGTGGCAATACCCTTTTAAGGAGACGAATTTCCTAAACTTTGGCAACTCTTCGATGTTGGCTCGGAATTCTCCATTGAAATGAGTGTGTGAAAATATTTATTCTCGTTCTGTAAATAAGGGGTTTAACAACACAAATAGAATAAAATGTGTTTTGTGTTTCGTCGCTCGAATAAACGTCCTATTATCCTATAAAAGGTTTTTAGCCGACGGCGTGTTTACAATGGTGGTGAAATGTACAAGTGTTTTGATTGTACAACAAGTTATCTAAACAAATAAGACAATATTGATATTGATATAGGAATAATAAATCTGATAAAAATGCTATAATTTTACCTAAAATAGTCTTGGAATCCATTTTTTTAACTACATTTTTGCAATTAATAAGGTGATTGTATTTATATTATTTAAAAGAGAGTCACACATGTTTTTTTTAATTAAGCTTGATACTTATAAATTTTCTAATATTGTAATTGTGATTTAACAAAGTCAATCGACCCTGTCAACCTGGTGACAGAGTTTTTTCAGTTAGTTCAGTCTACAGTTTATGAGAAACAACCCGCTTTAGTCAGACGGACCGACAGCTAAGACTATTGTAATCGCAACAATCCTAAAAGCACCCTTATAAAAAAGTGAAAGTCTTTAAAAATTACTCAGCATAAAATATCTCCACCATTTCACATCATAGTAGAAAAGACAGAGAATTTAAACGAAACACTACCCCGTATTTACATAACTTGAGATGCCTGAAAGCCCCATTTTAAGATGCACAATTTTGCATTGAAAATTTTTGAACATTTCAACGAGTATTCAATTTAAATATTTTGCATTCCATCAACCGAGCATTAGTGAAAGGAAAAATGAATAACCGGTCAAGTGCAAGTCGGAATTGCCCACGAAGGGTTCCGTACTATTCCGCAATCGCAAAAAAACACATTTCTTGTACATATTGGAGCCCGCTTAAATATTTATTGACCGAGCGAGCGAAGCGTCTCCATTTCGACAATTTTGCTTTTAGATCGGAATATGTATGGTTCGGGCACAGTATCATTTCTGAATGGATTTTTACGAAATTGGCTCATGTATTACTTGATTTTTTTTTTTTTTGTTGAAAGTTTTTTAATCGAAAGATGAAGGAGAAAAGGAGGAAAGATTGCTATACCGTTATTTCTAAACGAATCTTTATGAAACTTTGGCACATATTTTTTTGATTTCTTTTAAACTTTGCCGTAGGATATCTGGTTGGTGGATGGCCAACGCGTTTACCGGTACGCGGTCGCCATTCGAGAACCTTTCTGCCCCTTCGGCTATCGGTTCTCCGCGCTATGTGCCCCGCCCACCGCCACTTCAAAGAACTAATCCGCTGGGCTATGTTGGTAACTTTTGTTCTCCTACGGATCTTTTCATTTCTGATTCGATCTCGTAGGGAATCACCAAGCATCGCCCTCTCCATAGCTCTCTGGGCGACCTTGAGCTTCTCGCGTTTATTACTTAAACGTATTGTTTAAAAAACGTCATAAAACCGTATTTTAATATTTTAATTTAACGAATATAAATATTGTTTATTGGAAATTCATAATTACTGTACTTTATTATGGGGAATTTTACAGCTTTTTTGTTTCCGTACTCAAAGGGTAAAACGGGACCCTATTACAGTATATACGTGCGCGAGTCTGACTCGCACATGACCGGTATACTTTATATACGAATTTGTTGACGCAGTCGGTAGCGTCTACGTTATTACAATGTCATTGTAGTGGCACTGTTCGCGAGGTCTACTGTTCACAGAACTACTAGTTTTATTCTGTTTTATTTTTTATACAACTAAGTAGGCAAACAGGCGTACGGCTCACCTGATGGTAAGTGGTTACCGACCTGTCCGCTGTCAGCACAGAGAGCCCTCTGGAGCCTGGCGACCCTACTCACCAGCAGGAACACAACACTGCGTCACAGTGTTATTTGGTTGCGGTCTTCTGTAGGGTGGAGGTACCTTCCTAGACGGACTACTCCTTACAAAATGTCCTACCTGGTTTTAGTATGTGTTGCTATAACGGCAACAGACATACATCATCTGTGAAAATTTTAATTGCTTATCTAATCTAACTTTCACGGTCCATGAGATACAACCTGGTGGCAGACAGACAGACAGCGAAGTCTTATAATAGGGTCGTTTTACCCTTTGGGTACAGAACCCTAAAAAATTACGATATTTTACGCTGAAACGCTAAAATCAAAGAGCATTGAAACCGCACAAATCGTTCGTTTCTCAATTGCTTAAATCGACTAGAGCTATCATCAGCTTTGTACAGAGAAAATACAGCAAAATGACAAATCATTTTCGGAGATCGTATTTCGGAATAACTGTAGCGAATTTGCAAACACAAGCTCAGCCCATTCTATCTATTCTACGTTCGCATCATGACTATCCTAAACACTGATTTTGAAGTCTTTAGGCAAACGACGGCTCATACAAAATCTTCTTTGCTAGTCGAAATGGCTGTTTCTATCACATGTGTTTAGACTAGGACGTCAATTCTCTTATTTTACATAGTACACAATCGAATCGTTGACAACTTTTGACGTTTCTGGTATTCCGTTGCTAATTCTAAGACCAATCGTATTCCATTAGCATGCCATTGAACTGCAACTGGGAAATTTTGCTAATCAAAAAAATCATTAAAATTATAAATTCTTTCAATAATCGGTTCTCTGTTGTTAATTATTATATTTACATTGTTTACTATTACCATTAATTTACATTTTAGTTGCAATTAAATTGAGATTCAAAATTGTGTTAGCAGAATACTACCAATACTGAGCATATCAAAAATGCATCGTAATTGAATATCAGTTGCATCGCCTTTTAAATAAGAGTACCGATTATTGAAAGAAATAATGATTTTGCTGATCAAAAGATTAGCTAAATTTCCTAGTTGCAGTTCAATGGCATGCCAATGTAATACGACTGGTCTTAAAATTAGTAATTGAGTGCCAGAAACGTCAAAAATTACCATTGCGATCCAATTACGATTTAATTGTGCACTATAAAATAAGAATATTGACACCCAGGTCTCAAACAAAATACGCTCGTCTGGCTTCACCCATGCAATTATGAAGCTACAATACAGGGTCCAAGAGCTACGAGCGCTACGACGCCTACGACGTAGAACAGAAACTCGTAGACCATTTCGGATTTTGTTCAAAGAGTCACAAGACTTTAAAAAATCTTTTAAAATATCAGAATCAAATCTTTGAAGCTTAATTCTAATAAATCACCTATTAAATAGAGTTCAGGATACCAAGACCAGAAAGGATACCAGAAAGAGTTAAAACTGGTCTTCATAAAACCTTACGGGCTGCACCTCATACACTAATTTAAAGTATTGAAATTTTTACATTTTAAATATTCCAATTCTGTTGTTGCTTCACAAAAAACAAAAAAAAATCGGGTAAAGTTTTAATTATCTGTAAAATGTTTACAAATACCTGTTTTTTTCTACAACGCTAAATATTATTTTGTAAAAAAAGCTATATTTGCAACTTACACAGAGAAAGCATTATACCCAACTTATACTTTTAACAGGGTTTATTTAACTAATCTAAAATATCTTTACCTATAAAAAGTTTTCTCTCAGAGATCTAAGTCGAGCTTTTGAAATTGGTTTTAATCCAAGATTAAAGTAAATCGAGCATTAAATTCTCGAAATATTCCCGGTAAGTTAGTAGCTTTAAATATTAACGCTATTTGATCACAATTGTTAAAGTCTGTCTGTTTTTTACGCTTTCACGGCCAAACCGCTGAACAGATTTTGATAAATGAATATAGTTGATGACCCGGGTTCGAAATATTGTCGACGCAGGCGGTGCTGCGGGAAACAGCTAGTTCATAAATAAATCAAATAATAAATAACAATTATATACAGACAGACTTTTGCACTTATAATATTACTAGCGGTTTCCCGCACCTCCGCCTGCGTTAAAATGTAACCTATGTTTGACCCCGGGTCTTCAACTATATTCATGCCAAATTTCATCAAAATCCGTTCAGCGGTTTGGCCGTGAAAGCGTAACAGACAGACTTTTGCATTTATTATTAGTATGGAAGTATGGATAGTATGGATGGAAGTATAGATAAATTATTATTTAATAAAAAGAGGAATTTCCTAAAAAAGAAAAAAAATATGATGTAAATTCTTTGTAATTACTGTGTTAAAATTAAGACAAACTTTATTTTATTAGCGCATTATCGGTAAATATTGTTTTGATATTGATAACCCGCTCACATTCATAACATTTAGTTGGTAAATATTATATTTTTGTTTAAAACTAATTTACCTTTTTTATGTTCCAATATACAGGATCGATTTTCACACTAATATTATAAAAAAATCACTGAACTGTTTCACTCAAAATTTCAAAATTAATAACTTGACAACCAACTAATTTGTCATTTTACACACAAAACTCACACTTCCTCAAAATTTTAAAATCCGAATATCACTGTCCGAAAACAACAACGAAAAAAATAAAACTTAAAAATTCGTAATTCAAAAATGCAAACCGCGATCTTTCATTTCGCGCGTAATGGCGACACGCGTCTCGACTTGTAGGAGAATCGAAACGCACTGGGGTGTTTGGCGAAGTATGTGCGAAAGGGACGGAGCTATTACGAGGGGTAGAGCTGGTAGCTGAAATCTATATGGAGTTTATAAGCAGGGCCACAAAAATACTACGGCAGTTCCCGTTTCGACGTTTTATTTTGAATGGAGTTGTGCCAAAGTGTGGCATTAATTGCCCGTGATTGTTTTTAGGCGCTTAAGCTAATGATAAGGAAAGGTTGATTGGCCACAGATTCAGAAGTTTATTATTACGAGCCCTATTTTTAAGTATATGACTCGTAAAATCAGTGTGTCGAATGATTTTCATTCATCATAATCGGTGGAATAATTTTTATTCGTAATAATCGGTCGAATAATTTTTATTCGACACATGCGAATATACCTAAAACTTCAAAATAAAAATAGGGCTCCAGTAGATATTTAAATACAGTTTTTATATAATTCGCTAAGAGCTCTTTCGTTACGAATGGCACCAATAATACGGCAAACTCCTTTTTCATCTTTTCCTGAAACTTCCCGTACATTTATGTTTTTGTCTGCTCTACAAAAACAAAATCCTTTATTATCAGACAACATGGGTCCATATTTGTCAGTACATACTTAATCTATGTTAGTAAGATTTGTGACCGCAAGTAATATACCATCACGCCTTTTTCCCGCAGGGGTAGGCAGAGACCACGGATTTCCATTTGCTACGATCCTTACAGACTTCCCTCGCTTCTTCTACGCTCATCACTCTCTTCATACACGCTTGTCGATTACGGGTACTCCTGAGATCTCCCTTTTTTAATATGTCTGCGATTTGGTCGCAGTATGTTCTAAAATAAAATTAAAATATTGATTACAAAGGTGATCACAGAGGTGTGCGAACCTACATTATCACCCTTCTAACCAGACATCGCCATAGCGGGGACGTGTATCTGTCCGCTAGCGTGCTCAGGATGCTGTTGCAACTGCCCCGCATTCTGAAAATCATCGATGATGTTTTTTTGCGAATGATAGTCGCGAAGCTGTCGGTAAGAAATACAGTAAGCTATTTAATTAATTAATTCTAAGTTACATGAACACACTGGCAAAACAAAACTCATAAAAGTACTCGATAATCACCACTCTGGGTGGGTATTAAAACTGCAATGTTCCACGAAAAACAAAACTCTGCTTCCAATTCTGAACGGATAATCTTGTAATTTCATTTCGGTACTCGTACCGCACTTTACCAATTCATTCGCTTCGAAATTCGAATGTTCGTTCGAATTTTCCTTCACTGGTGCATTATTTGATTATTTCACTGAACTGTCATTATGAGTTTTCACTAGTTGTAGTAGTGTTCATTACTGCCAAAGTCGAATAATACATTGTGACGTTGCGGCTCATCGTCACCAACAAGACACGACTCCTTTCTATTAGTCTATGGTTATTTGAACCAAATCTTCATCACATCATTCATAAGTTCCAATTTCAAATTTTATTTTCAACCAGTACGGTCTTGAAATAATCAATAGACAAATCCCCTAATTCGCTTCTTTTGTCACTAGGCCCATAAAACCGGATAGGTAGCATTCACATAGCAGTAAATTTTTACGGTCGTTCCGGGCAATAGGAAAAACAGCGGTTGCTATCCAATAAATACTAGGTAATCTCGATCTCTGTGTGGACACTGCTTTAGTATCAACGATGTTATTGTAGTGGACTTAAATTATCACTATTTGTTTTTTCGCACTTCTAAACACTTTTGTCTAACGCCTTTAGACGTACATAGCAATCAAATTTTAATCAAGAATATATCGTAGAATGAGGCATCTATTTCCTGAAAAAAAGAATTAGTGAAGACTTCATTGACATACAGAGCTTCAATAAAAAAAAAGTTTGATTTTCTATACTATCTTGTCAACAGATCACTTTGTTAAAAATACAATGAACATTGATGTTCTAATATTTAGACATCATCCCCTCTTCATACAATTTAGATCCAAAAGTGAAAATTGCCGCCATAAAAATATATTTATTCTGTTATATGCTGTTTACCTAATCATTTCTTCATATGGCACCAAAATTTGTGTATATATTTTTTTGTCAAAATACACAAAACCGTAAGACTATTAATAGTCTCTTTAAATATCTTTGCACATAACAATTTTACTGATTATATATATTTTAATAAAGAATTATTATGAAGAAACTTCTGCACCCCAACGTGTTTTTCTAGCTGCGTCGTCAGCTTATATTTCAGAGCCTAGGGTACGCTATAAGATATGGTCCTAGATTTGGTTGCACTGGTTAATACAATAGAGTGACTGCCGTCTGACATCTGGAACCCTTTTTACAGTGAAGCCAGAGAAAGGTGTGTAAGTGGCCAACATTGTCAGATTTTTTGGACGTCTGACACTGCCTTCTATCGATAACAACAGGAATCTACGGCTTAACATGCCTTTCGAAGCACGGAGTAGCTCGAGATAGAAAATGTTAATTAATGGCGACAAATCCAATATGGGTCGCGTCTTGCCGTCGCATGATATTCGAATTCGCTACGGATACGAGCGTCGCGCTCGGCTATCGAGCAGAAAGAAGTCAAAAAAATATCATGAAAAATATTATTTCTAAAAGGTTAAGCTCAATGGTATCATGCTTGAAAAATGTTGAGTACAATCTAGAATTGTATTGTAAGTCACATAGAGGCCGGACATTGATAAGGGTGTTCTTATCTATCCAACCCTTATTTCAAACATTTAAGAACATTTTGTTTTGTATTTTTCTATGTTTTCAGTGCTATTTGATTTTTGTTGGGACAATTTTAGGTTGGGCCGATCGATTGTAAAAGCCAATTGGGAAGGATGGTTTAATAATTGTACTGGTACTTTTGTTACGTAAGAAAATAATTGATTTAAATTTCAAATTCATTTATTCTGATTCGAGCGTATTTTCCAGTTAATGTTTATGCTTCAGAGCCCACGTCATGCTCTTCATAATCATGGTCATATATTTGGCAATACTATTAACACTTTCGCAGACAATAACGTCTCTCGACGTAGATAACAATCAAACTACTATTGTTATCTCCTGACAGTCAGCGAAAGTGTTAAGAGCTTGCCTTCTGACCTGAGTCACACCCTGGATACTCCATACAATAGCGGCGAGCGTGATACATAATTTCAACTACTACGATTCGATCACGTACGCAAATGCATCAATGTGTGTGTTACTCATACGGCTGTTTTTTACAGTATCTACGTCATAGTCGTTGTAGTGGTCGGGCGACTAAAGCGTCATATTTGCTTTATTTTGTTCTCGCTTTTTACCCTAAATCTGAGTGGTGAAGTTCGGGGTCTGTTTTTACTTAAGTAGGTACTTCTTCTTTTAGCGAGTCGACTCTGGCAAAGTTAAATTTGGGAAGACCAAAATTCCGCCACTGACAAGGCATTGTCAGTGGCCTCGTAAAGGTCCTCGATAGTGCCGGTGACAGGGCACTCAGGGCAAGATAAAAGATGCGCCATAGTCTAGGAAGAGGCACCACAACGGCAGGAATTCTCAGAACTGTAACCCCGCCTGAACATGTTTTTCCTGCACCGGCCGACCTGAGTTCAAAGTCTGTTCAGAGACTTCCACGTCAGCCAGGGCAAATCATGTAGGTACTATTAATAGTTCTGTGCCTGAGTTACCTTTACTACAAGGTTATCTAGATCAATATAATCAATCAATATATCTAAGAGAGACTCACTTGTGGCGACCAGTTCATGTCTAGCTTGTTCTAGTCTATTTAGGATTCTTTACCTATAACCTGCGATGTTCTTACCAAATTTGGAAGAACTTCACACAGTATTTCTACCCATAAACCTATACTAGGTATAAACATATCTTGTGATGTAAAATTTCAAATTAGAATACAGAGGTTTCACAATTTAGTTATTTTCAGTTTGGTTAGAACATTGCAGGTTTTAATTAGTGATGAACAAGGCTCGAGCTCTCGAAGTCCTGTTGTCTAAAGCTCGGCGTCGTTTACAGGGCTTGCCTCGTTGGTATGAAGTTCGACGACTCGGGAGTCTTTTTGAGGGCTTTAGCTTTTTTAAGAGTGCGAGCCTTTTTACGAGCTCGACAGGTCTCTAGGATTTTTCATGGCTCGAGTCTTTTTCACCGCAATAACCTTTTCTGCTCTCTAATTGTGTTGATGAATGAGGACAGGTAGAGGTAAAGCACAATAAATTAAGCATCTACTGTGCCTTTTATGACATAAGATTATCATCTTTTTGAGTTCTAATTTTCGAGACTCAAGTCAAATTTGCTCGAGCTCTTTTCATAGATTAGAACTCTAATCTTTAAAGGGCTCGTACTCTGTTAATGACTCGAGGCGTGGCTCAGAGAGCTCGCGTCTCGGCTAGACTCGGGGTTATGAGCTCACCGAGCTCACTGAGACCTACCAATCCGCCTCGAGGCTTGAAAATTAGAACTCAACGCCGTGAGGTTTGTACATTACTAGTTTTAATCGACTCATTGTCTGATAATTATGATGATTCCGTGCTTTGGAAAGCGCTTCAAGCAGTTGGTCTAGGCTGCCTAGGTGGTCGTCAAAGGAACTACGTGAGAGGCTAAAAGCCGGTTTCGAAAAACACTGACACAGGGTGCACAGGGTCGATTGTTACACTATAAGACTAAAATGCAAGTCGATGGGCTTAGCTGTAACAAAAACTAAAACTTAACCCTCCAAATAAGAATCAAAATCATAAGGTTGGAAATATATCGACAATCCAACTCGAACATTTACGCCGTGGCATGAGTGAGGAAAAATGTTAAAATGATTCCTACAATCCCGAGTATTTCTCGTATACGATAAAATAGGGTTACACTATTTGGTACCAAGATTAGAGAAGGTGGGAGATATTTCTTCTTATTCATGATAATGAGAAATAAACGCAGGATTTTACATAAAATTAAAAATCTATGAATGTTTGAAAATAGTATAAAATTGTCTCCAGCCTTACTCTTAGAATAAGACTTAAAAACACAAATAATCATGCACTGTGAGAATACCAAAAACTTCTCAAAATACCTTATTATTTATGTTTGTATTCAAATTTACGTTTCATGGCACAACAAGGTATTTTGAGAAGTTTTGGTATTCTAATTTTGCCTGAATAAGTATTATTTATATTTTTAGGCGAAAGGATATCACAAAAAAATACAAAATTACATCTAAGGACTCAAGACAATCCAACACCTGTTGTTAGGTCTCAGTAAATCTAGTTCAAACTTGCAACTGGCAGCAGATTCAAAATTTTACAATTTGTAACGTATTGTTACGAGCTCCGGGGTTCGCAATTTGGAGAAAAACACCTGATGACTCTTAAAAACGTTTATTCCCACAAGGATGGTCGCCGACGTCACTTCACTTCACTTATCACTAACAATGTCCAAAACACTTGCTAATCACAGTCAGTATAACTTGCCGAGGTCGCTTGTATCACTTGTTATTCGCTCCGGATATCGCTTCTTGATCGCACTTGTAGCTCAGCTAAATTAGAACTGCTCTCCTGAGGCACCTTCCGATATTTATATGGCCCGGGAAACCCGCTCCATAAGTTTCTAGAAAGATCACAACTACTCCGGAATAGAGAGAGAGGGATACTCTCTGTCTCGTTCCCTTAGTACATACTAGAAGTGCGAGAGCGAGACAAAGCAATATGTCAGAGCGAGATAATCGATGTACTAGATCGTTCGCGATATTATTCCCGTATGGAAACACGCGACGATTGTACGAGAATTTTCCGCGGACAGCGCTACTCAAACTTCCGCGGGCCGCATTTTATTTTTATTTATTTTTGATTTCGTAACACTGCCCCCTTCTTAGAGATGCTCGTCCCGAGCATCATCATTACTTCCGTGATATTTCGCCAAGCGGTCGATGTGAACAATCTTCATTGCTCCTCTTGGTTGACGCTGTATCCGATACGTCACATCATTTAGTCGCGTTACCACCTTGTATGGGCCCTCCCACTTGGTTTGTAACTTTGGCGATTTCCCTTTCCGGCGAGTCGGGTTGTGAAGCCAGACTAGAGCGCCTTCCTCGAAGCTATTTGTATTCGACATTCTGTCGTATCTGGTCTTCATGTTCTGACTCGACTGCAACCCGTTTTCTCGAACTGCGGCGTGTATTTCTCGCATTCGGTCACGCAGATCAGAAACGTAGTCTTGAACACTTTGAGGTTCATCTGGTGAGCCTCCTGTTAGGAGGTCCACTGGCAACCGCAGCTCACGGTTGATATATGCCGGAGTTGCCTTTATGCTTTCATGTTCTGCTGTTCTGTACGATAGCAGGAACAGTGAAATGTACTTGTCCCAGTCCCTTTGATGGCTTTCCACTATTTTTGCCAGATGTCTCTCGATCGTCTGATTAAACCGTTCGACCATCCCGTCTGACTGAGGATGGTAAGTCGTGGTTCGGGTTTTGTTCATTCCCATAATCCTGCAAACTTCTTGAAAAACCTGTGACTCAAAATTCCTGCCTTGGTCGGAATGGATTTCCAAGGGCACGCCAAAGCGACAAATCACTTCTTCCACTATCTTGGTTGCAACTGTCGTAGCTTCTTGGTTTGGTATGGCGAACACTTCCGGCCACTTAGTGAAGTAGTCCATGACAACCATGAAATACTTGTTCCCTGAGTCAGTGACAGGAAATGGTCCAGCTACGTCGACTGCAATGCGTTCCCAAGGTGCACCGACGTTGTACAGTCGTAGATTCCCTCGGCTCCTGGTATGTGGCCCTTTTACGGCAGCACAAGTTGTACACTTGCGGCACCAGTCCTCCACATCCTCCCGACAATGGAGCCAGTAGAACCTTTCGCGGATTTTCGTTAGCGTCCTCTTGACTCCCAAATGTCCACCGGACACGCCGTCGTGTACTTCCCGAAGAACATCACGTATTTTTGTTCTTGGAACCACAATTTGCAGTTGAAACTCTCTGTCGTTAGGTTTATCCCATTTCCGGTAGAGTATTCCGTTTTGTACAACGAGGCTATCCCATTGCGCCCAGTACGCCTTGGAAACAGTGCCTGTCGGTGCAACTTCACTCCACTTTGGCTTATCATTACTTTGTGCCTTCCACCTGACGATGTGCCGTAGGTCATCATCATTCTCTTGCTCCTTTCTCATCGTATCGTTCTCCCAGGTCTCTAATGGTTCCGTCCGAGTTAGCTTTACTGTCATTTCTTTTAACTCCTGCCTGATACAGTGCTTACAATCTTCTGGGCAGGGTCTGCGTGACAGCGCATCCGCGTTTCCATGGGCCCTCTCCGATGATGAAGCCTCCTGCTTCATCTTCAGTTCCTTCACGTTGTCTTCAAGCTTCTTGATCTTTGGGCAGTTCATTTGTAGGTGCCCTCGGTCGCCGCACCTATATCACATGGATCCAGGTCTCTTCCTTAGCGGAGCTTTTATTTCCCTAACTTCCTCCACTACTTCGCGCACTTTGTGAGTCGCGGAATGACGAATGTCATGTCTGATGGCTTCCACCTCCAAAGCGTGGGCCAGTGCATCTTTTAATGAGGCATGATGGTTTAGCCTTACTGCAGCTCTGACTTCCGAATCCTTGATGCCGTCGACGAACGCCTGCACGGTGTTGGACTCAAGCATCTTCAAATCGGCCCCTGGATACGCCTTGCGGACGAGTTTTTCTATTTCCAGCGCCCATTGCTGCAGACTCTCTCCTGAGCGCTGTACTCTGTCGCGGAGTTGAGCGCGGAAGACGTGCTCCAAATGCCGTTCCCCGTATCGCGATTCCAGTGCCTCCAGCAGGTCCTTGAATCCACTGCCCGACGGAAGAACCTCCAAGACCGTCAGAGCCTGTCCTCGGAGTGCGACGGTGAGAGCTGTCAGGCACTGTTCATCTGTCCATCCGTTAGCAGCTGCGATGGTCTGGAACTGTTGACGGTATGCGGTCCAGGACGAGGTTCCGTCATATGGCGGCAATTTCACGCTGGGTCCGTGGTGGGCAATGACTGTTCCGCCAGATGCAACTGCTACTCCCGTTGTTTCAAGGCGCACGACCTTCTTCTGTAATGTGGAAAGGTCCGTCTTCATATTTTCCATGTCGTTCCCAAGAGTCGTGACGCGTTCCTCCACCAAGTCAACATCCTTGCGTAATTTGGTAACCACGCCACTAACTTCACCAATAGCTGACAGGAGTTGCTGTTGAGCCTTTTGTTGTTGCTCTTGAGCCTTTTGTTGTTGCTCTTGAGCCTTTTGTTGTTGCTCTCTTGTGTCTTGTAGAAGCTTCTCCTGCATTGTAAATTTGTTGTCCAGCATTGTAAATTTGTTGTCCAGCATTGTAAATTTGTTGTCCAGCATTCGCATCAATTCCCCAAAATCAAAGAAAGGCGCAGCCTGGTGGGCGTTGGACTTGTCCTGGTGGACGTTGGACGTGGCCTGGTTGGTGTTGGACGTGGCCTGGTGGGTGTTGGACATAGCCTGGTGGGCGTTGGGAGTGTCCTGGTAGGCGTTGGACGTGGCCTGGTGGGTGTTGGACATGGCCTGGTGGGTGTTGGACGTGCCCTGGTGGCCGGTGGGTGCGGTGGGAGCGGCCTAGTCAGCAGATCCAGTAGAAGTGGCTTCCGCAGCACGCTTCGCCCTCGTCTTCACACCCTCACTGGTGACGTCTTCTCTCGGAGTCAATGGCATCTCCAAATCCACTTATGACACCAATTGTTACGAGCTCCGGGGTTCGCAATTTGGAGAAAAACACCTGATGACTCTTAAAAACGTTTATTCCCACAAGGATGGTCGCCGACGTCACTTCACTTCACTTATCACTAACAATGTCCAAAACACTTGCTAATCACAGTCAGTATAACTTGCCGAGGTCGCTTGTATCACTTGTTATTCGCTCAGGATATCGCTTCTTGATCGCACTTGTAGCTCAGCTAAATTAGAACTGCTCTCCTGAGGCACCTTCCGATATTTATATGGCCCGGGAAACCCGCTCAATGAGTTTCTAGAAAGATCACAACTACTCCGGAATAGAGAGAGAGGGATACTCTCTGTCTCGTTCCCTTAGTACATACTAGAAGTGCGAGAGCGAGACAAAGCAATATGTCAGAGCGAGATAATCGATGTACTAGATCGTTCGCGATATTATTCCCGTATGGAAACACGCGACGATTGTACGAGAATTTTCCGCGGACAGCGCTACTCAAACTTCCGCGGGCCGCATTTTATTTTTATTTATTTTTGATTTCGTAACAGTATCGTTAACGTTAGCAATTACTTTTTTTGACGAACGTTAGAATATTTTATAGGTATACCAATCTGTCATACACGAAGCGCTATGTAGATTGTTTTGAGTTATGGCATGATATCTATGTAAATCCGAGTTAACTAAAATGAGTTTTTGTCTCGTTCTTTTGCTTAAATATGAAGTAAGAACAAAAGGTACGAAATATATTTTACGAGTAGGTAACATTTACTTAACGATTCTAACGAGGGTAGGTGTATTTCCTTTTTTCTATTATTTCGGTCCAGATTCCGACCCTTAACATGGGAACATGTGGCTATCTGATTGAACGAGTTATTGAATATTGATGAAAAGTTCTATGCGAATTGGATTAGGTTACGGTGCTGTTATCATATATTTTCTTATTTATCCATTTTTCTATGATCTAATATGAAACTAGAAATCTTTAAGAAGACTATACCTACGTGTCTAGGTCTACCTCTTATAGCTGTGTCTTACAAATTCATACTAATATTATGAATGCAAAAGTCTGTCTGTCTGTTACGCTTTCACGGCTAAACCGCTGAACGGATTTTGATGAAATTTGGTATGTATATAGTTGAAGACCCGAGATCAAACAAAGGCTACTTTTTGACGCAGGCGGAGCTGCAGGAAACAGCTAGTCTCCTAATAAATCCAGTCATACTAGTTATTTTCTGCTCATAATCCTACAGGTTATGGGCCCAGGCTGCATTGTAAAGAGTAAAAACAAATCAAACCCCATTTTATCTTTTGATAGAAGCACAGCTAAATTAGAACTAGTCCAAGTTCCACAAAACAACTGAAAACGATTATCTTGAATCTCTGAACAAAGAGAACATTATTATGAAATGTCGAAAATGTCACTATTGAGGACTGACAGAAGTCGAGCTTCATTATTTATTGATCTCTTAGACTGTGGTGTTATCTGATGGACAATGAGTACTTCATAACTGTTTGCTTCGCAGTTCGCATTTAATGTTTGTACATTTTGATTTCTTATGTTTTCGCGATTGTTATTCATTAAATTAAACTATTTTAATACGGTGTGGTAAGTGTTTGAAACGTCAGGTGTAAATAAATAAGTAATAAACGCGATAAAGACCGTATTAAAATAGTTTAATTTAATGTTTGTACATTTTCCTTAAAATTTATAATACAGATTGATCTTTTCAACAACAGTCAAATATTTACAAGTGTATCAAGTAACCTAAAAAAAACTCATACTCAGTTGTTTTCTTCACACGACAACAATAATTGTAGTTCCATCCACACTTGTTATTTTCTTAGATTGTAAGTTTCTTCTGTTAAATGTTTACTTATTTTTACTATTTACAAGTCTTAGAGTACAGTTTTACTTAATATTTTTTGCTATGTTTTATTTTTGTTTTAACTGTCTTCTGTTTGTGTAATAACAAAATAAAAGAAACCTCTTTTCAAAATCTGTCCGCTGATCGTTAGATTTGTATGGAAAGTCGAAAATATTTTCTTGGTTTCCACTTATTTTTTTTATAGAAACGCTAAACTAGTCCAAGTTTAGCGTATGAAACATACTGTAGCAATTTAGCTGGTGTATAAAAAGACGCCCTGTATTTAATACGTGCAAAGTTGGTGTCGGTAGATAGTAAAAAATTTACTCTTAAATTATTATATTTATTGTAAAACAGAAATATTTAAAAAAAATATATTAGTAAAAAAACTGTACTCACTATGTGAACACATCTTCATTTTGTGACGTCAACGACCCCTAAAATTTTTCGAGTCATATGACAAAAGCAGAGGGAGGCAACAGGATTCAATTTCAATCATATTGAGTGTGAACCAGAACGAGCGAGGACAAATTTTCTGCTTTATGAAATTTTCTCCAATACACAAGAAAAAGTAAAGAGAGCGTTTTTATTATTTGGTACATTTATCTTGGTCATGAAATACTGTACGCAAATGGAAATCCGTAGTCTCTGCCTACCCCTACGGGAAAAAGGCGTGATGATATGTATGTATGAAATACTGTCACAGCTTTCATTAATATAATACAATACAAATACTCACTTGTTAAATACTTACTATATTATAACCTGCATTTCTAATAAGTCTCTATTAAAATGGATAAACGTCTCATATTATGTTTTGTTTAAGTTGAATTCAATGACTTGAGGCCCAAAACTGAACTGTTTGTGGTATACTTTTGTCCTAAAGAGCAAAAGCTGTTTTAACAGGTAGTGTAAACCATGTTAAACTAGCTTTTGCTCTGAGTCTGGACAAAAGTTATGACAGAACTTTTATCCACAAAGGACCAGTTTCCAAGGTCAAAAGACTAACATTAAAATTAGTCCGTCATTTAGGGAATCAAAATATATTAGTGACGTATTTTTTTCTTTTGTCAATTGAGCGATAAATTATAAAGATATCAAAGTTTAGGAGTGGGGGCTCGTAACGTCACATATCACGAAAAAGTGTAGCACGCTGTGACGCGCCATATCTTTACCAATTATTTGTTTAATATTCAAAAGAAAAAATACGTCTCCAATATTTTTTGATTATCCAACTGACGGACTTATTTTATTTTTTTAGGAAACTAGCCTAGTAGAATTGATCAGGGCTAGGCTAGCCAAACAGCCGTACGGAACAGGATTACGAGCTCCTGTAGTAATAATTAGAGTATGTTTTTTATCTATGATACTATCATACTGCTTTTAACAGTATAACTTATACAGTAAGGGAAGATCCCTAGCAGTATAAGTTTAACTTTGCACAAAGAACCACAAAAGAGTAAAAGTTCTACATCACTTATCGTTACGATTTCCCTAATGGCGTCTTAATTTTTTACCTAAGCACTTTCACAATCGTAAATTTAATAAACCCAGTAATTTTATCTTAACTATAAAATTCATAATTTATTAATTTTGATCACTTTACGACACCTCATAAGTTAAAAAGTTTTAAAATATTTTCCAATAAAGCTTTTTTAAGAATTAGCTAATTTATAGGCTATTTTAAAAAGGATAATAGTCTTGTCACGCCATCTGTTAGGATAAACTCTAAATTAGGTTTATTACGCGTGGCCAATAAAATAATAATGTGATTCCGTTATATTAACGATTATTCGTTTCGATTTATCTCTTTTCGAAGTAAATCGTAGTTTATTATTCTATGAAGACTTTACTTTTGTCAATTGGAACTCTTTTATATAGATCATAAGGTTAGCAACACATTAATTAATCAATTTATTTCTTTCGAGTCGCAAACTTTTTCAGTTGGGTATGTAATGAGAAACGGAATATTAGAAATTAACTTAAAAAAAAAAGAAATACTCTTAAAAACATTAATTTAAAAGACTATTAAACTGCGTTTGTGTGAAATTTGGAAATGAAAAAAATCCGCTATTACGTTTTTTTATATTTTGATTTAAGTAATACTGAATACTCTCAAGTAACTGCATATCTGACGATATCTCTCAAGCTAAAATCCATCGACCCGTTCAGGCTGCAGAGCGTGCCAAACAATTATACTTGTAAACATATTCTCGAAAAACATAACCCTCCACCTGACGAATGGATGAAAAGATACCGAAAGGTTCACCTATGACTGTGACCTTGTGACCTATGTCCAGCAGTGGACTATTCTGTAATTCTAGTATGAACCACATGCACTATTTAATAACGAAGTGCTATTTAAGAGAGGCAGGACATTTTGTAAGGAGTATTCCGTCTGGGAAAGTACCTCCACCCTACAGAAGACCGCAGCCAAATAACACTGTGATGCATTCCTGCTGTTGAGTATGGTCGCCAGGCTCCGGAGGGGTCGCTGTGCTGACAGCGGACAGGTCGACAACGCGCTCGTGACATCTCCGGTGTTGCAGGCATTTATAGCCTAAGGTAACCACTTACCATCAGGTGGGCCGTACGCCTATATGTCTACTTAGTTGTATAAAAAAAAATTTAGATATTTGTTTGCTTCTAAAAAAGTTCAAGACTTTTTTTTTATATCTCGAACGGCATATTATGTCAATCCATCATGCCGTGGCCAACGCTCGGATTTATTGCGAAACAAGACAACTGTACTGGGTCACGTACAATGTGCGATACGTTTCGTAAGTGTTTTTGTATGCTACTACTAGCTGTGGTTTGCGGTTTCACTCGCTCATTGACGTGTATTAATTTAATTATTTACCTATCTATATGTGTATTTATTCTTGAGTTAGTATCCCAATACACAAGTCTCGAATTTACTTTGGGGCTAACTCAATCTGTCCCTCTATAAGCAAAGATTAACCAATTAAGTTTCCTCAGATTACTTTTACAAAAACAACGACAACAACGAAAAGATTATTACAAATGTACGAAATGCTAGTGAATTTTACAAACTTTCACGGTTCCAATTTGATATGAAACGAGTTCCAGTTACATCGATGTATTTCAACGATATTGCAATGGATTATGCAGCCTAAGTGATTAAGTGTTAGGGACAATTAGTATTTATCGTATTTGGGCTCAAGAAGAATAAGTTTCAAGTTTGGAAGAATCTCAATGATACGTAGATGATAATTGAAGCCACGTGGCGAGCTGTGCGGACGCCCTATTTTTTAAATTTATGGCTCGTATGTCGAATAAAAATTGTTCGATATTGAACAAAAATCATTTGTTAACGAACAAAAATTAATTGAATTGCCAATTTTGGGTGCGTCGCACTTTTCAAAAATAGCACTACAGACCCATCTGACTGACAGAACTTTTCATAGATTTTTCAAATTTCACTCATTCAGACCTTCTTGGAAAACAAACTTGCAAAGTTTCCATTTAAGTACAGTCACGTTTACTAAAGTAAAGTACAGTAATGGTCCCCATTCATCACTGCTGATCTCGATATGAGATATTTTCGTCGACAAAAACATTGCACGGTTTTGTGAAACGGAACGCAGTGAAGCACATTATGACGATTTGAGTGCACAAAGCGGCAAATGGGAATTTGAGAGTTTCTTTAAAAAATAAAAGTACAATTCGTTGTTTAAATGCAGATATTTCGAATTATAAGACAGCATTACCTAGATATACATTTTGTCTAAGCATTCTCATGGCATTTTAGAACAAAACAAATTACGCAACCAACACCCGGCTCTTACACTTCAAACTATAGTAGTAAGTCCCACTGCTGGGCAAAAGCCTCTCCTCTTTGTTTCCACACATTCCGAGCTTCTGTTGCCGCCTTCTAGTCCTTATAAAATCTTCAAATCACCTGCCTACCGTATTTTATTATTATTATTTTTTTATTTACTTTATTCATGTACACAATAAAAATGCAAAAGATTATACATAATGGGAAAAGACAGTACAAGGGAGCTGCTTATTTCTTAAGAAATTTCTTCCAGCAGACCCAAGAGAGGAAATGACAAGAAAAGGGTAATTAGCGTGTACAATAAAGAAAGGAAAAGGACTATACCTAATTACCTAGGTAAAAATTTAATAAAATCATTGTAATATAAACATACTTCATTTAATACACATAATACATACTTAATAAACTTATATAAAATACATACATAAATATCTATAAATTGTGCTAAGGATAGATAATACTCCTTAACTAGTTTCTTAAAAACTGAGATAATTTTCGAGTCTCGTATATCAGCTGGCAATGAATTCCACAACCTTACCGCTTGTACTGAAAAGGAATGAGTGTAAGAATCAGAATGATGGATTTGTGTTCGAGAGGTAGACCTTTCTTCGCCCATCAGGATTTCACTCTGTAGCTAGCTATGGCAATTGCCAATCTTTCACAATGCATCCAAAAAACGTAATAACAATACGAGAATTACTACTAATAGACTAGAGATAAATTAAAAAGCTTACAACACCACAAACAAGCTTTGGCCAACATAAATAGCCTCCTAAAAACCAGGTGTCCAGTTGCTAAAATGATAAATGTATAAAAACATCAGCTTAGGGTTAAAATGAGGGCCTATTTCAAGGTGTGGGATTAAAAAGTGACAACCTGTCGACCCGGTGTGGTTGGTAATCCTAGCTTTGAGAGCTTTCGGAATCAAATGAAATAATTTAGTACCAATATTTATTGAAACAAATCCTTTTTTCACCCAGTAATTTTCTTTCATCCAAACGTGCTTTTACTAGTTGCGTTCTCTACTAACGCTTTGGAGGATACGCTGTAAAGTGCACTGGCTATTACAATGAAGCGACTGATGTCTGACCTGTCTTCATCCCAGTGATTCTAACTTAAAGTAATTCTAAGTTACATTCTTAACTTACGCCTTCAAAACCCAGAGTATGCTTCAATTATAGTTTTAGATATAACGTAACTATTGTAATGGAGCGACTAAATATCACTTATTGACGTCAATTTACTTAAATTAAGTTTACCATCTCTTCCAAAGCGCAAGTGGCGAAGAAGCGGCGCCACAAACTCCACTGCAGAATTTTCAATTTACAAAAAAGAAAAAAAAAATTCTTTAACTAAATAGTTAAATGACTGACTTGGGAAATCAGAAAAATGGATTGATTGTGGTGATTATATTTTTTTCCCAAATTATGTTGATCAAAGGCATTTGTCGCGGTCTGAATGCTGTAATAGTTTTTAGGAAAATATTATTGATAATTTTAGACTTAACATATGAGCACTGTTTAACACTGCTTTGCACAATTTCTTTAAGAAAAAAAAACTGAAAGTTCGTAAGTACAAACACTTTATTATACCATAGAAATTTACAAACAAAAATATGTTTTAAGTAACAAAAATATACTTTAAGTAAGAAAGCTTTTATGTATGCTATTAACACCAGCCGCACACAGAGACGTTGTCGTTAATGACTACCAAAGCAAACTCTTTAAACTCTAATATACATTATCCATTATGGAGAGATTTTTAAATTTATATATAGTATATTTATAAATTTAAATATCTCTCATAGTATATTATATAGTATATTAAAGATTTCTTATGTTTTCGCGATTGTTATTCATTAAATTAAATTTGATTGTTTGTAATCTCATGACATCAAAGACAAATGTTAACTTAGTCTGCCTGCGACCATGAACGCTGTAAAGTGTTTGAAACGTCAGGTGTAAATAAATAAGTAATAAACGCGATAAAACCGTATTAAAATAGTTTAATGTAATGAGTATATTAAATATTTGAAAATGCAGAAGCTTTGGAGCAATATCCATCCTAAATATATACCTAGTTAATTTAGGACTCACTGGACATATACAGAAATTAATCATGCCCATGTCTGAGTTTGTGTCTGCGTAAATTATTCGGCCTTTGTAGCAGTTGCGTAATACGACAGATAAACAGAATATATACTGTATAATTTAGACTATCTACTGTTATTAATTGGTTTATTATGCCAGTTGGTAAAATGTTTAATTATTTTATATTTTGCAAATGCACCATCATCTAGATTGGCAATAAATCGGTTGTATTCCTTCTATTGATAGATTTATTGTAGGTGAAGTCCGCTATATCGATGGTACATACGATGTAGCGCTTCGTATTCGTTCAAGCGTGTTTTTCTAGTTGCGTTCTCAGCTTACGCTTCGGAGCCTAGGGTACGCTGTGAGTTAGTTTCTAGATTTTGCGGCATTGATTATTGCAATGGAACGACTGCCGTCTGATCACCGTAACCTTTAACAGGGAAACTAGATCAACAGGAACATGACCAGAGATGTATTAGTGGCCAACACTATCAAATTTTTAGATTGTCTAAAGGCATCTGACACGATCAATAACAACCGGGAACAATCGCAACATATCTTTATATGTAATTTTCTATGGCGCTATAAATTGTTTTTACTTACTTTACTTACCAATGGCTGGCACGGAATAGCTCGAGATAAAAAATGCCGCTAAATGGCGATAAATCCAATATAACACGTGCATTCCCTCCGGATACGCGCGCCGCACTCGGCTCTCGAGTAAAAAATGCCCCTTATGACATACGGGAAAATAGTGGTGGTTTATTCCTACGATCTCATAGCCACACTTTAAACAAAGGTTTCTACAAAAATACTAGTATACAAAATATCACATCACAAAAGATTTATTTACTAACCCACTGAGGTAGAATATAACAAATTCACTTTACAAGAAACAAGCACCTCTACACCTAAACCCACTTGACACTACAAGGGGTTGCTCCGATATTTCTTATTTCAGAGTAGGAGATTTTACTAGAAAACTTGCATTTCTGTCCGAGTTTATTTATTTTGATTGAGCTATTTTCTATTGACTTATTAAAATAGACTTTATTATAGCTCGTGGAAGTAGTTAAAACGATTTCGGGACTGGTTCAAATTATATTCAAGAGATTGGAGAGACTCAGAGAAACTACCTGGGATATTTTTGCGCCAATTAAAAAAAAACATCTATAAAATTTCATTGTAATTGGCGCAAATATATAAACATATACTAGAATACAGTGACCTTGCGGTCGTCTCACATTTTTTTCAAAAGTTTCTTTATTTAGTAGTATATATACGATTTATTTTTAAGTTATAGGCAAGGCAGTATTGAAAGCATTCAAATAATTGTTAAATTAATTTTTTTGTTTTTTGTTTTTTTTTTTAATAAAAAAGGTACTAAATATAATTCAGTTTATGACTTGAAGTTGAAGCCAATAACACCCACTATCTCGGTTTATACAAAATTTTCTTTGTTATTTAGTACCTAATACAGTTCTTTTCAAAATTCCAAACAAAATTTAAATTGGGCGACGGTTTGTTAAGCCTTTTGTTACAGTATTCTTTGTTTTATACTTTATTTATAGATTCATTGTATAATATAAATTAATAATTGGCATTTCTTCGAAATTCACAATCGGAGACGACCCTACATAAAATTAATTATAAAACAAAGAAAGTAAATCATATTTTATGGTTTATATTATGTAATTCATCAATATCTATGTAGACCTCTACTTTATTAAATATTTTATGAAAAATCTCGCCAGGTGGATGAACTTTTTCATATGAACCAATGAAGCGATATACAAATTTATTTTATTGCAATTAGTATACTGAAAGTGCTATTTTATTATTAAAAATTACCATATAAAAAAATATAACAACAATACAAATATTTATTGTAAGAGAGGTAGGACATTTTGTAAGGAGTAGTCCGTCTGGGGCAGTACCTCCACCCTACAGAAGACCGCAGCCAAATAACACTGTGACGCAGTGTTGTGTTCCTGCTGGTGAGTAGAGTCGCCAGGCTCCAGAGGGGTCGCTGTGCTGACAGCGGACAGGTCGCCAACCCGCTCGTGACATCTGCGGTGTTGCAAGCGTTCATAGGCTTATTTGCATACTTAGTTGTATAAAAAAAAAACGCTTCTGAGCACCTAACCATGCCATGGTCAGAGCGGAATAAAAAGTGGAAAAATACCATCTAGAGATTCAAACAATGGTTTTGAAATTTTGAATGAAATAGAGGGTTTTTATGAACCTACCTAGATAAGATCTTCAGGTTTATAAATTTTAATAATAGCCGACTTAACTGTAGAGAAAGTCAATTAACGTTATCTATGAAGATTCAACTCTTAGTACTGCTTTTTTGTAAAAGGAACATAGCCAATTTTTTCAACTTCATGTTCTGACGTTTGGTTTGTAAAACTATTTACCATTGTGTTATTAATCCCCTTATTCATAAAAATAAACAAACGTTCAATAAGACCAAAATAACGAATTTATGTTTCGTCTCGTTCTTTCACGTCAAAAACAGGTAAAACGGAAAGGCACTACACATAAATAAATTAATTTGATCTTATTGAACGTTTGTTTATTTTTGTGAATAATATATATAATAATATTCTTCGTCCAAGCGTGTTTTTCCTAGATGCATCTTCTGCTTATCATTATCATTACCTAATTGTTAAAATGGCAATAAATAAAACAAAAAATTGAATAATTTTTTTTTATTTAACCAAATACGGTAGTCGAACCATTTTCAATAGACTTAGCTACTCAAAAATAGCCCTTACGGTCGTTATTTGCATTATATAGGGCTTTTCCTGCTGTAGATGCAGCCATCTTAGTAAACCATAGATTAAGGTTTTTTTTTTGGTGTAAACGTAGAATCATACTTTCTTCTTTAGTCCGGTCAATCTAGACATTCGAAGGTACATAAATTCGCATCAAGCTGAAAATTGGTAGAATTGTTAAAAATGTGATTATAAATAAAACTTAAAAGTTCCCCATCATTCCCGTATATAGAAAAAATTTGACTCGAGGTCAAAGGTCAAAAAAATGAGTTTTTCGCGATTTTCAGCGAAACGGTAAGTCTTATCATAAAAATATATTAGACAAAAATTGTAGGTCATCATATTATCTATCAAAAATGTATCAGTGCTTTCTTTTCTACGAGCCACTCTTTCTGGGATATAACGATTCAAAAAGTTGTTCAAGTTGTTATGGCCATAATATGCATGAGTGCGCCACGTATATACATCTCTTATCTAGAGTTGTTATATATGTTGAAATATTTTTCTATCGGTGATTGTAACTTATACTTAAAATATAAAATATACATAACTATAAGAATATCAGGTCAAATGAAACTTTCGCTGAAAATCGCGAAAAACTCATTTTTTTTACCTTTGACCTCGAGTAAAAATTTTTCCATACACGGGAATGATGGGGAACTTTTAAGTTTTATTTATAATCACATTTTTAACAATTCCACCAATTTTCAGCTTGATGCGAATTTGTGTACCTTCGCTCTCATTTTTATGTTTAGATTGACCGGACTATATATATATTCTTTTACCAAGGCCTTTAAAAGTAAAGGCCTGTTATACTGTACCCATTGACTCTATTGCAAAGACCATAATGATGTACTTTCAGTTTTCGATCTCGCCTCTGGTCACATTTAAGAAGGCAAAAGTTACTATAGTTCTTGCCGTTGGTTCCGCAGATGGGTTTATATGTTTTCGGGCAAAAGCATTTTCGGATTGAATACGAATTGGCGAAATCCAGTAGCACTACGATTATTACTGAAAAACAGGTAAAAAAATGATAATTTTTTGGAAGAAAATTTCTTAATAGTTAACTTCATATTTTTAGATAAAATGGAAGAAAATGATTTAAATATGAAGTCCTCAACAAGCACACTGAATTAGTATAACATTCAACTGACTGCTGTCACTCAATTCGCAGTAACTAGTTCATTACCTGTAATCCATACTTCCATACTAATACTATCTGTTTCGCTTTCACAACCAAACCACTGGATATATTTTAATGAAATTTAGTATGAATATATTTAAAGACCCGGGGTCAAAGTTTACAATATAGTTAAAATTACCATTACTACATTTATAAGAATTCACATTTAATAGATTAATAGATATACTTACACAATGCTCCGAAAATCTTCATTGATGAAGACTTCACAAAAACAATTCAAAATATCAATTTATTTGCTCACACAAACATGTGAGTGACGGATGTGTATTTTAGTGAATAAGAATTTTCTCCAGCGACATCATATTTACATTTGACTTAATCAATGATATGGTTGAACTATACTTTAGCAATATATGTAAGCAATATACTTCAAATACCTATAGTTGTCGACAGTTTTGCTCACGTGTTTATGTACTCAACATAAATTAGATAAGTAAAAAAATGCATAAATTTATGTATTGTTTTACTTATCTATTTCTGTTTGTAGTCAAAAATAATTTTAGCCAGAAATTTACAAAAATATTTCAGCTGTGTAAAATTTATAACCGGGCACGCGCATGAAGGGTGCCGAACCATAATCTATAAAAATCGCAAAAAAAAAAAACACACATCTTTTGTATGGGAGCCCCCTAAAATATTTACATTATTCTGATTTTCAGTATTTGTTGCTGCTTGTGAGCAGGCTCGCCAGGCTTCAGAGGGGTCGCTGTGCTGATAGCGGACAGGTCGGCATCGCGCTCGTGACATCCCCGGTGTTGTAGGTGTTCATAAGCTACGGTAACTACTTACCATCAGGTGGGCCGTACGCCTGTTTGCCTACTTAGTTGTATAAAAAGAAAAGAAAAAGCGGCAACAGAAATACATCAACTGTGATTTTTTTTACTGTCTGACTATGACGGTACATGAGATAGAGCCTGATGATAGACGAACAGCGAAGACTTGGTGATAGGGTACCGTTTTACCCCTTGGGTGCGGAATCCTAAAAATCAACAAACTAACAGACAGATTCTGATTCTGATATTTCCCAATAACATTTGAATAATTTGATATAAATGTTTCAGTTGAAATCAATTTTGTGTTATCAAATTGAATTTGTTTAGTAACTTAAATATTATAAATATAGTTAAATAAAATGTTAACATGATTGAATAATGATATTACATTTTATATTTGTAGTTGTTAGTTTCGGGCTTTATTTATTTATTTAACTTTATTACATAATTGTAAATGGCGGACTTAAAGCCTGAGGCTTTATCTACCAGTCAACCAAATGGGCGATGCTGAGAAAGTAAAGCGGTAAGTCAATGTAAAATAACAAGCTGTAATGGAGATCCATAAGAAATATTACGCATAAACTACTAACAAATAATACATAATATTATTGTATACTAATATAAACAATACATAAACTACATATACAATTACTAATCGTCTGACAAACTGTGGAGAAAATGATCACGTACTTTATACTTAAAAGCCATCCGGGTTTGCGCTTTACGGATTTCAACAGGCAGGGCATTCCAAAGGAGTACCGCTTGTACGTTAAAAGAATGCTTACAAAACCCACTCTGAAATATCGGCGTACGAAGTCTGAGATTATTAGACGAACGAAGCTCTCTGCAATGAGAATCACTAAGATATAGAAAACTTGACTTAAGATATGAGGGGGTCATAGGAAGGAAGAGAATAGAGAAAAGGCTTTACCTGTAAAAGTTAGTATTAATAATACTGTAATGGGGTATTTTACCATGGATTATTTAATAAAATGCCCTATTACCACATCAACTGCCTCCGTGGTCCAGTGGTTAAGGCGTTCGCCTTCGACCCGAGGGTGGTGGGTTCCATTCGCACCGAAAGCATACATAGCATTTGTTTGGTTATTTCCAGTTTGATTAGGAGTTGCAAGCTTGAATCCTGATTGTCTGATAATAAAGATGATTCCGTCCTTCTGAAGGCACGTTAAGCCGGTCCTGACTGCCATTTGGTAGTCGTTAAAGAAACTGAACTGGTGCGCTTTAATAGAAATTTTCTCCCATGTACGCTGAGACTGTGGAATGAGCTCCCCAACATGGGTTTCCCAAGAGATTACAACATGGGGTGTTTCAAAAAGGGCGTTAAAGGATTCCTCAAGGCACGTGATGCCCTGGTGTTGCGGGCGTTCATGGGCTACGGTGACCACTTACCATCAGGTGGGCCGTATGCCTTTTAGCCTACTTAATTGTATAAAAAAAACACGTCAGAGACCGAGAGGCGATTCCGAACAACTCTGACACGAAGGTGTACATGGTCGATAGACAATGTAACCTACACGAAATAGTGATGATGACCACATCATCTAATATAAACCTAGTACATATTTTACAGATGTTTGGTCCCATATTAAAAAATTACTCCTTTTTCATTGATAAAAGTCAAAATTTGATTTTTTTTTAAGTTATCAAGATTTTTCTGGTTCTGTTTCCAATAAACTTAACGCTTCAAAACAGTTTTTTGATGCTGTTATAATGATTTAAGATATAATGTTTTTTAGGGACGTTTTGTTACCTATTAAACACATTGTCTTGGTTTTTACACGACTGACCAAAGAGTTTTATGTTTTTAGCGTTCATGTATGTTTGTATGTATGTAAGATTTTTTATTCAATCATAAATCAAGAACAGTATAACGGATATAGACGTATGGTGTCTTTAGAATCATTGCTTTCTTCCGAGTATCATAAGGTATGTTAGGTCACGATAGAAACAAAATGGCGGACTATATACGCAATAAAAGGCAGACTAAAATAAAATTTGAGTAACCTAATCGAGTGGGATATCAAAATGAAGAGATTCAAAAGGAGTTTTCAAAAATGTATATAAAATATATGTTTTCAATGTATTTTTGTAACAATAAAAAAATGAATTGTTTAACAGTCAGTCGTATTTTTTTTAAATAAATAACTTATCTCAAATTGGATGAAACATGATTACTTTTTGACGTCGACAAAAGGAGACTTATGCTCAGCAATGGGTTGTGGAATGCTGATAATGATGATTATGAGTATCCTTGAGAAGCTGGGCGGTGGTAGTGGTTGATAAAACCCGTCTGTAGTGTGTGCGAAAAGTACAACACATGCCATTGTCTATCCTTGTAACCTTTTAATACTAAAAATTAAAATAATTATAATTATAAACTATACTGTTCCGCCAAGGTGTCAACCTGCGGTAGAGTGCCCGAAAGGTTGGCAGCATTGCCAATTTGAATAGCAATTTCTTTTTTTAGTTAAATAGTGTATATCGTATTAATAACAAATCATTAATAAATGTGTACCTTTTAATACAGAACAATCATCCATTTCCTTAACCTAGATAAAGGCAAAGGCAATGACGATTTATGCCCTACTTTAAGATATATATAAAAGTTCTGTCGAGATCGAACCTACTTCGAGTGTGTTTCATTACATACAATCCTTCCCATGGCGACCCTGCCAGTGCCGTAGCCTCGTGCGGCACTGAACTAATTTTAATTTTAAAATAAGAAATTTTGAATGAAGCCCTGTATTTCTAATAATAAAGAATGCAATATCCAATAATCAAGTTCGAACCTACTCCGAATGTGTTTCATTACATACCAACTCTTTTCTTCACGACTAACACAGCATTAGCGATAATTACTTTCTTTACCGCCATTTCGCTTCCAGATAAGAAATTTTATGATGTGTCAAAAGTGAGGGACTTATCTCATTTTTATTAGCATCGCATTACTGTAGATAAAGTTAACCAACCATAAATTGTAATGGTTTCCCCTCCCATTTATCAGGAAGATCGATATTCAATGTTACTGGGGAGAGCAGACGGGCTGCTTGTGCGATTTACGACTTTCTATTGAGGCAAAAGACGGATTCTAAAGACTTGACAAAAAATCCTTAGCGTTTTAAGAAAATTCTTAACATTTTTTAGGTACTTATTACATACTTTATTACACTTCATCCTAGTACATCGCGAATGCATTAGCTGGGGACCAATTGAGGTAACTGCAAAAAACATAAACTTATTTACTAAAACCAAACCAAAACCGCAAGGGCTATTTTTAAGTAGGTTGTAATATCGGTGAGTCGATTTCAAACCTTTCGACACACCAATTTTACATACTCATAAATAGTCCTTGTGGGTGTGGTTTGGTTTCGGTAAATGCATTAATACCATTTGTATTTTCGGTACGGAGAACGGACGAGTTCGCTTACCTACTCTTTATTCTCCGTTTTGAGGTTATGAGAGCATTGCTTACGTAACAAGACATTCACAATTATTTGTATTAGTATCATAGTCCGCTTTGATACGAAGGATATTTATAGAAACTTCTGAGGAGAATTTCGCTTAGAGAAAAAAAAACATTGTAGGCGATTCTCCTGCCATTGGTCAAGAACTTGAAGACTGCATCGAACGCGAGAATCTCTTACATATTTCATCTTTGTGCCACGGATTTCTTGCTTAAACCAATCTAGTATGGGTTTCTCTTCATTGTCATGTAAAGGGTAGACGTTCTTAGCAAGTCGATTCTAAAGTTATATTTCTGAAGACCAAAATTCCGCCACTGAAAAATGCTTATAAGTTCAGGTGGTTGGGCAAGGCAAGACAAAAGATAGTCTTGGTAGAGTCACCACAACGACAGGAATCCGTTGAACTCTAGCCTAACCCAAACATGTTTTCCCTGCTTCGGAAGACCTAAAATTATTATTCCAGTCGCATGTACCAGATACTGCTGGAGCGATGCAATGCAGTCTCATCTGTGAGAGGTGGGAGCTGACAACTGGCGAGCCATCCCGAAGAATAATAGGAAGAACACTCTGATGCTCTCTTGTTTCGGATGCCAAGATCCACTTCGGGTCGCTGAGACAACATAGTAAGTCGCGTGTATGCATAATTCATAACATAACCCAAGCGGAATTGTGCGGGCGTCTCGTCTCGGCACCATGCTTGGTCTGTAATTTGAGACAAGGGCGTATTTATCATGAAATATAGCCCTGTTGGCGTACAATGCAACACAAGCAATATGTCAGATTTCGACAACCCTCGTATTGCGCTGAGTTTGGCACCAGCGGGAGTTTGTCTTTAAACGTTATCTGAGGTGGGGTATTGTTTAGCAGTGATTTTTGAGATATATAGACGTAAACGAACACATTGATAAAAAGGTTAATTGAGAAAATAATAGAAAACGGGAGAAGAAAATTAATAATAATGTTAATGTGTCCTTATTGTGGTAATTTTATTCTTTAGCATACATACTCGTACTTTCTTTGCATACATAGCATTGACTAGCTCTACCTCGAAAAGTCTATTTTTCTTGTAGTACTTGCTTACTTTCAATTGTCTTCAAACATCGCTAGATCTTTCAAACCTAAATAATATAATATGGTTCTTTTAATTTATTTTGTGATAGAAATATTACGAAAGAAATATATGTTCAATTTTGTAATCATAATATTACATTTCTTCTTATTCTTAGCGAGTCGACTCTGGCAAAACTTCAACAACTTGGTCTATGAGAATACATTTCGGACTGATCACCCATATAACTTTTCTGCAATAAATTTTCGCTCAGTTTTCGCTGATTTTTGATCCCATTGCTACATTTCGCCCCAAATCAGATCAATCCAACGTATCAAACGGGGGTGATGTAACTTGAAATGGCATCTACTTGACTCCCCTGGGAGCATACCTTATGCATGCGGTGCCTAACACATTATTATAGACCACCATTATCTGACCCATTATCACTATAAACTATGTAAGGTATTGGAGGTCTAATTGTGTTGGATAGTGGTCCCCTATCCGCGAACATAATATTGGCTATAATCTGAAGCGTATTTTCGTTACTTGACGTCTTATCGTGTGTGTAAAAATGTACAAATTTAATCAACATACTAAATATAATTTTCTTTGTACTGCTTTTTTATATATTTATGAAAATCAAAACAGAACTACAATACATTATAGCTTCGCACAATACTTTTATCACGAGTTTTTTTTTACTATAGGCTATATAATAGGCTAGTTTCTTAGTTTGCTAGGGTGAAAAGACTTTTATTAAAATTAGTTCGTCATTTAAGGAATCAAAATATATTAGTGACGTATTTTTTCTTTTGTCAATTGAGTGGTAAATTATAAAGATATAACACATCAAAGTTAAGGGGGGGGGGGGGGGGCTCGTGACGTCACATATTGCGAAAAAGTGTAGCACTCTATGACGTCACAAGATTCTTTATTTAATTTTCAAAAGAAAAAATACGTATCCATTTTTTTTTTGATTATCTAACTGACGGACTAATTATATTTTTTTAGGAAACTAGCGTTAGCAATTTCGTATGTCAAATCTGTAGGGCGCTCTTGGCGCATAGTAACTTATATAATCTGTGTACGTGTGTGGTAATAAAATTTCGTGGTCGAATAAAGGCTTTCAGGGCCAGACAAAAAATCAATGTATGGTCTTGGAAAACCTTATTGGCATCTATTGAAATGCAGTAGTACCTAAACATGTTTTCCCTGAGTAAGTTTAAAAACTTCCAAATTGCATGGCATTTTAAAATTCACCATCTTTAAGCCTTACATTTTGCATTTCCCCAAGATTTCCCAAGAAAGGTTCATTGAAAATGTTATTTTTTTGCGAAATGGGCCACAAGACATTTTGTGAAACCTATAAAAATAAATGCGTTTGTATTTTTTGTCCATCGCAACATCCGTAGGAGAGAATAACATGGTTTTTTTTTATTTATTTCCGAATGTCCAGCGCTCGACCACGACCTCTAAAGACTTAATCAAGAGTAAAATTTCTGATCCATATTAATTCCTTAAAGCTGAAACTGGAAAGGTGGCTGAAAAGTTTGAATACAAAGAACAATTTCAAGAGTGAAAATCAGACAATAATGAAAGTCGAACACAGAAACCAATCAGAAACTACATCAAAGATTATAATATCCCAAAACTGACTTTAATTTCTTAGCACAAAGGGAGTTGGGAACAAAAGATCTTAGAAGTGAAATATCGGCATGCCCATTGTCCATCTGGTTGATATATTAACTTGTGGGCAGGAACGTAAGGTACAGATTACAGATAGATTTGTGAGAATGAAATATGAATCGTTTTCGGTGCGTTGCGATCTAATTGTTTCTGGAAAAAGATCGGAAAAAGCTTTGTTACATGTAATGTGTCAGAAGGGTTTTGTTTTCGGGTGTATTAATAGGTATTTACCTATCAAATTGGCGTTTTCTTAAATTAAGTTGAAGTTTTTTATCATGGATATTTCGTCATAAAATTGAGCCACTGTTCGGTTATTTACCGTATCTGCGTCATAGTTATCTCAAGGAAAACTCAAATATCCTTTTCAGGGCTAACCATAACAATGAAAAACTCAAATGACGAAAATTGTAGAAAATCTAAGCTAGGATAGTTGTGTGTGAAACGTCGCTTGGATGCGGTAAAAAAAATACCTCAAATGAAGAGGTTATGATAATGCTTAATTTTTTGGAAAATTACTCGGAAAAAGTATACCATCAAAATCTCTCCCAGTCATGCCACTTCGTGTGATTGCTGCTATTTTATGTCCTAGGATTAGACAGGAAGGGTAGAGAATGTTGTCTGTTACCGATTTGTTTCCAGTTTGTTTATCATTTAATTTTTATTTTTCATATGTATGTTACAAAAAATTTCTTATATGTCCAAAGACATTTTGTTTGGTATAGTCAATTAAAATGTACAGATTTTCAAAAAACTTATTTTTATTTTGGGTCACCGGCAACCCATGTTGTAGTTTGTAAAACAATAACATTTGTGGTTCTAGGGTTAATAATTATGTCCTAATAGCTATTCTAATTGTGACTAATGATTCCAGTAGGTATACTATTTAACATAATTAATAAATGAACATAGTTCCCACGCACGGAATGGTAAGGATTCGTCACCATTCCGTTTGAGTCTGTGACCGGCCTTATAAGCGTTAACACCAAGATTACGGGCCGATTTCACCAAAGTCGGCTAAGTTTTATTCCAAAACACAGTTAACCCGAGAATATATTGTAAATCTCCATTTAAACTGACGCGAAACCCGCGCGGGACGCCCACAGAAATAAGAATACGAAGAAGTGCCTTAAGCTAGCCAGTCAACTTTGGCACACTGTATGTCACTTCTACCTAGTCTTATTTCTGTGGCCGTCCTGCGCGGGATTCGCGTCAGTTTGAATGGAGCTATAATCCAAGTATAATTCCGGTATAAATCCTCTAGAATAAAAATATCTGCCATTCAATGTATGTTGGTGAAATCGGCCTCTAAGACGAATAACTTTGTTTTCCAAATCAAGATTAACTGCCTCAAGACAGTGACTTAACTGGGTGTTACACGAACGATTGTTTTTGTAATCAAGATGGAATTAAAGCATTTTTAACAGAATGCTGCGGTTGGCTTTCAGTAAGACTTTATTTAGGGAATGCTTTAGACATGTAGAGCCTACATTAATTAAACTTAATAGTATTCAAAACACAAATTAGGGAATTAGTGTCGACTTCATCTGGATCTGTTTTAAAATAGGTAAACAAATACAGTCAATAAGTAAAAATTAGTGTATTGAAAGCTGCCTCCGTGGCCGAGTGGTTAAGACTTTTGCCTTAGACTTGGAGATCGTGGATTTCTTTTCCACGGGAAGCATACTTTGTTTAATTGTTTCCAATTTAGTTGGGACATTGCAGGCTTGAATCACCTGATTTTCTGATAATAATGATGATTCCGTGCTTCAGAAGGCACGTTAAGCAGCACGACACCAGGCTGAAAACTGCAGATGAATGAATGAAGTAGAGAAAGCGAGGCAAATCTATATTCATAAAGATCAAAAACAACATTAGAAAGAAAGAAAAACTCATTCGACTGAAAATTTACTTAACTCTAAGTTAAATCTATAAAACATGTGTAAAAGCATAAGTAATAATAATGAAAATCATTTCAAAACTAAAATAAATAATCACATCGCAGTGAATAACTTTCAATTGCATGTACCTTATCTTATACAATCAATGAAAGATAAACATAACCCACAGATATCTTCCTTGATACCGTACCACTGTAATAGCTAAGGAGTCAGGTTTATCTATCTTCGACTGTACATAAAAAAAAAAAAAGAAGTGTGGCACTCAGGGACTGCCGCGGTAAAGCTATTGCATAGCATTTTGTATTAACTTATGCAATTATAATTTTATTTATTTATTTTATTCATGCAGTATTGCTTTTTCTTTGATATTAATTCAAGTTACACTTTTTGAGCGTGGTGACCGATAAGAAAACAAATTTTTCTATTATTAAATAAATAAAAAAAATTAATATTGTTTAAAATATTTTTATTATTTTACAATACATGTGGGTTTTATTATTTTACAGTGGCTGTTGGTTATTCAGGAATATTTATCATTGAAACTATAGGTTTATGATAACTGAAATAAGAAACATAAGTTTGCGACTTAATATCCTCTAAATACCTAGAAAATACCGCGTCAATGGTGGTCCCATATTTTGTTGTGGACTCTTGTGGATCATTATTCATTTTCAAATTCAATGTTTTTGATAGAAAAGTTGTCAACCGCTCTGATTTTTTATCAGCCAAGTTAATGTTGAAATCGCCAGCCAAGATAATTGGAAATTTATTACCATTTGTACCAAGTATTTTCGACCCTTCTTCAGTGTACTCCAGTAAAGTGCGACGAATAAAATGCTCTACCTCGTCCAATTTTGGATTCGGAGAAATGTAAATTGCTACCATAACTATTTGTAGGCCATTTCTAAGACGCACACAACGCCGTGTCGAAGACTGCCGAACTGAAACGACGTTAGACGATGCACGGCCTTCAAGCCACACCTCCTTGCCCGTCGGAGTGGGGAGCGTGAGGTTTTTTCGTTACAGAATTTCTGGATTCGGTCCCCGCGCTCAAGGCCCGCGATAGAAGCTATGCAATAGCTTAAAAATAAAATCTCCATATTATTTTACACACCACGCCTACCGAGTGTACCACTTTTCTCAAGATTAAACCCACTTCAGCCAGTTTGGACGAATGGAGACGAAAAGGGAAGGCCTTTGCCCAGTAGTGAGACACAATATCTTGAGGCTAGGAAAAAAATAAATAAAAAACTGAACTTGATAATTTTATAGTCATTCCCAACGCATAGGTAATATTAATGAACACAAGTGCCACTTAATGGACTTGTGTTGTCAAATCCCATTGACCACTGTCTGCGGTTGATTGGTCGGTATAAATTGATGTGCGGTTTATAATACTCTGAAATTTCGTTTTATCAAATATATGTTAGGTGCAATTAGTGATAGTTTTTGCTTAGGTGATCCTAATCTTTTTTTATTTATTTACTCTTCGGTCTCACATCACAGCAAAATAGCAACATGTGACAATAATATCTTAGACATAACTATGATACTTCTAGACTTCACCTCATGAATGAACACTTTATTACACCATTTACATACATTTAAGAAAAGATACAACATTGAAACCAATTAACAATTAATTAATTGATTTTAATCAAAGAATCTTGATCAATATTTTTAATGAACACATTTTTAAGTATATTGTATTTTCTGTAGCGCCAAAAATGCACAACGTGTAAAAGTCTGCTGACGGACAAACGATTGAAAATAGGATTTTTACAACAGGGTCACGAAGGCGTAATACCTTTTTTTACGCTTTGTTTACGAAACTATAATGAAAGCATTGCGTTTTAGCAAATTCTGGACTACTCCACTTTATAACTGGGTAAACAATTATTGAAAATTCTCATTCAAATATATAATTATTCATTCGTTCGTCATTTTTTAAATTTCAGAATAACTTTCAAATTATGCAATATTCAAACAACAAAAGTATCCATTGTGACCCGCACCAAAGTAACGAATCGATTGATACCTCATTTATTGAAATCGGCTCAATAATATAGGCGCTAGAGTTGAACATACGTAAAAACAAACAAACATACAAAGATGTTAAAACAGCAGCTATTCAAATATTCCATATTTCCAATACGACACACAGCTGGGGGAAAATTATTAGCGTAATCTGCAAATACAGGAGCGCTAATGGTAGTGAATTATGTTGTTACGCTATGTTGCACTCAGCTATTACGACACCTCGTAATTACGCGTAATTAATACCTTGCTTCAGTTAGGGGCTGCATTTACACCTCTTTAATATGCCATGGAGCTTTATACGTTTTGCAAGCTGACTTAAAAAAAAACAAAGTAGATTTTATTATCTTAAGTAGGAAAATTATAAGTATTATATTAAGTTTGACTATGAAATATTAATATTTTATAGTTCAAGTGTTTAATTGCCTGATAATGATGATAGTTCCGTGCTTGAGATGGCCGCTGATTCCAGCCGAAGGCGCTTCCGAAAAACTGATACCAGGGTGCACAGGATCGATTGATTGTGTAACCCACTCAATATAAATAAATGTAGTGTAAAATTGGTATTGTCATAATTAATATTTTTTACGGACTTAATATGCTAACGCGAGCTTAAATAGTGTATAAAAGCGAGGGCTTTACGTCACTCAGGCTGAGTTTGGTGAGCTTTTAGCAAAAGCGCAAGGGACTCCAGGTGGGACGAACTTCGGCCACGGGCTTTTTCTTTGAGTAAAGCGAGCTATATCGTCGAAGGTAGAAAGTATATAAGCTCAAATCAGTAGACTTTACAAGCGCGATTTAGCTTTTTCATACAAATTTGGTATTGAAATATGCTATTGAAAATTTTTGTCTTTCTTTGCGTCTTGTAGTAATTATAGCTTGAAGTTTGCTAACATCATATAGATCACTAGGTGTTTCTCGCAGCTCCGCCTGCATCAGTAAGTAGCCTATGTTTGACCCCGGGTCTTCAAATATGTTACCACCAAATTTTATCTAAATCCGTATAGCGATTTGGCCGTGAAAGTGTAACAGACAGACACACAGACTTTCGTATTTGTCATATTAAGTATGGAAGTATGTTATGGCTACATGGCAATAAGAACATCGCTCTAAAAATAGTTGAAAGTGTTTGTGTGTAATTACAAGGGTTGTTTATAATGGTTGCTACAAGTTGTAATTTTAAACCCGCATCTATATTACGTTTTAGGTTTCTTTACACTTTGCGAGTTTTATCTAGATACATATGGTGTTCAAGCATTGACCTAAACTATTAAGTTCCTATTGAAAAAAGGACCGTTTATTTGTGCGATTCCGATGCTCTTTGTAGCATTTTTATCCTATGGTCCTGGCTGCCATTAGGTGGTCGTTAACGGACCCACAAGAGAGGCTGAGTGTCGTAAGCCTGCGTCAGATGTAATACGTAAGTCTGCCTTATAACTGATAGTTTTAGTTACTAAAACGATCCTTTTTAATCGACTTCATGATTTTCTATAAAAGGTTTAGAGATGAGATAGCTTCTATTCCTTTGCGGACAGATAAATCATATCTACTTAAATGTTAGCCGCAGTAAAGGCGGAGCGTATATGGAAACCCTGCCAGTATTCAGAACCTCCATAGTTATGTGCTGCGGAAGCCTTTAAGCAATTAAATACGCAGTTTCAAAGATTAAAATGCTACCCTGCTTTTGGTTCTGTAATGCGGGAGGGTTTTTAAACACAATATTACCGTCATGTTTATTTAATTCTTACCACTACTTAGATTAGCCATATCCTCTATGCGTTTGGTTCTGACAGAGGGAATGACAAACGTAATACTACTTAGTGTTAAGTTGATAATATCCTACATCTACTCAAAAAATTCGCTTACCACATACTGTAAAATGTAAACGGCCGAAGCTTAAGAAAATATGAATGTCAGACATGATAGTATAAGCAATAAAAATAATTTGATTCATGATCATAATATTTATTAATTTATCTTGACTATGGTTTTAGACAATAATAAATGCAACTTTCTGAGAATTCATGTTAGTGAACACTTTTTTTTTTTTTTTTTATTTTTTTTTTTTAACGGAGGGGAAATGCATTTACGCACAAAGTGTGGGACTCCTGGGCCGCTAATCGGCCCAGACTACCCACTAAAACCCCTCCGGCGTTTCCGCACCGGCTGTTGAGGGCGCCATAGGGTCGCGTTAGCATTCTACCACGACGCCCTCCAGCCATGGCCTTGCGGCCCCCTCAGTTGGCCTTTCGCCCCCCCCCCCCAAATCGGGCAGTGGCCCATAAATGGACCACGCCCGTCCCCCAGACCCACATCCATTCGCCGTCTCATCATAGACGGCGGTGGAGTGGGCTGTTGGCAGAAATTGGCCTACAGTCAACAAGACCCCGACTACCAGGGAGTTATTAACTGTCGCCCAGGGTGCACCGTCCCGAATCCCTTGTCAGCCCGCCCTCTCACCGGATCCTTGGGATCAAGTGAGAATGCAAAGCTTTCAAAGGACCGGGCACTCGAGGAGGTTCTCTGCCCTGCACCCCATGTTAGTGAACCCTGCCGTATCTCAGAACTACCGGGGTTCTGAATTCTGGAAGAGTTTCCATTAATTTTTTGGATTATTGGCCCTCAGAAACGACATAAAAAGATAGTCTTTCTCAGCCTCGTGTTGTAAAAATCCTCAAAGCATATTCTTCATTGCAACATTTACACTATACTACACTTGCTAAACTTGACAATTTTTTGTGACATACCGAAAGATCGTGTCGTACTCGCACAGTGTAAATTCCTTGAAATTGAAACTAGTAATTTCCGATTCGTGACGTTATTGCAAACGATTCTGTTTTAGTATTAGACGGTACAACGCTTGTTATTTTCAAAATATGGTTTTTCAAATTCTTATTCTAACTTATATTGTCTGAAGCCGAAGGGCAGTTCCGAAAATCCAATATGAGGGTGTACAGGGTCGATTGAACATATTATATACCCACTTCATATAAATGATGATGAGTCATGCGAAATAAAGTCTTTCTGTTTGTTAATCTTTCACGACTTAACTAAAAACCACAGACATTATAATGTCTGTGCTAGAAACTAAACGTTTGGTCGATTTTGATAAAATTTAGTACCAAGGAGAGTAGGATCTAGTTGAAGACACGGAGTCAAACATACTTCTTTATAATTTCTACATTTAATATACCTATGTTGTTGTGATAGATGTATCAATGTAGCTTATTCTATTCTACTCTATCTTTCATCTAAAAAGGTACTGTTCCCTTGGTATTCAAGTATTTTTTACATTATTCGCCTGTATTATTAATTATTTCTTATTTTCCACACACAAAACTTCAAGAATATATTAAGTGGACCTTTAATTAATTGTAAACAGTATATGAAGATAGTGACAGAGACATGGAAGCTCCATAGAGTCTTAAATTAATGAAGTGGTCGCCATAACCAAAATTGTCATGGTATTATGAATATAGTATGATTGTGTGATGATAAAATATGTTGGAAAAACTTATTTTATGATCTCTTATGTTATCTATCGTTTCAAACACTTTGCAGTTCATGGTCGCAGGTAGACGTTAACATTTGTCTGTGTTGAATAAAATCTTTACTCCAATAACAGTAATTTCTAAATCCTAGTATTGCAATATACAGACAACAAGATTGTTTAGCATTATTAGATCTTCACAGCACACGCAAGCGAGGTGGCTCTTACAAATTCAATTTATTACTACCCGATATCTGTGACATATCCGTCTTTCGTCTGAAGTAGAATAAATCATGTCTGTGAAAGAATTTCTTTTTATGAAACGATTTTATCGTTTACATTTTGCAATACCTCAACTGATGTAAGTATGGAGTACGAGTGTGGAAATAGGGTAGTGGGAAAAATATTTTGTGCGCTGATTTGGCTTACTTAAATGTTTTTAAATTAAACTGTTAATAAATTAAAAGTGGTAGTTCTTATTCTCATGACATCGCACATTATTGTTAAATTAGTATACCTGCGATCATTAACGCTGTAATCTATTTGAAACGTTAGTTGTTCCCGTATTAAGAACAATTTGTCAAGCACATGTTAGCTATAATATATTTCGTCCCTTTCCCTCCTATTCGATATTTAGCATGAAAGAACGAGAGACAACATATTCTAGCGCTCTCCATGTCGCATCCTCAGCTGGTTGTTCCGGAGCTTAAAGTCCGCGTTTTATAGTCAACTGACAGAACTTTTATTTCTTTATTCGACTATTACGACACAAACGAAAAGAGGGTACATACACGTCCTAAATTTCCGCTCCCAATACAATTTATTGTACTTACACTAAAAATAATTTAATAAGCTTTCCTTTACATTAAAATTATAAATCATATTCTGATTTACGACGCGCGTTGTATCCGACATCCAACATTTTAGCACTGAAATTTACGCTTTTTGTGCTTTCAGCATAATTAGCAGAAAGACTAAATGCACGTTTATTTTTGGTATATTTTTTTTGGCTAAAGAAATAGTAACGTTATTAATTAATTATTTGATAAACTAAAATATTATTTGTAAAATTAGCTTCTTCTTGTTAGCGAGCCGACATAAATAAATACCTGTAAGTACCTATCAAAATTCCACGAGGAGTTCGATAGCGTGACCCGCCGTATCCGTAGTGAATGCGCGTGTCAAGCGACGGCGAGACACGACCACTATTGGATTGGTCGCCAATTAGTGGCATTTTCTACCTCGAGCTCCTCCGTGCTTCGGAAGACTAACGTAAAGCCATTGGTCCTGATTGTTATCGATAGATAGCAGTCGTAAGGCTGTGTCAGATGCCTTTAGGCGGCCTAAAAATTCTGACAGTGTTGGCCACTAACACACCTCGGGTCATGTTCCTGTTGGTCTGGTTTCCCTGTAAAAAGGCTTACGGAGGTCAGGCGGCAGTCGCTCCATTGTATTAACCAGTACCGCCAAATCTAGGACTATGACTTACAGCGTACCCTAAGGCTCTGAAGCGTAAGCTGACGACGCAACTAGGAATACACACTAGGATGAAGAAGACCTATCAAAACTCCGCCTTCAACGAGGCGAGTACCATCATAAGATCTCCGGACTGCTATCTGAATGGTATTAAAAGTATCGCAAAATCGGTGAGTAATCGGTGAGTCGAATGCTTTCCATTCAACATATGATTCATCATTTCAAAAATAGGACTCCTGCCTGAGCGACGAGCATACTTAATAGTGTGTTTGTCTTTAAACATGTGAATTCGTTCATTTAACTAGTTAATTTATGGAAAGTTTTTTTCTTTATTGTAAATTGACGTTTTGAAGAAAATGCTGCAGTGGAGTTTTTGGCGCCGCTTCTTCTCCACGTAAACTTAATTTAAGTAAATTGACGTCAATAAGTGATATTTAAAATAAACGATTTCATTTCATATAATAGTGAATTTCTTTTGTATACAAAATTTATTCTAAAAATCTTCATTAGATACCGCGTTTGAATGGAAATACACGTATAGATTACATTTTTTTATAAAAGTGTTGTGTCATCTTACTCGTTCATAGTTCCTTAAAAAGCTGATAGTTTTTACAGGTTTTACAAAAATTAAACTACCTAGGTACACTATATTTTTCTCTAACTAGTAGACCACGAAGCAACAATATACAAAACAGGACTGTCTATATGTCGAATGGAATATAAATGGCGAATTTAGATTTTAGTCTCATTTTTATTTTCAAAACATTTTGCTTATGAAAATAAAAAAATTTGATTGATCTTTTAATACGGAATAATGTTTATTATTACGTATACCTATAACGTTTTTTCGTTTTATTAATATCGTAGTTAATTTTAAAAACCGGTCAAGTGCGAGTCGGACTCCCGCTCAAAAAGTTCCGTATCTATAAAAACCGCAAAAAAGAACATGTCTGTTGCATGGGAGCTCTCATAAATATTTATTTTATTCAGCTTTTAGTATTTGTTGCAATAGCGAAAACAATACATCATCTGTGAAAATTATAGATGTTTAACTATTGTAAGTGTTGTCTAAATATTATTATTTAGAACTTTAGTGTTCCACAAGTACAAATACTCATAAAAATAAGCGGACTTAAAGCTGCATTCTCTACCAGTCAAGCATTGCTAATAAACTACCACGGTTCCTGAGACACAGCTTGGTGACAGACGGACGGACAGCGGCGACTTAGTAATAGGCTAGTTTCCTAAAAAAATATAATTAGTCCGTCAGTTAGATAATCAAAAATATATTGGAGACGTATTTTTTCTTTTGAAAATTAAACAAAGAATGATAAATATATGGCGCGTTAAATTTCCGTGTGACGTCACTTTTTCGCAATATGTGACGTCACGAGACCCTAAACTTTGATGCGTTATATCTTTATAATTTATCGCTCAATTGACAAAACAAATATACGTCACTAATATATTTTGATTACCTAAATGACGGGCTACTTTTAATGTTAGTCTTTTGACCCTGGAAACTAGCCTATATATTTTGAGTCCAGTTTAACCTTTTGGGCACGGAACCCTTATAAGAGTAATCTCAAATTTTCAGAATTTAATCAACTTTCAGTTGTACGAATTGTAATTTTTACATTGTAATAAATTGATTTATATATTTATGTTGACATATTCATTTTAACTTGGTTGAAGAATTTGCCATTTTCTCTTTATAACAAACTAGCTGTTTCCCGCAGCCACGCCTGCGGTATATAGCCTATGTTACTCAGGGTGAATGTAGCTTTCCAATGGTGAAAGAATTTTTGAAATCGGCTCAGTAGTTTTTAAGTTTATTCATTACAAACATACACACAAAAATACAAATCTTTCCTCTTTATAATATTAGTGTAGACTAGCTGTTTCCCGCAGCTCCGCTTGCTGTATATAGCCTATGTTACTCAGGGTGAATGTAGCTTTCCAATGGTGAAATAATTTTTTTAAAATCGGCACAGTAGTTTTTAAGTTTATTCATTACAAACATACACACAAAAATACAAATCTTTCATCTTTATATATATAGGTTCAACTTCTATACAAATTAGGTCTCAGTTACAGGGATAATTTTGATAATTGAAATTTACTGGCTAGTTACATTACTGGGTAACTAAAATATTACATAAGTTTCCATTAATACCTATAATTAGATAGTAATTATTTTACAATACAAATGCACTTCATTAAAAGTGATAATTCATGTAAAATTTTAACTGTAGTGTACTAACTTTGACAGTTAATAGCACAGAGTTCAATCAATTTTTTTTTTCTCTCAATGTATTTTAAAATAATTCGCGCCGCACATAACTTTTCAGTTTTTCCTAATGGTTGACTGGGAGAGAATGCTTTTAGCATTAAGTCCGCCAATTGTAAACTTGTGGTACAATAAAGATTTATAAATAAATACATGTAAATTGGAGAATGTAAGGTTCTAAGCGAGTACGCCAGGACCAACAGCTTGACGTGTCTTCCGAATCATGGAATCAATGAATGAATGAATGAACACTTTATTGCTCCAGTCACATAGTTTAAACACGTTAAAACAACTTGAAATTTTAAGTAAATGAATAGAAAGGCGGACTAATCGCAAACAAATACAATCTCTACCAGCAAACCTTGAGGTAGAAAGGAATAACAATGTTAATATACAACGGTAAAAACCATAAAACGGTAAACGGTAGAAGCCCATGTATGTTTACGATATAAATGAAAAAAAAAAACCGCTCTTTTTAGTAAAACGCAAAACTTACCCCTCGCAAATTCCAAACAGCGTTATCAAAACATTTCTCGAAATTCGAAAACTAAAAATACAGTCTACGAGCATAAAATGACGTATATCTATCTATTATTCAAGTTTAATTTTTATTACAATTTTAGATCCGTGTGCGCTAATAAGGATCTGAAAATGCACATATAATAAAATTTGCAAATGCCATATAAATTTGTCATTAATTAATTCATATTTTTCGGTCAATTGAACCTGTGTCAGAGTTTTTCGAAATCGCCTTTTGGCGCCTGACGTGGTTCCTATAACGACCGCTTAAACAACCGGGACCAACGGCTTAACGTGCCTTTCAAAGCGCGGAATCATTATTGTAAGACAATCAGGTGACTCAAGCCTGGAATGTCCTAACCATACTGGAAACAACTAAACAAAGTATGCTGCCCGTGGTAATGGAACTCAATCCAGGACTAAATCAAATGCTGTAACCACTAGACCACAGAGGTCGCTGTCATAATAGTAAAAGTTGTCATTCAAATAAACTTTAATGAGTACTTATTGCTAAAGTTTTGATAAAAAAAAAACCTTCTAGATACAGTGGAGAAACAGGACTATGACTTAGCAACGCACAGATTAAAAAGGCTATGCAAAATTACCGCGTTAAATTAGTTCGTAGAAATGCCAGTGGGTGGGGCACATAGCGCTGAGAACCGATAGCTGCTGGAGCAGAAACGTTCTCGAATGGCGACCACGAACCGGTAAGCGCAACGTGAAAAGATCGCCGGCAAACGCTTACAACTGGCCAATACATCATTAGAAGACGCCTAAGTCCAGCAGTGGACTGACTGCGGCTGAAATGATAATGATAATTACCGCGTGCCCGTCAAGACGGCAAAAGCTCAAAACTATTTTTAATTACTAAAATATGTCACTACCTTACATCCCTAACGAACCATTTTCAATTCATCAATTCACTAAGTGACAGCCACGGAGACGAAATTCATCCAAATACTCATGTTGTAGTGAGTTTGATAAACTAGCCTCTGAGTCAATGTTAGTATTGGCTTTTTAACGTACGTTACGTTACGTACTTTACGTTAAGACGACTGTATTACTGTATGATGCAAGTATATCGGTTCGAAAAAAAGTGGCATCTATATAAAAAGTCAACAAAAGAAATTTTTTATTTGCTAAGTATTTGTTTAATTCGCTATCACGGAATCATTATTTTGTGCAAACATCACTTTTTGTACTATTACATAGCCGCTAATAAATCAGTGTTTAAATTCTTATCTTATCTTGCATAAGGGGTCCTATACCAAGGAAGCACGTCGAACCTCTGGGTTCTTTTGTACTTACCCCATGCCTTACTCACCCACAGCAGGGTTTCTGAAGAAGGACTACATGAGCTTCAGAACCTCACCTGGTGCGAAGTGCCTGTAGTCCTCTGGTTCCGGATACGCTGTTCCGAAAAGGTCCATTCGCTTGCTAGCCAATGAGTCACAATGACACAAAATGTGGCCTATGGACTCCTCTGCCTCGGCACATGCCCTACATTCAGGGCTTTCGACAAGTTTCTGTTTAAATTACTTCCAATTAGGTACCATTTCAATTTTGTCGAAAATTAAGATAAGTTTAAATAAAAATGTCGTTAATTTTAAAAATCACAAAATAAGAATAATTCTTACCTAAAAACCAGGCCCTCATAACCATTAAAAATTATTTTTTTCGCATAAATCCGAATTTAACCTTCAACCCGCCACATAGCACAATGATATGAATATTCCGTATGACTCAGCGGAGTCACCGCGTCCTGTCATCAATCATAACTTGTCATAATCCCAAGGGAAAGAAGTCGTACACCGGGACACATATGACAAACGTACAAATAAACTTTCGACTCTACGGCTTAACGAACTAAGTCGAAAATTAAACTTTTATAACAAATAATATTTCAAATTCCATTTCTCGTGGACTATGCGAGGAAATTATTTTCACTCAAACATTATGGACTATGGATTTGGATGGTATCCAAAGTTATTGTCGTTTTAAATGCACGTCATAATAATATGTTCGTATAGTTTATGAGACGTGAGTGTGGTTAAATGCACGATTTAGTGACAAAGACATTCCTCTGTATTAATAGGTGGAAAATATTCGAAATATTCGAATTAGATTATATGACCGCAGCTTAATAACACTATGATGCAGTGTTGTGTTCTTGCTGGTAAGTAGGGCCAACAGGCTCCAGAGGGGCCGCTGTGCTGATAGCGGAGAGGTCGGCAACGCGCTGTTGTGCGCGTTACATCTCCGGTGTTGCAGGCGTTCATAGGCTATAGTAACCACTTACCATCAAATGGGCCGTACGCCTGTTTGCCTACTTTATTACATCATTATCATTATCATTACATAGTATAAAACAAAGTCGCTTTCCTGTCTGTCTGTCCCTATGTATGCTTAAATCTTTAAAACTACGCATTTGATTTAGATGGGGTTTGTTTTAATAGATAGGATGTTTCAAGAGGAAGGTTTATATCTATAATACATGCATAATATAGTAGAGTAACATTGATAATTTTAGAGGTTTCTAATGTGATATCGTAAATTGACACATTTTTTGCTCTTACATTGCAAACGTTGGCTATACCTTATGAGATAGATCAAAATAATGTACTGCAGTATTGTACATCTTAAAAAGATCTACAAAAAAAACCGTGGTACCGTATGTCTAACTATTTTAGTTACGTCACAACAATAACTTTTTCACGTTCAAATTTGCAATAGTGACGCCGGTACAAATTAAGCCATATTATTCGTTTCTCGGTATTGCTCCATAACCAAATAAGTCATTCCATATTCAAGGATGGTTAGACCTGTAAATTACTCTTTGAACGAATGAAATCGGACATTCAATTCCAAAGATGAGACAGATGTTATGAGAGCGTACACGGGACGACCAATTGGAAAGCGAACAGTCGGTCGTCCCAGGTACCCTTGGAGAGACGAAGTTGTGAATGACTTGGAATTTATTACATTTGATTCACTAAGTGAACTTGAAAAATCGATCTTGACGTACCTAACAAACATTTAACCGTTTTGATCGTGACTTCACACTTACTTTTTTTAAATTTTGATATGCCTACCGAAGTGGCAGAGGCATATGACCATAGAGCCATTATAAAGATAGATTATTTTATGTTTCGATCTTTCTTGGAAATAAATACTTTCGGTGGCGGGATTCACTAATCACATCATGAGATGAATACATATGGTGTTCATCTGACTGGGCCTTAGGAAAATCTATTTAGCCGGTTTTGAAAGAAATGCTAAATGAAGAGGTTAGCTTTAACCTACTACTACATAATTGTATAACCCGGACAAAGTCGGGACGGGCTGCTAGTAGTTGTATAAAAAAAATATGAGATCAATGGCACTAAAATGAATGTGCGTACCTAGTACACAGAGGGATAAAAATTCAACCAAACCCACACACACACAGCTTTAGGTATTCTATTTATATACAGCGGCTACGTTATTTATCATCAGTCAGATCAAATTATGAGGGACCGTAAATAACTCTTTTTATAATATTTCATGGTGTATCTTTTAGATCTTGGGAGCATTATACTAACATTATCAAAATTTATCATTAAGTTTATTTATACTTAAACTAATATTATAAATGCGAAAGTCTGTCTGTCCATCTGTCTGTCTATCTGTTACGCTTTTACGGCCAAGTCGCTGAACTGATTTTGATGAAATTTGGTATGAAAGTAGTTGAAGACCCGGAGTCAAACATAGGCTACATTTCGACGCAGACGGAGCTGCGGGAAACAACTAGTACTTAATATTAACCTCTGTGAATTTTGTAACAACATGCGCTTACGGAAATATTTCTAGTATGTAGTGTATATGAAAAAATAATTCATAGTCTGGAGATATCTCCAGACGTTGTATAACTCCAAGAGTTATATATATAACTTTTAATTTCCACATGTAAAAGAATTTATTAAATTATCTGTTGTGTAAATTATAGAGTTCTTGGAATTTATATTTTCATTTCAATATAGTTTAATAGATTTTTTTATAAATCCTTTTTTATAAAACACATAATTAAAGTGTACATGCAAAACACTTTGTCTAAAAGTTCACATAAAATAAAATGTATAATTGATCTCAGCAACAAGACGCGAATGATGTAAGCGATAGGTTAGGATTTTTTTTTAATCTTTATTTACCTGAAATTGGTGGACTTAATGCCAAAACATTCTCTACCAGTTTACGACGATGTGTGCCGATGTGTTGACAAAAACTGTTCATGTTTCACCAATTAGTAGAAAACTGACGAGAATGACGATCATAGGATCATAGTTCATGAATTCAAGTATTTGGCTCAATAAATAAAGAACCGTGATACTGTTAAGAAATTTGGCCAGCATTTCCCGAATTGCAGACAGTTTGACATATCTAAAGGCCTCATTACAGAGGTTAATATTATAACAAGGTGAAATGTTTGTATTAATTTAAAATTGACATCCCAAATATGCGGATAAGTTCCTACTGTCTACGTGTTAGTGTGTTAAGTAGGTTATACAACTTTCCAATTATCATAAATAGCGCCTTCGTCCCGAGTCTAACTGAAGCTATCTAAACAGAAGACTTAAAATCGAAACTTATATTTTTTTATGTTAAGATATATAGCCGCAAATAAACAGCGACGGGGCGTACTTCACTGTGGAAACATAGCACTGATTTTCAATTACTGCCTAAAAGTAGACGTGACTGGCTTACTGAAGGTCTCGCTTCAATCAATTTGTATACAGCTGTACAATCTTGTTTGATCTGATAGTAGAAAATACATAATAGTCACTCAAAGCCGACTTTGTTAATAAATATACGCATTAGTGTTGTATAAAATCCAGACCTAGACAAAATCGAAAGTTGAAATCGACATCGACAATCAAAAACAAAAATGTATCCTTCTCAATTATCGCTGCAAATCTCTGGAACAAGCTTCCTTTGGAAATAAAAGAGCTGTCTTTTCACTCTTTCAAATCTCGGATTAGGGAATACTACGAAAGATGGGACTTGAGCTAAGTTAACTGGTTTTATATGTAAATAAATTTGTACATTAGGTGTAAGTCTATGTATACGTTGTACCTAAGATTTCTTTGCGTGCTGTGCCCTTTTCTGTGCCCATATGTCTATGTCCTTTGTTTGTTTGGTTGACTGGAAGAGATCCTTATTTGGGATAAGTCCGCCTTTTGTTGTAACCTATATTCTGATACTATGTTCTTTGTGTACAATAAAGATTTTTACATACATACATACATACATGTATGGGATTAAATCACGTGGTTGGTTTCGCCGATTATGCATGAGTCATACCTTTCAAAAATAGCATTCCTGATGGCACACAATACCAGTGCCGGTGTGGTTTCTCCCAAACGCCGATTCTCTATGCGAAATTTGTTGAAAAAAAATGTCAGTCTATAGGTTTTTTAGCAGCCATTTTCGGCTCGCTGAGTGTACAATTAATAGTAATATAGTCCGCATCGATGCCTCTAGCTATTCACCTTTCGCTGTCCATCCATTAAGTTGGAGGTATATTTATTTTTTATAAATTATATATTATTATATTTATTTTTCGCATTGCACTATTAGGTAAGAGGATTATATTTTTGAGCTTTTATTGAATAACACTCAAAATTGTACATAAGAATGAACCTTCAATTCTCCCGACAATGTCTAAACGTTTGTGATTTAAAAAAAACACACCCACACACCATTTGCAAAATTTCCAGCATCATAAAATGAACGCACACGAAATAGGTTAACCATAAATCACAGTCAAAATGGGACATTTCCGCAATTGTCCAGGACCTATACATCAAACACTCAGCGATTAGTATTTAGTCGACTTGTGTAATTATTTGCTAGCGGTTACGAGCAGTGGCTCGTCAAATACTCCTAATAATACCACTGCCAATAAGTATTTTGATTAAATGCACATGTTTATTCATCAACCATGCTTTCTGTTTGGTCCTATGATTGAAAGGTACAGAATGCCATATGACATTAGATCCAGATTTAAATAAATAAATGTTGTTCTAAAAGTTTCCGAATGCGTAAAGTTACATCAGTAGATACTACTTATTATCTATTCTGTGGTAAAGTATACCTAGGAACATTTTCGCTTGTACTTTAGGTCTTACCCTTGTATTAAAAATAATGTATTAACCACATGTTAGCTAAAACAAGTTATGCCCATTTTTCTCCAATTCGATATTTGGCTCGAAGAAACGAGACGAAAAACATTTTGACTAACATCAGTGATTGAGCGGTTAATGAATTTTTAGAGGACTGTACGTTGAAGGGTTAGAATTTGATCGACACAGTAGACGCGGGAAAATAGAACTGCTGTTAAAATTAAAGGATAACATAAGGAAATAAGCACAATGAGATCGGTAGTTATTGAGTTTTTAGGATTCTCTTGATGCACTTTACAACACTGGGTACCCAGAAACATCTGCACACTAATTCCTTGTAAAATTGTCTATCGAAAAACTCAACACTAAATTATTAATTCTCATAAGCAGGCACGCGCACTTGTCGAATCGAAATTCAGAGAGTACGATAGGTATATTGAAAACAAATGCGAAAGGTTGCCACAAATTTTGCAATTGGCGCGTATTTCAAAATTATATAGTTTTCTAATTCACACTCGAAACACTCGTGTTGTGCGGGATAAGGAAAGGAATAGGGAGTGTCAATCAAAGAAAACATTATTACAATAAGTAAATGGGATTAAACAGATTGACGGAAGTCAGGCGCGAAATTTAAACTAAAAGAATACTGCGGCGCAACCAATCAGCTTAATAAATTATTTTTAATTCGAGGGTTAGTGTTAGATGCCAAAAATAACGTGTGTTTTCGTTGAACATTTTAAACAATAAGTGATTTATTATTGTGGTATCACAAATAGAATAGAATAGAATAGAATAGAATAGAATAGAATAGAATAGAATAGAATAGAATAGAATAGAATAGAATAGAATAGAATAGAATAGAATAGAATAGAATAGAATAGAATAGAATAGAATAGAATAGAATAGAATAGAATAGAATAGAATAGAATAGAATAGAATAGAATAGAATAGAATAGAATAGAATAGAATAGAATAGAATAGAATAGAATAGAATAGAATAGAATAGAATAGAATAGAATAGAATAGAATAGAATAGAATAGAATAGAATAGAATAGAATAGAATAGAATAGAATAGAATAGAATAGAATAGAATAGAATAGAATAGAATAGAATAGAATAGAATAGAATAGAATAGAATAGAATAGAATAGAATAGAATAGAATAGAATAGAATAGAATAGAATAGAATAGAATAGAATAGAATAGAATAGAATAGAATAGAATAGAATAGAATAGAATAGAATATATCTTTATTGAGAAAGCTATCACGTAAGTACAGCAAAGGACTTAAGCTTATGCTACATGTTTATAATGTACGTGACAGACGTCTCAATAGGTGGTGGCTCAGTGATACGCTAGGCATGCACTGATTTTCAGCCACCACCTTCTGAGGAGTCCCGGAACAAAGATTTAAAACTAAACAACATAATCCTTGACTGGTGTCTCACTACCATCTCACATCCCCATCCAGGTCTGAGATACAAATTCCAGCAAGTGATCAAGATATCGCCTTACACACCATATTTAGTTTGAGTCTCAAAGCATAGTGGTAAATTTATTACTTAAAAATGTATTCCATACATACTGTTTCTCGCAGCTCCGGCTGCATTTAAAAGTAGCCTATGTTTGACCCCGGGTATTCAACAATGTCCATCAAATCCGTTCAGCGGTTTGGCCGTGAAAGCGTAATAGTCAGACTGACTTTCGCACCTATAATATTAGTGGATATGGATTGTAACATTATTTTTCAAAGCATCAATAACAAGAATAAATGCGACAAATAAATGAATTGAATAAATATGTTAAAACTAGGTTGGCCAGAAATCAATATTTTTTATAATTAAGATACAAAACGATCATGAATATTACATACAAGGGCGCCGTTAACGCCTATTAAATCATTATTTTTTCGTTTGACTTCTAAACAAAGGTAGTTTGATTTATTATTAACAAACAAATTAGAAGGGGCAATAACAGTACGTGACCTGACTATTTTCGGTGACTATTAATTTATTAATAAGGGTGTAAGGGAGTCACCCTACATAGTCGCAAGATGGTGGGGTGTGGTGGCAGCTTATTTTAATTTTAAATTAGCGTTAATCCACACAGATGTTGTGTTCGTGGAAGAATATATGAATTTGGATAAAAATATATATTGCCAATGTATGAGTATAATGTAAAATACTATTTGTATTTAATGTTAAATATTAGCATAATGAATTCATTTTTTTGTACAAAAGCATCTTTTTTTAAAAAAAAAAGCATAATGAAACGTAGACAAGATATTTTTGGCTTTATTTTAGTCACTCTTCATCAAAAATACCTCCAGCACTTGTCTTTTTCAAAACCAATTTATTCATATAGAGTGAGTTTCTTGGTCAATTGACCCTGTACCAGCCTGGTGTCAGAGATTTTCGGAACCGTCTTTCCGCCTTCCGCCCTCCATCAAAGCCTTACTTTCCAAAGCACGGAATCATTACTATCATCAGAAAATCAGGTAATTCAAGCCTGCAATGTCAATTCATTTAATATTTATATATCACTAGCTTTTTCCCGCAGCTCCACCTGTGTGAAAAAATTGTCTATGTTTGACCCCGGGTCTTCAACTATATTCATACCAAATTTCATCAAAATCCGTTCATCGGTTTGGCCGTGAAAGCGTAACAGACGGACAGAAAGACAGACAGACTTTCGCATTTATAATATTATTAGTATGGATATTTATATATCACTAGCTTTTTCCCGCAGCTCTGCCCGCGTGAAAAAGTAGCCTACGTTTGACCCCGGGTCTTCAACTATATTCATTCCAAATTTCATCAAAATCCGTTCAGCTGTTTGGCCGTGAAAGTGTAACAGACAGACTTTCGCATTTATAATATATGTATGGATTATAAACTGTGTCAATATTCCTCCTACGGCTTGTCTTGTTTACACAACTTTCAATCAGAATTACAATCCGCTGAATACACAAATCAACGTATTTAGTTCCCTATTCAATGATTAATTGACGTATTTACGCAGATGCTTAGACGCCATTTGATCTTGTTTGTGTATTATTTACATTACGTATTGAAATTAAACTAGTTGATTGATTGATAAAACTGTTAATCCACAAAATAATATACTTTCGGCAGTCTTATTTTGCGTGCTTTCGCCACCAGCTAGTCTATGCAAACTTTAGCCGGCAGGCATACCAGTTAGTCCAAACTTTTTTTCTTATTTGTAAATTGACGTTTTGAAGAAAATGCTGCAGTGGAGTTTGTGGCGCCTCTTCTTCTCCACTTGCGCTTTGGCAGTCGTGGTAAAGTTTATATAAGTAAATTGACGTCAATAAGTGATATTTATATCTTACTAGCTTTTTCCCGCAGCTCCGCCTGCTTCAAAAAGTAGCCTATGTTGGACCCCGGATCTTCAACTATATTCATACCAAATTTTATCAAAATCCGTTCAGCGGTTTGACCGTGAAAGCGTAACAGACAGACAGATAGACAGACAGACCCACTTTCGCATTTATAATATTAGTATGAATATTAAAAATAAACTATTTCATTTCATTTCAAACGAGATGCAGTGTAGATGAGGAATACGATATATGTCTCATCGATGGTGTGTGAAAACTAATGATGGCGGGCATGTTGGGATTAACTGTAGTAGGTGGGGCCGTCAGGCAATAGTTTGCAATAGTTGACTGGTGGCGGAAGCATGCAAAATGATTCAATAAGTGTTTGTAAAATCTCAATGTATAATATTAACATCTAGACCAGCTCCGGGATTAACTCTAAAGTTAAAGAACTTTATTTTCATTAATACACAAACACCACTTACATTTACATTCATTACTTACTCTATTTACTATAAGAAAAACCATTCAGTATTCTTTTTTAAATTAACTGCAAACAGACAGACAAAATATACGAGCGATCTCATTATATAATATGTAAGACATAGCTTAGCAGTGAAATCTGTAAAAAATGTGCTAAATTTAAAAAAAATATTTTCTAAATGTTTTCGCCAGCAAAAACAAAGAAACGAACATTACTTAGTTTATCCTTTCAGGCAAGTACCTAACTGTAATTAATTTTGGTCTCAGATGGCAAGCTCTTCATTTAATTTCTGCGCAGTAGGATAAACAAAAGTGGGAATTAACAGGACCGATTCCAGAACAATGACGTCAACATCCAGATGTTCCCATTTTGCATATAAATTATCCATACAAGCTTAGAGTCAAATCTTGCATATGTTATCATATGAATCATTTGTATTGATTTTTAGTCTTTTTCTGTACAACAAGTCATTTTTAAGTAATAAGAAGTCTGTAATCGTTGCAAATGGAAATTCGTAGTCTCTGCCTACCCCTACGGCATGATTAAATGTATTTATCTATTAAAACTGTATTGTACCACAAGTAAAAATACTGAATACAATTGGCGGACTTAATAATGCTAAAAGCATTCTCTCCCAGTCAACCATTACCATTCAAACTATGATAAGTATTTAAGTCATTTCTAGTCTAGGACAAAAACAAATGGTTATAGACGAATGTGGTACTACGGCCCTCATCGTAACAAAAAGAGCTGGAGTGCTATTTTTGAAATCACGCAAAATTGACGAGTCGAATGATTTTTGGTCGATATCGAACTATTTTCATTCGACATATATGTCATACATTTCAAACTGGAACTCTTTTTTTCGAACAAAAAAACATTCGACATTGAACGAAAATCGTTTGATATCGAACAAAAATTATTCGTCTCGCCAATATTGCGTGAGTCGCACTTTTCAACAATAGCTGGGCTCTTGTGGAGCTTCTCCCATCCCTTTTGAAATCTTACTACGGTCCTAAATATACATTTTAGGGTCGCGAAACAAAGACATTTCGTTTAATTCATTCATCATTGAGATGAGCACGTCCTTAGGCTAGTAACTTAAATGTCAATGATTATTACTTTGTTTGTTTCATTAAAATTTTCTATCATATTTCATACTTAGTGATGCTAAGTCGGTGTTTAAGGGTGTTAAGTAACTTTGAGATTGTGTGTTTGTTTATTTACGTCTCTGTTATGTGAACTAAGACCTCCATATGTTGGTGTGGTAGGTAGTTATCACTTTTGAAGAACTGTCTGGTCAGAGTTTAAGCCCATCTTAGTTATTAACATATAAGGGCGTTTTAAGCGCCCGATGCTCGTTCGACCATTATCTATACTTTTTTTTTTAAAGTTCTACAAAATAATATTGAAGTAATTTATACATGTGGTCATAAAACATGGAAGATTGAAATAATTTCGGTTAAAAAACCATGGCAATTAGGAATGGGACATTATTTTGTGAAATATTAACAACTATTGCACTTACAACAGTTTTAATTAACAGCTTTTAGCAATAAATATATTTTAGAATTAATGATAGGTACAGGCGTTATAAAACATTGTATGCTCGCTCAATAACGCCCGTTTAAGAATAAAGATATTTGTATTTTAATTAAATGTAGTACTACGGAGTCAAAATGGTTAGACTGAAGACTACTCATCATGAATAATACTTCAATATTTTTATCGTTCGTAACAAAAAAAACAGTAATGTAATAAATTAACTAGACATTGATAAATAATAATAGAATAAAACATTTTTCTTAAATTAAATATTATTAATTCTTCAATATTAGTTGTTGTCCAAATATGTCTTCCAAATATTTCAATACTAAGGAATAAATTGTAAACAATGACACGTATAAACATTATAAATATATTCTAAGCCATTAATGCCGTACATTACCACTCCCGCGAATTAGTGCATGAATCGCATTGAATGAATCTTTGACAATAGCCGACCATAATCCCATAATTCTGGTATATACTGAGGGGAACAATAAAATACAAAATGTAGGACTAATGGATTAGTCGAGGATGTTGGCGATTGGAATTCTGTACGACATGCTTGCACCGTTAACATAAATATATAGGTCTTTAAATTAAACTATTTTAATACGGTTTTATCGCGTTTATTACTTATTTATTTACACCTGACGTTTCTGAGGATGGATAGCAGGTACCGCCAGCTTGGGACCCAGTCATTTACTTAATAAAATCGCAAACTCGGAAGCAGACTGCAAGACCCTTAGATACTGTGAGCCAATACTGCGTGAATCGGAATAGTTTCCAATAAAAATTTCAGGCGGTAGTTTGTAATCTTATGACATCAAAGACAAATGTTAACTTAGTCTGCCTGCGACCATGAACGCTGTAAAGTGTTTGAAACGTCAGGTGTAAATAAATAAGTAATAAACGCGATAAAACCGTATTAAAATAGTTTAATTTAATGAATAACATAAGAAATCATTATATAGGTCTTCTCCATAGATTAATAATTTGTCTCGCGCGCGCTCGACTAGATACAGCTCTATAAAGAAAAATCAGTTTCCAGAATGCGGCAACTTTATATTGTAATGTGTGTAAGACAATGTGCAAAGACGAAACGAGAAAGAGTTATTTCTTGTACTATTATTCTTACATAGTTTGAATACGCAAACTGGCATTTTGCTTCTGTTTTTAAACTAAAATTTTAAATTTATCTCGATGTCCAACTCACTTGTCGGTTGCGGCGTGACTGACGCGGGTATGCCGCAAGTATGCCGAATTCGCGTAGTTTTAGTTGCAGCATTTGTCTAGTACGCCGACGGTATCTAGTCGGTAGATACCGTCTTCTCATAGAAATTAATTTGGTGTCATATAGCATAACATTTCTTCTTCGTCCAGCTTACGCTTCGGAGCCTAGGGTACGCTGTAGATCATGGAGCACTATCTATTAAAAAAAAAAAAAAAACGATATCGTACGAAAATCATTCGACTGGCCGATTTTGCGTGAGTCACAGTTTTCAAAAATAGCATTCATGGTCATAGATTTGGTGGAACGGCACATGTGAAATTATGCGACATAGCGACGATAGATAATATCTATTAACCCTAGATAACTAAACATTCGTCTAGGTGACGACGCACCTCTCCGAGAAAGTCAGGTGCACTAACTTCCCAGTGCTCTGCTCCTGTCACTCTTTGTTTACCTTCCTGATTGGGGCAATTAACTCATCTGGTGATAAAATGGAGATCAAACGATAATTTGATGGTGACCTATGGCTACATCGTCGTCCGGTTGACGAAAGTTTAGTTGTTACTATGTTAGTTTTTCACTAAGATATTTATGACTTTAATTTGATATATGTATATACATGTTATTTATGAAAGGTTTATAAGAAATATTTCTTACTTATTTTAATTTAAATGATATTTATACTATTTAATTATATATTATATTATTTATAACTTAAATTTACCATAAAAAGCCTATATTTTATTACATTATATATTTCTTTGTTGCTATGATTATATCGTCTTTGATATGATTTTATTTAAAACAATTAACGCAGACAAGTGGATAACTCGAAGAAGAAATGAAACATTAATTTGAAGATGGTTTTCCTCAGAGACAGAGTAAAAACTGTAAGGTGAAATACATCTGGCCTTTCGACGTTTTGTTATGACGGCGATAAGACCTTTTTTTAAAAAAGCTAAATCAAACAAAGTAGTTTTTGTTATTATCGTAATAATATTATCATAAAAATCATATCATAATCAACCAAAAATTGAAAACCTACAGGAAAACCCGAAATACTCACTTTTATAACAGTAATAACTTACGCCATAGGAACGCATGATCAATCGCAAAACTACCTGGCCCATATGCATTTTTTTATAATATTTTAAACTTATGTAAACTATAAATGATTTGCTATTTACTTCACAAACAAGTTCAGATATAAAGAAAAGCTGAAATTTTAATTTAATCTTAAAAGTATTGAACATTTAGATTAGAAACCAACTGATGGATTCTTGGCTATCGCAGCGATTACAAAGGGTGGTTTTGAGACGTGACATCAAGGTCATTATAAAAGATAATCTTGTTAAACCTTCAGATCCTGAAACAACTGTTTATTAGGTGCCTAATGTGTGTAAAAATTTTAATTGATGCCCATCAAAAGTTTGTAGGAAGACGAAACATCGACTCATGGAATCCAAAAATGCCATTTGCAGATCGCACAATATTGACTTATGTAGTAGCTGTGTGAAAAAGTTATTTATTGTCAAATGTCTATTACATTAGTTCCAATTAAACCAAACTTTAGTGCCACAAAACCAGTTTCTATGTAAAATCAATACTTTTAATAAATTTTACGTTTTTAATTGCGTAGTTCGCCTGACGAAAGATTAGTAACCATGTATCTGCAAATATAGTTTAGTTATCTAGGGTTAAGTTTGTTCTTGTTTCAGTCTCAATAATTGTTAAACTGAATTGAAGTTTAGACAAATATAAACTGGATTAAGTCAATATAAACTTATGTTATTAAAGTCTTCGCTGAACTCGCAAAATTTTAAGAAGGATTTTATATATATTTCTAGGTAAACAACAAAAGTGAAAAATTTGCTAAAATGTACAGCTTCGTAAATCGACTTACAGTCATTTTTGTATTTATTTATCCATACTAATATTATAAATGCGAAAGTCTGTCTGTCTGTCCGTCTCTCTGTCTGTCTAATACGCTTTCACGGCCAAACCGCTGAATGGATTTTGATGAAATTTGGTATGAATATAGTCGACGACCCGGGGTCAAACATAGGCTACTTTTTAACGCAGGCGGAGCTGCAGGAAACAGCTAGTTAATTATAAAGCCTTGCATCTTTTTATAAAGAAAAAGTCAAGTCTGATAACTGATCCTGTTGTCTCTGATAGAGAAACCTTCAACATCGATAGTTTTATAAAGTTTCTTTCTAAAACAAACTATCTTCAATAGTGCAAAACATTTGTACATTGTATTGTGCTAAGATTGAGAGCGCTCCCCGTTCAAGCAACACGCAGTTCTTTGAAGTAAACGGCGATAAAAGACCGGAGGAGGTAAATTGAGGTCCAAGCCTTAAAAACAGTTTATTTGATACTAGCTGTTTCCCGCAGCTCCGCCTGCGGTATATAGCCTATGTCACTCGTGAATGTAGCTTTCCAATGGTGAAAGAATTTTTGAAATCGGCACAGTAGTTTTTGAGTTTATTCATTACAAACATACACACAAAAATACAAATCTTTCCTGTTTATAATATTAGTGTAGATGTAGATAGTGTCTGTGGTCCAGTGGTTAAGGCATTCGTCAACGACCCGGAGGTTGTAGGTTCGATTCTCACGGGAATCATTCTTTGTTTAGCTGTTCCCAGTTTGGTTAGATCATTGCAGACTTGAATCACCTCATTGTTTGGAATAATAAATGTGTAATGGCTGACCCTTACATAAAACAGATGATGGCTTTAAAATTTGAAAGAAACTTTGACATGGAATTAATTAGACCTTATAAAGTACAGAAAAGAAAGCTATATAAAAACCTATTTTTCTTTACAAGCTGTTTTTTGTAGATGTTTTATCTTTATGGACCAAAAGTACCGGATTTGTGTACACGCATGAAGTGTGTGTAATCTGCTATCAATTGCTGTTATCAAGTACTATTGTTACGGCTTCAATAGAGTACAGGCCCAAGAGCCAAAGCTTCTTTTAAAAAGCAATAGTATTGAAGATAACATAAGATACAATAATTGTCAAAAAGACGCAACTGTTTTCAAGCATATAATTTTATTGTTAAGATTATTATACTGGGAATACTATTGGATTCTTGTTTGTGATTTTTCAGAAAAAGGATAATAAAAAGAACTTAATCATAAACTTTCATTTTAATCAATGTTTTCGGTTACCACGGCATTTTTGTTGCTTTTGAAGTATAACGAAATTCTTATTACAAATCACCTTTTTCTTCTTTCCCCTTTATTTCTTTTAATCTTAATTTTTTTTATTCAAAAATTACTCACTACACTTTAAGTTTCCCAAGACATATAGTGAGTTAAATGGATACAATCATCATAATCATAATTCTTCTCATTTTGAAATAATCCATACTAATATTATAAATGCGAAAGTCTGTCTGTCTGTCTTTCTGTCTGTCTATCTGTTACGCTTTCACTGCCAAACCGCTGAACGGATTTTGATTAAATTTGGCATGAATATGGTTGAAGACCAGGGGTCAAACATACACTACTTTTTGACGCAGGCAGAGCTGCGGAAAAAAGCTAGTAGATTATAAAACTCATACTGAGTTAGTTTCAATCATCCTATTGGATATTTAAATAAATTATAAATTAAGTGATAAACTCCACAACAGAAAACGCAACATTATTAAGCTTGGGCTCTCAGATTAACTTCCTCCACACAGCACCCCCCTAAATACAATAAGACACGTGTCAGACACAAGTCGTAACACGTGACGAGACATAAAACCATTCACTAGTCACGGTTGGATTAAATGTACTATTAATCATGTCTGATTTACTTGTACTATTGTGTAAGTACGGGTTTTTGTTGACTGGAAAAAGTAGAGCGAAAGGTCAGCATAGCGTCAATTCTCTTATTTTACATAGTGCACAATTGAATTGTTATTGGATCGCAATGACAAGTTTTGACGTTCCTGGTACCTTTTCTGTTACTAATTTTATAGACCAATGGTATTCCATTGGCATGCCATTGAACTGCAACTGGAAAATTTTGCTAATAAAAAAAACCCTCAAAATTACCACCTTTTTAATAATTGGTAGTACTGTGTTATTTTAATATTTAATTTTTTTCTACTATTACCATTTAGTTACGTTTTAGTTGCAATTAAATTGAGATTCAAAATTGTGTTAGCAGAATACCAATATTGAGCATAATAACGAAAATACATCGTAGGTAATTGAGTCCTAATTGAATATCAAATGCATGGTCTTATAAAGTTTATTAGCGGAATTGACACCCTGTTTTATCCACTAATGAAAAATACAGTTTGAAGATTACTCCTAATTTCCTTTAAAGACGGAAACCTAAGACTCCAAAGCGTAAGCTGACAACGTAACTAGGAATACACGCTAGGATGAGTTTGGTCACACTAGGTTACATGGTGACTCTGTAGTCACTTGTGTCTTAGTTTTACGGGACCACCTCTTGCGATTATTCTTTTGCATGTGTGTGTCTTTATTAATAGTTCTAACGTAAAGAACACACTCACACCCAAAACATATACCGCACCTCACCGCGCAGATTAAGGGTAAAAATTGAGGGCAAAATCATGCAAGGATGACATTTCGGCGCGCGGTCGCGACGGAGGTACGGAGGTACGCAGGTACGGTAAATAACCAACCCTACGAGTGACACTCACACATCACTCACATTAACGCGCATGCGAACGCGAGCGAATCGTAGTAGTTGTAATCTTGGCGCTGTTGTATGGAGTGTCCGGGGTATGCTCCTAGTCACCCCAATTCAATATCGAACATATGCGGAAGTGTGACATGTACAATCAAAGGCGAAATCCCAGTTGATACGATTATTTTTTAGCTATTTTTGGAGTCGGGTTTAAAAGCGTCGCCTTTTTTGCTATTCATTTTGGCGAGTTTTGAATCGCGTTTTGTGGATGAACATTTTATTGTTTGAGAGTTTGAAATATTTTGTGACATACAGTAAGCATTGAGAAAGAAACGTCATTTGACGTTCCTTTCTCAATGACAGTAAGTAAGTCGTTTTATCCGTTGACATGTAGACATTTTATGAGCTCTTGTCTGTGAATTCCTTTCACTTTTTTTCCTTACACGGCCGAAATATTATTAGTACTTTTACACTAAGTACCTTATTAGATAGGTGTTTATGTCTTATACGAGAATTATAGGTATAGGGGAAAGTAGGACATCCGTCCCCTTTTTACAACCATAACTTAAATTATCCGGTGTATGTTCAAACACTGACAGATTTTGTTTTATTGAGTATGCAAATTGTACAAATATTAGCTTGAAAAACAAAAACAAAGTTTGGAAAACCATGCTGCTGCAATGTGGAAAATAAAGAGAGAAGGAGACTTAAGAAGCGATGTATAGCAAAGATGTAAGAAGTTGATAAAACCATGGCAAGGAATCGAGAACTTCTAAACGAAAAGACATATAATTGTACAGACCACAGAAAATGGGAAAGGGTAAAGATGATGATGATTAAAAACCCAAACATGTATTTGCAACAAACACCATACCAAGCAAGCTTTTGTTAATTTATTTCACAACCGCTTCTTCTTCTTTCATGTGAATGACATAAAATCATATTAATTTGGTGAGTGAGACGCAATATCCACGGCCAAGTCAGAGACCACAGCCAAATCACAACACCTAACAACATAACTTAAAAGAATATAGAAGTATCAAAAGTACCTATGTCCTGCCTTAGGGGTCGAATTTGATATCGAAAACGTCATTTCTGTATCAAAAATTTTAGTTCCAACAAGAATCTACATACATCACCACAGTAAATCCACCAGAAAGTAATCTTCAGTTAATTTTCATCCTTATTTTTTACCATCGATAAAAATAATTTTCAATAATATTTTTATTTACTTACTAATAATATTATGATGTACAATTCAACAACATTATTATTTATTTAATTTATTGTACAAAATAAATTTGTATAGCACAATAGGCAAACATAATGTTAAAAGCAAGCTTGTAAAAGTCTACCTTTAAATTACTTACTCGCATATTATCATACTGTCTTCTATTTGTAACTTTTTGAAATAAACTAGCAATGTTTTCTTTTTTGAGCTTAGAAGTTGTATTATATATTATGTTTCCGTTCTAGTGCTCCCTGACAATTAATTTCTAGTTCATTTTTACATTATCAAGCAGTTTATTTTTTTTTATATTTTATAAGCGTTACTACAACAATTACTGATAAAATAATTTTACAACTCCCACAATTAAGCCAAAACGATTTTCATAAATATTTCACAAACACATCTGATCATTGTTTTCTTACTTACATGTGCATAAAGTGTGCTAAAGATTTACTAAAACACATAATAAAGGAGACTAATGGTTATCAAATGTGTGTAACTTATTGGTTAAATGTATTTTTATGAAATTATTCTACCTACTTCTTGTTTAAATGTCAACTTCAGTCATGAAATATAAAATGGGATGGTGTTTTTTGCTACTGGTATTGAAATTATATACTTTGGCACGCATAGGTAGTAAAGGTTCATAAATTATGAATGCTCCTAGATACAATCTCTGCAATGGGAATATTATTCTGCGATGGTATCTCCCACGCATGTTTTTCAAATTTTCGCTTACATTACATGTGTTTTTTTCATATCTGTCTCCTCGGAATATTCTTTGTGAATGCAATGAATTATATGCCTTGTTTTCATATCATGCCGTTGACTAAATTTATATAGGTACCTAAGCTGAACTCCAATTTTCTTCATCAAATGTAAGAAAATGCGGATAGTGTTTCCTAATCATAATTACTGTTAGTATTTTGTCATAATATATCAATTATGCCTAAAATATACGTAGGCCAGTGACGATTTGACCATTCATAAACTTTCTAATCCGATTGACTTAAAATTAGTGCGCAACCACTTCTGTGAATTTTTAGTAGTGATGCACTGGGGATCATCTACTTCTCGGCAATTAACAGCAGTTGTAGCGTATTTGGTTCATAAGATTTAAAATGGTGTCATATTATATTAATACCTATAGCCTAGTTACAGAATTATAAATAGTACTAATGTACAGAACGGGTACACACACCCTCTCATCCAAAACAGATACCGCACCTCGCCGCGCAAATCTATACTAATATTATAAAGCTGAAGAGTTTGTTTGTTTGTTTGAACGCGCTAATCTCAGGAACTACTGGTTCTAATTGAAAAATTCTTTTTGTGTTGGATAGATCATTTATCGAGGAAGGCTTTAGGCTATATAACATCACGTTGCGACTAAAAGGAGCGAAAAAACACCCGAAAATGTGGAAAAAAACGGGGAAAATTATTGATCTTTGAGGGCTTCCGTTGCGTGCGCTGCTAAAACCGTTCGAGATACCCAAAAAATATGTATGAAAGAATTATTCCTCTTTAAATTATCTAAAAAAATGTCCGCGACAGTATATGTCTATCTTTTAAGATTAACTCACAATAACCGTTTTTATGATAATCAAATTTGATCGGAATAAATGCATTATTACAAATTATTTGTCAGAGTTGTATCAACATAATAATATTAATCTTTATCCAAATAAATGTGTTAACTGTGAACAAAATTGTCTTTGACATCACCTTATTTCAATAAACATCTTATAAGATAATACAATTTAAAATAACTCTGAAACAAAATTCACACGCGCCGCATGATGAGCGCTCGCCCATGATTCCCAAAATAACTATTCCACGCGGACGAAGTCGCGGGCACAGCTAGTTAAGAATAAAAATCGAGATTAAAACAATGCAAGGATGACACTACGGCGCGCGGCCGCGACAGATAACTATCACGCAGATACGGTAAATAACCAACCCTACGAGTGACACTGAGTGACACACAAATTGACGCGCGTGCATACACGACTGAATCGTAGTAGTAACTCGGCGCTGTAGTATGGAGTGTCCGGGGTGTGGAAGAGTATAGCATTCTTTAATATTTGCTATACCTGTTTATAGATAGTATTTTGTATTCATCTCGATTATTAGTCAAAGCGCTTCACAGATTTGTCATGCAAAATTATTTACAAAGCTAGCGACGACATTAATAAAAACTGGTTAGGAAGACCATCGTTTTCATAAAAAATATGAATCTTTCTAGGGGTTTGTATACATACAAGTCTTGTTTGTATTTCTTTAGCCCACGCGACCCAACTCGCGGTTAACCGCCACTAACCGCCCCGCAAAAACACAAAAGGGGATAACAAGCTATAATTCATAGCTGTCAGACGTCTACTATGAAATTTTCGATTAATTATGATTTATGTATCGTCCGTTCCGGTTGTTTAGAAGTCCACAGTCATTATACGGGTTCGACGTTCGGCAATTAAATGTAGTTATTTTTGTGTTAATTAGTTTTAACTTGTGGGTTATGACTTAATTTTGTTTAATTAATTACAGAATTAAAATTATATAGAACTCGCACATGACTGACGTTTTCCAACTAGAAAACATGTTTCAAAAGATTTTAAACACCTATTTTAAACACACGAGTTGTTAAAGAGATACGAACACCACAAAAACTAATAAAAAAGGACAAGAACATAAAAATTAATAAATTATGTGACATCAAAGCAACATCAAAAAACGCTTTCGTGTAAAAAAAAGTCTTCGCTAATGGTCTGAAATGTCCTTAAATAACTTCAGTGTAGAATGATTTCTCGAACGATAAATTTCAAACTAAATAGGGGGACGTCCTTTTTTTACATACTGCTTCTGAAATAACAACCCTATTATTTTACAAACAAAGTCGATAATTGACAAAATTGTTTGTGGAGATGTGTTAATAATGTTGTTTTAGTTAATTTAAGTAATGACTTTTTATGTTTTTAATGTCTTCGGCAGAAGTTTTGAGGTTTACTTCTCTCTATTGAACATATTTTGAAGCATAGAATCTACATTGTTTCTAGAGCGGGCATTTTCTTTTTTTTTTAACATGACTAGGTAAGGAATCTAAATGTAACAACGTGAAATAACCAAGAGTACAACGTTTTATATGATTCATTCATTCATATGGAGTGGGTTATATGGCCAATCGACCTGGTACATCCTATATCAAAGTTTTTCGGAACCACCTTTCAGTCTATGACGTGTTTCCTTTAACGACTAACAAATGGTAGCCGGGAGCAATGACTAAACGTGTTAAGATGCAGATGATACCTATGATTTTTGCACAAATATATATATATATAAATTTATCATAAGGTTGCTTGAAAAATATTGATGTGTGTGTTAATGCCTCTTTTTGTGAAAAAAATATTTGGTATTCAAGTTATAGGTACTTTATTGGAATTTCATATGTAAATAAGTAAATTAATAAAGCTGAAGAAGAATTGTAAAAAAAAGGTACTTTATTCCTTTTTCAATGTAAGAAAGTGTATTTACCTATATAGTCTTTTGCTTTCAATATCTTTACTAGGCCTCTGATTATTTTTTTAAATTTATTGCACACTCTATAAATCCGAGAAACACCATTATACCTCTAGTACAAAGTTACCATAACAACCATTAGTTTTGATCATGCTTTCAAATGCACATATTTTGAAAAGTCTTGACTTAAATTTCCTTATTTTTAAGCCGTGAACAAATTAAACTAAGCCTATTTTATTGCAGCGGCTCATCATTATGTTCCTAAAGCATGTTATTTTTGTTCTTAAAATAGATTTTTCAATTTCATCCTGTTTTATGATAACCAACATCTGTTTATTTCTCATGTGTATATTTCCTCAGTTGCATCATTAAACTTTATACTTTTTGAAATATCATTGTTACCGAAAACAACGAAATATCATTTTAAATTGTATTATTTTAGCTGTTTGCCGTAGTTTTGTCCGCTTCAAAAAGTAGCGAACGTTTGACCGCGGGTTTTAAGCTATTACTTATTCATACCAAATTTCCTCAAAATCGGTTCAGAGGTTTCACTGTAAAAGTGTTACAAACAGACAGATGCATATATAATATTATTATGAATATAAGTATATTAAAGGGTACCTACCCCAAAAATTTAAGTACAATTTTATATAAAACTTTATCTTATTTTAAGTCTAAAAGATTATTCTTAAGATCAGTAACCGAATAGCTTTAAAACAGCAAATGAATTTCTATGTTTTGTTACACTCTGTCAACTAATATAAATAAATGGCAACACAGACGAACCAATCGTCTATTAAAATCTGAGTAATGTTGCCAGCTGTTGAATTTTCCTCACCACTGATTCTTAAACTACATCAAAGAACACATTGTCAATCAAAAATATCGTGTAATGACAAGAAATAGGAATTAATTTTCAATAACAGTTTACAGCCTAAAAATCCGTAGAGTCTTTATGCAAATTAAAATAATTTATTTTGTTTATGAGGTCATAACTCTGGCGTGAAATATTAGGTGCCTTTTAAATGTTTCTGATAACAAACTACCAATTTATTTTTTCAGCTGAAATAATTAATTTTAATTTAGCTTTGCATATTACCAGTTTGATGAAAGTGGTTTACAGAGCAAAATTAAAAGGTCAAATTAATGAAAAAATATACTGTCTAGCGTAAAATTACTCAAAACTTATATAGATTTATATATTTTTTACTTGTTATAAATAATTTGTTTGGGCAGTATTCGGCTGGTTTCTGGAATCATGTCAGCCTAAGAGGTTTCGAAAAACTCTACCACCACTAAAGAGTTAAACCTTACAAAATTTTATTTTATGTTACGTTTCTGGCTAGATATTTTATTTATTTTATTTTCCCGTAGGAGTAGGCAGAGACTACGGATTTTCATTTGCTACGATCCTACATTTATACCTTATTTATACCTTATACATTTTTTAATTTATATATTTATACAATTACAACATCTGTACTTAATTCTGTGTTAATGTTTAAAGAAAAAACATATCTACTTAAACTTAGTTTAGTAAATGCAACAGGTAGATAATTGTATTCTATTAGGTTACTGATATACATGTTTTGATTTGAAAAAAAAAATATATCTAAGAAGTGCTTAGCTGCAGTCAAGCAAAAATAGCATACACATCTCCACTACACTTCTATCCATCACACGTTATTAATGTGCACAGATGTTCAAACCGCTCGCTTCGTAGAATTCCTGTATGGTATTTGCAGATACATTGCAAAAAAAAGAAATAACCGGCCAAGTGCGAGTCGGACTCGCGCACCGAGGGTTCTGTACAAATCTGTATATAATACAAATAGGTATCGCGTTCACGAAGAACGGGGTAGTAAATTTAAAATTATTAAAAATATTTTTATTATACGATGTATAACTAAAAATTTACGGTTTTCGCAATTTTTCCTTTATTCGTGCTATAACACGTTGCTTCGTACCAAATTTTAAGATTCTGAGTTCACGGGAAGTACCCCGTAGGTTTTGATGCCCTTGCGAGTGTAAAAAATTTGCGGAATAAACGGCTGTATCTCCATGGGACAGTAGACCTAAATATTTGATATACATTCCAGCTTGATATCTTCACTTCCCGAGGAGAAAAAAAGGTCTTGACAGACAGACGGACGGACGGACAACAAAGGGCTCCGTTTTTTTCCTTTCGAGGTACGGAACCCAAAAAAGCAAGAAACCCGTAGAAGTCGGTATCACTTCCTGCTGTTTTACGTTTTATCATTGGTTAATTTCACATTTTTTATTTTTGTTTTTCTTCTATGTTCAATTATAAGTGTAGTACATATATTTGTTACACTTGCATAAATACTTAGCAAAAGTGGTATGAAATATCTTATGAATGCAAATACGCCAATAGCCCATATAGCTTGTTTCAGTTTATATATTTTCATAACATTCATATTACAGCTTATGGGCCGATGTATGGATGGGAAACCCCAGTTATATGCTCAGAGCCATGGGTAAGTTTTTAATCATTGTACTAAATTTGCACTGCTTACAAGTTACAACAATGAAGACACGGACAGTGACGATAATGATATACATACAATATCATCACGCCTGTTTCCCGTTGGGCTAGGCAGAGACTACGGATTTCCATTTGCTACGATCCTTACAGACTTCCCTCGCTTAGGGATAATAATATCCCGAGTATTTCAGTGACTGCCACAACCGATTAAAAGTATTGTAGTCAAATATTCACTTAATATTTATTGAACAGAAAAATATGAACTGTCACTATCAGGAACCAGTGCGAACATACTTGACCGGAAATGCCAATTCCAGTGATATTTTTAACCATTTTATTGTTAGATCTCAATGGAGCGACGTGCCAAATATTGTTATTTATAAGTATATCTGTATCACTTATGTAGTTATTATGTTAACTGCCTCCGTGGTCCAGTGGTTAAGGCGTTCGTCTTTGAGTTAGGTTCGGTCGTGAGTTCGATTCCCACGGGAAGCATACTTTGTTTAGTTGATTCGAGTTTAGTTAGGATTCTGCAGGCTTGAATCATCTGATTGTCTGATATCCATACTAATATCATAAATGTGAATGTCTGTTTGTCTGTTACGTTTTCACGGCCAAACCGCTGAACGGATTTTGATGAAATTTGGTATGAATATAGTTAAAGACCCGGGGTCAAACATAGGCTACTTTTTAACGCAGACGGAGCTGCGGGAAACAGCTAGTTAATGATAATTTCGTGATTCGGAATGCAAGTTAAGCCGTTGGTCCGACCCAGGTGCCATTAGGTGGTCCGCAAAGAAACCACGTCAGGCGGAAAGGTGGTTTCGAAAAAATCTGATACCAGGGAGTACAAGATCGAAAAAACCCAATCGATATGAATGATAACAGGTACATTTGTCAATACTTCAAACTCTAGTGATCAGCTAACAGAATTTCGTATGGAAGGAAGGTCGAAACAATTTTCTCGAAATTAACCAACAAAAGACAGATTGGCGAACAATCGCGCAGAAAAGGGAGGAGTGGAGAAGTCTTGTGTCGGAGGCCAAGTTTCGGGTCGCTAAGCCAATGCAGTAAGTAAGTAACTTACTTTAATTGAAGTGGTTAAGATACAAATTTTAAGATACAGATTACGTACAAAACATACTTTAAAAAAAGTCCTGTATTTATTTTTTTATCAGCTTTATCGACAATGACAGCCGCTGCTCTCTGGCTTTTGACGTAAAAAAGTATGCATCACATCCTGACCACTAATGCGTTCACTATATTATTCACACCCTGTTTCCAATTCCACAAACAAATCACCTATCCTGCTTGAAGGTATATCAAACCTCTTATTTCCTTAGGGATAAGAATTTTGTTTACTTTTTGGCAAACAGTCCAAAATTATTGCTACTTGGTGTTTATTTTTTTGAACATTTCTTTGCGGCCAACGAAAATAATTCTGTATCGAGTCGTACTTCTCAAAAATAGCACTAGCTGGGAAATGTTCATTACCAAATCACGATTGTTTGATTTTGTCTCCCATGCGAAACAGGATACTGTTGCAGTATTTTACATAGTGATATCATGTTGTGATTTGAAAAAACTTTTTTTAAACTCTGCAACAACGGATAAGAAGTACTAACGCGGCAGAAGTTTAGTAACATCACATAAAAAGAAAAGTATGTAATGAACGTAACGCGGACGAAGTCGCGGGCACAGCTAGTAGATAACAAGCTCCTAATAATGAATAAATTAATAGATCAACTTTATCTCTACCTCTGTTTAAATTTACATTTATTTTGTTATCTTAGAAAGAACGTGTCATCATCATCCTAGCGTGTATTCTTAGTTGCGTCGTCAGCTTACGCTTCGGAGCCTAGGGTACGCTGTAAGTCATGGATTTGGCGGAACTGGTAATTACAATGGAGCGACTGCCGTCAGACCTCCGTAACCCTTTTTACAGAGAAACCAGACCAACAGGAACATAACCTGAGGTGTGTTAGTGCCCAACACTGTCAGAATTTTTCAGGCTGCTCTAAAGCATAGGACACAGCCTCACGACTGCTATCTATCGATAACAACCGAGACCAATGGCTTAACGTGCCTTTCTAAGCACGGAGGAGCTCAAGATAGAAAATGCCACTAAAATGGCGACCAATCCAATAATGGTCGTGTCACATCGTCGCTTGACACGCGCATTCGCTACGGATACGCGGGTAGCGCTTGACCAACGAGCTCCACAAGAAAATCTTAGAAGAACGTGTCAGATTGCAATTAATTACTAAAAGATGAACAATATTGTTAGCGAACAATAAGCACTTATGTCTCACGTTAAGATCTAAGTAACAATAACGCCTTTTAGGCACAACAAAACATAGGTCATGACCTCAAAGTCAAGCGTGACTAGAAAAACGAATTTTTGAAGAATTGAAGCTAAAATGAAATTGTAATCTTAGGCACTCTTTTAGTTTTCTCGAATAGTTTCGTATTTCACTCTAAGCATCGCCTTACGTTTATATGCAGATTGCTTTTACAAATACATGAAACTTGTTAGGTTCGACAGCTTTCGTGATTGTTCGGCTCAATAGTTGGTGGTGGGATCCGCAAGCAATAGACGAATCCAAGCTTATACAGGTTTTGTTTGCCTTATTTTTTGGGGATAAATAGATATGATGAGTTTAGTCTCTTTCTCTCTTATCGATATTCAACGTGAGAAAACGAGAGAAAACATATTTTTAGCTAACATGCGTTTTATTAATGTTACAACATCCGATTTCTAATGTTATCGACGAAGCCTTTAAGATGCTACATCACTATATGAGGAGTTTATATTTTCAAAAGAAATGCACTTTTTATGACATTGAAGGAAGAGTATTGAAGAATATTGTATAGCATTGTGATGTACCTATGTACCTATTAAGTATGATAAAAACTTCGTAGTTACAAGCACTTACCAAATTATTTTGCGTGCTTCCGCCACCAGTTAGTTCATGCAAACTATTGCCGGCCGGCACCCACCCACTACTGTTAGTCCCAACATTAGTTTGCACATGCGATACGTGTTTCGCCTCGCGCAACTTCCGCAAAGTAACGCCTGAATCAATTAAACTTCGTAGTTGTTACTGTTATTATTACGAAATCGTCAATAAAATTATTATCTTTAGCAATCCTATGCCGTTTCACAGAACCGTGATATTTTACAGTAAAAAACCTGATTCGACGCTTTTTAAAATATCATCTATATCAGGATTCGGAAACCTGTTTAAAATATTTAACCAGGTCATTTTAAAGCTCATAATTATTAAGGTTATATTTTCTGGCATGAAAAGTATAATGTCCTTTTGAATTAAATACTTCTGGGTATGTGTTTGCGTAATTTCAGAAATACTAGTTCAGTAGATAAAGAATGAAGAGTTTCGTTTTAAAAAATAAATGTATAGATGATAATCAATTTGGTATCATTATAAAGATTCTGAAATTTTCATTGATATATCACAAGTAAACATATAAAAATTAAAACTATCTTAACTAAAAAAAAACCTCTAACTCATTATAGATACCTACAGGTATGGTATATAAGTCAGTTGTGTCATGATTGAAGATCTACGGTGGGACCCTTAATCATGCCCACTTCTCTGCTTATACTGACTCAATTAGATAAAGCATACAATAGCTACGGTTTAGAGGGTTGGTGTGGGGTCTAAGGTATAAGCTTTTGGAATAAAACCTTATTTTAAAACTGATAAGGGATTCTTCTTTCTGTTATGCTTTCACGGCCAAACCGTTAAACGGATTTTGATGAAATTTGTTATAAATATAGTTTAAGATCCGGGGTAAACATAGGTCACTTTTTGACGCAGGCGGAGCTGCGGGAAACAGCTAGTAGGTATGTTTTATCTTAAAGTAACTTGTAATCAATTCAGCGTTTTGAAGGACGAGTTAAGACAGTGTAGCCCCAGGTCAGTCTTAAGTCAACCATTCCTGAAAATGCTAAACAAATGAAATCAACAATGAATTAAAGAGATATTGAGACTTTCATTTTTCAATTAATACCCTCTTATGACACTAATGCTAAACCTCTATTGTAGTATCTAGACGTATAATTTATGTGAATGGTACAATAATTTATTTATTCAAGTAGGTACACCAACAGCAAACATATATATCATTGATAATAATACATTTGAAGGTAAAACGGTTGATATGAGAGCCAATTACATTAAAGCAAACACATACAGAGACTTTTCATAAACTTAAATTTTCTTGTAACAATTAGCAAGGTAGGATGACAATTTGTGTTTTAGTTTCCCGAGAGAGTCACGGTCCCGAGAGAGTCAGGTCCAGATCTGGTAAAGCCTTGTTAAATTTGTTGTAAGCATTACATATACAGTTGAGGGTCGCATGACCGGCGACATTGGTTCTGCATACGGGAGTGGCAAAAGTACGAGTAATAGGCTGTCTCGGCAGTCTATATGGAGCAGTCAGGGAGAGTCAATAATGAGTATATCTATCTCTATATTATGATAATTGAAGCCCAATGGCTTCAAGGCTTAGTAATATTTTATGATTTGTAATCAGGTCAAGTGAACATCACAAAGGCAGCGTGATCACACTCCGATACGTCCAATAAACTCTCACAATGTAATCATGGTTATTCATATTGGCAACAAAAATATTTACTGTACCGTATTTTGATAACAAAACTATATATTATTATAGTAATTTGTTATCATTTAGCGTTTTGATGGACGAGTTCATGAAATGTTATCTTCGTAACTCAGTGTTGACAGTGTCATCTTCGTGGCCCCATTATCAAAGCCCCAGCTTTTTATGGTAAATTTGTGGATATCAATTTATGACCGACGGCCAGCCTGAAGTCAAGTATCCTTGAAAATACTGAACAGAATCCGTCATCAATTAGTGAGATGTTGAGACTTCCATTTGTCATTTATAACAACCATTAACAGTATCGTTTAAGCCATAAATCTTTTGACTTGTACCCAACCATAAGAATCCTCAACAGCCCCTGACCAATCAGGTCAAGTGAACATCACAAAGGCAGCGTGATCACACTCCGATACGTTACTCAATCCACTCTCACAATGTAATCATGGCTATTAATATTGGCCACAAATATTTGTTGGGCTGTATTTTGATTCCAAGCCCTATTTGCTACCTACTCCCTTAAGTAATTATTTCAAGATTATTTAAAATATCAATGTATTGTTTGTTTATTTAAAACTCGGTTATAAAAAAACAGTTTTAGTCTAACAGAGAGTAATTTTAATACTATTTGAACCTGAATTTGACACCTGCCAATACCACAGGTAGCACGGGCGCATCACAATTTAATATGTCTTTATTGCCCACATCTATTTGTGTAAAAAATATCGTTGAAATATAAAAATTAATGATTTTTTTTCAACTGTTTGTAAACCCTAATAAAGATATTTTAAAAATCAATCATCAAACTAAGAAACCTAGTCCTATAGCCTCTAAATACCCCTGTGGGAAATAACCGCGTGACGATATGTAAAATCAAATAATTATCCCAAAGAAGAATTTTCTGCTGCACTCGAGTCGTTAATGACACTTTAAGCAAAGTTTTCAAACTCAAGTAATTCTTCGTTAGAGGGAGAATTTTTTCTGTGTTATATAATGTGTAAGTACATGAATAAATAAATAAATTTAAAATGAACAATATAGTGTAGTTTAAAAAAATCTTTATCCAAACCATATTTATTTTTTTTAGTTTGAAGAATTTGCTTCAGTAGACAATAACGAATCTATGTATTTTGTGTAATTATATTTTTTGAGGGTCATATCATTCACTATTCCACGCATACGACATAGAAATGAGCGTAGAAAACAACTTTGTTGAAACCAACAATAGGGGCAGTTAGGGCTACTTGAACCCGCTTACTGCCACTTGCATACCGTCAAAATTATATATATATCCACAACGGATGAACCTCAATTGATTTCTTATCTGAGGAAAGTTTTCCTACACTCAAAACAATAGGCTAGTTTCCAGGGTCAAAAGAAATAACATTAAAGGTAGTCAGTCATTTAGGGAATCAAAATATACTGACGTATTTTTTCTTTTGTCAATTGAGCGATAAATTATAAAGATATAACGCTTCAAAGTTTAGGAGTGGGGGCTCGTGACGTCATATGTTGCGAAAAAGTGTAGCACACTGTGACGTCACACGGAACTTTAACGCGCCATCTTTACCATTCTTTGTTTAATTTTTAAAAGAAAAAATACGTCTCCAATATTTTTTGATAATCTAACTGATGGATTAATTATATTTTTTTAGGAAACTAGCCTAAAATTTAAAATGTACGTCGTCAAACAGAAAAGAATTTGTAATCGGCAATATGTTAGGTAATTATTTTGTACAAGTGAAATTAAGCTAAAGATACATAAATATCATCACGCCTGTTTCCTGTAAGACTGAGACTACCAATTTCCATTTGCTACGATCCTTACAGACCTCATTTGCTTCATTTACGCTCATCACTCTCTTCACACACGCTCGTCGATTACGGGTACTCCTAACATCTCCCTTTTTTGGGATGTCTGCGATTTGGTCGCAGTATGTTCTCTGAGGTCGACCCTTGCCGACATTTTATGTTACATTAAACCACAGATTACAGAATATATGCTGTACAGACATTCAATCGCCATACATTGAAACGCGCCAACTTTCTTGGGAACTCCTGGTTAATCTCCATACACAGTCATTGCCATCTATCGAAAATATAAGAAACTACAAATTAAGAGTTATAACTTTTGAAATACAGCACTTAATCAACTTGTTATTTAATTTAAGTACGTAAAAATAGTGTTTTAAAAAGTCAGTTTCTTTTTTCGCCAAAAATGAGCGATACCAGTACTTTATTATATATTTTTCTTTTTGAAGCGCCATCGTACATCAAATAACGGAACCAATTCTTTTTATAAGCCAATGGGATCCCATGATTTAACTATAAAACTTGTATCTTTCCTCTTTGCGATACTATTAATGAAAAAACGAGGTGAAACACGTACCTATATGTAACAAACGAGAGTTAAGAGTAATTTAATCATACTTGTAGTGACTTAAAATATTTGAAAAATTATTTTCGTATTTATTATCCTGATTATTGAAAAGATATCGCAAAGTATATCTAGTCCAGGTCAAATTCGTCACTATTCAAACAAAAACACGACCAAAATTCGTCTCCCAAAAGACTTATAAACACTTGCTTTAAGCGAATATACCGAGAAATCGTCATTTTATTTTTTTACGACAGACATCAAACACGAAGTTACCTCAGCATAAAGTATTTGACCTACATGTTGCGAGTTTTCTTGAAAAATGCCCGCAACGCTTAAGCCCGAAATGTAAACAGCAACGGTATTTTTTTTTCTTGTAAGTTGTAAAAGTATGTTTCTTTTTAATAAAATCATATCATTTAATTTCTTACCTTTTCGCGATTGTTTTATGACATCACAAACTTATTCTGCCTGCGATCTTGAATACTGCAAAGTGTTTGAGACGAAAGTGTAAATAGATAAGCAACGCGATTAAAACCGTATTAAAATAGTTTTTTTTTCTTTTTTTTTCCTTTAAGCAATGTTTTTTTTACTTCTTAATATATATATAGAGAGAGGACGGAGAAGGCAGTCGATCCATTGTAATAACCAGTGCCGCCAAATCGAGGACCATGACTAACAGCGTACCCTAGACTCCGAAGCTTAAGCCGACGACGCAATTAGGAATACACGCTAGGATGATGATGAGAGAGGATGGAGGAGGAGTGGATTAAGGTTGCGATGGAGCGATGACAGGAAGAAATTTAACAGAAGATGGGAGACAGTAGCTGTAGTGCGGGATGAGTGGATGAGAATGGGAAAACCTTTGCCCAGCAGCGGGACAGTACAAGTTAATTTTAAAAAAAACTTATTTTTATATTAAGCTTAATTCTCACCTAGAACAGTTTCATCTACTCAGTAGTTAGATCTCTATAGATCATTTAAATTTTTATCTTAAAATATATGTACAACTAACAAATAGCGACTATCATTCAACATTATAAAATTTTTTGAACATCATAAATTATTTCGTCCAATCATTGAATTATCAAAAAATTTAACAATGAATCGAAATTTTGTTAGTAAACACTTTATGTAACAGACAAAAGCCACAAATTAGAAAAAAACCTAAAAAGTTTGATTGAAATAGTTTTCTATGAAAGCTCTGAAACTCTGAAAGTTCAGCAACAGTTCGTCGATAAAGTTCAATTGTGTAAATGGCTTTGTAAAAATGTATTATTTATTACAAACATACATACGTTCATATATATCATCACGCAAGTTTCCCGTGGTAGGAAGAGAATTGTTACTTGCTTGTTTAGGTAATATCCATACTCATAACATTATACTTAAGTACGAAAGTCTGTCTGTTACGCTTTCACAGCCAAACCGCTTAGCGGTTCTTCAACTATATTCATACCAAATTCCATAGAAATCCGTTTAGCGTAGAGGAGAGTTTAGCCGTTCAGGTTTGGCCGTAAAATCGTTACAGACAGACAGACTTTCGCACATATAATATTAAATGGAGGTATGGATGTCCAATAATTGTAAAAGCATGTGCAAATAGTTCAAATTACAATTGATATAAAAAATTAAACCCTTCTCCAATATTTTTGCTCGTCGACGCAAAATAAAATTACCTCTACCATCCAAAACTGTATTCAATTCAAACGAATGGCCAAAAATATAGCAAATTTCAGTTCGGTAAAAGATTAAAATCCCCCACCGGCCTGTTATCTCTATGAAAATGCTTTCAGTTGATTGTATTGGAAAGAGTTCATATCACAACTGGTGAAACAAAAGTGGAACAATCGTTAATATCGATTCGTATATTATAAGGATCACTTTTATTTTTCTAAATCACTGTGCAATACATCCATACTAATATTATAAATGCGAAAGTATGTCTGTCTGTCTTTCTGTCTATTACGCTTTCACAGCCAAACCGCTGAACGGATTTTGATGAAATTTGGTGTGAATATAGTTGAAGACCCGGGGTCAAATATAGGCTACTTTTTGACGCAGTCGGAGCTGCGGGAAAACGCTAGTATTTCATAATTGCACAAAGAAAAAGGATGCACAAAAAGCGAACTTATCGTCTACGCAAACTCTACAAAATAAAGAAACTAAGGTTAATAGTCTATAGTGCATCCGGCAAGAAGGGTTATGGACTTCTAAGGGTAAATCAGCATGATCAGGAATTAAGGTCATAAATAGCTTAATTTAATAGTAATTGTTACAATCCATACTTCCATACTAATATTATAAATGCGAAAGTCTGTCTGTCTGTCTGTCTGTTACGCTTTCACGGCCAAACCGCTGAACGGATTTTGATGAAATTTGGTATGCATATAGTTGAAGATCCGAGGTCAAACAAAGGCTACTTTTTGACGCAGGCGGAGCTGCGGAAAACAGCTAGTTTACTATATACATTTTAATATTTGAATACACTATTTGAATATATTATCTTATTAATTAATCCTAGACGTAATAAGTAGGTACTTACTTTTAAGGTCATAAATAATGCAGTAATAATTTAAGCCTAAGGGCAGATTTCACCAACATCGTTCTTAACCAAGAGTACCAAAAAATGTATGGTGGATATTTTTATTTTATAGACAGAGTCCTTGTACCAGAATAATACGTGGATTAACAGTATATTATCGGGTTAACTGTGAGGTGAAATGTTACTTCATTATACGAGAGTAAAATGCGTCATTATCCTTGGAATAAAACTTATGCGACTTTGGTGAATCAGCCCTAAATGGGCAAGCAAGGCCTGAAATAAAGATATTGTTTTTAGTTATACATTAGATAATACATTCACATACATTCTTTGTAATAAAGTTTAAATATTTAAATAACTAATAATATTTTTGGTTTATTTGGACACGTCAGTCACTTTTGTCAAAGGTCAAGAGGCGGTGAACTTGATTAACGAACCTGAAACATCATAAATTTAAGAGCTTGGCTCTTGTCAGTGGAGCTTTTTCCATTCTTCTGGATACTATAGATAACAGGAAAAAGGGATCCATGTAGACCAAGAAATAGCTACATGAAGCATATAAAGGAGAAAGTAAAGGTATCGTATCAGAAACTCAAACATATTATTTAATTAAAAAAAACAATATTTATTAAATTACTCATGTAACAATAGCAAGTATATGTATACAAATGTCAAACTTTGAAAACAGTCACTATTTTCTCATAGCCCTATAAGATTTTCATCTTATACCTAGTATAACCTCATGGTCATGCCATAGTTTCAACAAATTTCGTAAAAAAAAAGGTGAGAAAATATACTCGTAACAAAGTACAAGGTAGACTCATCGCAACGATGAAAATTTTCTTCAATAAACTTTTTTTTACAATTAATTAGAAACCGCCTTATAATGTTTATATCCTAGAAATTCCAGGATATTCCCGAAGCGCAAGATGTTCCGGAGTCGGTATTAACATTCCGTTGGGAGTTCGTCTGGAAGCTTTGTCCGTGATTTCAAATACACGGAATGGAAGCTTAAGGAAAGCTCAGGGGCTAATTAACCTGAACTCATAAAATGTACAAGCTAGTTTTGAGTTTAACATTTCTTTTTATTAAGATTTGTTAAATATAACTGACTACTGCAAGATAAGGGTGTTTTGCCCGCTTTTGGATGTATTTTTGTTAAAATAAATAAATCCTTATCCATACATATATAAATGTGAAAGTGTGTTTGTTTGTTTGTCCTTCTTTCACGTTAAAACGGAGCAACGGATTGATGTGATTTTTTGTGTGGAGATAGTTAGAGACCTGGAGAGTGACATAGACTACTTTTTTCCGTGACACAAAAGGAATTCCACGCGGGAGATGCCGCGGGCACAGCTAGTATAAATTATAGGGACAAACCACACAGATTAGTTCGAGGCTCAACGATAGTATATTTTGTAACAAACACACATATAAATAAACATTTAAGACCCTGGCCCATCAGAAAACCGTCGTTTTCTATCTTGACCTGGCCGGGTATCGAACACGGGACTTCTTGAGTAGCGTGCAGGTATGTTAACCATTGCTCCACAGAAATTGTCAGAATAGATTAGGATAGAAAAAGTATAGATGGCTGAGAGGAAGGATGGTAATATTTTTTTTAGTGTCTCTTTTTTTTTAACTTCACCTTCCTACTTATATCAGAATCAGAATCATTATGTTTTTGCTAGTATATAATATTTATTTTGTATAAATAAGTATCAGTTAGTACTTACATTTGTGTCTTGTTACCAACACAAACAAACAAACACATTTTTACAAATCAACCATTTAACAGAATCGAACCACTAAAACCCAATGAAAACAACTGTTCGCCGGACTTTCAGACTTTCAGAGCTTCATAGAAAACTATTTTAATCAAGCATTTTAGCTATTTTTGCAAATTGTGGCTGTTGTATGTGATTGAAGAGTAATTTGGGTATTTTTGAGACAATTTTTCATTCATTCATCTTTATCTCACTTTTAAAAACTACATACAGGCAAATTAAAATTAATCCATACTAATATCATAAATGCGAAAGTCTGTATGTATGTGTATGGATTTTGATGAAATTTGTTATGAATATAGTTGATGATCCGGGGTCAAACATAGGCGACTTTTTGACGCAGGCGGAACATAGGGGAACGGCTAGTTCTATTATATCCTGTGAGGTTCTAACAGTTAGACAATTATTTGTTTTAAACATAGTCTTCAAGCAGCCAGCCAATTTCCATATCGAAATGATCATATTAACAAAAGACGGAAAGATATTAACAAGCACTTACCAAATAATTTTGCGTGCTTCCGCCACCAGTTAGTTCACGCAAACTATTGCCGGCCGGCACCCACCCACTACTGTTAGTCCCAACATGCCCACCACCATTAGTTAGTTGTAAGAATTTGGTAAGTGCTTATAACTTTAACTTCCACAAAGTAACGTCTGAATCAATTAAATATCGGAAAGATATTGTTTGCCCTCCAAATTCGGCAACAAAACACTCCTTCTCACATAGATTTTTTTTCTTCCTTGGCCTTCTTTACAAATGTCAATTTGATGGTGTTACCAACGACAACTTAAAAGCTTCGAAGTATAGATTTTTCTTCTGTTTTTATGATTTTTCGTACGATAAATGATAAGGCTACACTAGCAGAAACTTTTTTTCCATAGTACCTTACAGTATAATTTAATTCTGCCAATGCTTGTGAAAACAAAGTAGCAGTTAGAACATTATCTGACTCAGGCACGCTCACAGCTCCGGTTGAAAAGTAAATTTAACATTTAATTGTCCTGAAAACCGCACTGGAGTGAATTTTCAATTTCATTAGTTTACTTTGGTTTTACATTAATAAAAGTTGTAATTACTGTTCGTTGAGAAATCCTAATATTTGCAAAGGAAATGGTTGTAAATTGATGTGCTATTTCGTTATCATCTTCAAGCGATCCGGTTTATGTCAGATTAATGCATATTATTAAAAATATATATATATATTCAGGCATTACTTTTTGGTAGTTAAAGTGACAGGGTTTTACCAAATTATTTTGCGTGTTTATGCAGACTATTGCCGGCCGGCACCCACCCACTACTGTACGTCCCAATATGTCCGCACTATTAGTTTGCACATCGAAACACGTCGTCATTTAAACGTCGAAATATAAACAGCTTGGTCAAGTGTCTGAGGATGTCTCGTGAAAAGGCGAAACACGTGTCGCTGTGCAAACTATCTTAGGACTAATGGTAGTGGGTATGTGCGAGTAGGAATGTATGAGGCGGAAGCACGCAAAATAATTTGGTAAGTGCTTGTAATCTTAAATACCGCAAAATAACGCCTTAAAAACGTAACACAATTTTTTGTTGGTACACATAACGATAGTTGTTGATATTTCAGTATTTTTTCACCAGATACTTACGAGAAAATTAAATAACATACGATTAAAATAAGATACATATATCGAGGAGAGTTCACACTAAATACTTTAAAAACAAAACTAGACTGCAAAAAACATTGCGACAAATAATTGCGGAGCGTGCAAGTCTAAGTGTGGAATTACCTGCTCTAAATAAAAACGTGAAATAGAAAATATACAGTATTTTCAGCTTAATATTCGTTTCGTATGCATTCTAAATGAACGTTGAAATATACGGAATGACGAGCTTTTAAAACGATTCAGAGTGTTCAGCCACTTAATTATTTATTCCCATTGGTCTGTCTTGCTATTAGATAGTTTCATTGCAGATATCCTATCGTAGATCTGTCGTAAAAATCGCGGACATCTTGAAAAATGGAGATTTAAATTTTAAGATCGTAATCTGTAATCGACGAGCGTTTATGATGAGAGCAATGAGCGTGGAGGAACCTAGTCATGGAGTGATTACATACAGGAGATGCCATAATAAGCGTTTTGTAAGAAAGTGTTTGTGAGGTTAAACGGGGCGGAAGGCAGACGTGCGGGGTACTTGGTTTCGGCCGACGCTCCAATCATGGAGCACGAGCAATGACAAGCTCCGCCCACTTTTGTGTCGGCGGGGCGCCAATGATCATATCACTGCGCCATTTCAAACGGCATCTCCTCTTCGTAATTACTCCATGAACCTAGTTTATGTATTGTTATTGATACTATTGTTAATTTGATTCCGGGTTGAGTGGAGCTCGATAGCCGAGCGCCGACGCGTAGCAAGTGTGTGTGTCAAGCGACCCGTATTGGATTGGTCGCCATTTAGTGGCATTTTCTATCTCGAGCTTCGTGCTTCCGAAGGCACGTTAAGTTGTTGGTCCCGGTTGTCATTGAAAGATTGTAGTCGTTAAGCTGTGTCAGATGCCTTCGCACGGCCTAAAAAAATCTGACAGTGTTGGCTACTAACACACCTCGGGTCATGTTCCTGTTGGTCTGGTTTCCCTGTAAAAAAGGTTACAGAGATCAGACGGCAATCGCTTCATTGTAATAACCAGTGCCGCCAAATCTAGGACCATGAATTACAGCGTACTCAGGCTCTGACGCGTAAGCTAGGCAAACACGCTCGGACGAAGAAGTATTGTTGAGTTGGTATCCCATAACTTAAGTTTCTAACTAACTTTGGAACAATCTCTCTGACCAGTCAAAGTATTATTTTTTTTTGAAGCCAGTGGAAAAATCGTTAGGACTTAATTGTGAATGACTAGTTATAAAATTTATTATCGATAAAATTTTAGTGTTCGCCATTCACAAAAGGCTGTATTTTGGCATTTTATTTGAAACCGAACCCATTTTTCAGGTAGTTAATTAAGCATAACATGGCTACGGGTGATTGAACACGAAACTGCTTTAAATATCCATTTATTGTCATTATTAAATGAATACCAATTTAAAATATTGGTACTGAGTAGATACACTTGCTTTCGCCCGCGGCTTAGCTTATGTATTTAAATCCAGTAGCAAAGGACATTGCCACTCTCCATTGTGCTATTTACACCTTTATCTTTGTAACGAGTATCAGAGGCGGGATTTTTGATTTATTTTGTCTGTAATTATCTTTTCCAAAACTATCAAAATCTTTTCAGAAAAGATGGAGTTATGCGGTAAAAACATAAAAAAAAAACATTCAATCCAATAAATAAATTTTTGAATTTTAAAAATCGTTTGAAAAATTCTTTTTTATATGAAAAAAGACAAGAGTTCTTAATTTATTTATTAAAACTTTATGCTATATTAAAACTGTTCCATAAGTTCAAATACTTTTTCGTCGTCGACCATTAGGAAAAAAAAACTGTTTTAGGCAGCTGTTAAACTGTTAAGCTACCGTATATGGCACATATTTTAATTTCTGTCTTTTTATCCGTCTACAGCAAATCCAAAAAAGAGGGTATTAATGTTCTGAAACAAATAAACCACGCAATATATTTGCTATGAAATAGCACACGGGAGATATATCCCGCTAGTGTATACTGAAAAAGAAAAATTACACTTTCCTGGAGCGTAGGTAATATAGCACTTTGACATAAAATATTTAGATTACAGAAAAATACTATTATAAGTGGTTAGAGACCGAAAATCAGGTTAAAATTACAAGCACTTACCAAATTATTTTGCGTGCTTAACTTTATTTTATTTTTATTTGTAACTTTAACTTTCTCAAAGTAACGCCTGAATCAATAAAACAGGTTAAAATTATTGACTAGCACATTTTACAGCATTTCAGGTTCCACTCAACTAGTATCAACCCAAATATACGTTAATAACTAGGTATTCGGTACCCTCAAATCGATCTCAAATATTTTTTTGCTATTCTACTAAGGATAGACCAACCACCAATTCACTCTTTGCGTTGGGACCATAATTACAGTTGGCTCTTTTGTTTCCTTGTAGTTCTTTATAATGGATTTTGGATTTAAATACCACGGAAGATATTTATCTGTGAAATACAGTATAACACAGAGTTCCCAAGGCAGGTGATATCAAAAAGTAAAAAAAATAAATAAATGCTGAATTACAGCTCATCTGGAGTGCAAAGGGTAGACTTATATGGTGATAATGATGATTGGCAATAATTACCAACTAATTGCCACAAAACAAAAAAAAAATATCACGTAGCACAAAATTATGTCGAATGGCGGTGATGAAGCGAACAATAAATAAAAGGTGTCACTTCTGTAAAACCTGTTATTCTCGAAATTGTACTTTGTAAAAAATGTACAACTTACACACTCATATATGTTTGTTTCGGGCTACATTGTATGTGTTGTTTGGTCGAGATTTTCAAGGGTCCTTGAGGAAAACGAGGAACATGATACCTACAAAGTGTAAGCAGTTACACTTCGGAATAATATTATAACGAAAAGTGTTTCTGAGACAAATAGCATAATATGTGTTATATTTATGTTGCGCCTGAATACTGTTATGTTTTATGACACTTTCTAACCGTTTAAAAAAGAATATGACTCTGTAGACTTTAAAGGAGCTATGAAATTAGTAATATTGGAGAGATGTTTTCTTGAGGTTCAGTCCGGTACGGACAAATAAAAATTTCAAGGGTACTTTCTGCAATGATGGTCTGGTTTCTCTAGCTTCGACTGTACAAATTAAAGAAGGGAAAAAATATGGAAAGAAAAAATAAGAAAATTGAGCCGAACAAAGAAAATATTAATAATATTTAAACCTTTTTAAACTTCTTGGTTTTAACAGTTATAAAAAATCAGTATCAGTAAATCAAAAACGTACTATACAGGAGACAACACTTAAATGCAGTAAAAGTATTCTTAAATAATGTTCTGAATCTATCCTTGTCAACGTCATAACATTAGAAGGAGACAGATTAGCATCGCATCTGGCTATATAAATCCCTTAATGACGACAACAGGTGCGTTCTGACACTGACAAAGGATTTAGTATTGCTCTCCGGCATCTGTTTAAGATTCCCTTCTAAATTATAATTTTATGATAATAAAAATCGGTTAAGACGAAGCGTTTAACGCGTCTTTAAATCGCAGCTAATAAACGCGACTTGTCCGTCCGTCTCATTTAATTATATCAGGTAAAGGTTGAACAGAGGCTCTTGAACATCTGCCTTCAAAGATTGATACAATACTTTAGTCACATAGCCTGAAAACTAAAAGTCAACCTGGCAAAGCCCATGGTCATTGGCAGAATGGACGGGAAGAGAGCCAGAGGACGAAGACCGATACGATGGTCTGACAAAATCAGGCAGCAGCTTTAACTTCCAGAACTCTAACACAATGAAAGGATATCTTCAAAAGATCTGAATGAATGAACACTTTATTGCACTAAGGTACTACGGATTTAGTCGAAAATCAGCTCCACTTTTTTCCATCATGTGCAAATACCAACCTTGAAGTTCGTATGTATTAAAGTAATAGAGTAAGTCTTTAAACAGACTCCGGACTCTGGTAGGCCGAAGCAAGGAAAACATGTTCAGGTTCAGGGGCTACTGCTCGGAGGTGGCCTGCCGGTGCGGTGACTCTCCCCAAACCATGACGCATCTCCTGTCCTGTCCTGCGTGCCCGGCCACCTGCACGCTCATGGACCTCTACGAAGCCACCGACAAGGCATTGTCGGAGTTTTGGTCCTCTGAAGTTTGATAACAGCCAGAGTCGACTCGCAAAGAAGAAGAAGATAGAGTAAAGAGTAATTGTTATTTTAGTGTATTTATTACCTATTTCTACTCAAAAGAAAAAAATACCTTCTAAAATTTGTAGAGTTGTATATAGTTTGAGTCGATTTTGACAAGGTCCGTTAGGGGACCTTCACCTTTTAAGTAAGTAAAAACTCTTTATTGCAGCAAAGAAAATACATCAAATATACAATTATTTTCTTGCATTTTCTCATTGCCTCGTATATATGTTAAGTAATCTGATATTTTGAGACCAGAATTGGACCATGTCTTTTTCCGGGAATCGAACTACGTCCTAATCAAATTGCATCTTAATGCTTCAGTCATCAACGTTCAGATAACAGAGAGTAGGTAGCATTACTAAATCATTTTGTATAATAAAGTATCTTGTAATAAATAAACCTTATACACAGCTGATAAAATTTGCACTTTACGCCATTGTCTCGATAAATAAATGATTGATTAGATTTTATTTTCGAAGTTTATTCTCTTTATTTATCATTTTTTGCGTCTATATTTTTTATCAAGTACACCGAACTTTGTGTATTAAAGATAGAAAAGATGAAGCAATCTAATTTAAGATTCAATTTGTTTTACTTACAAAGCCATATTATAAAGAAACTAGCTGTTTCCCGCAGCTCCGCCTGCCAGACAAAATTTCTTCAAAATCCGTTCAGCGGTTTGGCCGTGAAAGCGTAACAGACAGACAGACTTTCGCACTTATAATATTATATATACTAGTATAGAAGTATAGATATTTTTGTCTACAAGCATGTGGATTTCTCATAGTGATAATTCACTTTGTTAGAAACACGTTGTTCTGTATTTGTTGTAGCGGTTAAATCTAGTACTAGAATTGCATTAGGAATTGTGCAACGCTGCACGGGATAATCCTATTAATGAAACGTCCACCAGACATTTGAGTAACACATGTGCTTAGTTACACAGACTTTTATACAATAGACCATAGTATATTAAACTAATATGGTTTTATAGCGTTTATTACTTACTAGCTGTTTCCGCAGCTCCGCCTGTCTTTTACAATATTCATACCAAATTTCATTAAAATCCGTTTAGAGATTTGGCCGTGATAGCATTACAGGCAAACAGACAGATAGACAGACATACTTTCGCACTTTTCATATTAGTCCTTACTAATATGGAAAGTATGAATCCATACTAATATTATAAACGGTTACGCTTTCACGGCCAAACAACTGAACGGATTTTGATGAAATTTGGTATGAATATAGTTGAAGACCTGAGGTCAATCATAGGCTACTTTTACTACTGAAACCGCTAGTATTACATAAAAACTTTGACATGGTTGGCAGTAGGCTCAGCAAAATTCTTACAAATCTGCCAGTAGAAATAGTTTTTAATTCAACTACTGGTTGTATTTAAAATTCGTACACAAGGCTATGTAAATATTTTATGTATTAAATCTATTGAGCTGTAGCTCACCTCGTTAAGTTCATTTTAGTCTATGATGAAGCTCTATTCATTCTTCAAATGCCTGACTATTTAAGTAACCCTCTAGGGACTAGGCAATAACCCAATACTAGATCTTTCAACTTTATGTAAATCATATTGCTCGTTCATTTCGAATGCTTAAATTTATTTCGTCCTATTCTGCATTAACATAAAATTAATTGAAACAAAACAAAAAAGTACAAGTTGAAATTCCATCGAAATTGCAATATTTTGTTAAACATTTCCAGTTTTTGAATGTTATTTGTGTTTTGTAATACCAACAAAACATTGTGAGTGCTTACATTTTATAAAATCGGTGGCCAGCGGTTTCGGGTAAATATTTAATTTGGAAAGGAGATTATATTGTTTAGTTGATTGGTGTTCTCCATTGAAAACGAAAACTTGACAAAATTTTATTGTTAATTTGTATGGTCAATGTAAATTTGTAACATAAGGGATAACTGCTGCGTCTTTTGCTTTGATATATAAGTTAGCACTAGCTTTTACCCGTGGCTTAGCATTCCTATTAAAATCACACGAGAATAGTTAAAAAAAAAATGCTTTTAAACAAATTTAATTTGTGTAGCTTTTATCTACAAAAATAATTTATTGTTCACTATTCCAAACTCGAAACTTTCTGATAGACGAATTCGAATTTCGTCTTTTCTCCCACACATTTGTCTGTTTTATACAAATACGTCGAAAAAAGTAGGCTCGTACAATTTAATGGGCGACTCTTTCGGGTCAGCAAACAGCCTCAAAGTAGGCCTTATCAAATATTGACACCGAGTTCCTTTCCTTCTTTTTTGTCGTCTTGACTTGTCTAACATCGAAAACGGTTCAATGTTTAATGTTGTTAATGGCTAGTTTTTTTACAAATGGTTTTGGCTTTCATGTACCTAAGTGAAAATTAATTGGGTAAGAGTACAAAAATTAATGACAGTTTCTTTTATACTTTCCATATTGTTTAAAAAATAAAATTACAGGATTTAGAGCGTAGCGTATAATACCTTATACTTTCAACGTTTCAACCAAGTATGGAGCTCTATAAATGCTAAGCTGGTCATTCCGTGACCCACAGCCGTTGTAACACGGTTGAAACGTCAGAAATATAAAGGCACGTATTACGCACTTAATGTTGTAATTTTATGTTTTTAATATGCTGGTCGTTAGTTTTAAAGTTAATTCTATTCTTGCTTTCTAACATTTTATCCTACATGTCTACGCTACGCCTGTTTGCCTACTAAGATGTATATAAAAAAAAAAAAAAAAAAAAAACGGATCTCTAAAAACCACACAAATAAAAGGTAAGCAGGTAATAGCTCCTGTGCAATAGCCGGTTACAATGTTCAGTGACAAAGCACCTTAATGTGTGCCATCGATTTCCCCCTTGAATCACGGGAAGCACTTCGTAAAGAGAAACGGTAATTTTTCTTATTGCCGAGGAGTTATGAAGATTTCTTTAAATTGGAATAAAGGTGCTAATAGTGGCCTAAATTTCATACCTTTTTATTACCCGACTGCATCAAAAGGAGGGCTATGTTTTTCGAGAAAGTAGCTACTCGTATGTATGTATGTATGTATTCTTGTTTGACACGCTCTGATGATTTTGAGCGTGCATTTAAAATTGCGCTCAGGCAAGATGATGGGATCATTCTCTTAATTTACATAGTGCACAATCGTAATTAGATCGCAATGAAAACTTTTGACGTTTCTGGTATTCTGTTACTAATTTTAAGACCAATCGTGTTCCATTGGCATGCCATTGAACTGCAACTAGAAAATTTTGCTAATCAAAAAATCATCAATTCTTTCAACTTTTCGGTACTCTATTAGTTATTTTATTTAAATTTTTTCTACTTTTATCATACAAATACGTTTTAGTTACAAATAAATAGAGATTCAAAAATGTGTTAGCAGAATACCAATATTGAGCATATCAAAAATGCATCGTAATTGAGTCGTAATTGAATATCAGTTGCATGGTCTTTTAAAGTTTATTAGCGGAATTGACCCCCAGATGATTCAAGCCCGCAATAACCTTTTTTTTTTTTTTTTTTTTTTTGTTAACGGAGGGGAAATGCATTTACGCACAAAGTGTGGGACTCGCCGGGCTGCTAGTCAGCCCGGAATACCCACTAAAACCCCTCCGGCGTTTCCGCACCGGCTGTTGAGGGCGCCATGGGGTCGCGTTAGCATTCTACCACGACGCCCTCCAGCCATGGCCTTTCGGCCCCCTCATTTTGGCCTTTCGGCCCCCTCCCCAAATCGGGCAGTGGCCCATAAATGGACCACGCCCGTCCCCCAGACCCACATCCATTCGCCGTCTCATCATAGACGGCGGTGGAGTGGGCTGTTGGCAGAAATTGGCCGACAGTCAACAAGACCCCGACTACCAGGGAGTTATTAACTGTCGCCCAGGGTGCACCGTCCCGAGTCCCTTGTCAGCCCGCCCTCTCACCGGATCCTTGGGATCAAGTGAGAATGCAAAGCTTTCAAAGGACCGGGCACTCGAGGAGGTTCTCTGCCCTGCACCCCAAGCCCGCAATAACCTAATCGAACTGGAAACAACTATAAAAACAAAGTATGCTTCCTGTTGATTTTAAGACACCACATAGCAGCAAGATAAATAGATAGGTAGACATATACTTTATCGGACCAATCACAAAATTAAAAGAAATACGTTTAGCAAATTTAGACAAAGGCGGATTTATCGCTATTGCAATTAGCAGTTTGACTTTGAACTTAATAATTAAACTGAATGAAAACTTAGCTTAAGCAAACCTGTAAGTATGTAAGTTTAACATCTAAAATTATGCAGTGGGGTGTTTTTGACCCTGTCAGTTTAACACCTAAAAATTACAAATTATTTACCATTATTAATCAATTCACTAAGCAGAAATATAAAATTAATTTAACTTGGAAGTAATTTTCGTAGCTCCTAAATCGGAAATGTAAGGAAATGTCCTTATAATTTTGCTAAAACAAGAGGCGGGAATCGGTGAGAGTGAAGTGCGATTGAGTACCTTTCGACTTAAGTAAATATTCATACTTTAGGTATGTTTATGTTCTCCGAATAGATTTAAGCGTTCCGGTAGCTTTGCTATGAACATAATGAGGCACATTTTTTATTTAGATTGAGGAACTCGTTAATCGAACGCGACCTGCGAATGCGCGACGTGACGTCAAGCGACGACGTGACGCGACCACTATTGGATTGGTCGCCATTTAGTGGCATATGCTATCTTGAGCTCCTTCGTGCTTCGGAAGGCACGTTAAGCCGTTAGTCCCGGTTGTTGTCGATAGATAGCAGTCGTTAGGCTGTGTCAGATGCCTTAGAACAGCCTGAAAAATTCTGACAGTGTTGGCCACTAACACACCTCGGGTCATGTTCCTGTTGGTCTGGTTTCCCTGTAAAAAGGGTTACGGAGGACTATATCTCATGAACCGCGATAGTTGTAAGTAAAAATTTTCAAAGATGATGATAATGTATTTCTGTTGTGTTATAGCGATAACAACAAATATGTACTTAAAAAATAATAAAATAAATATAAGGGCGCTGCCATACTACAGCACAGACACATGATGATTTTTTTATGAATTTTTTATACATAATTTTAGCGAGTCCGACTTGCACTTGACATGGTTTTATTTATCATATTAAAATAAATTAAAGTGACATTTTGATGAAATCCTATCAAAACTGGCGCAAAAGCACAAGATAGATAACATTAAGTACTTACTTATTGCAAAAGCACCTTAATTAAGTCTTAATTAAGTTAAAGAACAGCTTTGTTATGAAATAGAAAGTTGGTAATTGCATGTAACATTGGATTGTTTCAACTCAAGTCTACTTCAAAAGTTTTATCGCCTTAGATAGATTTACCAAGTTGCGTCTAAGTATTTTACTCTGGCCATAGCGATGATAAGAGAAAAAATCCGGCCTTTTCACTGAAGACATTATCAGTGGCTTCATACATGTTGAAACAAATACGAGAATACAATAGAATAGAAAATAACTTTGTTGCCCACATGTAAGAAATCACAAAATTGAAATTACAACATTGTTTGCAATTTTATTTTAATACAATTAAGTAGGCAAACAGGCATATGGCTCACCTGATGGTAAGTGGTTACCGTAGCCTATGAACGCCTGCAACACCGGAGATGTCACGAGCGCAAAAGCGAGCAAAGGCGGACTTTTTGCTAAGCAATCTCTTCCAGCCATTCTTTGTGTAGTAAGACAACATGATGTAAGGGTGAGCCCAGTAGAATAGGAAAAAGATAAAAATTTGAAAAACGCTTGATTATTTTTCTGATTTTAGGAATTTGGTTTCTTATTATCTGAAAAAATATCAGATTTTAGGACCAGCCAATTAATTAAAAAATATGTATAACATTTTATTCTCCTTATCCTTATCGGCCTTAAGGCCGATTTTAAAGGCATACCTTTGCCACATCGGTGGACACACAAAAATTTAAAAAAAGTGTCAAAGTCAAACAATCAAAACGGCTAAATCAGCCGTCGATTATTCTTGACAGCCGTCAAGAATAGTCAAGATCGATTTTTCAGGAAAGATAAATGTAATTACTTTTTTTTAATTTAATGGTTGATCTTTAAATTCGGAACCTTATTCCCATCGCCAAAAAAATATTCAATAGTGTTTTTTTTTTTCATTTGTAAAATTTAAAATAATGTCTCCTATTTATATATGGGTCAACACAGATATAGGCACTTATGATTTGGGAACATGAGACAGTCGCTAATATGAAAAACATACAATACAAATTTGATACCCTAACGAGACAGATAGTGCTCCCTAACCTAACTCTTAAAACCATTAATAGTTTGATCCGTTCGTGCCACTACGAAAGGAACGTCATTTGTAGAAGTGACGTTCCTTTTCTCAATGGTGCGTACGTCTATCAACAGGCAAATCATACTTATATATATTTATGAACGTAGTTAACCCCCACATTGTCCGCTAGAGCCACTGTGTTTCCGTTCCCGTGCTGTCATTTAACTCTTGTCTCTATCTAGCCCTATTCGCGTATACGCTGTGACTTTATTTCAATTGTTTATTAAGACAATCCGCAGCGTTGGACATCCGCTGATCAGATGGTCAGATGACCTAATAAAGATGGCAGGCGGTCGCAGGGTACAGGCCGCTTCCAACCGGTTATTTTAAAAATAGTTAGGAGAGCCCTATGCTCAGTAGTGGACTAACTGCAGCTGAATGATGATGAATCCGATAATATATTACTTATTCCGTGGTACGGTATACAAATCAGGTCCTGGAGTAAGATTGATTCTCAAATATATTAGCCAGAGTCGATCGCTAGGTAAGGACTGAATACTTTGATGGAATAGACTCGCTAGAAATACTGTTCAAGTGCGAGTCTAACTCAAATAAGAAACGGACGACGTACAGACGGACGGACATCGAAGTCTTAGTAAAACTTTTGGCTACTGTGCCCATAAAAAAGAAGAACACATGTTTGCAAAGGTTGCGTCGATTTGATTGATTGATTGAAGATAAGAAAATCCTGGTGTCAATGTCAATTGATGCCGTGATTAAATAGTTTACCTGTCAGCCTGTCACGTGATTCCACCGGTTAATGGATCAGCGTATAGAGCATAGTTTATCTTGTTTTTAATTTAGTTATCAGACAAAAATAAAGGTTTTGTGAGAGTTTGATGAACTAAAGAAATTTTTGACTCCAAAGTTTAATGATTGATAATGACAGTTTTTTTATGTGACGAAATTCTATAACTAATTAATTACATTTTAAAATTGCTAGTAAAATCTGAAAGATAGTTTCTAAGCCAATATAAGGTAACAATAAAAAATCCACTGAAAAGAACTTCTTCAATTTCGGGAGTCCCTTGAAAATTCAGTCCTCGTGCTTATTACCGTTATTTATAATCAATCACAGGAGCATTACCATAGAAATTTTAATATCAAGAGGCAATTTGAAAGTCAATGGGTTCCGTATAATATCTCATTAATATTACCTACTTTCTTTTGTGGCGTAGATTTCAGATCTTGAAAAAAGTTGAGACAGAGCGACAGCTTCGAAGTATTTTGAAATAAGCGAAATTAAATGCTATTAATTCGAATTCTAACTGATTTTCGATACGAATTTAGACTCGATTGAAAACGTTGTGGTTATTAATTACCTATTGAATAAGCATATGCAATTTTAAATAATTACTGTTTTTTTTTCATAATTCATGATTCAAGTTGCCAATGCACCTTTCGAAATTATTTTGTTTACGTCCTAAAAAAAGCACTATCTATATGCTGAGATATATACACTGGACTATTAAGTCGACAGATTTAGTCCATTGCGAGATGAAAAATGGTCGATGTGTAAGGTTTTTAGTAGTTATCCGTATTCGGGAAATCTTGAATTCGACTTATCTCTAATGGCGCAATAATCAGCCCCTAGTACAATCAAAACGATTGATTTTATAACACAGACGCTAGCGACTGCGTTAGCAATTAAGTATGGCAAGTCTGTACAGGGCCTCTGGCGAATTGCAAGGTAACTAAGAAATTCTTAATAATCTAATATTCTTAAATAAAAATCTTAACGCTTAAAAACCTAACGCTGTCGCGCTACATGGTATCAATTGTCTTATTTTTCATAGTACACAATTGAATCGGCTGGAAAAAGATCTAAGTAATATCGGTGTCAGGAGCTGGAAACAGAAAGCTCAAAATCGAACAGTATAAAGAAATTTACTTGACCAGACCCAGACCCACACAGTGCTGTAGCGCCTTGATGATGATGACAATTGAATCGTAATTGGAGCGCTATGGCAACTTTTGACGTTTCTTGTATTCTGATACAAATTTTAAGACCAATCGCATTCCATTGACATACCATTGAACTGCAACTGGAAAATTTTGCTATGATCTCAATCATCAAAATCATCAACATTTTCAATAATCGATACTCTGTTATTAAGTTTTAGTTGCAATTAAATTGAGATTCAAAAATTGTGTTAGCAGAATACTAATATTGAGCATATCAAAAATGCATTGTAATTGAGTCGTAATTGAATATCAGTTGCATGGTCTTTAAAAGTTTATTAGCGGAATTTGCCCCCTGGAGTCTTAATGATGAAATAGGCAATTTCAATCCTGGTAGAGATGCGTCTTTATTTTTCTCGGCTTATATATTGAATACCATAAGTATTCAAGGTACCGTCGATTTCAGTTTGATTCAAAGTATTCAATATGAAATACACGAGACTTTACGTGTGCACGATTTAAAGGTAGATTCGGTTAGCACGATTTTATATTTATTCATAAATATTTTTTTTTTTTTCAAACACGATAATAATTTATTTAATTTTTCCGCATCCATAGTTATAACATATGGCTGTTTCATTATTTCAATTACAAATCAATTTGGCAAGCCGAAACAAAGGTCTGGTCAAAAATTACCTGTGCAAAATTTTATGTCTGCCAAATTGACATTGCACCATTCGCTTAGGAACTTTACAATACCACAAACATATGAGACTAATTTATTTTTTTATTGCACACATAATCTGACAGATAAAGTAGGTATAATACAAAAGGTATCACGTTGTCTGCGAGTTTAACTTTATATGGGGTGCTGATAAATTTACTTATGACAAAAAAGAAATATAGAAATTAAATGGTATTTATAAAAAATACTACTCATACGAGTATCATATCCTTTTTAATCATAGATCGACTAAATTTTATTAACAGAACTGCACCTTAATACGTTTCTAGAATTCCAAATGATCCTATATCAATTTGAGAGGGAATTTTCACATTACGCCCTGACACAAAAAGTTATCAATACTAATTCGTGTTCTTTTGACGAAAGCTTTGTAAGCAATTGTAAGAATTGGAGCTTTTCAAATTGTTACAAAAGTTTCGTTTTCCAAGTGCTTTTAGTAAAATGCTTTTCGCGTAAATTTGTATTGAAATGTTTTACATAAAAGCAAATTTATACAGAGGATTTTTTGTTTAAAGGACAGATTAGTGACAACTGTAGTAGGTGTTAGAAGAGAGGTAGGACATTTTGTAAGGAGTAGTCCGTCTGGGGCAGTACCTCCACCCTACAGAAGACCGCAGCCAAATAACACTGTGATGCAGTGTTGTGTTCCTGCTGGTGAGTAGGGTCGCCAGGCTCCAGAGGGGTCGCTGTGCTGATAGCGTACAGGTCGGCAACGCGCTCGTGACATCTCCGGTGTTGCAGACGTTCATAGACTACGGTAACCACTTACCATCAGGTGGGCCGTACGCCTATTTGCCTACGTAGTTGTATATAAAAAAAGGTTTATATATGTAAGTATATAAAAAAAGGTTTATATATGTAAATTTACACAATAAGGAAACCTAGCGCATTTTCTTTGCTGAAATAATAAGAAAATTACACTTTTTATAATAATATTGCTAATTACCCATCTTTTGACCTCGTGGGCCTTTATTCTTTAAATAAGGTACTAAACCAGCTTCCAAGCTAGTAGATTTCGATGAAGATTATTTGTTTTAATAATTGAGACCTCTAAGTCTGGAGATCTAATGATATTGCAGGGTATCACTAATTGCGGGCTAGTTATAAAATATTGTGTGTTCAGCAGTGGACTTGCTAATGATGACGGCGGTGAAAAGTTAAAACTCAATCCTAATCATTTTATTATTTTTAACTATTTTCTAAGCTACTATACAATAAGCTGATTATACAATACATGTCGGAAGATTTCCACGCTGTTATCCTTAATAGTGGCTTCATAACTTTATTTATAAACGCTTGCTTATATCTTCTATATAATGAATGCTGTCAGTATATAAATACATAGACGACGCAGATAGAAAAAAATATATTTTTAGCTACATCTCCGCCTAAATGACATCACTGAAGGAAGTAATACCTCAAGTTCTGACGGCTCCTCATAGTAGTGGAATGTGGTGATTGATAACTAAGTCGGTAGACTTTTTACATCATGATAGTAAACACACATGCTGTAACAAAGATATTTTCCCAGCAATTTATTAATAATAATAATTAAATAATAGCTTATGCATCTTGTCTTAATAGCTTATACAGCCAAATTGGTAGCAGAAAAAAGTGACGCAAGGCGATTGTGCAAGCCTTCGATAGTTTTCCTTTAAACTTTCCACCTACAGGACATCTCGTTTTTAACAGATTCATGAATCAAGTAAGGCTATACGTAGCCTTATCATAGGCCACATAAAAGTAAAAGTTGAATGCTGGTTTCGTGAAATGTCGGTAAACCTAACCTACCATATAGAATGACGAAATTAACTAACATAAATCAGAGAAGTTATCTTTTGAATGTTTATGGGTGCATTAAAGTGAGTACCTCTTTCATAATTGTTTGGGTAAGGCATGACATTTTTCTTTTTTTTTTGTCTTAGTATAATTCTAGTTTTTGTTACTACTTACAGAAAATCCTATTTTTTATCTAAACGTGTACCTCTATTTTATGGTAGTGTTGTATTTATGGGACATTAATCTACTTAATTCTGTACTTGCCTCTTTTATTCGTTTTATTTATAACACTTACTTAGGGTGGAGGGTTGATAACCTGAGATACAGGAGTAATCCTAGTTCAGGTGTCAATCCACCATATGAGTATAGCATAGAATATTCGAACATATTCTGTAACTTTTCTATAAAATTATATTTTTATTTGATGTGTGTGTACCGTATGGTGAGTAATAAACTTATTTTATTTTTTTATTTTAATTAACATAAATCTAATGAGGAAATTATTAAAACAGAGTTGAAAGACGTTCTTTGCTAGAAGCCCAAAATATGAAAAACTTCAAAAAAACTACGATTCGCATAGTTTATATTATCCCATTCCATATTCTCATCTCTTCACAAACTTTTCCTTGACATATCTAATCTACAACTATAAGTTATCTATCCAATATGTGTCAAGATACATAAGACGATGTCTATCCTCTCTTAAGTTTCCGCTTCGTTGGACCGAGGAATTACAGCTGCTGGTCCTGTCATTTTGTGTTTTATATATTCCCTTAGTATACCGTAGATGGAATGATCTGATTTTTATTTATTATTAATATTAGAGACCATAACTAAATTCGCTTTCAAAAGAAAAGTAATAATTCACCTCACTAGCTTATTATTACCCTAACCCATCGTCATCTTTTTTCGTTTTCATCTCTTCTTTTATATATGTTTATGTATGTATATGTGTAGGTATGAATACTGTATGTAAATCTATGTATGTTTATTTAGCAGTAGGTGTTTTATTTTTCTCTCGTTGTACTTTTAAGATAATTCGCGCCGCACTTAACTTTTCTGTTTTTCCTAATGGTTGACTGGGAGATAATGTTTTTAGCATTAAGTCCGCCAATTGTAAAAGTATTTTTTTTTACTTGTAATGTATTAAAGATTTATAAAATAAATAAATTATGTTTCCCGCTTGTTTCTGTGTTAACATGATGATTATTATAAAGATCCGTTTATTAGTTGTTAGATGTTCCTATTAATTGGCTTTGTTAATTACTATTTCTTGGATTGTTTCTTTTGTTATTCTATTATTCATCAATTTAGCGATAGATATTGTAAACTGTGTAATATTTATTGATTATGGTGTATTTTGTTTGTTTGATAACATAACATTACTTGAATGCGAAGTGGAGGTCGAAGTGGGGGCACATGAATAAAGATCTTATACAGGACCCCTCAGAGAAGTTACCTGGCTTCCAGTCGGATCTTAGAATCTAGATGTGATTAATCCGATTCTGTTCTAACCTGGGGAGAACAAACCATGACCTTTATAAATGGGGATTAAGGGAATCACCACAGTGCGATTGCGGAGCACCTCACCAGACCTTATCCCACGTGGTAAACGAATGCCCACTTCGCTGTTTTCCCTGAGGCATGACGGAATTGCACAACCTCACACCTGCCGCCGCAAGCTTGAGGAACCTTGATGTGGACGTATGATCCACGCATGGAGAACGCCATACGCAATATTGAGAACATGATATCAAAGAGTGTTGACGACTATATTATGCATAAAATATTTGTAATATATTACAGTACTACAATGTAACGACTTTGGAAATAACTTGTTCATATTCAAACGCCAACTCGAGGTATCTGCCAGGATGACAATAGAGTTTTTAATTGTTATGACTATCCATTATATATCAACTTATGACATCCAAACAAACCAATAGAAGGTAGTATCATTAAGTGACAATACACAAATAGGAGTACTTAAGTAATGATTCAACCCAGAATTTGAAGAAGACAAATGTGTTATACCAATACCCGATTCTTCGCCCTGTATTCTATGCCTATAAGTAGATGTCCTAAAGGTGAAAGTAAATCTTCACTTCGACGCTCCCCTGGGAATTTAGGGTCACATTTCGGTCAATTAATTCTTCCCGGGAAGTAACTCACGGACCCAGATCCCAAATTGTAAAATACTGTCGGCATAGATCTATGACGAAGGAACACTTTTTAAGTTACTTTACTTTTACAAACATTAAATTTATTTTGTTTAGTAATGAGCAAGTGTATGTATAGGCACCTGACACCGCCGAAAGACTATTCAAAACGCCCGCCGCTACTTAATTGCCACTGGGATAAATATTTATTTTACTCACACAACGACAAAGTATTGTTTTTAAAAACTATATTGATATACACGCATGTAAGTTGGTGACAGTATTAGCGGGACATACTTATACTTATCTAATTATCGGTATGAGTTCGTCTCGCTCACACTTTGCCAACTTATATGCCAGGTACTACCTTTAACCGTCACCGACTATTGCATTAATAATGCTCTGTGCGACTCTTGCAAACACTTTTTAAGTAGCCTAGACTAACGAGTACTAAAGGGAAATATCATTGTTTGTCGCTTTACTCCATTTCTTTTATTTGTGCTCTAATGCAGAAAAACCAATTGCAACTTCTCCTATAAATTAGACTGGCGCCGCTGAAGCGTTCTAATCGGGACTTTTGTTTATCCCTTTTTATAGTGCGGTCCAAACATAAAAATATCTTACTTAAGATATTTCGCTTTCAAAATTTCCTCTCAAAGATAAAAACTGATATTTAGATCTAACAATAACGGCCTTTAACTGTATGAACAATTAGCAGCTCCGCAGCTCCGCCTGCGTCAAAAAGTAGTCTATGTTTGACCCTGGGTCTTCAACTATATTCATACCAAATTTCATCAAAATCCGTTCAGCGGTTTGGCCGTGTAAGCGTAACAGACAGACAGACAGACTTTCGCATTTATAATATTAGTATGAATAGTACGGATAGAGGTCAATTTAAGGGTACTAAATACCTTTTTGCGTTATTACCGGTGGCCGCTTTAAAAATGTACGGAAGGAGAATAAGCTGATTATTTTAACCAGAGCTCTTTCAAGCTTCGTATAAGACATTAAGCAATTGATTCTAGCTGTTGCTGGACTGTTCAACCGAGGACTCCCTCTATGTCATGGTCCAACACATAAAGAAAAAAATACAAGACAAAAAGATAATTACCTTGGTATCCCTGGACATAGAGGGAGCCTTCGACAGCGCCTAGTGGCCCGCAATAAAATGTAGATTGGCAGAAACAAAATGTCCGTCAAACTTGCGCCTACTAGTCGACAGTTATTTGGCGGACAGGATTGTTCGAGTGAGATATGCGGGGGCGGAATGTGTCACTGGTACTACCAATGGTTGCGTACAAGGCTCCATAGGGGGCCCAACTTTCTGGAACTTGCTTCTGGACCCACTGCTTAAGGAACTGAATGATCGGGGCGACTACTGCCAAGCTTTTGCTGATGACGTGGTCCTTATATTCTCCGGCGACACAGGACAAGAAGTTCAGGGACGAGCAAACGGCGCTCTCGAACATGTTCGGAGGTGGGGAATCAAAAACAAGTTAAAGTTTGCACCATCTAAAACAAAAGCTATGGTGCTAACTAACAAAATCAAGTACGATTCCCCACACCTGAGCATGGGCGGGATATCCGTTGAGCTGTCCGAATAAATTAAAATATTGGGACTCACCCTTGACAGCAAGCTGACGTTCAAAAGCCATGTAGCAAATGTGTGCAGAAAAGCTTTAAACTTATATAAGCAGCTGTCAAGGGCTGCTAAAATTAGCTGGGGACTAGAGCCGGAGATTATAAGGACTAATAATACGGCGGTGGTCGAACCGATCATCATGTACGCATCGAGCGTTTGGGCTCCCGAAACTGGGAAGATCGCAGTCCAGAAGCAATTAAACTTGGTGCAGCGCGGGTTTGTCCAGAAAATCATCAGGGCATATCGCACCGTCTCCCTAAACTCCGCACTGTTGCTCGCTGGCCTGCTTCCCCTAGATATGAGAGTCAGGGAAGCTGCCAATTTTTACAAAGAAAAGAAAGGTATATCACAGCGAGTGGCAGGGGATCGAGAGATGGACGTGCCTGCTGAGTATTTGGACAAGCCACATCCGGCAGAGCAAACGGAGCTGAAATATATATGCCTGGAAAGCAGTGCTGAGATGAACCAGTACGACGATGTTGAGCTGAAAATCTTCACTGATGGCAGCAAATATGAAGGAAAAGTAAGCGCGGCTCTGAGCCTATGGGAAGGTCCAAATGAGACGGAAACCAAAAAGCTAAAACTGGACAGTCTGTGCACGGTTTACCAGGCAAAATTGCTCGCATTGTCGGAAGCGACTGGACGAGCCCTCCGGAGTGCGGCACTCAGTTGTAATATATACTGTGACTCTCGCGCCGCCCTTGATACAGTGGTAAGTAGCGTCTCCCTCCACAAACTAGCATTAACATCGCGTGTCAATATACACCAAGCACGAACACTGGGCAAAACAGTTAGACTGTTTTGGGTGAAGGCATATGCTGGACCGGAGGGAAACGAGAGAGCCGATGAACTGGCGAAGAGTGCCGCTCTCGGGAGGGTAAAGCCTCACTACGACAAGTGCCCGGTTTCATTTGTCAAGCGTCAGATCCGTTTGGAGACGATGGACGAGTGAAACCGGAGATATACAGAAGGAAATACAGCGGGCGTGACCAAGATTTACTTTCCGGATGTAAATGAAGCATACCGCATCACGCGAAAAATTAAAATATGTCCCATAGCAGTCCAGATTTTCACAGGCTACGGGCGGTTCTCCGAGTATTTGCATCGTTTCAAATGAAATCTATGTGCAAAGGCAAATCACCTGGTCATGATGGTCTCAGCATCGAACAACTAAAGAATGCTGGTTTTCATCTACCTCGAGTGTTGGCATTGTTATTTAATATGTGCTTGGTTCATTCTTACATGCCAATGGAAATGATGAAAACAATTGTGGTTCCAATAATTAAAAATAGAACTAGGGACATATCGGACAGGTCGAATTATAGGCCAATATCCCTGGCTACTGTTATTGCAAAGGTGTTTGATAGTGTGCTTAATTCTCATCTAGAAGTCATCCTTAAAATACATGCTGCACAGCACGGATTTAAGCGCGGGTTATCTACGGAGAGTGCGATACTGAGTTTAAAGCACACTGTCAAGTACTACTCGGACAGGAATACTCCTGTATACGCCTATTTCCTGGACTTATCGAAGGCTTTCGATCTTGTCTCGTATTACCTTATGTGGGATAAGTTAGAAAAATCTGGTTTGCCAAGAGATCTACTTGACATGTTTAAATACTGGTATGGGAATCAGATGAACGTCGTAAGATGGGCGGATGAGCTCTCTGAGCCATACAGAATGGAGTGCGGGGTGAGGCAAAGTGGACGGACCTCGCCCAACCTCTTCAGCCTGTATGTGAATGGGCTGATCGAGGAGCTCAGCAGCATGCGTATCGGTTGTCACATTGGTAATGTATGCGTTAATAACATTAGTTACGCAGATGATATGGTGCTGCTGGCTCCGTCGGTGAGCGCTCTCAGGAAACTCCTTAAAGTATGCGAGGCTTATGCAGGTTCGCATGGTCTCCTATATAATGTCACCAATAGTGAATATATGGTGTTTAAGGCTGGCAACAAGTGTCCAAAAGTCGTACCGCCAATAAAACTTCACGATTAACCTCTAAACAGAGTGAAACAATTTAAATACCTTGGGCACTTTGTAACCGAAGACCTAAAAGACGATGTGGATATGGAGAGGGAACGCAGGGCGCTGTCAGTTAGAGCAAACATGTTAGCCCGCAGATTCGCGAGATGTTCTACAGCAGTAAAAATAACGCTTTTCAAAACGTACTGTACCTCGCTTTACTCGAGTAGTCTGTGGGCGAACTTTACGAAGAAATCGTACAGCGCCTTGCGAGTCCAGTTCAATAACGCCTTCAGATCACTGTTAAAGCTGCCACGTTTTTGTAGTGCCTCGGCTATGTTTGCACTAGCAGAGGTGGATAGCTTTAGTACCATCCTGCGTAAAAAAGCGGCTTCGTTACTGCGCCGACTACGTGGCAGCGGTCACAGTGTCCTGAGGGAGATAGCCAACAGCGGGGACTGTACGTTTGTTAAAAATCTTATAAAAGTCACACTATCACTCGTAGAATATAAGTACTAACACAACTAGATCAAGTTATGGATCTTTAGTTGTCCGAAAATAAACATTTTTATTTTTATTTATTAAATGCAAGGAGAGCCCGGCGTGCCCTTGTGATCTTGCAAAATCGGAATCAGTGGTCCACGTTCTCTCCGAATATCCACTTTATGATAAGGAAAGATACGATGTGCAGACGGATTTGGAAACAGATATAAACATAAATAATATAAAAGAAATAATAAAAGACAAAATGAAGAGAAGTACATTTTTGGCCTATAGTATTAGAATAGCAAATAAAGTAATAAAAAGAAACAAATAAGTAGTCATAAAAAGTGGTAATAAAATAAATTAGACAAAAAGGAAAATATAGATAAAATTTAAAAACTTAAGATAAAGAGATTTATAGAGATTAAGGATAATAATGAAAAAGGATAGAAAAAGTCTCAGCCCATACATGCCAGGAACTACATGCTATTTATGGGGGGGGGGAAAAAAAACATCACCTCGGTCAGCATTAACATATATGTTTATAACATTTTTATTTCACTTGACCTTGGTATAATAGCCTTGCTGCGAAGACAATCACAAATAAATTATAATTTTTACCGCGCCGATTATCATAGAATAAAGGAAGAATTAAAACAGATTGATTAGCCGCGAAAGTTTTCAAACACTGACAATATTGATGGGATGACTGATGTGTTTTATTTGGAGATAAATAATATAATTGAAAAACATGTTCCTAAGCACCAATCTAGGTCACCTAAATATCCGCCCTGGTTTAATACCGCTCTTATTAGACTTTTTGCCGAAAAAGACAGAATAAGACGTAAATATCGTAAATATAAAAACCCTCGTGACGAGATTGAGTATAAAATCCTTCGAGATCGCTGTAACCGTCTTTCGCATGAATGTTATTCCAATTATATTAAAAAGACTGAAGACGCATTGCAAAACAATCCCAAGAAATTTTGGAAGTTTTTAAATGACAGACGTAAAAACTCAAATAATTTACCAGCTGCTATGAAATATAACGATACCATCAGCCATACGGGTAGCAATATGGCAGATCTGTTTGCAAAGCATTTCTCGTCAACTTTCTCAGTCCAAACTGGTCAACCCGTACAAGACCATATTTTCAATAGCAACAATGCTGAAAATGCGATGTCCGATTCACTCTTGAATGGAATTTGTTTTACAGAAAAAACTATAATTAAGGCCTTAAAGAGACTTGACCCGACAAAAGGATCTGGCCCGGACGAATTACCGCCAGCATTTGCGAAGATATGTGCAACGGAGCTTTCTTATCCCTTATTTATTATATTTAATCATTCTCTAGCAACTGGAGTATTTCCTTCTAAATGGAAGGAGGCTAGGATTGTTCCAGTACATAAAAAGGGTGACAAAGAAAACGTAATAAACTACAGACCTATTTCTATTTTAAGCATATTTTCTAAGCTATTCGAGTCCTTGGTTTGTGATGTCTTGACGCGTCATGTATCACCTCTTTTAAATCCAATGCAACATGGTTTCCGTCCTGGAAAGTCGGTATCTACAAATTTGGTTGCTTATTTATCATATTTGGCTGAGAAAGTGGATATGAGGACGCAAGTAGACGCTATATATATTGACTTTAGTAGCGCTTTTGACAAAGTAAGTCACTCTCTTCTCTTACGGAAAATGTTATCCTACGGTGTATGTGGCTCGTTGCATAAGTGGATGGCTTCTTACCTGGAGGCTAGGATTTCGACAGTAGTAACAAACGGTTACTCGTCAAAGCCTTATGTCGCTACATCAGGCGTCCCCCAGGGTTCGCATTTGGGTCCGATTTTGTTCCTGGTATTTATCAATGACATTGTTGACTGTATTCAACACAGTAAATATTCTCTATTTGCCGACGATATGAAAGTATACAAAACAGTATCTACATTGGAAGATAAGCAGATGCTGCAGGATGATATGGATCGTGTTTGTGACTGGTGTACCAAAAATGAAATGATAATAAATCCAAACAAATGCTTTCATATCAAGTTTACAAGAAATAAAAATAAGTTGAGATCCACATATACAGTCAATAGTGTAGTATTGGAGGAAGTGGAGCGAGTGCGAGACCTTGGTGTGACTTTGGACAGTAAGTTGAGCTTTGTCCCTCATTATGATGCTATTGTTACTAAGTCCTTTCAGATGCTAGGGTTCATCAAACGCAATACTAAAGATTTTAAAAATATTAAAACCTTAATTGTACTCTATAACGCCTTGGTTCGTAGTCACTTGGAATTTGCAAGTGTAGTATGGAATCCGTTCTATAAGAAACATACTGAAAACATCGAGCGCGTCCAGAGGGCTTTTACACGACATTTAGCATTTAAAACCCCTAACTTCAGTTATAGAAGCGATTATGATGACCGATTAGCTAAATTTGAGCTTATGTCTCTTTGCAAACGCCGCCGATTGATAGATTTGGTATTCTTGCACAAGTTGACTCGTGGTGTTGTCGACTGTCAGGAAGGCCTTGACACACTTACATACAGGGTGCCCAGGCCAAACTCTCGTCGGAAACTATTTGCTACTTTTATCATACCTCAATCACGAACTAACCTCGGTAGAAATGCGCCATTAACAAGAATGCTTACAAACTATAACAAAGTAAACGAGAAGTGTGACATAGATATCCACCACGATTCTCTCTCGACATTCAAAAGTAAGATACTTCAGTCATTTACACAATAATTGTTATACTGCTTTATTTTACATGTTTAACGTGCCTCTTTGTATTGTGAGCTTTAATGCAATACTTATCACTTATTTGCCCACTTTTCTTCTATTGTTAGTTTAGTACTTTTGGATTATAATTTTTTTGGAAAATGTTGTGTTCACCTTTAATTGGGTTGCATGCTAGATAAAGTACCTATTTAGAATATGTAAGATATTGTGAACATGTAACCTGTAGGTGTACCTTGATTGAATAAATAAATAAATAAATAAATAAACATTCTTTATTGTACATAAAAGAAAACAGTTAATACAACATCAACAAAAAATATATCTTAAATATAATGTACAATGGCGGACTTATTCAAGCACAATAGTGCTTTGCAGTTCGTATTTCGTACAATGAAGGTTAAATTAATAAATCTACACTAATATTATAAAGAGGAAAGATATGTATTTTTGTGTGTATGTTTGTAATGAATAAACTCAAAAACTACTGTGCCGATTTCAAAAATTCTTTCACCTTTGGAAAGCTACATTCACCCTGAGTAACATAGGCTATATATCGCAGGTGGAGCTGCGGGAAACAGTTAGTCTTAAATAAAATGCAACTAACAAATACGCTCGTATGATGAAGTAGAAGCACCTAATATAAAATCGCTTACTGCTTGTAACTCAAACACTCTCCGGAATGGGTTCAACTGCTTCCTTATCGCTAAAGTGAAATTTACGCGCTTTTCCGATAATCATTATTTAGGATTTTGATGTAAAACATATTTATTAGTTTATTCATAAATAGGTTATTTTTTGTTGAATCTAAAAAATGAAAATACATTAGGATGCCCCCACTGCGCAAAGTCCACTTTAGCAATCATAGTTGAACAGTGGGGTGGAATAACCTATTAATGGTAACGGAGCAATGGTGCTCCGTCTGTCCGTCTGGTACCAGGCTGTATCTTACGAACCCTGATAAAAAAAAAAAACAAATTCTAAATTATTTATTTGCATAAAATAGGGTAAACTTGAGATCATAATGAATGAGGAACAAATACAATACAGATAGACAAACAATTGAAATTTTCACAGATGATGTATTTCTGTTGCCGTCTACAACAACAAATACTAAAAGAAAATATATATTTATGAAGGCTCTCATACAACAAACGTGATTTTTTATGGTTTATAGAAAAAATAATGGTACCCTTCGTGCCCGAGTACGATATTTTTTCGTACACATCGCGGGTCTCATTCCCACGGGAAGTATACTTTGTTTAGTTTTTTCCAGTTTGGTTAGGACATTGCAGGCTTGAATCACCTGATTTCTGGATAATAAATATGATTCCGTGCTTCGGAAGGCTCGTTAAGCTGTTGGTCACGACTGCCATTTAGTGATCGTTAAAGAACATCATGATCCTATTGGTCTGGTTTTTTCTATTACAAAGGGTTACGCATGACAGACGGCAGTCGCTCTAATGCAATAGATACTGAAAGATAGATCCTAGATTTGTCAGTACCTACTGGTACCATGATTAAAGTGTACCCTGGGCTCCAAAGCGAAGGCTCACGACGCAACTAGGGATACATGCTAGGAATCCTCCTAGCATGTATCCCTAGTTGTCACCATTATCCAATGATGATGGGCTCATATCAACGCAGTACCTATTCTTTTCAGTCATTTTACATGGAGAGTTCTATAAACTGTCATACCTACATAGAGCGCATTTTTTATGCTTATTATAATTAAAGTTAATTAACAATTTGCAACTTTCCAAGTCCAGTTTGGAACTTAGTCCCTAAGAACGGCCATTTCTGTGCCATTTGGCAAGTTCAGAGTGATAGCACAAGTTTCCACAAAGGTTAACTACAGTATTAGCATTTATATTAGACTTCACGTCATCCGATGACCTTACAGAAGTTAAGGGACTAATGTTTTATGAAACTACGATGTATCATAGAGTAAGTAAATTACAGTAGTCCAAGAGGATTACAGAGGCGATAGGTTATGTTGTGAGGTGAGGTATTTCACACTGATCTTTGTTTATAACTTTGAATTGTTTTGAGACACTACACTTATTGTAACATGTTAACTTTTCAACCGACTTCCAAAATTAAAAAAGAAAAATATATATTTGTTACCGCATAACTCTGCCATTTTCTGAACTGATTTAGATAATTATTTGAAGGCCCATCGACTATGTTTGCCCTAATTAACTAATATGGCGCATCGACCCGAAGTGATTTTGATCTATGATAACAAGGATATTTACTTCTGTCCTGTGTCAGCTGGTCCCTTTGTATCATTTTTCCCAAACCGCCTAACTGCTTCTGTAGGTAACCGATAGTTTTTAGTCTAACGAGATCACAAGCCCAAAATTATTAATACTAACGTACTACAATGTCAATAGCCTAGTTTCCTAAAAAAAATATAATTAGTCCGTCAGTTAGATAATAAAAAAATATTGGGACGTATTTTATCTTTTGAAAATTAAACAAAGAATGGTAAAGATATGGCGCGTTAAAGTTACGTGTGACGTCACAGTGCTACACTTTTTCGCAATATGTGACGTCACGAGCTCCCGCTCTTAAACTTTGATGCGATATATCTTTATAATTTATCGCTCAATTGACAAAAGAAAAAAAACGCCACTAATATATTTTGATTCCCTAAATGACGGACTAATTTAAATGTTAGTCTTTTGACCCTGAAAACTAGCCTATTGGTCCCGACATCCTGATGTTTGAAACGGTAGGGCTTAGCTTGACTTTTTGAACTTTTCGGTTCTTTATTATAACTTAATTTAAATTTTATCCCTTTTACAAGAATTGTGCGTGAAGTTACCGTAGTCGTAGACAGAGCATCCTGACGCAAATTAACTAGGATAACCTACTCTACCTGGAGAGGGTTTCACCAGCGCGTTGACATATCGTAGCCGAGGATGTTACGCCACTATATCCAATAATATCAATGCATCTCTAACCCTTTGGACCTGAATAACAATTCAATTACAATAGGTGACAGTTAGGTACCCAAGCTGACGACTTTGTACAAAAGTATTTTGACTAAAACTGTGATAAGCAATAGACTTTTGATATTTTTGACGATTGATATGATGATAAAAATAGATTATGTAGACATGGACAGTTCTGCAGCTAAATTCAGTACAGCCACGCAAATTCAGGACAATTAAGTATTAAAACTAGCCTTCGTTGCTCTAATTGAGAATCTAGATAAATGTTAGCTCATGCTGATAGTGACCTAAATCGTGCCATGAATATTTATGCGACAAGGGTCAAAGGAAACTTAGGAATATTACAATGGTCTATTTGTAAATTATAGTACCTTCTTCTTTCTTTATTGTACAATGCACGTGATAATACTTTTAAGGTTCCGTACCTATCTCAAAAGGTAAAAATATCAATAAAAATCTAAAGATAAAGATAAAGTTAAATAGCCTTTATTGTTCGAATTTAGGTACAAGTAAGATGTCAATTAAAATAACAACAATAATCTCCAAATTCTGCCATTACAGATCTGATTATCTGTGTTTTTGTCCCCCCTCGGGATGCAGAATATTCGCTGAGTTATAGCCATTTTATCTTGCTGCATATATTATTGTATAAGCAATATGTATGTAGGTACTTAATAATTTTGTGTTAATTAATATATTTAAATCAATCAATCAATCATTTATTTCAAATTGTAATAATTATCCAGATCGAAGTGAAATATCTCCGAATTATCCCTTCATTTCATTCATTACCCATTCTCCTTTAATTTTTCTATAACTAGAAATGTCCATAGAAATATTCATGTATTCCATTCCTATTTGTACACTTAAAACAACATCGTTGTTTTTGTTGGCTAATGAAACTCCTGTTTTAACATTAAGGCCAATATCGTGAGACGCTAACGAGTTTAGTTTGTATAGGCTCATTACCATGCAGTGTTGGCAATTATACGCCTTTTGAACTGCACCAAATTGGTTGCTTAGCGTTAATACACACGGATATTAGGGTTCGTCTGTCTTAAGAATCTATTTAACTAAAAAAAGAAAATGAGAAATGCTTTATTATGGACCATAAACATATACATTACAAACGATAAAGAATAATTATTAGAGATCTAGAATTAGAGCTGCACCCTTCTCGGTGGAGTTCCTTTTGAATACTTCTGTTTTCTATGAATGAATGGATCATTTATATCCTTTTAACATTATCAACAGACTTTAATGGATGAACCCAACAATAGACGACAAGCCTGTTATGTGATGGGGATGTGGTGTGGCCAGTTGAAATTTACAGAGAAGAGTTAAATTCTTTTGAAGTCGATAAAGGGGCACTCAATTACTATCACTCGTAATTTATACCTACTTTTATCACAAAAGTTCAAAATTAAACAGAAGCACACTGCATAGTCTTGAGTTGACCTAATTTGTTTAAGCATAGTCAGATATGAAATACTAGTCGAAGAAACAGATCGCCCTCATGTGTTCATTAATCAGACGATATATTTTGGACCAACAAATAAGTTACATTTTCTGCTGCCAACTTTTAACTGTAAAAAGTTTTTTTTTATACAACTAAGAAGGCAAACGGGCGTACGGCCCACCTGATGATAAGTGGTTACCGTAGCCTATGAACGCCTGCAACACCGGAGATGTCACGAGCGAGTTGCCGACCTGTCCGCTGTCCGCTGGCGACCCTACTCACCAGCAGGAACACAACACTGCATCACAGTGTTATTTGGCTGCGGTCTTCTGTAGGGTGGAGATACTTGCCCAGACGGACTACTCCTTACAAAATTTCCTACCTCTCTAGTTTTAAGCTATCTTTGTGCACGTGTGTATCGAAAATCCTCATTCACAGGATTACTACTCTTGTTTAAAGGATAATTAACTTATCGCGTAACCGATATACCATAGTTAGGAACACGTTCAATTTTAAGCTTTTAATTTGCTTATACACGTTGCCAAATTAGTTTAGACTAACGTCGGATTCGGATGACTATAACTAGTTATCCGAAATTAAATGTTGTTTATTCTGTGGTACGAGTATCAAGCTTCATAATAATTGTCATGCAAAAATAATAAACACAATTTGAAAATAAATATCTGTACAGCGCTGGAACTGCTTCTCTCAGCTTTCCTCCAAAAGTCCCGAGTACCTACTAAATTAAACAGAGCTGTCAAATGAAATGTTTAAATTTTCAAAATCCTGTCAACAATAATAATGAAATCACGACCACTTTTGTTACTTACCATCAATTAAATCCAAAGGGAATATTTGCGAGGCGTCATAATCTCGAAAATTGCTCATGGCCTAAACAAATTAGTATAGCCGGAAACTTTGGCCTATTGACCGACATAATCGAATCTCGGCCTAATCCCGAAGCTTCTCCAATCAATTAACAATTTCACTTCCACTTTGGAACTATTAGGGCACGTTTCCACAGTACTGGAATAGTCCGACACCGCAAAGGGACCTCAACTTATCTACAGCATAGGATTTCAAAATGGCGAATGAACAAAAAACTATTGGAGTTCTCTTTTTAAATCGTCATATGGAATTATTTGACGATTTGATCCGACTCGGCTCAAATTCTCGTTCGGGAAAATCCGTCCGTCGCTGAGAAGCGTCTTCTCGTCCAAAAAACCCTGTTATCTAAGGTCTTCGGCCGGAATGTAATACAAGCAATGACATATGGGTCCGAAACGTGGTACCTGACTAAGGGCCTCTTATGAATGCTCAAAGTCACCCAACAGCCCAGTGTATTAGCACCCCCAAGTAGCAGTTGGCGAAGCATAAAGCACAAAGAACCAATGGTCGATGGGGTAAAAGCGCAGCGATGGATGTCAAAACATCCAGCGATTAGATGGTCAAATGACCTGAAAAAGGTAGCAGGCAAACGCTGGATGCCGGATCCAAAAATTTTGGAAATCATTACGCGGCTCATGTCTAAGCAGGGAACTGACTGCTGCTAAAATGATGAATATTTGAATTACATATACGTTTTATAATAAACTTTGTTCTATAACATCTATCATTCTTTTCTATTCAATTGGATAAAATCTCGGACTTCCTAAAATACTGAAAGAAGGCATTTGAGCGGAAAGTAATTGTCACAATGATTTACACTTCCTGAGTCATATTCACTGGAAATTTTTGGCACACGACCTATTGGAGGGGATCCAGACATAAAGGTTATCCTTAAGGAATTAATTGTAATAAAACAATCTGATATATTTTTATAATACATATACATGATTACTTTTTAAATATCAGGCAAATTTTTACAGTGTTTAAGTACGTGAAACTCATTGTTCGCAAATGTTACACTTAAAATTAATAAGTATATATGCGACAAGTATCTTTTTTAAATGCTTAATTTAATGTATGTCACTGCTTTTTAAATTATAACAATAGATTGTTCATCAGACATCATTAAAATTTGTGTTAATCTATTTTATATGTTACTTAACAATAAATTTACTAAACGAATTTAAAATTAAATATAATTAACAAAATTATGCTAATCTATGAAGATACGTCAACTGATAATCACATTGTATTTTTTAGAAAAGCAGATTAATTTATAAATATGATCAAGTATATCTCTGACTTTTTAAAGTTTCAGGGACTAATATTACTGCAATCATTGGACCGAAATAAAAATCTTTTTATTTCAAATTAAATTAAAACTTCCTAGTCCACTATCATCAAAGTTTCTAACTTTAACATTCAATAATGGACAGGGAAACGGCTCAAATTTCAAAGTTAAATCGATTTATAACAATCACTGATGACAAGCCAAATTATGATAGATTGGACTATCTCAGATAATGCAAGTTGAGGTTATGAATGAATTATAATGCCATATTTAGACGAACTAATACGGGATAAAAGGTCTAGTCGGTCGTCCCAGGTACTGCTAGAGAACGAAGTCGTGAAGGACATCAAAGAAGCCCTCCTAAGAGCCGACTGGAAGAAGGTTGCGCTGAACAGGGAACAGTGGAGATCTCTTGTGCCGTAGCCCAAGATCCTGTTTGGGCTACTGAGCCATCGTAGTAAGTAGATAAGTAATACGGGATAAAACATAACCATCAGCTATTTATATAATTATAAACCTTTATTGTACCACAAGTAAAAAAAAAATACTTTTACAATTGGCGGACTTAATGCTAAAAGCATTCTCTTCCAGTCAACCATTAGGAAAAACAGAAACGTTATGTACAATCACCCATGTTATGTCAACTTTCTTCTTTTTTGACTAAGCGTGGTTCCCAGTTGCGTGCTCGGTTTAGGCTTCGGAGCACAAGTACGCTTAAAGTCATGGTCATTGATTTGGCGGCACTGGTTATTATAATGGAGCGACTGCTATCTGACCTCCGTGACCCTTTTGCATCTGACACAGCCTACCATACTTAAATCGATAACAACCGAGACCGAAAGATATCTTAGGCCATTGGTCTAAGCTGCCATCTTTTGGTCGTTAAAGGAGCCACGGCAAAAGCCGCGAGGCGGTTCCGAACAATTCTGATACCAGTGTCTTCATGGTCGATTGACCAAGTAATTAAATATATGGATCAAAAACGATCGGCACTACTTTCTGCTCTCAACCCATCCGCTACCACGAGATTTTATTAACTTAGACGCTAGCTGCGATTTATAATGGAATTTCTTAGTTACCTCCACCAGAGGCGCTGTACAAGTTTGCCATAGAATTATTTTTACAACTAAGTAGGTACCCCGTAGGGTATTGTTGCCGGATAATCGATTAATCGAATTTGTTTTTTTTTTTTAAATAATCTAGGATATCGAAAGTATTGATATAATAAATTTAATCGATTTTTAACAATTAATCGATTATTAACTGCAATATCAAACAATTAGTCGATTATTGAAATGGGTTGATATAAATTATATCGATTTAATCAACATAGGTAATCGTTTATATCAATGGTTATTAATCGATTATGTATCTGTAGTATCGATATAATCTAATCTGTACTATTGATTTTTGAGAATTTATGAAAAATAATCGATTAATGATTTAACAATAGTACTATACAGATATACCGGAACTCGGCGGCGGGATGTACAGCGGGCATAACACAAATCATCGTCATTCAACTCATACAGAAAAAAATATTGTACTTACAGAAATATATTATCGATAGTATCAATATCGATACTATCGATATATGATCACTATCGATACCTTAGATTACATTTTCAACTATCAAAGAATCGATTATTATTCGATGTGTAATCGATTTTCCGGCAACACTACTGTATGGAAAAAGGCCATGATAATATCTACTCGTATGCACAAGATGTTTACCGCAGCTCCGCCTGCATCAAAAGGTAGCCTATGTTTGACTCCGAGTCTTGAACTATGTTATATATATAACCAAATTTCATGAAAATCAATTCAGCGGTTTAGTTGTGAAAGAGTAACAAACATCCATCCATACTTACAAACTTTCGCGTTTATATTAATAATAGGATGTGTATGTCTATTTATTTATCTGTATTTAAACCCGGGTTACAACTAAAAAGAGGTCAGTAATCAATTAGCTCCAAGCTAAATAGAAAATTAAAGTAACGTTTAACATACTGTACTGTGTAATAATAAACCAAAAGAAAGTTTTTTTGGAATTTTAGGATTCTATATTAAAATTATAAAATAAAGTAGACAAAACCTAACCATTTCCCCTACCTTATCCCCGAAACTATCGATTCCAGAATTTCGATTCACAAATTACAGTAAAACCTATGAGATAATTTTAAATTTGTTTAGGAGGTCCAAATGGAGAAAAATAAAAAATAGTACAGAACCATGCGAGCCGACTCACACTTGGCCAGTTTTATTTTAATTTCATTTTAAAGGATTTTCTGAGCTACTTTTTATAATACGTAACAAGACCACAGCAATTAATAATTTTCCCATTGGTCAGGCACCAGTCAAGTAGCTGGCAACACCATAATCGACGCTAGTGTGCGTCTTTGCACATTGTTTTACACACACTTTCCTATTAAGTGGACGCATTCTGGAAACTGATTTTTCTTCACAGCGCGGTATCTAGTCGTAGCGCCGCGGAGACCAATTATTAATCTATGATACAGAGCTTATAGACAATCATCTTTACTTTGAATATTTTTGTGTATTTCAGCACTTTGTCCAGAAATCTGAGATTACGAATTACTCAGTTCTTTAACAACAAAAATACACAAATATACGAGCAATACAATAGGAAGCTTTCACAGTACAAGAACAGTTAAAGTATTTAATTACAGATATCTACGTATCGATCGGACAGTTTTGTTTGTTTTGGAATCCCTGCAAGCAATGGATGCAGCTTTCGATTCTTATTCAGCAGTCTTCATTTGACCTAATTGAATAAAAATACAATGTATAATAAAAACCTCTATGCATAACAAGGAAATATTTGACAAAAGATTTCTTTACAATAACTTCAAAATCTGATTTAGATTTTAAGATGTAGCCAAAGTAATATTTTTTTAATGAAAGTCATCTGAAACATCAATTTTATGATAATCACAGGACACCTTTATAGCTCTTTTAAAACAGAAACTTAATCAATAAGATTATGATTTAATCGTGTCAGTATCCAATACATGGACATCCAAATAGTCAGGTGACTTGAGGATTCATTTTGGATATCATTAGGAGAGGTCCAGGAATTGACTGACTGCCACTCATGATGATGAGTGGCCTATACTCTCAGATTTTTTCAGGCTGCCCAAAAGGATAACTTGCATCTGACACAGCCCAACTACTGCCATCTGCCGGTATTAGCCGGGATCAATTTGAAGAGCACAAGATTGAAATGCGTGATCGACAGTTCAGTCAGTTCAGACAGACAAAGATACATCGCTGTTTAAACATGATCGACTTTATAAAATTTCAACTTTTTAAAGAATTGGCAAAAAAATCATTTTGTACCTTTTGTTCAGCTGTTTGACGCATATATTCAACAAATATCCTCCCAGAGCTGGTCAAAGTTCAGCTCCATCTCCCTCCAAGCATCTCTCTCTCTCTGTCCAGTACTACTTCAACCAAAATAGGCGAGAAATAGCTAGTACAAAAATAAAATTTAGTACTCAATGCAGTGACCTCAACAAAAGTATATCGCTTGATTGTAGTTTACGTAGAAATAGAAAAAGGTTCGTTTCTATTCGTAACGAGCGCTGTGGGTTTCACACCCACTACCATTGGCTGCTAGTCATTTGATATGTCGATGCGTTTTTTTCTTTTTATCATCTAAATTAAGATTAATATCATCTCTCTCAATATAGTGTTCTTATGGTTGGATTTTCCTCTGAAAATCCAACTTGTATTTTACTTACTGCGATGGCTCAGCGACCTGGCACAGGAGATCACCACTGTTCCCTATTTAGCGCAACCAACAACAACAACTTTCAATTTTAGCATTATTTTGAAAACAGGGGTTTATTTTTACATGCTGAATATCCACCACATATGAACTCAGTTATAAAACCTAGCTACGAAACAATAGAAAGAACAATTTAAGCCGTACGTACAAACTTACAAAAACCCTGCTTGTCAAACAAAGCTAGTAGGGGACGTCAAGCCTGTGGATTTCACCTCTGCCGCCGTCAAAACAGTAAACTGTCTCGTTCACGGAATGAATGCTGAAACGGTCAGTTTTATACCTCTACCGTTTATTTTGATACTTGTGTTTGGTTTAAAAACCTTTGTCATTCGCAAAAATATCAATTAGATTTGACATGAAACCTCGATAAATACGAACTCCAAGCTCATCTTTCTCAGCGGACCTGTCTTGTTGAAGAGTAGAGCAGAGTTTGTGGAAGAATTATTCAATTTATGTCACTGCCGTTGGTACTATTAATTAATCTGTGCTACTCCGTAGAGTAAGTGTTCTGGGTCTATAATCTAGTGAATTGTACACCAGAGATATGCTGGAAAATATCTATCAAGAAAAAATAACTGTTGGAGACAAAACTTCATGGGGACTAATGGAGATTGAACATAATCGCTGTATTCTAATCATCATTTCGTGTAGGGTACATTGTCAATCGATCATGTCACCCTGGACATTGCAACTCAGACAGAGTTAATTATGTACGGATCCGGCTCTTGGGCTCTGACGTAGTTTCTTTAACGACCACCAGATGGCAGCCGGGACCAATGTTTTAACGTGACTTCCAAAGCACGGAATCATCTCAACTATCAGACAATCAGGTGATTCAAGCCAGCCAGCAATGTATTCTAATAACCAGTGCCGATGTTTCTAGGATCATTTGAAATTGTGAACTCTAAAATGTAAGTTTGTAGGTTATGTGTATGTAGGTTGTTGTTAGTGTACTTTTTTTGTCGAGAAATGACCATGTAGCGTTACTTGATCAACACAAGCTTAGCTACTTTTCTAAACTTTAATAATTTTAAGCGAACGAAGTGTAAACAACAATACGAAATTTAGTTTTGTTTTTATCTCATCCGCTTATGTTCTCTGCGGTGTCCAAGTTTCAAATTGAAAGTGTTAAATCTCTACTTAGAAACCACTTTTAGTTGAGAACTTTTAGAGTTTTGACCGGCAGCTAGTTTTACTGATAAAATGTTGCACATTGAATAAATTTTGTCCTCAGGAACGAGAGAGCTAGTGTTTGAAATCTGCGCAATGGTTTACCAGTTGACACCTCCTATCACGTGTAGATTAGCCTACACCGTGTCACTCCAACAATGGTCGCTCAAAGGTGGTCGGCCTGATAATCTCTCAGCTAGACTGACATAAATGAAGTCGCAGACGAGCCGAGGATGCAGGCCGCTTCCAACCGGTCATTTGGAAATCCATGGAGCAGCCCTAAGTCTCGCAGTTGACCGACCGACTGCGCCTAAAGAAACGATGATTAAATTCCGATTATGTCGTATTTGTGTGAGCTCTTCCTATTTAATTTTAAAGACCACGAAATAACGGTAAATGAGTAATATACATTTCGCTACTTTTGGCATAAAATTAACAACTTAATTATACGCTCGACGTACGATTTGGAATAACTTTGATCTAAATCCTTGAAGCTTTATGACACCCATATTTAAATATTCCTATTTAAGAGAAGAGAGAGTCTACTAATCTACCATTATGTCTACTTATGCTAGATGTTGATTCTTGAACGATAGGCGCTATCTACTGGACAACAGGATTTATTGGACTATCTCAACCTTTACAAGGATTAGCTAAAGTATAATGGCCGTCTGATACGACGAAAAAATGAAAGCAAACAAAGTTTCGGCGACAGTGCGATGTCCATCAGTCAAAGAGCATTGAAACCATACACGGAAACAACCGTTCCTATCTCAATGCAATTCTTCAATGCAGTCTTCAAACAGCCTATATCAATTAGTTGTTTCGGTGTGAACTCAGGGTTAATAAGAATTCAGAATCTGTACCTCGAAGTAAGACTGAGGATTCTACTGACATAAAGCTTAGATGTTTTCTCATTGGTTTGTTATTCAGTCATTTAACAGTTACGCTACAGATAGCCTATGATACTCTGCAAGTCATGGTCCTCGATTTGGCCCATTGGTTATTATCATGGAGCAACAGCCGCCTACCGCCGTAACCTTTTTTTTTAGGGAAACCAGTACGACTGAGGATTCTACTGACAACGCTTAGTGGTTTTCCTATTGATTTGTCATTTAGTCATCAACAGTCTATAACAGCATTACCAATCAGGCGGTAACCAACATCATCATGTCACTAGCTCACATAATGCCTGTTGTAACAATACAATGCTAAACGGACGGAAATCATGCGCTATTCGAGGAACAATGGAGACTGTTCGTGGCATTATCTAGTGTGTATCTTGGTCATAAAAGTGTACAATAACATCTATAATAGAGAACTTAGATAGCCTAGCGGAGCATATATGTTGGTAAGGGTTATTTGTACAACTTATATTTAGTTACCAGCGGCATTTCTGTGTCGACTTGGCCCCAGTCATTGTCTTTAAGCTGCTTATTTTATTTAAGTATTTATTCATAATGTAAACGTCTCTCATATGAACAATTTTTAAATACTTACTCCGCAGTTTCGGCGACCAGAAGAATCTTGCCCTCCGAAACGAGAGAGTGCCAGAATTTTCTATCCTACGCGATGGCTGCTATTTGTCAGATCTCATCTCTCACAAATCCAAAATACAAATTGTAGAAATCATCTCTTGTCGGCGGATCTTCTTCCATTCCTCTCGGTTATAAGCGACGTTTACTTTCTTCTTTAATTGCTACTTGGACCCCTTCTACCCTTTATCTTTCCATCGATGATGTTTTTCATAGTCTTCATGTCGTATTAAAATCCTGACGTTTAATGATTTCTTATGTTTTCGCGATTGTTATTCATTAAATTAAACTATTTTGATACGGTTTTATCGCGTTTATTACTTATTTATTTACACCTGACGTTTCAAACACTTTACAGCGTTCATGGTCGCAGGCAGACTAAGTTAACATTTGTCTTTGATGTCATAAGATTACAAACTACCGCCTGAAATTGTTTTTTGGGAACTATTCCGATTCACGCAGTATTGGCTCACAGTATCTAAGGGTCTTGCAGTGTGCTTCCGAGTTTGCGATTTTATTAAGTTAATGACTGGGTCCCAAACTGGCGGTACCTGCCATCCATCCTCTCTATTGAAATTAGGATGTTTTTTAATTTCAATAGCTTCACGTAACATCCTTGGAATGAATCTGTTTTCCTTTGCAAGGACTTGAGGATTATCAAAACGCATATAGTGGTTGGGTTTGTCTAGAGCATGCTCACAGACTGCCAATAAAAATTTCAGGCGGTAGTTTGTAATCTTATGACATCAAAGACAAATGTTAACTTAGTCTGCCTGCGACCATGAACGCTGTAAAGTGTTTGAAACGTCAGGTGTAAATAAATAAGTAATAAACGCGATAATACCGTATTAAAATAATTTAATTTAATCCTGACGTTTACATAATTAACCTAAGCTAATTCTCCTAGGCGAATTAAATAAACTATTGGTAAATACCCTAACATGTTTCATTTCAGAAATAGTCTATACTAAAACTACCTCCACTCGCAACCTAGACATAAAATATATCACAGCATAGGTAATACGAGTCGACGGGCTAGAAACAGGTGGCTATGTTAGGTCAGTTGTGTCTGCCCGTTGGACCGAGTAATCTAATGTGACATGGCCTGTACAGTCACGGGCATTTGTATTTACAGTCAACAGCATGCCAAACTACCTAATATCGGATATATTTGTATCTCCACTTGGAGTTCACGGTTTGCGCCGATCCTTTAAGAAGCTTGCTCGGGGATATGGATCCAACACGTAGAGGCTCTTTGGAGATATGGACGTCATGTTCTTCTTCTTCTTCAAAACCCATCTTCGACTTTATTCTTCGACATTTCCATGAATAGGATTCTGCAAAAGAAGGAAGTATTTCTAATGAATGAAAAGAATTTTATGGTAATGAAGTTTGGATGGATTAAAACTGGGCTATTACTGACTATTTGTGGCAGGCGATTTATCTGTATTACAAGTCCAGTTATTTTGGTTCCCTATACAGAGCCTCTTTTGAACCTAATAGACTAACGCCAAAAGCGCGTTAGTCTATTAAGTTCAAAAGAGTCAAGTCACTCACTGGAACTATTAGCTTAAAGTAACTTTCAAAATCCTCCGTGATTTGAAAGTTACTTTAAGCTAATAGTTCCATCCATACATCAAATGAGAGCAGTTTCAAACGCCTTGCAGCAGTCTGAAAAATTTCACAGGGTTGGCCATTGATCACACCTCGAATCATGATCGTGTTTCACTGTGTAAAAGGCTTCCTTTGTTCCATTTCATCGTCATCAAATCTAGGTCCATGGTTAAAATTTATCCTGGGCTCCGAAGCGTAAGCTGAGGACACAACTAATGCAACCTCTCGTGTAGACAGAAAAAAGGAGTAGTTGCTTTCATGATAAAAATTAAATTAATTAAAGAGGTGCTCTATGGTTTTGTGTGGAATAACTTACTCACCACTTACTGTCCAAGTATCCACCAGGGGCGCTTTACAGATTTGACATATAAAATTGTTAACGCAGTCAACGCTAGACGTTAAGAAAACAGTTTGGTAAATGTACATGGTGTGTCCATTTTAATTACTTTAGGTATCAATTCTCTTATTTTGCATAGTGCACAATTGAATCGTAATTGGATCGCAATGGCAATTATGACGTTTCATTTATTCTGTTACTAATTTTAAGACCAATTGTATTGTATTGGCATGCCATTGGACTGCAACTGGAAAGTTTTGCTTAGGTATCAAATAACATAAAAATCATCAATTCTTTCAATAAACGATACTCCGTTATTTATTACATTCAGTTACGTTTTAGTTGCAATCAAATTGAGATTCAAAATTGAGTTAATACAATACCAACACTGAGTATATCAAAAATGTATCGTAATTGAGTCGTAATAGAATATCAGTTCATGGTCTTTTAAAGTTTATTAGCGGAATTAACACCCAGACCTTCGACGGAGACTGGTTTTCTCCTTGCAATCCATGTCACTACATAAGACATGCACTTATTTCTAGGGTGCAACTAGGAAACACGCTCCGGTGATGATAACAACAGCAAAAATAATCAGTGCCGGCAAATCTAGGACCATGACTTACAGCGTACCCTAGGTTCCGAAGCGTAAGCTGACAACGCAACTAGGAAATCACGCTTTGGTAAAGAAGATGGATAACTACAGCGAGATTAAATATGTAAAACACGAAAAATTATTCCAACCGTTGTTACACAAAAAAACAAAGTGTTTCGTCTGTAAATATTTAAATTCTTAATTAAGTCATTTTAAGTTTAAGTTTGTACGTGAGCTCAGTTGTAAAATACACAAAGTAAAAGTCTGTTCAGAGCTGGGAATGCCAACATTGAATTCCAGGATATTTCGCAGTTTTCGTAGAAATAAGAAATATTTCGAATACATTAGGTACCTTTGCTAGTAATGTAAAAGTCCTTTTCTACTCGTGGAAGTCGTTAAAGACATAATTAAAGCATAGTATATCCAAATGCTAATGAATTTTATTATAAAACCTTTCTGACTCTAACTGCTTCTATGGTTCAGTGGTTAAGGCGTTTGTCTTAGACTCGGAGGTCATGGGTTCGATTCTCATGAGAAACATACTTTGTTTACTAGTTTGGTTGCATTGCAGGCTTGAATCACATGATTGTTTGATAATAAAGGTAATTCCGTGCTTCGGAAGGCACAAAAAAAATTCTGTCTAAGAGGGAGAATTTTGAACTAATTTGGGAACTATTATGAAGGAAGACCTAAAATGTCTCTATGAGGGAGAATACCTATAAGAGAGTTTCTTTTTTCCTTTGGTAGAAGGATATGCTAAGTAATCATGTTAATTAAAATTTAATGTTTATTAAAAATACACTTTTCAAACTTATTCTAGTTATACATATACTGAGGAAATAAAAATAAAGTGCCTGAGCTAGGATTCAAATGGATTCAAAAGAATTCAAATGATCCTGTGTTTCAGGCATACTTTAAGGCTAATATTCTAATAAACACAAATAAACGTTCACACAGTAATATACTTAATAATAAAATGCCACGTATGTATTTATTACAATGTAAGCAATGCAAGAATGTTAAATAAGCGAGTTCACAATAAAGATATTTGTATTTATTTGTATTTAAGTTAATACATAAAATTTATGTAATAGTATTAAAAATTATAAGTTTAAAATTAATATAGTATTGTAGTTATTTTAAGATCACTAGCAAATTCTAAGTTTTCTCATAAGACATCTTCATAAGTGCTAGTAAGTCTCTTTGTGCGGCTGTATAATTGTTATTTCAGCAAATAACATAAATTTCGTCATCTCAAAACTACGAAGCAAGTAGGCCAGCCAACTATGAACTATTTAACTAGTGTGGAGTCAAAGTTACGTCACATGAACGGTTTCTACCGAAGTGTGAACTGAGATAGTGTATTAAATTGCTGGTTACAAACAATTTAACTTGGCCAAGTTAATGTACAATTAATTGCATTTTGAAATCATTGTGTAAGCGTCATTTAACCGGAATAATGTATTTTAATTTATCGAAACATAATATTTTATTTTGTTTTTATAATATATTGTAAAAATATTGGTAATATCTAGACAATAGCGAAGTGAGCGAGGGTTACAATTCATTTTCCGACGCGTATGTATCTATGTACGTCAAGTCTGCTTGACCAAGGATTAGTAAAAGGTCAGTGGAGCCCTTACACCATAGTGTATATTTTCTGAACCATCTTACAGCCCCTGTGTGTATTATTAAATTTAATAATGGACTATGTATTAGAATAGTCTTAAATACAAGTAAATAAAATATTGTGTTATCTCTTATATAGAAATAAATAATAAATGTTTAAAAAAAATAATGGACTTCTTCAATTTTGTAAAAGTACCTCTGGACACTTGGTTCGACATCTAAGACCGATAGATCGGACGACGTGAACTTTTTTTAACAAATATTAACTTAACTGATGATGTATTATGTTTTTGAGATTGTTACACATTAACTTGGATACTGTGCGCTAATATTGCGTGAATCAGAAGTTTCAAGTAAAATTATAGACGGTAGTTAGTGAATGAATTAAGGAGCTGTTTAAGGAGCAACTTCTACGAAAATTAATTGACAACTATTACTACAGCGTTAATGATTTTTTTAATGACAATTTGTAAGTATTGACATCACTATTGCTTAATTAACTATATGGCATGTTTATTAATCGCCTATATACCTTAATTGTTATATTGTTTGTGCATGAAATTTATATATTTGACTTTAATTTGGAATTGTTTTGGCTGTGAGCCTGTGACCATATTAGTATTAAATACTTATTTGTATGCTGTGCAAAATAGCAAAACATAGTGTGTCTTATACACTGTAAAACATCTCAATTATGTACCAATGTTTAACACATAAATAAATAATTGATTGAATTATTTATTTATTTGGGAATACTTACACACAAGCTAACACAATACATATTGTATAATAAAAACTAAAATTATTACTTATGACTAACAGCGAGTGTGCATTGAAGTAACAACCAAAAAGGTCACAGCTCAGCGATAATCTTTACTCACAAAAGTAGTGAGCAAATCACTGATATTCTGCTGTGACCTGACTGTTGATCGACTCCAAACACAAACATTGAAACTAAAATTAATTAACCTAGACAAATATTAAGAAAAAAAGTATGTGTTAAACCTATATGTATGCTCACACTCAGAACGCATAATATTATGATCATTAAACTTAACTTAACTAATTAATACTGTGAACATACAATGCTAGTTCTATCCAATGCTCTGTTTATTATAAACTTAACCTCAACGCTGTTAACTGCGGGTTAACAAGCTAAACTATTGATTAATTTGTCCCAGAGTTAGACTGTTTCTTGTTTGTATTATAACTATTGTAAATTTATCAATTCTGTCATCCCTTAATATACAGGAGCTGATGCAACAAGAAAATGTTTAATTATGTGTATATGGGGCAAATTTACACACTAGCTGTAGTTTGTCTTTATTTTTATCTAAACTTTATAGCACAAAAGCAATGCGTACAGTACAAGGAGCATAAATCCAAAAAGTTTTGGAATAGACTAGTTCCCAGGGTCAAAAGACTAACATTAAATTTAGTCCGTCATTGAGGGAATCAAAATATATTAAATTAAACTATTTTAATACGGTTTCATCGCGTTTATTACTTATTTATTTACACCTGACGTTTCAAACACTTTACAGCGTTCATGGTCGCAGGCAGACTAAGTTAACATTTGTCTTTGATGTCATAAGATTACAAACTACCGCCTGAAATTTTTATTGGGAACTATTCCGATTCACGCAGTATTGGCTCACAGTATCTAAGGGTCTTGCAGTCTGCTTCCGAGTTTGCGATTTTATTACGTTAATGAATTTAAGACCTGTAAAATCCAATATCCCATTGCAAGATGCTGGAGTTTATAAAATTAACTGTGACTGTGGTTTATCATACATTGGGCAAACAAAGAGAAGCATTAATACTCGTATAAAAGAACATATTGCTGACATGAAAAATAGACGCTCAACCAAGTCTGCAGTCTGTGAACATGCTCTAGACAACCCCAACCACTATATGCGTTTTGATAATCCTCAAGTCCTTGCAAAGGAAAACAGATTCATTCCAAGGATGTTACGTGAAGCTATTGAAATTAAAAAAACATTCTTATTTCAATAGAGAGGATGGATGGCAGGTAACGCCAGTCATTAACTTAATAAAATCGCAAACTCGGAAGCAGACTGCAAGACCCTTAGATACTGTGAGCCAATACTGCGTGAATCGGAATAGTTCCCAATAAAAATCTCAGGCGGTAGTTTGTAATGTTATGACATCAAAGACAAATGTTAACTTAGTCTGCCTGCGACCATGAACGCTGTAAAGTGTTTGAAACGTCAGGTGTAAATAAATAAGTAATAAACGCGATAAAACCGTATTAAAATAGTTTAATTTAATGAACAACAATCGCGAAAACATAAGAAATCAAAATATATTAGTGACGTATTATTTCTTTTGTCAATTGAGCGCTAAATTATAAAGATATAACGCATCAAAGTTTAGGAGTGGGGGCTCGTGACGTCACATATTGCGAAAAAGTGTAGCACACTGTGACGTCACACGGAACTTTAACACGCCATATCGTTGCCAATCTTTGTTAAATTTTCAAAAGAAAAAATACGTCTCCAATATTTTTTGATTATCTAACTGACGGACTAATTTTTTTAAGGCAACTAGCCTATTGTAAATAACCTAAGTGATCTGTATTTACCTAACTGTTCACACTGGTTTTAAGTAATAATTTATCCAAACATTTTGACTACCATTGGGGCACGTCTCTATTCAGATACAGTTGGTTTGTTTCCAGTTTGATAAGGATATTAAATGAATGAATGAATGAATGAACACTTTATTGCATCATTTACATACATATAAGAAAAGATACAGCAATGAAACCAATTAACATTAAGAGATATTGCAGGCTTGAAACACGTGTTATGTCAAATAAAGATGGTTTCATACGCCACGTTAAAGAACCACATCACGACCATGAAAACTTTACCTATAACTTCACGAATAAATTAAATCTATTTAGTAACAGTGAAAGGTCACCAAAATCCTAACTCTTGAAGCTATGAAGCTGAAATGTATTAAGTAGTTTATGTTTATAGGAAGCGTCGGCTAAGAACGAAATTCCCGAAATTCTTAGAGAAATGGCATCTCCAGCCGCTAGTAATAAACAAAATTTAAATAAATAAACTTTTATTTATTAAAATTTTGTTTTTTAATTTAAGTCAACATTGACCAGAAACAGAATAAAACCAATTTGGATTCTAAATATAATGACGTACATATTTTCCTTTTAACTATTGCTTCTTTCAAAAGTAATATTAAATCAAGTAATGCTTCACTGTAAAAGTCACTAAAGTCCAATGTATTCTATGTTTACCAAATTTTTATATTGTATTCATTTTAGTATTTTTAGTCTTGTCGTTGTTTTTGCAAAAGTAATCTGAGGAAACTTAATTGGTTTGAGTAGTATTGTAAATGTATTATGTATATCAACTTCATAACTGTATGTTTCCCAAATGTAAATAAAATAAAATGCACATGATGGACCGAGAACTGAGGAATAATTCGTTAGCTATGGTACAGTTGTGATCAAAACGCTTACTAAAAAAATACTCCTAAGTATTTTCATTATTTACCCAAATCAAAAATACTAGACTGTTTTCGCGTTTTCTAGTGGGAATCTCCAAATGGAAATAATATTTTTTCAAAGTCTTCTAGAATAAAGATATTTGTATTTGTATTTATTTGTATTTGTAAATATATAATTATTAACAAAAATCTGTCAAAAAAAAAACAATAAAAAAATTAATTCATTACAATGATCTTACAATCTTCTCATATTGTAACACTTAGATACAAATAAAAAAAAAATAAAAAAAAACAATTGTGTGTATACAAGTACTCGTAATCCACTTAATTCTACCCCAAAAGAATCATACAAATTACACACAACATTTGCTGCAACTTGTAATTTGGGTACAGATGTCGCCACTGTGTCGCTATGGGGCAGGGGCAGGACAAAAGAGGGGCAAAATGGTAATTTATAGCTAACATAGTGGAATAATTTGGCTTTCTGTAATAGAATTGTCCAATGTGTCTTTATTGTAAGGAAGTTCTGATTTCGTAGGCCGTATTCTTGTACGAATTTATAGGTAGGCAAGTACGTACTTACTTAATAATTAGTCAGTTTTAGTAGTTTCTGTTTAGTTAAGTAGTAGGCGTGCGGTTGTTTAGTCTTATGCACTGGGTATTGGAAAAGCAAAAAAAAATAAAAAATATATATAAAATTCAAAACGTTTTTATTAACAAAGGTGTTAGTGGGCAACACTAATTTTTTCACTCTCTGACTCGTTTCTTCAAGGGATCTGAAATGACTTATAAAACTATCATCTAGGTAGCCGAGACTTGATGACAGCGTCCAATCCAAGTTATGGCCAGAATCTGGATTGCCTAAGACAAAGATTAAGAACCAATTTAATAGGACTGGCATATATTATTATAAGCTCTAATTGAGATTTATAAATAAATTATTTCCCAAATTACTGATAATTAAGATATAATACAACCATTACGAACTGGCAATTGAGTTGAAGATTTTGCAGTAATTTCCAAAAAAACGTGCCTCCCTTTTTATTACTGGAGCCCCATAAACGCATACCAGCCATAAAGATTTGATTCCATCATAAAATGACATCAACAGTATTATGGGTTCGGTAAAAACAATTTTATTTTGGCTGAAGTAGGAAAACTGTATTTTTTATGTTGACTTTCGAGTACTTTATTCATTATTTTATCTGTTGCTCGCGATTGCGACTACATAGAACATTTGGTGTTAAGAAGTAGCCATTGTTCTTCCACGGATCGCGAAGTGTACCAAATTTCATCAAAATCGCTACGAAACATCCTAATATTTTCCTATTTGTTTGCTAAGAGTGGGTTTCTTATCTATTCGCCGACAAGATTTATCTATGCGGTGACAATAAGTATTTGTTTTTCTCCTTTTTTGGAGCCTGTGTACAAATAATGATTATGGATTCCTATTAAGTCTCTATCTCAGTGTCTCGAGAACTGTGGTTCAATATATCAAATACTATTTAGTCAATTAGGAATTATTACTGGCCGTTTTTACAATAAAAAGGCGCTCTCAATACAAGGAGATTTTTCCTACTAGTACAATCTGAATACAAAAGTCTACAAGCGGCCCACAAATCAACACAAATATTGTTACGGCTGGTTTACACACGATCCAGTGTGGCGATCCAGTGCTTTCACTGACACTAAACTCACCCCACACACGCAAACAATTTACTCACACATTTAAATAATTGTTTGTATGTGTGTGTCCGTGAAAGTACTGGATTGCCGGCACTGGATCGTGTGTAAACCAGCCATTATTTTTAAAGCGGCTGCCTAATTCGCTAACAAGATTGTGTAATACGATGATTTACTGCAAAATGCAAGCGCTTCAGCGACAAACTGACCGTGACCAGGGGCTGGAATATTTCATCAAAATAAATGGCGTCGTGCCAAAGACTAAACATTTATAACTTGCTGTAGGTGAAGGATATTGTATAAGATTTTGTACTTCCAGCCTAATTATTATGTAAACTATGTAGGTATAACTTTTATTAATATATGTAGGTAGAAAGGAACTTTCATATTAAAAATTAACAGCTAGTCTATACCAAAACAACCTTAACATGGCGTAGCCGGAATTAAAATATTTCTGTTTCTAAAAATAAAAAGACATTAGTAACTTATAAAAATTGTGTTTTGTAAAATAAAAGTGCAGTATATATACACACATATATATAAATGCCAGATTAAGAACGACACAATGGAGTCCATTCTACAATCGCCGCAACCTTTCGTCGGACAACATGTCGTCGGGAAATTTAAGTAGACAATGGACAAACTGGAAAAAAGCCTTTCAAATTTATTACGAAGCGTGTGAGCTGTCGAAAAAGGATGATAAAGTGCAAGTTAATATAATTGGTGAGGAATGCCGTAAAGTTTTCGAACAGTTCAAGCACAACAGCAAAACGTTACAAGAATTACTAAAGCAATTTGATAAATATTTCATACCAAAGAAAAACTTGGCTGTAGAAAGACATACATTTTTTTAAACGAGAACAAAAATAATTTGATTCAATTGAACAGTACGTCTTTGAATTAAACAAAATGGCGGTCAATTGTGAATTTATAGACCTTCGAGATGATTTCGTGTGCAGTCCATTAATATGTGGAATAATTAGTAACATTTATGTATTATTAAGCGCTTATATATAGTAAACAATCGAGATCGGGTCGGGCGCAGGCAGCGCGCGGCGTTGGTAAATGTTATTTAAAAGTGAAATATAAAAATAATTTTCACTTTCTAAAATTTATAATCACCAAAGTTGATTCTCCTCCTTTAGCAAGAGATGCCTGTCAATAATTAAATTTATTTAAAAGAGTAATGTCACTGACTGGAATGACCGATAGTAGTAAAATTTTAGAAGATTTTTAAGATATTTTTACTGGTGTGGGATGTTTGCCGGGTGAGTATAAAATATCATTAAATTCTTATATTATACCCACCTAGGAAGAAACCAATAGCCATGAGAGATAAATTTAGAAAAAAATTTAAAGAGATGCAAACATACGGAATTATTTCCAAAGGGCCTATAGATTGGGTTTATAATATCACTGTAGTTAAAAACTTAACGGGGACTTACGTATATGTTTGGATCCTAGAGAACTAAATCCATACTAATATTATAAATGCGAAAGTCTGTCTGTCTGTCTGTTACGGCCAAACCGCTGAACGGATTTTGGTGAAATTTAGTATGAATATTTGGTTGAAGCCCCGGGGTCAAACATAGGCTACTTTTCGATGCTGGCGGAGCTGCGGGAAACAGCCAGTAATACTATAAAACGAAAACATTTTGAATTACCTACTTGTGAGGAAATATCTACACGACTGGCAGGTTCAAAGTACTTTAGTACATTTAGTGCCAATCATGGATTTGCCAGGAGAAGCATTTCGGAATGTAAACAGCCTGACATTATATTTTTTTTTTATGGAGCGTGTATTCATGATAGCTCGATATTTAAATTTTTAAAGATAAAGGATTTATTCATGTGCCATCTATAATCGAATTCTTAAACATTTGTACAATATTTCGATTACAGATGGACTTTTTACTAAGGGAGATATTGTCGGACATGCTAGTTCCCAGGACGTACAAGGCTACTTTTTTGGGAACTCACGTTCCCTGGACGTTCAAGTGGGTATTTGGAAGGTTTAAATTTTTTGCATATGCTCTACGGAATATCATCTGCATCAGAAATTTTTCATAAACACGTGTATCAGCAGTTCGATGACATGGAGGGGGTATTATTATTTATTGACGATTTGCTTATATTTGCCTCTACAAAAGAAATTCATGATCAAAAACTCAGAGTTGTTTTAGAAAAATGTAGAAAAATTAATATAAAGTTTAATAAGTCAAAGTGTAAAATAGGGTTGAAAGAAATTAAATATTTGGGCCAAAAAATTACTAAAAATGGAATTTGGCCAGATGACTTACACTTTTATAGCTAATATATTTAATAGCTATACGAGAATCGCCCAGTCCGAAACATAGAAAAGATTTGAAAGATGTTTAGGGCTCGTTTCTTATGTAAATAATTTTATTCCCAACATTTCAGAAAAAAACGCACGAACTCCGAGGGTTACAAAATGGACAAAGTTTCAGAAATATACAAAATGATTTAGCTAACCCGCCAGTCCTGCAGTACTATGATTCAAGCATACCTATATCATAAATATTATCTATTTCAGTCGATGCCAATTAATTTGCTTGTTTGCTATGCATCTAGAACATTAACTAAAAATGAATAGGCAGTGCACAGACAGAAAAAGAATTATTTGCGTGTGTTTTCGCTTGCGAAAGGTTTTACATGTAACTGTGATTCTCAGTGGTTGATTCGTGGCCCAAACATTGTAGGTTAGATTCACTGACGCCACGCATTTTTCGTCCACTTTGTCCGAATCGACACTTCCAATTTCTAAATGTTTTTCATTGATGATAGGCTACTTGACTGTGCTTAGGACAATATTATTATACGAAACAACACATACACAATAATTAACCGATTCTGAAATTGAAATTCATAAGAAAATGCTTATTACTATTTTAATATTTAAAGCAGTAATTAGCATTTTTTATGAATAAAAGTGGGAGCGTGACACTTTGCTTGTTTTTTACTAATTTATTATTGAACGAATTAAGAAAATTATTTCTGTTTTCGTTGGTATTGACTTTTTCATTTGTTTATTAGAAAATAATCCAGTAGAACCTTATTTCGTACAGAATCATTTGATTATGAAACCCCACTCGAAATGAATAAAGAACCACTCGACAATAAAACAAACATATAACTCGTCTCTTCTCGCCATTTTCAATTTACTAAGGCCTTTACAGCAAATAGTCACAATCGTTTTCAGTATGATCAAGCGAAGGGTCGCAATGATATACAAGCAAACGACCACAAAATAACTTTCCATATTTTCAATTCACCGGGACCTTGGCGGGAAACGTCGAGAGCATTCAGTTTCCTGTTTGAAATGATTCGAGCATCGCTTTGACAAGCCGCCATGTTTCTGGCACACTAGAGGCACAAAATATTGACAGTACAAAAAATATGTTTGTACATAAACTAGTAGTTCTGTGAACAGTAGACTCCGCGAACTATTTCAAAAGTCGAAATTAGACGCTGTTATGCTATACTTTCCCCACTTTCGCCCTCATTTTCCCCCAATCAAAAAAATCTCTCGATAAAAAAAAATAACTCAAGGATCACGTGTGTCAAGTTTCGTAAGGATCTGTTCAGAAATGCGACATCTAGCCCGGAAGGCAATCTAGCTATTTTTCTGTACAAAAGAAAAATTGGCCAGTCTCGAAATGGGCGTATCGCCCAGTCAATAAAATGTATGTACAAATAACACAAATTAAGCTAGAAAGAAAGATATATAAAATGTAACAGGAACTGTTACCTTTTATATCTTTTGTAAATAGGCTATTCTACTCATTTATTTTTCATATCACAAATTTGAATACCTGAAATCGAAAACAGAAAGAATTTTTTGAATCCTTTCATTAGTTAGTAAATTATAAGAATTTGAAATCGTGTGGAGGGGGAAACTGTCAAGAAACAAGAAAAGGACGCACTTAATGGTGGAGTGACGTCACTGCCACTTGATTTCGTGCGTACGAAAGAGATAGCAAGACGTCCCCACCACGCTCCCACTTTTCTTCATTGGAAAACTTTAAATGCTAATTATTCCTTAAATTAATTACCGATTGTGGGTGCCCTTGTCCAAATTGCGTATATTTTATTTAGTTTATCTACTATTAATAATAATTTATCATATATATTACACATACAAATATTACATACAATACATACACTCACATTTCATACGTAATTCACATTTTACATACAGACAGACACAATAATTCACAAGCATCACCGCGGCAAACCCGTTGTATTAGCGAGATGTATATTTCACTCCATATTTGTATAACTATACCTACGCGATGCGCCCGCGTCGACCGCCCAGTCCGCTGCTGCTCGGTCGCTCCTCAGTCTCGATTTCGCCGTGCAACGCGAAGCCCGTGTTCGTCGTTGCTCTAACGCTCGTTAATCCGCTACGCTTATAAGTATCGAAATAAGTATTTTTGCACTGCTTTATTGCAACCCTTATCTAGAACTTTCGTGACAATTCTTGTGCTTATTACTTCAACTATCACTGTGCTTTCTTCATTCTTTTTATCTGCATTTATTTTGCTGTATTTGTGTCTACCTTCTGGACAATATAAAATTGGTACGTAGAACCTGGCTTGTATCATTTCTCCACATCCCACCTCACCGATTTTGTTGTTGTTTTCGGAATTGGTTACTTTTTAGTGTATGTATTGTTCCGTATTAAATATTGTCAAAATGTGAATACAGTCAAGTATATTGAAAAATTGTTGCTAATTTGTCATGTCATTCAATTATATCTAATTTTCTGTATTGTATTTTCATTTTTATTACTTACTTTAATTTGGAATAGAAAAGTTCATACAGTCGTCTTCCTACGTTACTAGGGTGTACAATCTTTATGTAACCCACTCGATATATGATGGATTAAGGGCATAAATTAAAGGCGATTGAATTATTAGCAGTGGATTTAATTATCACATTCGAGATACACATCAGCCGTGCAAGCGCACCGAGAGAGAGAGAGAGCTAGAGCGAGATGGTGATACTTCTATTTTGTTTGACACTGACAAGTACGTTTATGGAGAAGGCTTAGTATATTGCGTTTACAAAGACACCTACAATTCAACACTGGCCCTTAAACCAATAAAACATTATCAATAGTTAACCTGCTTTTGAAACAATACTATTTGAAATGTAATTTATAGCTATACAAACAGTTCCAATAATAAGAAACAATTTCAAGTGTTAAGTTAATGTCAACAAACATAAGCAATAAACAATTAAATGGATGCCTCTTCTCTCCTCTAATAATCCATCTATAAAGTAACACTATATAAAAGTAGAATATAGTACCTTTATTAAATTTACTCTACACAAAGAAACAAAATATGTAAGTATGTATTTAAGTTAATAAACAAATGTATTACACATTACCTAGTTTAACTTAACATCAATTGCTTTACAAAGTAACAATGTCTATCCTTACTTAAAGGTTTAGTCAATATATCAGCCAACATATAATTTGTACATAAGTACTTAATAATAATAGTTTTATCATTTACAAGTTGTCTTATAAAGTGATGTCTGACATCTATGTGCTTAGTTCTAGAATTAAATATTGCATTTTTACATAACTTTTGAAATGATTGGTTATCATTATAAATTGTCAAAACAATCTTTCTTTTGACAATTTCATTTAAAAGTCTACTTATAAATAAACCCTCTTTACATGAATCTGATAGTGATAAGTATTCAGCTTCAGTGCTTGACAGTGCTACTGTCTTTTGTTTACGACTTTCCCAAGACACAACCGAGTTTGATCAGCGGTCCACAGCATCATTTGCCCAGTCGGCATCTACATATGCAGTTAAGTCGAGATTACCCTTAGTAAAAGTCAAACGAAGATCTACTGTACCTTTTAGATAGCGTAAGACTCTCTTGGCTGCTTTCCAGTGTTCTTCAGTGAAAGACTCATTAAATTGATTCAGGCAATGTCAGGCCGAGTGCAGACAGCTATGTACATCAAAGAACCTATAAGTCCTCTATAATTGTAAGTATCATCCCGCTGGTGTCCCTTCTGTAATTTCAGACCTGTCTCCATAGGAGTATTTGAAGACTTACAATCTTCCATCTTAAATTTCTCAAGTACCCTATTGATGTAACCTGACTGGTCGAGAGTAATTTAGTATTCTGCTCTACACAGTCTCATACCTAAAACTTGTTGTTTTGGTCCTAAATCTGTAATATTAAAATCTTGCATTAATTTCACTTTTAAATCCAATTTTGCTTGTTCACTACACTTCGTGAACAATATCAAATCATACAGTGCTATTATGATAAGTGAATTTTGATAAGATTTGATATAAACACAAGGTTCCTCTAGTTCATTCCATCTAGTTAACTTTAATTTCTCACAAAGGACTGTATCAGTTTTTTCATACCAGGCCTTCGAGGCTTGCTTTAAGCCATAAACTGCTTTGTGGAGTTTGTAAACTTTGTTTTCCTGCCCTTTGATTACAAAACCCTCAGGTTGTTCCATATAAACAGTTTCTGTCAAATTACCATTTAGAAAAGCTGTCTGGACATCAAGATGTGAAACTTCCATATCATATTCGGTTGCCAAAGCTAACAAAGTGCGTATGGTGGAATATCGGACTACTGGGGAGAAGGTCTCCTCGTAGTCTATGCCATATTTTTGTGTATACCCTTTGGCTACCAAGCGAGCTTTATACCTCAAAAGTTCCTCTTCCAATCCACGTTTCACTTTAAACACCCACTTGCATTTAACTGGTTTCTGAGACTCTAAGAGAACTTTAAGAGGTTTATCAGTCAGAGACCAACATTTATTTTTAATAAAGGAGTTGTACTCACTCATCATTGCTTTCCAATGATCAGCATCTGGCCCTTCCAGTGCTGCTTGTACTGTTTGTGGAGTTTCTACCTTGGAGGTTTTCTACCATGAATGACAACAGTAGTGTTTCCATTGACTCGTCATACTCCGATGTGTCCGTGCTCTCCTCCTCTGGAATATATGTTTCATCGGCTGGATTTCCGCTCTCAATCGAGCTGTCAGAATCATCTATTGTGATCGTACTGTATCTCTGATTGTGTGACAAATTAGTTGTATCATCAGATATATCAGTGCTCACATCAGATATTTCTGCTTGCACAGACTCATCATTTATTACATCACTATTAGTTGGTGTAAATAAGTATTCTACTGACTGGTCGCTATCATCATGTGATACAATTCTAATTAACTTGTTTTCTAAGAATGTCACATGTTTGGCTTTTATGCAATTTGTTGGAAACTCAGGATCTATAAGCCTATACCCCTTTGTTTCATCACAGTAACCAACAAAAATGTAACTTTCGCATTTTGAATCTAATTTCTTTCGCTTTTGATTCAAAGCATAAGCCACAGTGCCAAAGATACGTAAGTGATTGACTGATACCTTTTTTACCACTCCATTTTTCTTCAGGAGTGCACCCTAAAACCGCCTTTGTGGGACATCGGTTCTTGATGTAGACTGCAGTATTCACCGCCTCAGCCCAGAATTCTTTTTTTAGGTCAGCGTCTTGCAGCATACATCTCGCTGCCTCCACCACAGTTCTGTTGGCACGTTCCGCGACACCGTTTCTTCAGTCTGGTGGCGTATACCATTAGTCTTCAGGAAATTCTGAAATACAGAAGATGTGTACTCTCCACCATTATCACTCCTAAGGATTTTAATCCTTTTATCAGTTTGATTTTCCACTAAAGCTTTAAAATGTTTAAAATTATTAAACACTTCATTTTTATTCTGTAAGAAATAAACAAAGGTTTTACGAGAATAATCATCTATAAATATTAAGAAATATCTCGGGCTTAGTGTATTGTGTTTACAAAGACACCTACAATTCAACAATATAATCTTCCTCCTTTCAGTCCTAGAGTGAATTAAGATACTAGTTAGTCCTACTGGCGAGCAAGGGGAGAGCCCCTAGGTCGAATTAGTATCTCCCAAAAAACCAAGCTCTAGCTACAAGCGGTTATTTCTTTCATCACTAGGTGTCATTAGTTTCCAATGCTGCATTGGGTATAGATTCGTCATTAGGAAATTTTCTAATTATGTTTTAATAAAACGCTTACTCCGGTCACATGCTAGTATACAGTACACACACATTGACAATACCATTGTGAATCGAAGATGCATTTCTGCACATCTAGCCAGCACGGAGTGAATATTATTTGTTGTTTATCCTCCACGTTTCGAACATCGTATTTACAGACTTTTTTTGTACGCGTCCACTCAATTTAAAATTTGTAATTTCTCATAATAAGTGAATTTTGTACATTTCTTTTTTGAGAATAAAAAATCTTTAACCAGAAAACCGGTCAAGTACGAGTGGGATGCATCACTGGGATGCAAAAAATCATGTCTAGTACATATATGGGAGCCCCATATTTATTTAGTTCTGTTTAAGTATTTCTTGTTATAGCCGCAACAGAAATACATCACTATCTAACTTTCTTGGTTCATGAGATACAGCCTGGTGACAAACGGACGGACGGTCAGCGGAGTCTTAGTAATAGATTCTCATTTTATTATTTTGGTTCGGAACCCTAAATGACTTTATTCTCTGTACAAACAGTGCTCCTTACATAAAGCGACAAATATGAATATGGTCGTCATACTTCAGAGGTGCCAAACTGCACTCGTATTCAAGTAGTTTTCGGTTGGCAAATTTAAATAGATTTGAACGCCATCTTCACTAATAATATGATTTGTGTTGCTTGTGACTACCGCACGACCAACACACCATGTGTTGTTTGACCCTGAGTATTTAACTATATACATTTGAAATTTCATCAAAACCAGTTAAGTGCTTTAGCCGTAAAAGCGGAACAGACCGACAGACATAGTGCTAAAATACAAGTATTAAAATAAATAATTTTCAAGGCTTATACAAAATTAGTTTTTTCCCGCATCATAAAGTAGCCTATATTTGACCCCGGGTCTTAAACTATATTCATACCAAATTTCATCAAAATCCGTTGAGCGGTTTGGCCGTGAAAGCGTAACAGACAGACAGACTTTCGCATTTATAATATTAGTATGGATAACGAAAAAATTAGTCCAGCTTTTCCAGAGTTTATCGCTTAGCAGCATAAAGTACTTAATGCATTTTATTTAATATACATTTTAGATTCAAAATTCTACTGATAGTGTCCCAATCCTAAACATAACAATATATCCCGGGCGACGTTAAACTAAATGTAAAATGTTTTGATTAAATTTAGTGTTTCAATTTAGCCGAGTTTGTACCGGATGGAAACATAACTAGCTGTCTGATGACATTAGACATTGAATTTACAGAATGGTTATCAACCCATTTTCAACCTATTATTCGAACTTTGCAAAAAAGTGCCGAGTTGATGTGCAGGGGAAGTTTTCGTTTCAGCTGAGGTCAGTCCACTGCTGGACTTAGGCCTCCTCCAGATTGAGGGGTTCTTGCCATACTCGCCACGCTTAGCAGGAGGGTTGGCGAGCTCAGTTTCAGCGGCTTATGATACTTCTGATGCTGCTGCCCATCGGAAGAAGGGTGGGATGTGGTCCATGTCCGTGTGAGGATACTCACCTCACTGATCACTGCCCACAGCATTGTGTAGATGGCGGACAGCATTCTGAAGATCCACAAAGCCGACCTAAAGGATGTAAAATAGATTGTCAGCCTCCCTTATTGCATTTGACGTTTCTGCAAATACACCATTCGCAAATAATAAAAGACTTTGTAATATGAGTACTAGGTATTGGTAGGTACCATGGAGCAATTACAAAGAGGCGATGCCGTAATAAGCGTTTTGTAAGAAAGTATTTGTGAGGCTATACGGGTCAGAAGGCAGACGTGCGGGGTGCTTGGTTTCGGCCGTGGCTCCAATCATGGAGCACGAGCAATGACAAGCTCCGCCCACTTTTGTGTCGGCGAGGCGCCAATAATCATATCACTGCGCCATTTTAAACGGCATCTCCTCTTTGTAATTGCTCCATGGAAGGTACAGTGTGGTAACGGTATCCTGAAATATGATGGAAAGGATTGTTTAAGTAAAGTAAGGAGTGTGCTCCTATTTCTAAAACTTTCTAATTGTTTTATTTCTTTGACTTGGCCCATTTTAAGTGCTCGAGAGCCTAGTGAGGGTTATGCTTAGGTTAAGAGTTGTGATTGAAAATTTATAAAAGATTTTTTAACATGTTTTAATTACGCGGGTTGCTCCAATTCTGACAATCCTTAGAACAGGCCAGGCCTGAAATGTAATATTTATTTTAAAAATAATTTACTACACAGAAATTGTAATAATATGATAATTTTTTAAGGTTTTCACTCATTTAAAATAGTTGCCTCCTCCAGCCTATTAATACGTTATAGCCGAGGATGGGTAATGAGCACCACATGATATTATCAACTTCCCCAAAGGGCTTTTACGCATTTGATCAATATCCCCCTGCAAGCCTCTCGAAGGACCGGGGATATTTAATATATCAGATAGATATCTATCAGTTAATGAACATTTCCAACATCTTTTTGAAAATCGGCGAAAAATTGTAGCAATTTTCTAAAACTACACAAGGGAGATACTTAAAGGCTATTATTTCAAGTTTCTGTAGAAGCCGCTTTGCTGAGAACGCGATCCGCAAGTCGTTACAGGTACGAAAACTTACTCTTTGTGATACATTGCAAGGGAAAATGAGACTTTGAAATTTATTTTTATAATTCTGATAATATATGAGATACAGAAGTAACGTATAATTTTTTGGTTACTCCATACATACAAACATACTCCCTGCCATGGTCTTCCCTAGTGACTATAACATGAGAGCCTTCAGAATGGGCTTGAAAAAATTCCTTCAGGATCGGCAATGTGCTCGTGACATCTCCGGTGTTGCAGGCGTTCATAGGCTACGGTAACCACTTACTATCAGGTGGGCCGTACGCCTGTTTGCCTACTTAGTTTTATATAATAATAAATATACCTATATATTTCTAGTTTTTTTTTAACACTCTCCCACTACCCCGCATAGATCTCCCCCATTCTTCTCCAGCTCCACTCATCGTTCTATATCATTTCAGTTATAGTTCAAGAAAATTATGTTATGGAAGTATGGATTACAATTATTACGACTAGAAGCTGTTGACAAAGGTCAGGTCGGAATTATCATCATCATTTCGTGTAGGTTACACTTTCTATCGACCATGTACACCCTGATGTCAGAGTTGTTCGAAATCGCCTCTCGACCTCTGACGTGGTTAATTTAACGACTACCAGATGGCAGCCGGGACCAACGGCTTTACGTGCCTATTTAAGCAGGGAACGAAAGAAAGAAAATATTTACTTGCTTTGAATGGATACAATTGGTATTAATTTCGTGCGATAAGTTCCAAACATTCAGCTTTGTATCATCTTTATTATCAGGCAATCAGGTGATTCAAGCCTGCAATGTCCTAACCAAACTGGAAACAACTAAACAAAGTATGCTTCCGGTGGAAATCGAACTCACCACTGGTATGTTACAAAATACTAATATTTATTAATTTATTTATAAATCTTTATTGTACCACAAGTTTACAATTGGCGGACTTAATGCTAAAAGCATTCTCTCCCAGTCAACCATTAGGAAAAACAGTAAAGTTATGTGCGGCGCGAATTATTTTAAAAATACAATGAGAGAAAAAAGAAACAAAACACTTAACTGCTAAATAAACGTACATAGATTTACATACAGTATTCATAACTATATATATACATACATAAACATACATAATAGAAGAGATGAAAACGGAAAAAGATGACGATTTAGGGTGATATTATGTTAGTGAGGTGAATTTTGACCTTTCTTTTGAAAGCGAATAATATGCTCGTAGAATTTCACGAAAATTGTAAAAATAATTAATTATGTCGCAATTACACTACAAAATACTTACCATAAATATAATGTGTCGTATCGATAGATGAGCGCTAATTCAGACAACTTAAAAATTGGACAGACAGACTTTGGAAGAAAATAGCTAAAACAAAATTTAAAAAATCGACGCCTTAATTTTTGATTACATATTTTTATAATGGCTGTAAGCGCACTAAAAAACTTATTTATCGTAACAATCTATTAATTGGAATTTATTTGATAGCTTCCTCATTCCGTTTGTGTTAGACAGAGACAAAATAAGTTTTATAACTTCTGCCAGTATTGCCAGCAAAATGGAAGTAAAAAGAAAAGAAAAATCACTACAGGATGTCTAAAGTATTACTATTCCGTAAAACATAAAAAATCGATTTTCTCGAAAACTAGCGCGCAAATTATGAAACCAACATAAATCTGTGTTATATTATTTGATTATTTAGACCTGAAAGAAAGAAAGAAACTATTTATTTGCATTAAAAGAGTACAATCAGATATTACACCAAAATAATTCGTCCTAACAATGACTACTGAAGGTATTTGTATTTTATTTAAATCCACCTTATATTCAAGTAGCTTTAAATCCGCATGATCCAGCTCGACAAACTCAAATATTCGCCTTCGCAATCTCATATGGATACTAATGTCAGCGTTTGTCTATGCTCTACCAATGATGAGATTGCGCTAAGGACACAATGAAGACTTTGATTTAGAAATATGAACATTCGTTCTTTATAATTTCTTAAATTTTCGTGATTATTATTTAACTTACCTATTAAACCGTATTAAAATAATTTTATGTTATGTGCCCAATCCTTAACGAATCCGTTCTTTTTTTTAGACAACTATTTCTTTGAAAGATTTTGTAACCGCCAAATCTCCTTGGTCAAACATACATATCAATGTATTTCTAAAAACAGAATTAAATAAAATTATTTCTATTATGAATAACGTAACAAAAATACTTATTATTAGAATAGTTCTCGATTTGGATCCTAATCGACCGTCTGAAACTGACTTGACATTTTACTAAGACATTCTACAATTAGGGACGTCCTAGATTTAGGCGAGGCACGACTGCCGATCTAAGATTAAAATATACTATATGGACCTAAATTTCGACATTGGACATTTTACGACTCACGTAAATACTACGCAAAACCTCTTATATTTAGTGTACCTACTTAACAGAAACTTTTAATTTACTTACATACATACATACCATCACGCCTTTTTCGCGTAGGGGTAGGCAGAGACTACTGATTTCCATTTGCTACGATCCTTAGAGACTTCCCTTGCTTCGTCTACACACATCACTCTCGTCATACACGCTCGTCGATTTCGGGTACTCCTGACATCTCCCTTTCTTAATATGTCTGCGATTTGGTCGCTGTATGTTCTCCGAGCCCGCCCCTAACCGACTGTTCCTGTCACCTTTGATTTGTAAATACCTTTCGTAAGTCTCCTTTCATTCATCTTTTCTACATGCCCAAACCATCATAACATGCCTTTTTCTATCTTTGTCACTAGATCCTCATTCACACCACACCTTTTCCTTATCTCACTTCTTGTAAAATTGAATATACCTACATACTGTAAAGTACTTATTGAACATGCTATTGTCTTTTTTAAATATGAGCAGATTATTGCTAATATACTTGATTTATTAGACAATAACCATGATAATGATACCTAGGCTATAATAACTTCTAGCGATAAAATTTTGCGTATTTACTTTAAGACCGAATCTTAGATAATAATAGGTTTACCTGCCGTATCTATGTTATTTTTGTGAGATAGAGGGATACAAAAATATTGTATATTATTTTTGACTTTTATTTTTTAATGTACCTATTAATTTATTACTCGTATTTTATTTATCAACTAGCTGTGTCCGCGATTTCGTCCGCGTTATATGCGTTCGATTACATACTTTTCTTTTTATGTGATGCTACCGAACTCCTGCTGCGTTAGTACTTCTTATCCGTTGTTGCGCAGTTTAACAAAACTAATCTTTAAAAGGTTTAGGATCTCACTACGTAAAATACTGCAACGGAATCCTGTTTTGCATGGGAGACAAAATCAAACAATCATGATTTAAGATCCCTGTTACTGTATTTTGATGCAAATAAATGATTTCTGATTTCATGGACCCCGCTAAGTATGAATGGCTGAAAAACTCATAAGTAGATATCTACCTATTTAAAAATAGCATTTACTGTTGCTTATGTGACCTAACTAAAAATAAACATCACTATGAGTTACCTACCTACTCAAATTACAAAGCAATAGCAAAATTTTCGTAAAAATCTTTAGGTATACATAAAACTGCAAAAAGTAAAACCAGCCATTGTAGTTTTATCGTTCATATAGTATGCATGCCATACATTTTAGAGGTCAATTAAGTTGATCAATTATCCTACGGGGACTAGTGAAAAATTCGGGATAAATGGTAGCCTAATTTCTTAAGTCTGTGAAAACTGCATTTAATTTTATGCAGTAGTTTTCACGTGATGCGATTACAAACGTACAGACAAATAAAAATTCTAAAAATTATTGTTTTGGCTTCTATTAGTCCAATATAGACCCCTCAAATTGTTTTTTTCCTAAAAATCTTTAATATACAGACATCGACCTGTTACAATTTTATTGGATTATTTATTTATTATGTGATTTATACAGATTACAATTAAATTATACCTAATAAAAAAGGGGGAGAAAGAAAAAAATAAAAGAAAAAATACTATTTTACTTTTAACATTTGGTATCCCACGACCCTAAGGCCCAATCCACATAATTTTGTATTTGGGCTGAAATATCCAGTTGTGACATACAACTTTTACAGTCCTACAACAATGTTTAAGAGTTATTTTTCTTAGTAAAAACATGAATTCTTATTTTTATAGAAAACTAGCTATTTCCCGCAGCTCCGCCTGCGTCAAAAAGTAGCCTATGTTTGACCCCGGTCTTCAACTATATTCATACCAAATTTCATCAAAATCCGTTCAGCAGTTTGGCCGTGAAAGCGTAACAGACAGACAGACAGACTTTCGCATTTAATTTTATAATATTTAGTATGGATTGTTAAATAAGCGTCATTTGTGCTCATAGAGAAGTTGTGCCTCTAACATGATTTTTTGCATCATCAGTTTATAGAAGTAGGAATAATATAGAGTAGTATCTACTGGTACAAATACGTCTTAGATAGACAATTCGATATTTTTTTTTGTAATAATAATAGTTATTAGGTGCACTACATCTTCATCTATCTTTTTCCGAAAGGTTTCTTCAAATAAATTGCTGTCATTTAAAAGTTTCGTTATGTATAATTTTTGTATTTTTAATAAATTTAGTATATATTGTGACATATTATTATCTAGTCAATAAATGATTGTCCAGTACTTTGTTCTCCATCTCCAGGTGCAATATTACATATTATTACATAATAAAAACGAAAAAGAGAGGTAGGACATTTTGTAAGGAGTAGTCCGTATGGGGAAATATCTCCACCCATACATACAGAAGACCGCAGCCAAATAACACTGTGATGCAGTGTTGTGTTCCTGCTGGTGAGTAGGGTCGCCAGGCTCCAGACGGGTCGCTGTGCTGACAGCGGACGGGTCGGCAACGCGCTCGTGACATCTCCGGTGTTGCAGGCGTTCATAAACTACGGTAACCACTTACCATCAGGTGGGCCGTACGCCTGTTTGACTACCTCAAGCTACACTTTCAAATAGGATGGAATTCAATTCAATAGTCATATAACACAAAGGGCGTGCCGTGCATATTAGTATTCCATCAAATAATGATTGGATACATGTATGGCCAATGTGTCCTATGTCAAACACACGAATCGCATTAACCCGGTCCAAACACGGTCGTAATATAGGTGAATACTTTGATTGATCGAGCTTTAGGCTGAAATATGAAAGTGCTAAGACAATTTACGTGAAAATCTGTCAAGTAATTTAGGCAAAAAATTTTGAAATGATTGTTTATTGAATCGGCAAATGTCAGTACCTATGTCAAGTATGTGTTTTTACTTTTTCTACTTCGTCCAAACGTGCTTACCTAGTTGCGTAACCAGCTTACGCTTCGGGGCCTAGTGTATACTTTTATTTTTTATTTTTATTTTATTTATTGGCACACTATACAGTTTTACAACAAAACATGACTTAATAAATATTACATGGGTTCATAGGCTAGTTGAAAAACCAAGAGATTAGCGCGCACAGCATGTTTAACTTTACCGCTTGACAAAACTATAAATACATATAAATGAGAACACTACAAATGAGTTGAAATTTATATCAAACGGTGGAACCATGTATATGTGTAAACACAGGACAGCATGTATATATGTGTATACTATTAACGTTAGGACAAGATTTGCATTAGGTAATGAATAAGTAATTATATAAAGTAAATAAGAATGATTAAGACATTCATACTTAAATCAATGAATCAATTCATAAATTTTGTATTTAAAAGTATTATGTGATAAGCTATAGATGTCAGGTACCTGATCAGAATTATGAAGTCTATATAAATTATTATATTCACGGCATATTCTTAGAATCGGATTGTGGAAAGAAACATTATTGTTACACGAGTCTATGGAGAAGGGAATAATAATGCGAACTGACCTGTTAGGAATTCTAAACTGCACACTCGATATTAAAGAGGTAGAAAGTTGGCCGTGTATTATTTTAAAGAGGTAAATAAAATTTTGTAGGAAACGTCTCTTTTCTATACCATCCAGTTTAAAAAATGCAAGACGATCCTCGTACGTACAAAATTTTCTTTTGTAGCCATAGCGCCTAGATAGTAAACGAAGAAAGCGTCTCTGTACAGATTCAAGCAAGTCCGCCGATACTGCATACTGTGGAGACCATATTATTGAAGCATACTCTAATCTACTCACCACAAAAGATCTGAAGAGATAAACTAGACTGCTGGGCTGTTTGAAGTTACTAGCCGTGCGCAAAATAAAACCCATCAATTGGTTGCATTTTTTTGAAACCATAGCATAGTGTTGCTGCAAGCTGAGATGGCTGTCGAAAATGACACCGAGATCCTTAACTTCAGAATTTCTTGACAACATTTCTCCACCAACACAGTAATCAAAGATAACTGAATATTTCTTGCGAGTAAAAGTAATAACAGAGCATTTATTAACTCCAAGGCTCATGTTATTCTCAGAACACCACGACGCTAGTTCATCAAGGTCTCTTTGTAGAGAAATGCAATCTCTCACCGTATTAACAGTGGAAAATTTTTTTAGGTCATCTGCGAATAATAAAGTACAATTATGCAATCGAGGAATTAGGTCATTTATATAGATGACAAAGAATACAAGTAATGGTCCTTCTAATGGCAACACTAATTCTTAAAATAGAGCGTCTATCGTCCGTGTTATAGAACAAGAGGTGACTTATGAAACTGACTCCAGAATATCTAGCATAATTGGTTTTCTATCTAAATCTATATAATAATTATAATATAGTATTATAAAGCTGAAGAGTTTGTTTGTTTGTTTAAACGCGCTAATATCAGGAACTACTGGTTCGATTTGAAAAATTATTTCTTTGTTGGATGGCCTCTTCATCGAGGAAGGCTATAGGCTTGGACGAAGTCGGGACTTGCTTCTAGTATAGTAATATATTGTTTCTTCTTCGTCCAAGCCTGTTATCCAGTTGCGTACGCTTCAAAACCTAGGTACGCTTTCAATGATGGTCTTTGATTTGACGGTAGTGGTTTACATGATAATATATTGTTTCTGTGATTAAACATTTTTATTATTAAAAACTCATCAGATTTAAAGATCAAATCATAAGCCTAATGTAAATGTGGTTAATTTAAGAAATTACACCAACTGTAACTGCGTGGAAAGCATCAAATCGAAGGATTGATATAGTCAATAAATATGCATTGAATTCCAAGACAAGTTCTCATTATCCTTGCGTGTATACCTTGTTGCGTCGTCAGCGTACGCTTCGGAGCTTTGGGTACGCTGTAAGTCATGGTCCTAGATTTGGCGGAACTGGTTATTACAATGAAGCGACAGCCGTCTGACCTCTGTAATCCTTTTTACAGGGAAACCAGACCAACAGGAACATGACCCGAGGTATGTTAGTGGCCAACACTGTCAGAATTTTTCAGGCTGCCCCTAGGCATCTGACACAGCCTAACGACTACTATCTATCGACAACGACCGGGATCAACATGGGCAACGGCCTTCCAAAGCACGGAGGAGGAGCTAAAAGATTCAATTAGAGCTAAATTTCACTAAATGGCGACCAATCCAATAGTGGTCGCGTCACGCCGTCGCTTGACACGCGCATTCGCTACGGATACGCGGGTCGCGCTCGACTAACGAGGTCCTCCCAAGACAGGTTATAACTAATGTTAATAACCAAAAGGTTAAGCGGAATCAATTGGAATATCAATAAAGATTGGCAGTGGTAGGAGGCTTTGTTAACTCTCAAAAAATCTTTTTTTTATCTTTGATTGTCAAAAAATGATACCATAGTTCAAGATAAAAAAGTTCGGTATTTGATGGTCTAAACAACGTAGCAAATTAATTGTAAGTAAGTAAACCCCCTTACCCCGTCCTGTATGTCTATTTTTCAAAATTCATTATCTATTTCATAACCTCAAAATGTTTTGCTAAAATATCACTATCTGCACTTCATTCATTTTACAATATCAAAAATAGACCAACTCACTTTAGCATTGTATCATTTATTAGATATATTTATAAATATATATATATATACGAAAGATAAGGGAGTCGTAGTCTCATTTCACAAAATCCTAGCTCAAAACAAGCCAGATTTGTCTAGATTCTAGACTAGACATGGCAGAATACAGGATTTTGCAATTTTGCATATCTCAGCTCGTCTTTTGACTTCACTGTAATTACTATGACGGTTCAGACATTCAATGAGAGAACTGCATTCCCTACATGTCTGCTTTTAGGTTTCAGGTGCAATTTCATACTGTGTTTTATCTCGAATGACATTTTTAGCGAGTCGACTCTTGCTAAGTTCAATGAATGATATTCAAATGTCATAACTTCGCATTCTTCTCTGTTTATTGTAACATTAATCGTATTTGTCATACATGAACATGACGACCTAACAACGAAAAAAAAAAAATCAAAGTACAATATAACATTGAGTAAATAAAACTTATGAAAAACATATAACTTTAATGCATAGAAAATAAAGTAGAACTCTATTACAAAAGTGAGGCAGGTAAAAGTATTCTGATCTTGTGTAGTACCTAGATGACAAAATGTAGAGATTAATTTTAAAAAAAACTAAACTTCAGAATTACATAATTGAGAGGGTAGCGGAAAAACGACTGGATGAGAGATACAATTTACTACTGCTCAAGTCTGCTAATCAACAAAACCAGTAGGGATTTATAATTCTATGAATAGACAACGTAACCATATCAAAATGTAATTGTCCTACGTTAATTTTTTTTTTATATAATATTCTTATTTTAATATTTTTTATTAATAGCATAATATATAAATAATAGCAAAGTACCCATAGAAGACTAGTGAAATTTCGGGGACTTTTTTTAAATTACATGATTCTATAACCTGAAAAAGGCAAGTTAAGGACGAAAAATTAAAAATTGTAAAATTTTCAAAGTCTGTGAAGGAAATTTTCTTTTTCTTTTTCATTCTGCCCATAGATATTATATGTCGTCTGTATAGTCTTATGTCAATGTCCATTACCTATGTAAACGAATACGTTAACATTGCAAATTATTCGAAACTTTGAACCTTTCCGAATACAAATAGGAAAATTTAAAATTCAAATCGAGATAGGCTTAGTAGGGAGCCTGCGAAACGCAAACAATGAATTAATAGTTTTTTTTTATTCTGGCAACTTTTTCCTGCAAGTCAGGGAAAAAATAAATGATAAACAATCAAGAGTTTATTTTTGCCTGATTGAATCCTCTTCATCTGGGCGGAAACCATATTTGGTTCTTAACAAAGGAATTTTTATTGTTATCTATTTTGCTTATGGGATAAATTAGCATTGTGATTTAGCCATACATGTAGATAATTCTAAACTTTCTTTAACAAAGTAGGTTCAAATGTACAATCAAAAGATCTAAAAGCAACTGAAAGGAGAAAACAAGAGTGGGAAATCATGTTTGTTTATGAAACAAATTTCCATGATAGGTATTGTCATATATTTTTTGGTAACATAAATCCTAACACGATCACAGTTCTTAAACGATGGTATTACTTTTACGCGCTTACCCTTTGAACCCATCTAAATTTTTCGCAAGCTTTGATGGAGTATTTTTATTTCAATTTGCAACACTGTCGCTAAAATATTTTATTACCAGACATTACAATTTCCCGCCGGAAATTCGGGAAATGCGAATGAATACGTACAAAGCCTCTTATGGCTACTAAACCTTTATTAGCCCATCAAATGTCTACCTTACACCCTTAAAGATAAGGGTTATATTCTAAAACGACGAATTCGCTTAGTAAAGTTAAGTATAGGGTAAAATATGTTTGTTTTACGTTTTAGTCATAAATAATTTTACGTCAACATAAAATGATATCCAAATGTATATACTCGTAGATTTGTTAAAATGTTCCCCTTTCTTCCATTTATTAAATTTTTGTTGACATATAAAATAAATTCAATAATAGGTTTAGAAAGAAAGAAAGAATATATTTATTTGCTTTGTATGGGTACTATTGGTATTAATTTCATGCGATAAGTTCCAAACATTCAGCTGTATAAAAATTTCTTAATCTAAACAATATATCTATTCATGTCCATTAATCATATTTGAAGTAAAATTGAATACAATCCATACTTCCATACTAATATTATAAATGCGAAAGTTTGGTTGTCTGTCTGTTACGCTTTCACGGCCAAACCGCTGAACGAATTTTTGATGAAATTTGGTATGAGTATAGTTGAAGACCCGGGGTCAAACATAGACTACTTTAATACGCAGGCGGAGCTGCGGAAAAAAGCTAGTTAAATCTATACTTCCATACTAATATTATAAATGCGAAAGTCTGTCTGTCTGTCTGTCTGTTACGCTTTCACGGCCAAACCGCTGAACGGATTTTGATGAAATTTGGTATGAATATAGTTTAAGACCCGGAGTCAAACATAGGCTACTTTTTGACGCAGGCGGAGCTGCGAGAAACAGCTAGTATAAAAGAAAGTTAGTATATGTTGTTTTTAATAGAGATAGATTTTTATTAAAAAAACAAAGATATATATAAGTTACACAAATGTTAAAAAAATCATAAAATTTATTTTTTATTGTTAAATTATAAAGGGTAATAATATAAAAAGGTCAAGTTATGTCGATCTACTATTCAAAATTTCCCGAACTCTATAGAAGCATTTATTACATATTAAAGTACGAGTATATACTCGTAGTACTTTTTTGAACAACATCAGTACTATTTTTTTTTATATCTACGGGTAGTTTATTATTATTAAAAAGAGTTGTTTGTATACAACTACAGTAACAGTTTATATATGTATTTTGTCCGAACTATGGGATATAGTAGAGATATGGAACTCTCACTTTTTTATAATGTTTTCATGGTGTAATTTATTTTATTAAAAAGAAAAACAAACAAATTGACGCCTAAAGTTTTAAAGTTGTGTTTCTTCAGATCATTGGTTATGTTTGTAGTATTATATATTTATTTTGTTATTCTGTAGCAATTATTAATATTCATCAATAAAAGCATTCCCAACGAGGATTGACTTCAGGCAGGCGGCCGGTCATAAACAATCTTAAGAAGTATCTCGTAAAAGGGAAAAGCTATGAAGCGATGCATGGCTTGGGTGGGACTGCCCTCAGGGCATAGAATAAAACATTCATTGAGTTCTTTGTAACTAGCTTCACTACATGAAATCAACACAAACCCCTTTTTTTTTAAACTAGCCAAAGTAAGATTCTTTTGCAAAAAAGAGCTCTTCTCTTGCAAAAAGAAAAAAATGCTATATACTATCAACTCTATCTGAATGTGCTCTATCCTCAGCTCACACTACAAAACCCATACTACTTTAATAATAGTCCTAGATACTGATTACAATGGAGCTGACCTCTGCAAAAATGTTCACTATATCAACCCTGAATCACAAAAACGTACTTCACAGAAAACCAAGTGCAAGTTGATAAATGTCCAGCACAATCCGGTGCGAAGGACCATTTTTTGCCCCAAACTGTCAGAAATTCTGCGGCATTATATAAACTCCATTCGCACTATATTATTTATTACTCGGACTCATGGACTATAAAAAGTTGAGCGGCCATCTCAAAGACAACCGTTTAATTTTTGAAAAGAAGGTGGCCAGTGCAAAAAAATACAAAAATACTATAATAAATATTTATTTTGCTAAAAATGTGGTACACATATAGATATCAAAAAAAATTACAGGTTTCTCACATTTCACCAGACACTGGCATGCAAAACAGTTAATGTAATTAATTAATCAATTAAAAGTAATAAATTCAAATTTAAATAAAAAGTCAGAAGAATGTCAACAATATAGTAGCTTACCAATAACAAAATATCATTCAATTCTGAAAATATTCACTCACTGTAAAGAAAGCTTTATCAATTAGCCATTTCTTTAATTCTTTTTTAAATTCATTAATATGTAGAGACTTCATATCATCATCAAGTCTGTTGTATATTTTGACAGACATTTGTTATCTGTTATTACTAAATACAGTGGCATGCAGTGAGGTGGCTAGACTAGTTGTCTCTTTTTCTCTAGATAGATTAAAGAACTTCAGCAGTAGTTGTTAAAAGATGCATTGCGGATGCAAACAAACTATTACGTGTTTGTTTACACTTGAATAGTTTACGCCTTAATTCAATTTAAATGAAATGTGTTTAATTTAAAAATCTGATTTTTTATTCTGCCGATAATGAACCTCATTCCTACTCGTACCATCAGAAAATAATCATTAGTTTTTTAAATTTTAAACTGTTCACTATTGTATGTATAGTATTACTTTAATGAAAAAGATTAAGTGCCCTCTAATAAATAACAAATTTGTTTACTATGTTGTTTTTACTTGGAATTCAGTGTTTGTGAAAAATTGTAGCAAGTTCAAATATTCGATAAGGTCATTAGAATGAATAATGAAGGAGATTGAAAAGCTTACGTGAGAAAAATACTGAATTTCTCAGTATTTAAAATTTTTAGTATGGATATGCCAATATTGCCAAAATAGTCAAATCCCTCTTAATTTAATTAATAACTTTTTTTCTCGTTCGTTTAGCTACAAAAATAATTCTGCTTGCGGCAAACCACTTTACTACATGAGCAATGATACCAAAAACCTTTATGAGACAAATATCATTTTCCAGTTGTAATAATTCCAATCCCAAGCTGACGTCACCCATTCAAAAACATGACATGAAACGTCACAAAATGCAATCTGCGCGTGTGGGCGGAAATATTGCGACGACCACCAGATTCACTGGTATTTCTGTTGCTGACACCATATTCGATACTGCTTTCTTCGCTCCTGCATTTCTTTCCTCATAAACGTCCAAATCACTTGATCACAGACAAAGCTAAAGATATATGCCTAATTGCCAATCCTTAACAGAGGAGACGGAGATGCAACTATCATAATACCGTGCCAGCCTACCAAGAATCAGCTAATACATGGAGAAATGTATATTTTTTAATTCTACTAAGTTTAGTATTTATCAAGCTATAAGCAAACAAACTAACCGGCTCTTTTGTATGAGTTCGAAATAACTGTAACCGTTTGTTGAGGTTCGTGAACATACGTCGGTGTACCTAATATAACAGTCCCTTCACGGAAACCCATATTTGGTTCATAACAATGGCATTTTTATTGTTATCGATTTTACAGCAAGCGAAGAGTGAGCAGCAAATAATACAAAAAGTCTAAAATGTTTAAACAATTTCAAATACATATTAATCTTGTGATCATTGCACGTTTCCGTCACCAACCTTGCCTGAAAATAATATTATTTTTATAAAAATAAGTATCTAATACTATGAACTTAACTACTGCTTCTATTACGAGCTGCAGTAGATATATCCCAGTATTATTGCGAGCGAACAATACTGTAAGAAGATTACATGGTGCTCAATTCGTAGTTTTCTAAATGAATGTATAAAGAAAGATATTTTTCAAGTAACTGTAGGAAATCCACAATTATAAGTGCGAAACTCTGTCTGTATGACTTTTACGTTTTCACGGCCAAACCGCTGAACGGATTTTGAATGGTATGAATGTAGTTGAAGTCCCGGGGTCAAAAATAGGATACTTTTTGACGCAAGCGAAGCTGCGAGAAACAGATATTAATTACTAAATATTAAACTTACTGCATTGCCTCAGCGACCCGAAACGGATCTTGACCTCCGCAAGTCTCCGCTCCTCTCTATTCTGCGCAATTTCTTGCCAGTCTATCTTTTGTAGGGTTTTCAGGTCCTTTCATTTTGTTTAGTCCTTTTTATTTCATTGACGATATCTCTACGCATACTGGTAAAATTTTACTGAATGTATTTACAACTTTATACTTAGTAATTATTGTCTAGGTAATATGTAAATAGGTGAGATACTAGGTTTGAACTCATTTGATCTAGGTATATCGAATCAAATAAAAACTAAAAGTTATTGACTTACTAGGTAATGAACTTGACAATAGTTATTACTAATTAAAACTAAAAAACGAAGACACAGCAGGCATGCCAATGTTAAAGTAACAAACACTCAAATATAATGTTACATGTTAATTTAAGTATACTGACAAATCACATTAAATATTAATTTATTATCAGTATTTTGTATTGAAATATCTTTAACCAATTTCTTTTTATAACTAATTAATTAATGTGTGTAAACAAGAAGTTGTCGTGGCGTGCCCGAGTTTTGGATTTACATCCTACTGCTGGGAAAAGATCTCCTCCTTCTTCCTCCACGAGTCAACTCCAGCCACCGACCTTAGAAGTCCAAAGTAATCAATCAATAAAATAATACTTTGAGTAGTAAAGGCTCAGATTTTGATGACACTCAAACAGGATGAAGTAACAGAAAAGCGTATATGAAAGAACGCGGTCTAGCCACTACCCGGTAACATCACTGACGTGTGTGAAAAGGTAACCCTGACGTGACGCGAATGCAAGGTCTCGCCACGTCGGTGCTCCTGCTACGTCCCGGGATCCCGCTGATTTCTGGGGATAGGCCTTAAGCCGTTGAAAACTTAATTAAATTAATTATCTGTATATTTTGTAAATTAAAATTTCAATACCAACGTGGCAACAAACACCTGCGATATCGACATACTCACATCGACGCTATCGAACTCTGAGTTCCATGCATATGCAATGCGGCGTCCGGACCCGCGCCGGGAGCAGAAGGTATTCCTGCTATCTGTGTGTTTTGAACGCAACTGTAATTTGTATCGAACCTAATACGGCAGGATTATTTGCTTAGGGTTTCTAACTTATAATTGTAGTAAAAGTTACAAATTAGCAAATAAATACAGATTTCTTATGTTTTCGCGATTGTTACACAAATTATTAATAAACGTGATAAAAACCATATTAAAATAGTGTAATTCAAAATTAATTGGTACTGAATAGACGTTTGCGCTGTCCTGACCAGTCAAAGAGCATCAAAACATAAAAACCTTTCTTTCTCAATGTGTCCAGTACTTCTTTTAAAAAATACTAAAGTGACAATTTCAAGAAAAAGCTTAATAATATTGACACTAATATTTTTACCACTGAGATTTTCTGTAAAATGTAATATGTTTTTTTTTATTACTTTTTTTTTAGTCAATATTGTCTAATATTAAAATCTGGAATATCAATAAAAATATCTTAAATCAAGAATAAAGATGTTTGATAAAGGTATTAGAGGTATAAATTTATTTAGCGAAGGAATTTAAAGTTTGAAATAAAGCACAAGGGCGCAATAAGGTCTATTGATATCGACTAAAGGTAAATGAAAAAGGCGCAAATGAGCTAATACCTGTTTACGCATAGTAACAATCAGATAATTAACTGATTGCAGTCAAGATACTGTGTTCGCACCGGAAGTGTTACGATAGTCGAAGGGTGTAGTCTAAATAAGTGTTTATTTATTATTACTATCTAATAACTAAAACTAAATAAAATACGTTTATTTGCAAGCAAACACAGTCAAGGCACAGATACATTTTTTTCTAAATTCTATTGTGCAACACTTAACTACTCAAAAATAGATAAATTAGAAGCATTTAAATAATTATTTCAAACTTTAATATACTCAAAATGGCTAAACATTCTCTACCAGTCAACCATTAGGAAAAAAGAAATTATATAATTGCGGTAGGCGTCCAAATAATAAATCTTGTATTGTAAATGCACCACACAGTACAACATTAGTCTTCTACTCTGATTCTTTTGCGGTCAAGGCAACGCGACTGTGGAATTCCCTTCCACTTCCTATTCGAACGGCTCAAACTCTGACCAGTTTTAAGTCGCAAGTAAAGTCCCACTTTCTTTCCTCACTGTAGCTTCGCTACTTTTCAGTACATCTTGTTTCAGTCTCCACTTCTCGTGTATTTTATAGTTTATTTATCATATATATATACATAATTATTAATTTTTTATTTACGTATATTAGTATTTATTTTAAGTAGTTTATGTATTTACTTCTGTTATTCTGCCTAGCGTTGTTCTGTTCTTTATGCACCATATCCGTATCTCTCCTTTCTTTATATTTCAAACTACCCTAAGGTCGCCTGGAAGAGATTGCTTGAGCGATAAGGCCGCCTTTTGTATACATACTGTGTTCACATTTTATGTAATTTTATTTAATTTTTATTTCACTGTGTGCAAAAGTGTTAAATAAATAAATAAAAGCATCATGTCAGTGCGGCCAAATCTAGTATCATGACTATATTCAGGGACGGAGCGCTTACGACGTACCCTCGGCTCCGAAGCATAAGCTGAGGACGCACATGGGAAAAGTCCTTAGACAAAGAAGATGAGTTTTATTTTTATACTGTCTGATTTGTCCTTTATTTTTAAACTAGCGGTACCCTGCACCTCCGCCTGCGTTAAAAGTAGCTAATGTTTGATCCCGGGTTATCAACTATATTCATACCAAGTTTCATCAAAATCCGTTCAGCGGTTTGGCCGTGAAAGCATAACAGACAGACGGACAGACAGACAGGCAGACTTTCGCATTAATATTAGTATGGATTATTTAATTTAATTCATACTTTGCATACAGTTGACTCATCATATGAAAAGAGATTCATGAAAAAAAAACATTTGCATAACATCTTGGCTCCGGGCTCTTAGACTACTTTTTACAGTCAGTGAGCAATCTAGGACAGGATGTAGCAAATACTAGCAGTGATTAGAACACATGTTATGCTAATAATACTAGTGATGGACGTGAAGAAATGCCAAGAACCGATGGCAGTATTCTAGAATGGCGGCCACGAACCGGCTAGCGCAGCGTTAGATATCCACCGACTACACGGAATCGACGAGTCGAATAACTTTTGTTTCGATATCGAAGGATTTTTTTTCATGGCATATTATATGTCATACATTTAAAAATAGGGCTCCAGATGGTCAGATGACCTGAAAAGGGTCGCAGGCAATGGCTGGATGCAGGTCGCTTCCAACCGGTCATTTTGGAAATCATCAGGAGAGGCCTATGTCCAGCAGTGGACTGACTGCGGCTGAAATGATGATGATGACGGTAAGAAAGAATATTACTGTTAGATTGTTTGTAATATCTTTATTATGCATAACACACACAAGTAATAAACATACTAAAGCATAACAAAAACCAAATTAGAATAGCGGCCTTATCCCACTTACGGATTTCTTACAGTCTTACTGTTTACCGACAGAAGTAAGTATTTAATTAGTAATTAATTAATGAACACTTTATTTTACCATTTACAAATGTAGTGTCATCCATTTAGTGACAATCTTAATCATTATTTATTTTAGACATTCTAATTGTATAGCAATATATAATCGAATCTCAATATCACAATATTCATGAAAACGAAACGAAAAATATATCAAGAAATAATTTCAAATATTTTTTGGTAAGAAAAGTAGTTGGTGCAAAACTGTAAAAGCAGCTTGTAGACACATAAATATTTACCGCAGCCTATGGACGTTCGCAACACCAAAAGTGTCACCTGCGCGCTCTCTTCCACAGAAATTGGTATTAAAAGTACTATTATATTGAGATGGAAATGACGACAAAACATGTAAAGCCTCATTTGTTACGAGTTACAAGTTTATTCAGCTCTATATGCTTTAACTTTATGTTATAATACAAGTTGGTATCCGGCTCGAAGGATAATAAATTGAACGTGAGATAGATGCAATCGGGGAACGCACGCAAAGGTCTCAGATTGTACGGCGGTTTAAAACATAAGCTTTGAAAATCTATATTTTTCTCTTGTCCCACTTTTGAACAAAAGGCAGCCACTCTATGTGGCTACTCCACTATCTTACACAAGTCTTTCTTTACTCGGCGCCAGGATGGTCTGTCCTGGGTTGTCGCGGAAAGGTTCTTCACGTCTCTCTTTATACTGGACCACCAAGTGGCGATGGGCCTCCCTCTTCCTTTCGGCCTCTCAGGTATGTCCATTGCCTTCTTGGCAGGGTGGTCAGCATTCCGCCTCATCAGGTGGCCATACCAGCGGAGTCTGGCTTCCCAAAACTTTTCTGTTATTGGGACCACCTTAAATGAACCCCTGACATGTTACATCTGACATGTACTATCTTAAAAAAGTATAATAAAAAAAATAATGTTAACTAACACTTACGGCATTGGGTCAGCGACCCGAAGCAGATCTTGGCCTCCGACACAAGACTTTTCCACTCCTGCCAAATCTGCGCCATTGCTTGCTAATCTGTCTCATTAAGGCTGGAAACTAAAAGAGAGACTTGGCTTTGTGTTTGCACACTTTATGCCTGCAGTGGTACCTTTTCCCAGTCGGTCTTCCCATGTACGCGTCTAGTATATTGTACATTTTTTTTTTATACAACCAAGTAGGCAAACAGGCGTACGGCCCACCCTGATGGTAAGTGGTTACGGTAGCCTATGAACGCCTGCAACACCGGAGATGTCACGAGCGCGTTGCTAACCTGTCCGCTGTCAGCACAGCGACCCCTCTGGAGCCTGGCGACCCTACTCACCAGCAGGAACACAACAACACTGCATCACAGTGTAATTTGGTTTTGGTTATCCATACTAATATTATAAATGCGAAAGTCTGTCTGTCTGTTACGCTTTCACGGCCAAACCGTTGAACGGATTTTGATGAAATTTGGTATGAATATATTTGAAGACCCGGGGTTTCATAGGCTACTTTTTGACGCAGGCGGAGATGCGGGAAATAGCTAGTTAATTATAATTTCTTTAGGCATCAACAGAATGTCGTGGATTCTGTCGATGTCTTTTCACGTCTTAAGAGACAATCAGATTTCACGACAACAACCGATGATATAAACGAAAAAAATACAGAAACGCTTCAAGAATATTTTTGAACCACACGTTGCGCCTGGCACTACCGCCGTTGATCTAGTAATAGAGCCACACTTTCAATATACTTTCATATAATCTAATACTCCTTGCTCAGGGTTTATCGATGAGTTTATTGAGAAAATAACCATCGCTGGTGAATATGTAACATTTATGAATATAGATTATCATAATCATCCTAGCGTGTATTCCTAGTTGCGTCGTCAGCTTACGCTTCGGAGCCTAGGGTACGCTGTAAATCATGGTCCTAGATTTGGCGGAACTGGTTATTACAATGGAGCGACTGCCGTCTGACCTCCGTAACCCTTTTACAGGGAAACCAGACCAACAGGAACATGACCTGAGGTATTTATTTATTTTTTTATTAAAACTTTATTGTTATATACTTATAACAATTGGCGGACTTAATGCTACGAGCATTCTCTACCAGTCAACCATTGGGAGAAATGGAAAGATAGTTTGGCGCAAAAAAGTTAAGGGGGAAAAATGTATTACTTATAGAGCAAATTTTATCAAAAGCTTAAGTTCATAAATAAAACATACACAAATACTGTTTCATTTTGAATATATACCTATATATATATATATATATTCATAACTTAATTTTGAGGATATAGCTAATCAAGAAGAAAAAGGACAAATTTTCTAAAGCCGTATTTCTAAATCTGGTTTTTACCAGAAAAAGGAACTAACATCCTGCGTGGTCCAGTGGTTAAGGCGTTCGCCTTCGACCCAGAAGTGGTGGGTTCGATTCCCACCGGAAGCATACTTTGTTTAATAATTTTCAGTTTGGTGTGGGCTTTTATTTATTTATAAAAACTTTATTGTTCCACAAAGTACACATATACTTATAACAATTTGCGGGCTTAATGCTAAGAGCATTTTCTACCATTCAACCGGAGAAACGGAATTGGCAAAAAAATTAAGGGGGAAAAAATGTATTACTTATAGAGCAAAAGTTCATAAACTACGTAAACATACATAAAACATACACAAATATTGTATTTTTCAGACTTGAAACACCTGATTGTCTGCTAATAAAGATGATTCCGCCATTTGGTAGTCGTTAAAGGAACCACGTCAGAGGCCAAGAGGCGGTTCCGAACAACTCTGACACCAGGGTGTACATAGCCAATAGACAATGTAACCTACACGAAATGATAATGATGACTAGAAAAAGCTTTCTCAAATATCAGAAAAACAAATAGAACGAAAATAATGACAAACTCATGTTAAAACTACTATAATAGAAAAAAAAATTCACACAAACGAAAATAAAAAGAACATTATAATCAAAAGATATAAAAAAAAAAATTAAAAAGATACAGGCTCTAAATTATAAATCGCATTAATTAGATACTTTTCAATGTAAACTTGGTATACGTCTAATCAAAAACACTATAAAGTGTTAGTTAGATACGTTAGGGTAAAAACAGATAACGATAAAATAATGAATAAAACCGTATAAAAATAGTTAATTTATTATTTTTTAAATTTTATGTGTTACAATCGCGAAAATAATATAATACCTACGTTTTATTACCAAAGGCTAAAATCAGAAGTCTCATTTAACGAGCGCCATATTTATAGCTGGCAATAAAACCATGCACTGATTATTAGAATTTATGACTAAGTGCCTAAGCATAATTTCTTTTTGGCCTGCAATTTACAGCCAAACATCTTAATCATGATTCCACGTTTTTCTTTGCATTTTATTGTTGGTGCTGCTATACTAAGCATAAGTAAGTTTTAGTAATTAGTTTCAACAAATACGATAACTTACACGAATTTCATGCTTTACTCCGAGTATAATAAATAATATTTTGCCGTATTAATATTAGAGTTAGTGTTAGTAGAGTTAGTGTTGCTTATCAATAATCTTCTATCAATGGTTACACAGAAATCAATAGTATCGATAGTACCTATCGCACTTTCAATAGAATCTATATTATCGATAGTTTTTCCATTTATCATCAAAACTATCGATAGTTCTGCAACACGCTCCTCCGCGCTTCAGAAGCTGTTGCTCCCGAATGTTATTGCTAGATAGCATATAGAAGGAAGCGAAGTCGACACTATAATCGGCACTTTGCTTCTTCATCATCATTTCAGCTGCATTCAGTCCACTGTCAGACATAGGCTTCTCCTAATGATTTCCAAAATGCCCGATTGGAATTCGCCTGCATCCAGCGACTGCCTGCGATCTTTTTAAGGTCATCTGTCTGGACTTTGCTTCTTAGCAGTACGCTTTCCGACTGTTATTCTGTCTTCATCGACTCTACTTCTATCCTTCATTCTAGAGCCAGGGCATCTAGGGCCGAGTGTAATCATATTTTTCATAATTGCAGTGTCATTTCTCCTCATACGTGAAACTGATGGTCATATGGAGCCACTGGTAGACGACCTACCAAAGATCGAGAACCTCACTTGTACTTGCGAGAGAGTATACGTTCCTGTTTGCTCCACTGACAACAGGACTTACATTAACGAATGCTATTTCAATTGTGTAAATAAGTACAAAGAGGGTAACGACACAATGACCATAATGTGGTAAGTATACATGATAACTGAACTTGTTTATTGTATAGCGTCATTTTATACGTAACTGTATTGAGACGATTTCTTCATTGAATTTTCGTTTCTTTTTATTCGATTTCGATTTATCTTTTGATTTGATTTTTTTCTTTTAATGCAAATGATTTGATTTGATTTACATAATTTCTTTAGTTGTTTTTGGTTTGGTTAGGATAATGCAGGCTTGAATTATCTATTGGTCTGATTTCCCTGTAAAAAAAGGTTGACAAACATGTGAATTCGTTCATCCATACTCCATTTTAATATTAGCGAAAGTCTGTCTGTCTGTTACGCTTTCACGGCCAAACCGCTAAACGGATTTTGATGAAATTTGGTATGAATGTAGTTCAAGACCCAGGGTCAAACATAGGCTACTTTCTGACGGAGCTGCGGGAAACACTATCCTCACAATTTGATTAATACTTTTTTTGCCAAAATAAATTCGTTAGGTACTTCATTTAGTTATTAAAGAAAAGATATTTTTTTTGGAAATTGACGTTTTGACGAAAATGCTGCAGTGGAGTTTGTAGCGTCGCTTCTTTTCCACTTGCGCTTCGGAAGTGGTGGTAAACTTAATATAAGTAAATTAACGTCATTAAGTGATATTTATATCCTACTAGCTGTTTCCCGCAGCTCCGCCTGTGTAAAAAAGTAGCCTATGTTTGACAGACAGACAGACGGAGAGACACACAGACTTTCGCATTTATAATACTAGCTGTTTCCCACAGCCCCGCCTGCGTCAAAAAGTAACTTATGTTTGACTTCAACTATATTTATACCAAATTTTATCAAAATCCGTTCAGCGGTTTCGCCGTAAAAGGGTAACAGACAGACAGAGAGTCAGACAGACTTTCGCATTTATAATATTAGTATGGAAGTAGGGATTATTATGGATGGAAGTATGGAAGTATGAATATTGAAAATAAACGATTTCATTTAATTTTATACCGCTAAAGTACATTTCATTTCGTCTACCAGCTACACCAAGTCAGCTCCAATCTTTATTTTTTTCTAATTTCAATAATTTTCAGGTGGGGCCCCTGCGTCTCTACAAGATTTGACAAAATAATTGATTTGGAATATATTGCTGTATATGATATACACAAATTCCCTTGGTCTTAAACAATCTACTGAGCAGCAACATGTCTCAATGTTATCTTTAGATAAGATCATTTTTCTTCATATTTTCCATATTTTCTGTTGTTTTAAACAAATAAAAAATATTTTTGTGTGTGAAATTAAATGTTTTAAATTACCAAATTAGTGAGAGTCTGTCTTCACAGAAGTAGAGAAATCCAGCCACGAGTAGAGATGGGCGTTTTCCCGGATATTTACCATTTACTCCCGGATTTTTTCAAAATTCCCAGGAATAAATGGGAATTTATTATTTTATCCATTTTCTTCCGCTTTTTTTCCTCTTGAATTTCTTCCCGCTGCCCATTTCTAGCCACGAGCATCAACATGTATACACATTGATTCATAAGTCATTGAAACAAGGTCTAAAATTGAATACAATAGGCTAAGATGTAAACCCCTTTGCATCAGATGTCGGCCCGATGAAGAAGAGGTACCTACAAGTAGTAGGTGATTATTAAATAGGCTAGTTTCCTAAAAAAATACAATTAGTCCGTCAGTTAGATAATCAAAAAATAGTTGAGACGTATTTTTTCTTTTGAAAATTAAACAAAGAATGGTAAAGATATGGCGCGTTAAAGTTCCGTGTGACTTCACACTTTTTCGCAATATATGACTTCACGAGCCCCCACTCCTAAACTTTGATACGTTATATCTTTACAATTTAGCGCTCAATTGACAAAAGAAAAAATACGTCACTAATATATTTGGATTCCCTAAATGACGGACTAATTTTAATGTTAGTCTTTTGAGCCTGGAAACTAGCCTATTGTGAATATACATGACGCGTGTTGTAAATTATGAAGAAAATCTTTTAAAAAACATGGCTTAAGACTAAAGTCACAACCGAAAGTGTAAAGATGAAAAAGTTTTTTTTTCAGAAATGTCATTTGTTTTATTTTATTAATTCTTTTTCAGGTTTGGACCCTGCGTCTCAACAAGATTTGACAAAGTAGTTGATCTGTCATACATAGCTTACTATGATATAAATGAATTTCCTTGGTCCTAATTTACATAGGTACCTTCAATATCTGTTAATATTAGGATTTGGTTGGATTATAATCGGCACCTGTAGTATTCTATCTCTTATGATTTTTTTAAGTTAATAAATAATCGTGTATTCATCGCTCAGAATTAATTAAATTTTAATTTTCACCTGCAAAACTAAAGAGTTTATATCAGCGTAAAAAATAAAATAGGTACGAAACGAATATATTTTGGCAAAAAAGTATTAATCAAAATGTAAGGATTGTGTTTCCTAGTTATATCAACTTACGTTTCTGAGCCCAGGGTTCGCTTTAATCATGGTCCTACTACATTTGCCGGTACTGATTATTACATGTATGTGTACCTCCTTTTACAGTAAGTTTAATTATAACCCAGGTGTGTGACTGCTATTAGATTTTTCAGGCTGCATATGCTTGACAGCATATCAGCTGTTCGATTAAAGTGGCCAATTTTTATCGAACAAATGTATGGAATAACTGATTTTCTTTCGCTATTTTACATGGTTCTCTATAGAAAAAGTTGTTTGGTTTCATGGTCTGAGCATCCCCTTAAAGGGTCGGACAGGGTTTTTTTAACACTAAACATCCAAGACTTAGGTCAATCAGAAAAAGAGTATTTTGCATCTTCACCTAACTGGGGATCGAACCCAGGACCTCCATACAACAGCGGCAAGCTCGATACCTATTACGACTACTACGATTTGTGTGTTGTACGTAGTGTGTTTTTAACCATTACATCACAGGGGTCTCCAACATTTTCATACACATTGAAAAATGTTTTAGACACCCAACGAACAAGTACTTAAATTAATTAGTATTTCTAAAGCTCGCTCTCGTCATTTTGTTTGTCTAACTAAAAGAAGGACAAATGTTCAAACCTTATGTAATACTAGCTTTTACCCGCGGCTTCGACCGCGTGCGTCCGCGCAAGAAGAATTTTATAATGTGTGTCTTCGTAGTCTGCGACCCCAATAATTATGAAAACGATATCCGAGTCGATTTTAGTTACCCCGGGTCTTCAACTATATTCATACAAAATTTCATCAAAATCCGTTCAGCGGTTTGGCCGTAAAAGCGTAATAGACAGACAGACAGACTTTCCCATTTATAATATTAGTACAGACAGACTCTCGCATTTATAATATTAGTATGGATCCCCTCAACGAAACCAACTTGAATAATAGATCGGGACTGAAAGTATCTCTGGTTTGATTCAATTAATGGACTCTTGGTATTATTAAATATTTATTTAGAAGTCTGCGGTTTCATGCATGAACTCCATTTTTTAAAGTATAATATGATTTCCTTTTATAAAATAAACGTTATGATATAACAAAATTATTTAGCAGACCCTATTCTTAAGAAAAAATATTTAACATTAATTAAGATAGGGTCGCGACGTGCTATATTGTATTTTGCAGTAAACATACTAACGCATATTACCTTAGTGTATATCGCTGGTCAAACACGAAGTTATTTTTTTGTCGAGTAGAAATGGCTTCGACAGACAAGACTAGACCAAAAGATAGAAAGAAAGAAAAGATATTTATTTGGTACAACAAAATAAGTTCAACATCATAATAAAATCTAAATGGACATATATCAAATTGGTCCCCGCTCAGCTTATGCCAAAGTGTTAACCATCACGCTGATCTTTCACGGTACAAACAAAATTAACACTACAAACCAAAATTAACAGTGGCTACGTTGACTGCTCTATCGTTGGCGGCTCCAAGGCCTGAACCGAAGTCAAACGTATAAAGTTTATTTGTGCAGTTTTTAAAATCATTTTTTTTTCTATAACTAAGTAGGCAAACAGGCGTACGGCCCACGCCTGCAACACCGGACCTGTCCGCTATCAGCACAGCGACCCCTCTAGAGCTTGGCGACCCTACTCACCAGCAGGAACACAACACTGCATCATAGTGTTATTTGGCTGCGGTCTTCTGTAGGGTGGCGGTACTTCCCCAGACGGACTACTCCTTACAAAATCCTACTTCTCTTATTACACAATAGGTTACAAAAATCAAACATCACTTTTGAATAAAAACTTTTAAAGACAAAAAGTAAATTTAAATGAAACGGCACGCGTTCAGTCGGCGCTTTCCGCAAATGAACGAAAAAATCGCAATCATATTTCCGTGTACTAAGAGATCATAGTTAAACGGAGATATTTTTAATCTAAGTATATCTCTATTAGAACTATGGAGAGGGCTATGCTTGGTATGGTACGAGATCGAATTAGAAATGAGGAGATCCGTACTAGAACAAAAGTTATCGACATAGCCCCGCGAATTGGCTCTTTGAAGTGGCAGTGGGCGGGGCGTGACATAGCGTGGAGAACCGATGGCCGATGGGGCCGAAAGGTTCTCGAATGGCGACCGAGCACCGGCAAGTGCAGCGTCAGACGTCCACCGACCAGGGGGTCCGACGACGTAGTCAAGGTCCCAAGAAAACGCTGGATGCAGCTAGGCTAGGCCGCTGTAGATTGATCAGATTGGAAATCCATGAGAGAGGCCTATGTTCAACAGTGGATGTCTTGTGGCTGAGATGATGATGATGATATCTCTATTTCCATTGGTCATCGCATCACGCTTGAACGGCCGCAAATTCTTTATTTTGGGTTTTAAGGAGGTTCTTATGAATGAAAAAATTATGGAATTTTACGAAACATTAGATAAGAAATATTATTAAGACAGGACGTCTGTACCGACAGCTAGTATTTTTCAGTTTTTTGTGGATGTTGTGGCCTATTTGGGTAGTCTATTTGTACTACAGGCACGTCTTGTCCGAGATACCTACACTACGCACACCTTATAAAGTTTATCTACAATTGATCTAGTATCGATACGACGTTATTTTGTTTTTACTACTCATATCAAAAACTTGTAATAATACGTGCTATTTTAAAAAAAAAAAGAAGGAGAGGATTGACTGCTTCTACGCGACCATGCGGAAGCTCCAACAACATCTTGACCATGATAGCAAGCCGGCTGGACTGCCCCTACATCAACCACTGCTGTGGACTGCGTGTGACTGTCAAATAGCACAGGATGATATTAAAATTTGTTACTAACTCTAGATTTTAAGTTTCTTTGTTTAATAACACCATTATAATATGAGTCTAGATGCTCGAAATAAAGAATATTAATATTATTATAATCTGAGTTCCTGGTCTTTCACGATAGGTTTAGATTATTTTATTTAGCAGTAGTTTATACAAATTTTGATACCAACGACATTTTTATAGTGCCTATTAAATTTGATGTATATTAATCTATCAATAATTACAAGAAAGAGAAGATAAAAGGTTCCATCTCGTGATAAACTAATTCGAAAGAAAATTCACAATCTACTTGGCCTCCGACACGAACGAGCGCGAGAGTGTTAAATACTGCGCGATGGCTCGCTATTTACAGTTCAATCTAGCTAATGAAATTTAATATACTCATAACCATCTGTTTCCCACAACTTTGCCTGCATCAAAAAGAAGCCTATGTTTGTCTCCGGGTCTTCAACTACATTCATACCAAATTTCATCAAAATTCGTTCAGCGGTTCGGCCGTGAAAGCGTATCAGACAGACAGACAAACTTTAGTATTTTTAATAATAGTATGGATGGAAGTATGGATATGGAAGCATGGATGGATAGTATGGAAGTATAAATAGTATGGACTAGCTGTTTCCCACAACTTCGCCTGCGTCAAAAAGTAGCCATGTTTGAACCCGTTTCTTCAACTATATAAGTGAAAGCGTAGCAGACAGACAACAGGTACACAGCCAGATGGACTTTCATACTTATAATATTAGTATGGATTCTTATCTACCGGTTTCTATGATCTATAATACCGTACAGTCATAAAATGGATTTTTTGCTTGTGAATGCCCGCCGAACAGGAAACGTTGCACGACCAAACCGTGCTTTTGATTTGAATCATTTGTTGTCAAGGAAATTTTTAATATCTTAGTGTGTCCATGTAAAATTTCTATTAGTTTTTGCATTATGGACATAAACGGTGAAAAAAAAGGAGTTGCAGTACTTGCAGTTCATCAAACATTTTCGTTGGTGCTTGTAACTAAAAACCGGCTAATGGTTAATTGTGTCTCTCCTCCAAAGTTCAGTCGACAAGGAGAAGAATTTGATATAGAACAAGATGAGCTTATGCTTATGCAGATCTCGAATCATATTCCTGTTGAAAACCCAGAACGGTTTGCCAAAAAAAAGGTTTAAGGTCAGACCAGACGGCAGTCGCTTCATTGTAATAATCAGTGGCCAAATCTAGTACCATGACTTACAGCGTACCCTAGACTCCGAAGCGTAAGCTGACGACATAACTATATAGGAAAACACGTATGGATGAAAAAGATGAGCTTATGCACTACTAAGTATTTTACTTTTTCGCAGGCCAACTAAGGTTGAACGGACAAAACTAGTCAAAAAAATTCTAAATCTATGGACAAAACATTATATTCAAATAACAACTGTATTCTACTCTTTCATTATCATCTGTATAACCAACTGAACAGCACAGACCAAATTTCATAAAAACTTCGCTCCAACACCGCACCCTTTAGATTGGTATAGATATTTGGATCGTCGTTCGTATGCGCCACTCGGATAGAAAGTTTGACTTTTCCGTGGCCAATTTTCCACAGATTCCCACCCAACTATAGATATAATATAACAACTAGATGCACAATGGCGGTCGAAAAGTGTCCAAGCCAAAAGTCTGCCCATTTCGCCGATAAGCAGAGTTTGGGAACAGTCTTAATTTACAGTCAATTTTTTTACTGCTATAAGCCCATAAGTGCGAGCGCGATGTGTGTGTGTCGTGATAGAATAGTCATCAATACTGTGAAAGTAATACTGTTTACATTTGAAGCAATCATTGTAGCAAGTATGTATGTATGTGTACCCGCTACAGTACCTTCGTACACTTTTTTTCACTGGCGATTCTTTGTAATTGTGTATCTAGATGTTATCCTATATCGATGCATCCAACCGACTTTTCTAATATCCCTAGGGTACCAAACATATGGAAACTACAACAAGCTAGTTTCATCTTTATTTACTACGACTTAAAGATCAATAGGTTATAAAAAAAAATAATGTTATATTAACAACTTTATTTTCGAGTCTACTTGGTTATCCTTCATCCTTTCTTGACCTTAAAAGGGGTTAAAAGAAGAGGTCGTATTAGAGTCCTTTATAGAAAAGGAATAAGAAACTTTTATGAGAAGAAAGTTTAGCAAGTCGGATTTATATATTTGGATGATACATATGTAAAACTGAAAGTAATTCTGAATCTCTTTTTTCATTAAAAACGAATATGATTCGTATTTATTTGTCTTTTTTCTTTGATTAATGTTGTTTCACAAAATTTAAAATATTCATCATCATCACCTTTCCATAGCCCACTGCAGGGCATAAGCCTCCCTCTGCCTATTCCAACCATCTCTGTCCTGAGCCATCGCAATGTTATGAAAGATACTAGCATCGCACCGCCGCCAATAAAAGATGCATGTTGCCCTCTGGTGACGTGATACTTGGCAAATGAACCCCACGGTCCAAAAGTTTCTACGCCAAAAGGTGCAAACATGTAAGTCACTACTAATACCAGCATATTTGCGCCCTTTGAGGAGCAGATCAATTAATTGTAGCAAGCTATAGTAAATTACATCCGAATTAAGAACCTAATCGTACATTTTAGAATCGGGTTGAAATATCTCTAATTAATTTATAAACGCAGAGATTGACAACAATACATATTTATTATTTCAGACTAGACGAAAGTAAACTTTAAATTCTTAAAACTTTTCAACTTCGCTCTTATCGTCATCGACAGGGAATTAATCCACATTTATGTATGTCATCCTAATACAAAGGAGGTACAGTAATGTGCTCCATAGCACTGTTTTCCCTAGAGACTACAATATGGGCTTTTTCAAAAAGGTTGTGAAACTATTTCTGAAGGGTCGGCAATGCTCCCAATGGCGTCTATGGGTGTGGTGACAGCTTACAATCAGATAAGCCGCTAGGTACTACTATTTGTTTAAAAAACTACTTAAAGAAAATTTGGATTTGAAGGACTTTTATCCAGGGAAGTAAAATGTATAAAAAATAACTTATTACTTCGGGCTTGCCACAAAAAAAAACTAAAACGCTCCAAAAACAACGGACATTATGCGAAAACAACATTTAAAAGATACAATCGTCCGAACCAAATCATCTCTTATTAAAGTCGGTTAAAAATAAACAGACATTTTCTGAACGCAGAGTTTGACAATCATACTTGTCTATTATTTTTGACTCAAACAATGAAAAAAATCAGCAAAGGCCACGAGCCACGACTCGTATAACATATTAAGGGCCTATAGCAACTCCTACAAAAAAATGCTCCAAAATGACAGACAATAAACCGTTTCACATTTGAAAAAAATACAGCTGATTTACCTCACCTACGAGTAACCTAAGTTGGTTAAAAAATCTAATAGTTTCTGGACGCAGCAATTAACAACCGTAATGAACAAATATGAAAAATCATCGGTACGTGCCATGTAGGTGAAGAAAAGTAACAAAGGCCATAAAGAACTCGTGTCCAGGTCCGTAAAACTCGTGAATAATTTGGACTCTCCCTCCATATTCAAAAGTTTTCTCTGGTATATTCAGTTTGTATGGGAAAATGATTTTGTTGTTTTTAATAATTTCCTTGCAATTTCTATATTATTTTCTCTAACCACTTAAACCCTGTTAGCTTAAGCAAATATTTCAACACCAAAATTGGCCAAATCGGTCCAGCTGTTCACGAGTTTAACGATGCCTAACATTTACAATTCCTTTTTATACATATAGATTACTAGCTGTTTCCCGCAGTTACGCCTGCGTCAAAAAAGTAGCCTATGTTTGACCCCGGGTCTTCAAATATATTCATACCAAATTTCATCAAAATCCGTTCAGCGGTTTGGCCGTGAAAGCATAACAGAAAGACAGACAGACTTTCGCATTTATAATATTAGTATGGAATTATACTTATATCTCTTCATGTATTTACGAAAACGAGTCATAAAATACAGTGAAAAATATTTTATGATTTTTTTTATGTCAATACAAATATTTAATATTATTAGAATAATAACAAAAAATGTGGTTACTACATAGATCGGTCCATCAACAATCAGAGATTTCTGGTAACTTTAAAACAAACACGTTATTTAACCAAAATGATTACAATTTCCCATAACAAGAGGAATATATATATGTAATTATTAAAACTCGAACAGCCTAATCGGTTTTTAATTATGATTTAAACTGGAATAATTATCCTGTCCAAACTTCAGAATCACGGGTTACAGTAATGAGACTACAGAATAGACCCTTCATAGATTTTATTTGCAGTAACCTTCTTTATCGCGATAAAACCATTGCATGTAAAGTTTGCTTATTTTGATGTGTTAAAATCGCAAAAACATACATACATTCCTCTTTAGAAATTTGAAAAAAAAACTTTAAACTTTACGGCTTGCTGCGGTTGACATATTTTTTTTTATTTATTTATTAATTGAATAAAAATTTAAAAATATTTTGGAAATAAGCGTACAAACGCTATTAGAGATTTTAACCAAGACTTTGTTTTATTGTTGAAAAAATCACGCGACATCACGCTGTTGATGCTACTTTTTTTATTCCTGAGTACCTAACTCAAAAAAAAATAATTATTTCATGTTAGAAATTTCATGAAGATAAAATTCATCTTATTTCAAAGATTGTCTATCAGATCACAATCAAATAGTCTCATTTATAATGAAAAGAACTTTGGATAAGAAGATACCTACGTTATCACTTTCCTAAATTAATATAATGCAAAAAATTCGTATTTTGACCAAGTGAAAAAAAGAGCGTAAGTCGTAATTCTGTAATTTTACAATTTTAGGTTAGGGGGCTGAAATCGTTAACAGGTATATTAATCAAAACGCTGTTAAAATCAACGAGTCTTCATTTTGTTAATGGAGGGAAAAGTTATTGTTACATAAAGCCTTCCGTAATAACTTTCACTGTTATTTGTCATCGTTAGTTACAGGCGTCTACCATGAATTATGTTGCATTTAGTGAATGTCGATGAATTTACCTTTCTGTGCAATTTTATGAATTTAATTTTACGAGAGTTGTGAGTTAATTAATGAAGAAAACATTTAAATCAGAATGGATATTTCGATCTTAATAAAGCCATTACGTCTTCATATTTTAAATGTAGACAATCATCATTTACGTAGTAATTGTTAGGTAATCTCTGTCGTCACACAAAAGTTGTAAAAGAGCCAAACTAAGAAATCGATTAAGATATTATTAAATGGACTAGATAATGAATTAAATTTAACTTTTATTCATGTAAGGTGGACCTGTTAGCCCAAGATACAGGCTCTGCCTAGTTTGGAATCTCCAGTGCTCCTACAAATTTACAAATAATAAAAGATTTTAATTTTACTTTTGTAACCCAACAATTTATGATGTGACTTGTGGAGTATAATAAAGATTTTTTTATAATTGTATTTTGTATTTGTATAAAGTTCCTAAATAATAACGTTTGCATTTTTTATGGTTTTAAGCGCTATAGAATTTGTAAATACTAGTTGTTCGCCGAGAACATAGACCTCGAGATTATTTTACTATATTAATATAGACAGGATCCAAATAGTCGTACTTAGCCCCTTAAAACAATTTTGTAGGCTAACAAACATACGGCCTGCCAGCTAAAAGGACAAAGTCGTAGTATTGGCGACCCTTAAACAATTGAGAAGGCAAATGGCCCGCCTAATGGTAAGAATTCACAGTAGTCTATAGACAGCTGCAACCCAATACCTGGATGGTGACATGCGCATTGCGGACCTTTAAACATTTAGTAGGCAAACAGGCATACGGCCTGCCTGATGATAAGAGGTCCACTAAGACTACTAAGTCAATGAACAACGGCAACATACGTGGACATAAAAGTCACTCCAGGCTTTGCAGGTGTCTATAGACTACTTTCACAATTTACCATTAGGCGTGCGGTATGCTAGTATGCGAACAAAATTTTTTAAGGGTCAGCAATATGCACGTTACATTCCAGGAGTTGCAGATTATTACAGTCTCTCATCATCTGGCAGGCTGTATGCTTTTATGCCTATAAAATTGTTTGAGGGTCATCAACAAGCAAGTGACACTCCTTGTCTTATAAATGTATGTAGACTACTTGGATCCGATTTACTTGTAGTAGAGGAGGTAAATCAAAAATATCAGTCATAAATAGTAATATACGGTAAAAATAATCTTGAAGGTTAGCCGATAGAGAACAGCTACATCTAGATTTCTTATGTTTTCGCGATTGTTTGACTGACATGGTGGCGTTGCTGTTCAAACACTTTAACACTTCGATGTACCGATAGTCTATGCGGCACCGCTGGAGAGACTGAAGCACCGCCCACATTTCGATCAAATCGAAGGCCTTCTCATAGTCCACAAACGCTAGTCATAGTAGCCGGTTATACTATTTGGTCTTCTGTATAACCTGCCGAAGCGTATGGATGTGGTCTATGGTACTGAACCCTTTTCGGAAACCGGCTTGTTCGGGAGGCTGGAAGGCATCGAGCCTATTCGCGAGACCATTCGTGATTACCCTCGAAAACAGCTTATAGATGTGGCTTAGAAGCGTGATGGGTCTATAGTTCTTCAATAGGGTATTGTCACCTATTTTGAAGAACAAAACCACCACGCCCCTGTTCCACGCCTTTGGCGTCACGCCCTCGAGCAAGACGGAATTAAAGAGCTTCTGAAGGATTTTCAGTACGTTCCGCCCGCTTTCAGAAGCTCTGCTGTGATTCCGTCTTCGCCCGGCGCCTTGTTGTTCTTGAGCTGTTTGAGGGCAATCCTATTCTCGTACAGGCTGATGTCCGGGATATCTTCCATATAGTGTCGGGTAAGCTTGGCTCTTGGGTCTTTGGCCAAGCTTTCAACGGGTTGGGCTACTGAAGTGATCGATGTTCAAGATGCCCCTTACAATCCGGTGATCGCTACCGATTTTAACCTTGCTGATCACAGAGACATCGTTGAATATCTCTCTCCTCGTCGGCAAGATGAAGTCTATCTCCTATTTTATTGGAGCTTGGCTCTTCTTAGTGGGCGCTAGCAAGGTCCACTTTCTTTGCGGTGGCTTCTTGAAGAAAGAGTTCATCGCGAGGAGTCCTTCTTTCTCTAAAAAGCCAGCCAGCATATGGCCTCGCTGGTTTCGCTACCCATATCCTAATCGTCCCACCCCGAGCTCTCCACCGCCTCGTCTTGCGTTAAAATCCCCCATAACCACCGTAAAGTAGGTTTTGGAAGCGTGTATGGCTCTACTAATGTCCTCATACACCGCTTCTACCTCTTCATGTGAGTATATTCCAGTCGGCATATATACCTGTATAACCTTCAAGGAGTATCTCTTTGATACTCTGAGTATCAGGTATATTACCCTACCAAAAACGCTCTCGATGGTTTCGACGTTGTTTATGAGGGACCTGTGAACGAGGAACCCGACACCATGCTGGGACTTTCTCAAGTCTCCTTCCCGGTGATAGAGTAGGTTACAAGACTTTAGGGTTGTCGTGCCCTCTCACTCTCTTCGGACTTCAGACAAACCCACTAAGTCCCATCGTAACCTACTCATCTCCTCTTCCACTTCCTCTACCTTGTCGTCCAACCTCATCGTCTGGATATTGTGTGTTACCAGAGCTAAGTGTCGTCGGGGGTGGTAGCCGGGTGAACTCCGGGGATTCTTCGCACCCCCCGCCCCGCTCTACCGTGACCGCTACCGGAGCCAGGAGCAGTGGGGCCGCCGGGCACTGGGGGCCTTATCATTATATTGTCCGTCATTTGGAGGTAGATGCCATACTCGCCACGCTTGGCAGGCGGGTTGGCGAGCGCAGTTTTTGCGGCTTATCGTACTTTCGACGCTGCTGCCCATCGAAAGTATTTAAAGCAGGGGAAGGATAGGATTTTGTTGGGTTTCGGGATAGGAAAAAGGTATTGGGATGCTACTGACCCGGATGAATTTGGGTTGGGTGAGTAGCAGCTCGGGTAAGTCGGGCTCGCGTACCCGTATGCCATATTTTCAAGTCATCGGAAAGATGGCTGGAGATGAACACCCCTGACTACGTGAAAATTTAATAAAGACTATCTTTTGACATATAAAACCGTATTAAAATAGTTGAATTTAATGAATAAATAAGTAATAAACGCGATAAAACCGTATTAAAATAGTTTAATTTAATGAGCTACATCTAGGATAAACTTTAGCCCAGCCCAAGATCACAGGCTACGTTTAAGATGAACCATCAGGGGTCGACTACGTCGTCTTGGTATCTCTTTTGTACGCACGAAACTAAGAGTGGCAATGGCCTCATTTCAACCTATGAGCGCCTAACTCTTGTTTCAACAACAGTTTGCCTTTCCACGGATTCCGAAGGCTTATAATTTATTTATTTTTGAACAGAATAAAAAGAACTTTCTGTTTTCAATTTTGGTACTAAAATTTTGAAAAGAATAATTTAAAATAATTTCCTCCTGTTAATTTTTATTAGACTACAAAGTCTATTGACCCCGCCACCCTTGTAAATTAATTCAAAATATCTTCAAGTTGTACCTAGTAAATGATTAGTTGAAAATCTGATATAATTTTTTCTGGGCTTGTCTTATATAAAATTGAAGCTTAAGCTTAGGAACTGATCAATATCTGAATAACAGTTTCTGCTTTCCTCATAATACTTACCACATAAAGTTTAATAAATTTTAAATTCAATATAAATTACTACAATCGTAAGAATTAGATTTCGCAATCCAACCGGCTAGTTGGTCGAACGCCAGCCGCTGTCCGTGACAGTTCAATTTTCAGCATGTTCGGTGGACGCCCCGATTATGTTTATTTTGTACTTACCCCGCTTCTCATTGGGGACAATCGAAATGCTTTTGGAATTTCAATTTACTGATACTTTTTCCTCTGTGTTGAAATAATCTGAGGTTTTTAGTTCGATCTTCAGTCAGGACATGTCAAAAGATAGTCTTTATTAAATTTTCACGTAGTCAGGGGTGTTCATCTTCAGCCATCTTTCCGATGACTTGAAAATATGGCATACGGGTACGCGAGCCCGACTTACCCGAGCTGCTACTCACCCAACCCAAATTCATCCGGGTCAGTAGCATCCCAATACCTTTTTCCTATCCCGAAACCCAACAAAATCCTATCCTTCCCCTGCTTTAAATACTTTCGATGGGCAGCAGCGTCGAAAGTACGATAAGCCGCAAAAACTGCGCTCGCCAACCCGCCTGCCAAGCGTGGCGAGTATGGCATCTACCTCCAAATGACGGACAATATAATGATAAGGCCCCCAGTGCCCGGCGGCCCCACTGCTCCTGGCTCCGGTAGCGGTCACGGTAGAGCGGGGCGGGGGGTGCGAAGAATCCCCGGAGTCCACCCGGCTACCACCCCCGACGACACTTGGCTCTGGTAACACACAATATCCAGACGATGAGGTTGGACGACAAGGTGGAGGAAGTGGAAGAGGAGATGAGTAGGTTACGATGGGACTTAGTGGGTTTGTCTGAAGTCCGAAGAGAGGGAGAGGGCACGACAACCCTAAAGTCTTGTAACCTACTCTATCACCGGGAAGGAGACTTGAGGAAGTCCCAGCATGGTGTCGGGTTCCTCGTTCACAGGTCCCTCATAAACAACGTCGAAACCATCGAGAGCGTTTTCGGTAGGGTAATATATAAACCTGATACTCAGAGTATCAAAGAGATACTCCTTGAAGGTTATACAGGTATATATGCCGACTGGAATATACTCACATGAAGAGGTAGAAGCGGTGTATGAGGACATTAGTAGAGCCATACACGCTTCCAAGACCTACTTTACGGTGGTTATGGGGGATTTTAACGCAAGACGAGGCGGTGGAGAGCTCGGGGTGGGACGATTAGGATATGGGTAGCGAAACCAGCGAGGCCATATGCTGGCTGGCTTTTTAGAGAAAGAAGGACTCCTCGCGATGAACTCTTTCTTCAAGAAGCCACCGCAAAGAAAGTGGACCTGGCTAGGGCCCACTAAGAAGAGCCAAGCTCCAATAAAATAGGAGATAGACTTCATCTTGTCGACGAGGAGAGAGATATTCAACGATGTCTCTGTGATCAGCAAGATTAAAATCGGTAGCGATCACCGGATTGTAAGGGGCATCTTGAACATCGATCACTTCAGTAGCCCAACCCGTTGCAAGCTTGGCCAAAGACCCAAGAGCCAAGCTTACCCGACACTATATGGAAGATATCCCGGACATCAGCCTGTACGAGAATAGGATTGCCCTCAAACAGCTCAAGAACAACAAGGCGCCGGGCGAAGACGGAATCACAGCAGAGCTTCTGAAAACGGGCGGAACGTACTGAAAATCCTTCAGAAGCTCTTTAATTCCGTCTTGCTCGAGGGCGTGACGCCAAAGGCGTGGAACAGGGGTGTGGTGGTTTTGTTCTTCAAAAAAGGTGACAATACCCTATTGAAGAACTATAGACCCATCACGCTTCTAAGCCACATCTATAAGCTGTTTTCGAGGGTAATCACGAATGGTCTCGCGAATAGGCTCGATGCCTTCCAGCCTCCCGAACAAGCCGGTTTCCGAAAAGGGTTCAGTACCATAGACCACATCCATACGCTTCGGCAGGTTATACAGAAGACCAAATAGTATAACCGGCTACTATGACTAGCGTTTGTGGACTATGAGAAGGCCTTCGATTCGATCGAAATGTGTGCGGTGCTTCAGTCTCTCCAGCGGTGCCGCATAGACTATCGGTACATCGAAGTGTTAAAGTGTTTGTACAGCAACGCCACCATGTCAGTCCGAGTACAGGAGCAGAGCACGGGGGCTATTCCATTGCAAAGAGGTGTAAGACAGGGAGACGTCATTTCTCCGAAACTGTTTACCGCTGCTCTGGAAGATGCCTTTAAACTCCTGGAATGGGAAGGACTTGACATGACTTGACTTGACGAGTATATCACTCACCTTCGTTTTGCCTATGATATCGTGGTCATGGCGGAGTCGCTGGAGGACTTAAGTACCATGCTCAGCGACCTCAACGTGGTCTCCCAACAGGTGGGCCTTAAAATGAACATGGACAAAACAATGTAATGTGTAATGTCCATGTTACGGCATCACCGGTCTCTGTCGGGAACCACACTCTTGAAGTTGTAGACCAGTATGTTTACCTGGGTCAGATGATCCAGGCTGGCATCTCCAGCTTCGAGGACGAGGTCTTTCGTCGAATCCGACTCGGATGGGCGGCGTTCGGGAAGCTACGTAGCGTCTTCTCGTCTAAAACACCTCAGTCCCTTAAAACTAAGGTCTTCGACCAGTGTGTGTTACCAGTGATGACATACGGGTCCGAAACGTGGTCTTTGACTATGGGCCTCATAAGAAAGCTCAAGGTTGCCCAGAGAGCTATGGAGAGGGCGATGCTCGGTGTTTCCCTACGAGATCGAATCAGAAATTAAGAGATCCGTAGGAGAACAAAAGACACCGACATAGCCCAGCGGATTAGTTCTTTGAAGTGGCAGTGGGCGGGGCACATAGCGCGGAGAACCGATGGCCGATGGGGCAGAAAGGTTCTCGAATGGCGACCACGTACCGGTAAGCGCAGCGTTGGACATCCACCGACCAGATGGTCAGATGACCTGAAAAAGGTCGCAGGCAAACGCTGGATGCAGACTGCTGCCAACCGATCATTTTGGAAATCATTGGGAGAGGCCTATGTCCAGCTGTGGAGTGACTGCGGCTGAAATGATGATGATGATGATGACATTTTCGAGCCACGGGAATTCTCTTATTCGGGTACCTTAGTTATTAGTATCTATCTGAGAGAAGATAGATACTAATTATAACACAAATATAATATTTTGTTTTATTTACATTGTACTTTTTTTTGTCGCAAAGCGTATCTACATTTATTTTCCCCAAAACATAGAATTAAATTCAGTTTCGCGCCATCTATTATCTCATAACTAACTTTTCTTTCATATCTCTACTAAAAAAACTCGTTTTTATTTATCTCACCGTAAATTCACTCAAAATACTCGAGCAGCGAGAAAATCGTGAGAAATGTCTTATCAACGTAAAAGGATTTCCACTGCGCTGGAATTAAAAGGCGCGCAAGTAAGTAAAGTGCACTAGAGCCGTCTCAAGGGCCACACTTACACTGCCGGTATAGAATCCGGTTGCGACGGAATCTGGCGTTTTTCATCGACAATAGTACGCTTAAAGTCTAGCACGATATAACTATGATAATCTATACTTCCATACTAATATCAAGTATTAATAATTCTTTCTAATATTAGAAGTGAGAAAGTCTGTCTCTGTCTGTCTGTCTCTATCTGTCTGTCTGTGTGAATGTTTATTACGCTTTCAAGACCAAACCGCTGATCGGATTTTGATGCAATTTAGCACGAATATGGTTGAAGACCCCGGGTCAAATATAGGCTACTTTTTAACGCAGACGGACCTGCTGGAACTTATATTATAAGTGCTAAGTCTGTCTGTCACGCTTTTACGACCAAACTGCTGAACGGATTTTGGTGAAATTTGGTATGTATGTATATATTTATTTATTAAAACTTTATTGTTCCACAAAGTACACATATACTTATAACAATTGGCGGACATAATGCTAAGAGCATTCTCTTCCAGTCAACCATTGGGAGAAACGGAAAGATAATTTAGCGCAAAAAAGTTAAGGGGGAAAAGATGTAGGTATTATATAAATTGAGCAAATTTTATCAAAAGCTTAAGTTTATACACTATGTACACATACATAAAACATATAAAAATATACCAATGATAAAGTCAACTCACATTGACAAGTTTTCATTAACTGAGGGCGTCCAAAATATCGCTCACGTACCCGCTTTTTTAATAAAAATTTGTTAAGACTTTCCTTAATATCAGTAGGCAAAGCATTCCAAAGACAAGTAGATTGTAGAGTGAAGGAATTAATTAGCCATAAAACTGGTGCGAAATAGAGGAGTACTTAGTAAGAGAGAATTAGAAGAACGGAGTTGACGGTCATGAGAGTCGGATAGATATTTGAAATTACATTTTATATATTCAGAAGTTTGAGGATTCATTTGAATCGAAAAGAGTGTTCAGAGAAGCCTAAGTTCTCTGCATTGACGACTTTATAGCCATCTAAGCTCGGAGCGGTAAGGCGATATGTGATCATACTTACGGAAGCAAAAGATGAAGCGGATGCAGAATTTACTAGACGATCTAGCTTATTTAGAAGATCTTGATTAAGACTCGGGTCAGCCATGGGCTATTTTTATATAAACCATTCTGTACATAACTCAAAAGTTTACTGTTAGACAATGCTTCTAAATTCACCTAAGTTGATCTAAGTCCAAGGATAAAGTGATTTAATTTTCTACTTGAATTCGAGGGCCATCTCGATAGCTGTTTTATCAAAGTCATTAGACCGAGCGTTTAAACGATCAGTGTACTATTATTTCGACGACCTATTAGTTCGAGCGTCCGGTTCACCGATAGCCATTTCAACGAAAGACCAATGCTTCAAATGTTTTATTTAGAAGTGACCAGCGATCGATCACGTTCTCACATGGTGTTAAATGTAGATGTTGTCTATGGTGTAGCTAGTTCAGTAATAGTCCATTCACTCTAGCTATTCTTAAAAAGTCCCAGGTAATCAACCTTATACGGGTTCATAGATAGGTTCACAGTTAAGGTGAAATATATGCCAAAAAAAAAAATTAAAAAAAAAACACATTATGTACAATTTAGTTTAAGAGGCAACCACAGTTAATTATTTACCCGAAAATAAGTTGCTTATTTTTTTAATAATAAATACTAGGTAATAAATATAATTCACAACAAAATATTATTAAATACAGCCATTGAGAACGAAATGAAAAATGTTCTTTTTGCCCTAGTGAAGTTCATATTTTACACTCCAAACATTGCATTGTTGAAATATCGCAAAAATAAATGTTATTCGACTTTTAAAATATGAGTATTATCATTCAATGTTTGTTTTGAAAAATCCTTTTAAGTCTTGTTATTAATAATACAATTCTTGTTGCATCTATCGAAATAGAAACAGATTTAAGTAATACTTTAATTTAAAAGCATTATTGATGGGCACCGATGAGGCCGTGAAAGAAATTGACCGAATCATCGGAAGGGCATCGACACGCCAAAAAGAAAACATTATTTGTTTAATCTTACGCATTGATGTAAGAAACAGACGGATGGTGCACTTAACATCAAAGGTAAGCCGAAAAACCCGGTCAATTGTGAGTCGGACTCGTTGGATTCTATAAAAATAGCAATAAAAACGCGTTTGTCGTATATAAAGGAGCCCTTGAATATTTATTTTATTTTGTTTTTCGTATTGTTATAGCGCCAACAAAAATACAACATCTGTGAAAATTTCAACTGTCTAACTATTCATAATGAGATACAGCCTTCTGATAGACGGACAGGGACATCTCAGTACGAGTAGTAGAATAAAAAGTGCGTCAACTACGTTTACATATTTATACTTGAAAGAAAAAAACAGTAGGTACTTACTACATGTGGTGTTGTTACTATATTTATCAGATAAATCAGATAAAAGACCAACTTGAAATCACATCTACACTAATATTATAAAGAGGAAAGATTTGTATTTTTGTGTGTATGTTTGCAATGAATAAACTTAAAAACTACTGTGCCGATTTTAAAAATTCTTTCACCATTGAAAAGCTACATTCACCCTGAGTAACATAGGCTATATACCGCAGGCGGAGCTGCGGGAAACAGCTAGTGTTATATATCTTAATTAATTAAGCTGACCCGAAACCATTACGTACGCTATGAAAGGGAGATTTGTGTATTTGGATATAAAGATAAGGTATTTCAAACCTCTTCTTTACTTTTATTAAGCTTATAGTACTCATACAGTGAGAGGATCAAGGGATTAAAGGATATACAGAATGGCTTTTTTTTTTAAAGGAGTATAAAGCGAAAATATATTTTTTTAAATCCTGTCAGCTGATCACTGCTTTGTAAGAGGGGTCGACCTTTTTTCAGCTTTCTCAAAAATCGTTAATAATCGTGTCGTGTAGCCTCTCTCTCATCCTACCGTATTCCTGGTCGCGTCCTCAGTAATTTATGGTCCGACGCAACCGTTACATACAAAATAAAAAAAAAAGAATTTTGAAAATCAGTTCAGAATTGACGGAGTAATCGGTGAACATAAATTGAAAAAAAAAAATACATACAACGTAGAATCTCCGCCATTTTTAATGTCGGAGTGAATGGCGGAGTTTTAAGAAGATGCAAAGTTAATTACAAAATACTATTGAAATGAAATAAAACACTTAAGGAATGCTTCCCTTGCAACTTACCTTCTAATCAAATTACCAACACAAAGGGCAAATTTGATTCAAAAAGGTTTTTGACGTGACAACGTCTAATAACTCGATACTACGGGCTGCATGCACGAAAAAGATGACGTCATTGTCCCGTTACGCTCATTGTCGCGTTCCGCAAGCGAGAGCGCGGCACGAACGAGAGAGAGGCATGATCATGTGTATTATACTACTGTAATGTTTGACGTTGTCACGTCAAACCACCGTCCGCAAACCGACTTTACAGACAACCAATTTTTTTTTTTAATTGAATTTTGGATGAGCTCCGTAGCCGAGCGAGACGGGCGTATCCATAGCGAATGTGCTATACAGGATTGGTTGTTAATTAGTGACATTTTCTATCTCGATCTCCCCCATGCTGAGGCCTTTAGGCAGCCTATAAAAATATGTAACAGTATTGGCCACTAACACACCTCGGGTAATGTTCCTGTTGGTCTTTTTTCCTGTAAAAAAGGTTACGATGGTCAGACGGCAGTCACTTACTTGTGATATCTAAAAGGCCAATCTAGCAAACCACGACAAAAAGTCTTCTATTTTTGAGAAGTAAGTATAATTTGGAAGTTGAGGAGCTCGTTAGTCGAGCGCGACCCGCGTATCCTTAGCGAATGCGCGTGTCAAGCGACGACAGACGCGACCACTATTGGATTGGTCGACATTTAATGGCATTTTCTATCTTGAGCTCCTCCGTGCTTCGGAAGGCACGTTAAGCCGTTGGTACCGGTCGTATTCGATAGATAGCAGTCGTGAGGCTGTTTCAGATGCCTTAGTGCAGCCTGAAAAATTCTGACAGTGTTGACCACTAACACACCTCGGGTCATGTTCCTCAATCTCTGGTTTTCCTGAAAAAGGGTTACGGAGGTCAGACGGCAGTCTCGCTCCATTGCAATAACCAGTTCCGCCAAATCTAGGACCATGACTTACAGCGTACCCTAGGCTCCGAAGCGTAAGCTGTCGATGCAACTAGGAATACACGCTAGGATGATGGAATCAGCCTCCAGTACTGCCAAATATAAGACCATGATTAAAAGCGTACTTTATGTTCCAGCTTGGACGCAGAAGACCTTGGAGGAAGCATAATACATTAATTTCTAAATCAAAATAAAACGATATAATTAGTAACAGACAATGAAGCCTTTATTAGCCTTACTAAGTACATCCATTTCTTATAATATTCTACAGTTATGAGATATGAGCTAATCACCTCAGTCATTAGTGTGTGCGTGATAAGAATATGACGTGACAGGAATGTGGAACTTGTCATCTTTTCCCGTTTTGGTTACCATGTCTCTGAGACGACTAGACTTTTAACAGAAAACGTTAATTACACATCCAAAAATAAATTTACTTCTCTCATGCTTTACAAAAATATATAATATTTGTCCTTCCAGTGAATATATAGGCAAATTTTTAGCACTATTAAATTTTTCCAAGACTACCAAACTACCAGTGCTTTGGAAGGACCGCTGCTGCTGAGAAGCAGAATCAAAATAATTTATTTTATATATTATTTTTTTTCAAATTTAAATAATTTAGTATGGGTGTCCGTCCAGTATCCACTGTGCTTTTTATCAAGTGTTAGCAGTTTTCATAGAAAATATGCTGTGAAAAACATTTGTTTGGTGTTCAATCTGGTAGAATAGAATTTAATCAGCTATTTGTACAAATATAATTTTCCTACAAAAAGGATTTAATAAATAAACCTACATACTAAAATAGCTGTTCCCCGCGGTTTCGCCTGTTCGTGGTATGTATACCATGTGTTGTGTATAACTACGGGTCAAACTGAAAGTTCTTAGAAAATCAAAAACTGAGCACACTAGCAAGTTATTCCTTTTATTACATCTTTTCAAAATAGTGTCCTTTCACGTCAATACATCTCTGCATCCGATGGAACCACTGAGAAAAGCACTTTGCCCACTCGTCTTTAGGGGTCTCTTCGACGGCGTATTAAAACGCAGCCACTGCTTCCTTCCAAACGTTTTCCTCGAAGTTTTTCTTAAACGGCAAGGTGCGAAGTCGGGGCTATATGGCGGGTGACCTAGTAATTCCACGTTTGATGTCGCCAAATAGTCGATGGTTCGCCTGCGACGCGGCGTTGTCATGGTGAAGGAGGATCCTACTGCGAGGTCGTTTCTCCCGAACTTTTTCCAAGACAAGTGGCAAACAATTGTTAGCATACCACTCTGCAGTAACTGTTTTTCGATCCTCTTAAACAATTGTCGCGTAATGTCCGGTCCTTCCGAAGAACGAGGCCACCATCTTTTTCCCCACGCTTCGACCTCTCTTCACTTTAGTTGGCAACTCCTCGGAAGGAAACACCCACTGAGCAGACTGTCTTTTGGTTTCGGGATCATAACAGTAAATCCAGCTTTCGTCACCCGTAAGTATGTTAAACACGGCATTTGAGTCACCTCCGTTAAATCTTTGAACCATTTCACGGCACCAATCAACACGACGGATTTTCTGGGCCTCGGTCAAATCGTGAGGTATCCACCGGGCACAAAGCTTCCTGACCGCTAAATGTTCATGCAGGATTTTGTGCACTTGGCTCATACCGATGCCTAAACTTGCCCGAATCTGCTGATAGGTCACTCTTTTGTCAGTCTCTATCATACGCCGCACAACACTGATGTTATCTTCAGTCGTCGCCGTAGAAGGCCGTCCCTCAAGCAGATCATCGGTGAGATTAGTGCGACCACGTTTGAACTCATTAAACCAGTTGTAAACAGTGGCACGAGATAGGGCTTTATCGTGAAAGGCCAATCGAAGTCTATCATAACTTTCTTGTTGACTTAAATGACAACAAAAGTCATAAATAATCATTGCACGAAAATTTTCTCGCGTTAAATTCATGCTGACGTGACACAGACAATTTTCAATTTGTCGCCAAATCGTAAAACAAATGACAAATTAATAAAATACATACTCAATAATATTGGCAAAGAGTTCCATTTTCAAAATTTAAACTCATTTTTTTATTATCATGTTTACAAGTGGTCAGTTCTAAAGACTTTCAGTGTCGCCCTCCTATAACCTTACCGAAAATAGGGTTTCATAAGAATTTTCCAATTCGACCAGTTCTTAAGCTGAAACTAAAACAAACAAATTCTTCACGCTCACAGATTTTATACTAAGCTCATATTGTCATTACTCATCACATCAAATTCTTATCACGTGCGCTCTAATAGCTACCGTCATTACGTCTTGCCATTATTAACATAATTACACATTCAAAGCGTGTTTCTATGATATTGTTAGTAATATTGTTTATATTAATAACAATATCATTATTGTTGTTTATTCTTGTTTAATTATCTGCTAAGTCGTTTTTGCGATCCGCATCGTTTGCATAGTATTGTACTTCAACCTTCTTCTTCTCCTTTACCTTGTCCCACTTTGTTATGCGGGGTCGCCATAGTATATTAGTTCCTTGATTCCTTCCACTTATCTCTAATATTATATCTTTGTTTTAGCATACGTAGTATTACCTGTTCCGTGACTCCTCAGAAGGTGGTGGCTGAAAATCAGTGCTTTACATTATATTAACATGTAGCTTAAGTTTATAAGACCTTTGCGGTACCTACGTGATAGCTTTCTCAATAATAATATATTCTATTATTTTCTAGGCATTTTCTTCACAACGCCGTTCCTACTCGTGTTCTCTCTGATACAATCCTGCCATCTCTTATTCGTCCCCCAATATTTCTTACTACCGCAACCCTTAATTTTACTGTACGTGAACCATGAGATTTCATTGACGCAGACGCTAGCGATATCCCATCCCCACTGTACAGGGCCGCTGGCGAATAGTAAGGTGCCTAAGAGATTCCATATTAAATCTTAAAGCGGTCGCTAGCGTCTGCGTTAATTAAATCTCATGGTAGAGGTACCGTATGCTATACCCCTATGACTATCTGAAGAACCAGTCGTTTAAATGATGAAATAGTTTTAAGGATTCCGTAACCAAAGGGTAAAATGGAACCCTATTGGTAAAGGTTCGCTATCCGTCCGTCTGTCGCCAGGTTGTGAGTGTGTGTGCCTCATGAACCGTGATAGTTAGACAGTTAAAAATTTCACAGATATTATGTTTTTGTTGCCGTCATACAAATAGTAAAAAATATATATATATATATATAAGGGGGCATCATAGAACAAACGTGATTTTTTTGAGCTCGTTTTTGTTAGATATTGATAACGGTAACAAGTAGACACTTGGAATGTTCACAGAATATTTAGTTATTTATTCACTTAAAAAAAATAATCAAATATAACAAATATTTAAGGGGAAATATTTACAAATATTAACAAATAAAAAGGTGAAAAACCAGCAAAAATTCATATCTTCTGTTGTACGGAACAACAGAAGATATGAATTTTTGCTGGTTTTATTTTACGACTTTAACTTAGCCGGTTTTATTTTACGTTTGTACAATTAGTAACAATTAAGTAAAAGGTTAAGGCCTTGCCCTACTTGTGAAATGCAAGACATAATGTCGAATAAAAATCCTAATCGAAAAGGAACGAAATTCTTTTAATATCGAACAAATAATATTCATCTCGCCGATTTAGCGGGTGTCACACTTTTCAAAAATAGCACTTTAGTACTCACAAAGCGCTTTCGGATGTAAATTCAATTTAATTTAGAATATTGATTAGGCTGTCCGTCCGTTGGATTTATGCTAATTTATTCGAAGACTGATTTCTTTTAGCAATTAAATAGAAAAACTGAATCTCGTTGTGGAAATTCCTGAACTAATTGTTTTTATAAGAAGCCTACTTTACCCTTATTAATACTTTTGGGGGAACATTGAATTCTTTTGCTCATTTAGAAATAATTACTTTTTGATTGATTAAATTTATTCTTCTTTTTTCTGCTATATTTTTAGGCATTTTAGTTTTTGAAGAATAATTTAGGTTGTAAAAAGAATGCTTAAAGATATTAACATTCTGTTTTTGTCTAATGTTTTGTAGCAAGTAACATAAAACATTAGGGAAATAAAACATTACGTCTACAGAAGACATAAAACCACTGCAGTGTTTTTATAATACGGTTACCGTCGCATGATCGCTGAAAATAAATATTTTAGGAGCATCCTTGGCCGAAATGTCAGCCGCCTATAGTAAGGGTGACATATGGATATAAGCGAAAGCGGAAAAGCTAAGCGATAGCAGACAGGCTTGCGAGGTCTACTATTTACACTCGCACTCACAGAACCACTACTTTATAAAATGCCATTATCTGATGTCAAATATTTTTATTTATTTATTTATTTCATGTACACGCTGTAAATATACATTGGAAACTTAAAATTAGGAAAACTGTGTACAAGGGTTCTACTTATTTCTAAAGAAATTTCTTCCAGCAGACCCGCGACAGGAACTACGAAAGAAAGAGGCAAAGTGGCGTACAAAAAATAAAAATAAAAAAAACAAAATACAAAAGTAATAAGCACAATTTAAACCTATTCTATAATACTATATGTATAATAAACTAAATAATAAATACAATAAATATACCTACTAATATAGATAAATAATATATATATATATATGTATAATATGATTTATGAGTTTAAGGAGAAATAATGATCTCTTACTCGCTTCTTAAATGTGGACAGAGTTTGGGACTCTTGAACGCTAGGTGGTAAAGTATTCCATAACCTGACTGCTTGAACAGAAAAAGAATGAGAATATGAGGCAGTGCTATGAGGAGGAAAAGTAAGGATAAATTTACGGTGCGATCTACAAAGTTCTCCTGCAGGACGAAAAAAGGAAAAACGCTCATGAAGATAGGAAGTACTTTTTGTAGTATTTGCTAGTGTAATTCGCCTCCGGTCGCTTCAAGGAAATCAAGGTTTCTTTCTTTCATTTTATCGCTTTCTTATGGCAATGAAACCACCACCCTATACATATAATAAAACTCTAGCCGGTCGGATTTGTACATTGAAGTTTTTTTTTTCGAAATTCTTAGTCCACAAGTATGGATTTAGATGACATATCACATTTTTTTGGAATTTTTGTCTGTCTATCTGTGCACGTATCATGAGAAAACTACTGAACCGATTGACTTGAAATTCGGAATAAAGTTACCTTATATATCGGGTCAACATCTTAAGTACAAATTATCCCGAAAAAATATACGCATCCCGAGGGATAAGCAAAAATGTTCTACGAGACGGTTAATTGAAAAACTACTGCACCGATTGACTTGAAATTTGGCATGGACCTATCTTATGTACCGGGTTAACATTTTAAGTACAAATTATATCGGCAAAATAAAGGAATCCTGAGGGATAAGCAAAAATGTATCTACTTGGCAGATAACGTGGAACCAATATATGGGAAAGCGTATAAAATATATTTCATCAAGAAAAATTCATAGAATCCCTAGGGATAAGCAAAAACTTATGTACTCGGCAGATTAAGGTCATAGCCCACTTACGCGACTTTGCTCCCACCCGGCAAAAATAATAACATTAAATTATCGGCTTCAAGTATTGCTCTTTAGGTCTTAATTTACAATAACAAATCAAATTTGAACTTTTCTGTTAAATTACTGCTACCGGTAACTGTGTCTGCGAGACAAGCGAGAGTGGCTGGCTGCGCCTATAAGCTGTCGGTGAGATGTTGGCTGGGCGCCTGCTAGCAGTTAGTGCGTGAATCGAGAGTCGTTTCAGGTGTGGACGGTGTTGGGTAGGACCTGTGTTAGAGCCGAATCGTGTAAGCGGGCTATGACTTTACTCTGAATTTCAATATGCCACCATAAACCATAGATTTATGAACTTTTTGACTACGTCAAAAGAAACATTGTGACATTTACCGACCCCGAAACTATCGCTGTGGCAACAAATATAATATAGATAGAATTTTATGTCATAAAATTATTTTTGAATTTTCAATTCTACAGGTAATATACTTAGGTTTTGGTTCAGTATTTATATAGTAAACCTGGGATAGTCTCATCGAGGCTACAGAAGATTCCAGGTCTGGCAGATTTTTCGACCAACGCATAAGTTCAGCGATACATTCTTTGGGATTCATTGTAAGATTTTGTTTTATATTTGATGTTTGTTCCATGATGTGTAAGTACTTTTGTTAAATAAATTCGTTACACAAAAGAAAATGTTAAAATAAAGTCCTTCATTCATTTTTACAGCAATTCCTATTAAATAAAAGAAGTCTTATTAAATGCAATAACGAATAAACAAGTTTATACAGTTTCTTTTAAGTAAATATCTACCTACAATACATTCCAAAGTTTTGCGGACGTACCATTTGGCATATTCCGAAGCACGGAATCATCTTTATTATCAGACAATCAGGTGATTCAAGCCTACAAAGTCCTAACTAAACTGGAAACAACTAAACAAAGTATGCTGCCGGTGGGAATTGAATCCACCACCCGGGTCGAACCACTGGACCACGGAGGTAGTTGGGATTAATTGCTTAACGTATATGTGGAATGTGAGTACTATTTCAGACGTCACTTAAGTCTGCCATGTCCTAATTAAATAGAAAACAATTATAGTTGTTTAATTAAGAAATACTTTCCATGGGAATCGGGTTAACCACTGGACCATGGGCTTCTCCTATTTGAAATCTAATGTAGTAAGTATCTATACTAATAAGTATGGATTTTCTTGTTTTATACATTGGAGAATTTCCTTTTAATATCTTTGTATTTGCTAGAAGCGTCTTCAGCTTGCGCTTCAGAGGTACGCTTTTTTAAATATTATCCTTTACTTGACGATACTGATTATTGCTACACCCCACTCAGCCATCGATCTCCTTTTTCATTTATTCGACTTATTTCAGTTAAATTTAGTTTTAGTGATCTATAGCTTATCTTCTTCGTTTTGTTTCCTAAGTTTTATGATTAAGACGACATGTAAGCATTAGAGTATGTTTCGTGTTGTGATTTATTTTGATAGATCTTTGGATTCACTAATGTGTAATTTAGTTAACATTGTTTTCCATTTACACTTCTCCTTGATCATGAGCGAGGCCGCGGGTAACAGCTAGTACTAAAAAAATACCAGCGTTTCTTTCAGTGTTATGGTAACCCACATAAATTCAAAAAGTATTTCATCTTGTAAAATTATAAACATGTGTTTCTGTTTTTATACCAACGTTAGTAGTAAGGATAATACTTGTGAAAGCAAACCGCTCGTAAACGGGAATACGTTTTGATTTTCTTCCTGTTTATGGTATCCTGGTAGTCTATTTGAATTTACGGTCGGTAAACAATTCATTTTTTTATGTTTTGCCATGATAAGCTATGATTTTTTATGATATCTTATTTGGGTAGTAAAGTTTAAGGGGTCGTGAGAAAGAAGGGTATAAGGAGTTAGCATTATTCATCATTTCAACACATCACTTTAATTTAAAATTAATGACATTTAATGCAAAGATTACTAAAGTTGCGATTAATTATCATGTATCTAAGGTCTATGTTAATATGTAAGGAATATCTCAGGTATATTGGCTAGGCTGAAATGGCATTGGGCTAACGAATGCATCCCGAAAGTAGGGTCTACATTTTAACTTCTTAGGTCCCAACTGATGGGTATAGAAAACGGGGAAGGTCTTGAACGTGATGGGCACACGAACTTCAAGTTCTCGACTGAAACTGGCAAGAGAGTGTCTGGTGGTACTATTACGATGGAGGGACTAGAGTCTAATCTTCAGAACCAATTTTTGGAGAAATACAGGTCAATAAGATATTTTTTTTTAATAAGTAAGACCTAAGTACCTGGCTGCCTTGCGAATGCCATCTACCAATAACCAACGGCTTAACGTATTTAACATCAAATCCTTAAAGCGATTCTATATGAAGATACTCGTAGAAATAAGTAATAAAATCACAATACGAATAAAAACTCTAAAAATATCATATTTTCAGCAAACGAAAGAGTGAAATACGAACATCAAAAAGGCATCAAAGAGCGGCTGACGACAACATATCAAAGGGATTAACAATATCCTAAGGGCTAGTACATACCTACTATGCTTTACAAAAATAAATATGATAAAGGCGTAATATATGTTTAATTTAATGTAAATTTCGCAAAAACATAAGAAATCATCACTTACCAAAAAATTTACATAAATGCAAGTCCTGGCAGGTCGTTGCTGGCAGGGGTGCAGGGCAGGGAACCTCCTCGAGTGCCCGGTCCTTTGAAAGCTTTGCATTCTCACTTGATCCCAAGGATCCGGTGAGAGGGCGGGCTGACAAGGGATTCTGGACGGTGCACCCTGGGTGACAGTTAATAACTCCCTGGTAGTCGGGGTCTTGTTGACTGTCGGCCAATTTCTGCCAACAGCCCACTCCACCGCCGTCTATGATGAGACGGCGAATAGATGTGGGTCTGGGGGATGGGCGTGGTCCATTTATGGGCCACTGCCCGATTTGGGGGGGTGGCCGAAAGGGCCAATGGTCGGGGCCGAAAGGCCATGGCTGGAGGGCGTCGTGGTAGAATGCTAACGCGACCCCATGGCGCCCTCAACAGCCGGTGCGGAAACGCCGGAGGGGTATTAGTGGGTAGTCCAGGCTCTTTGCCTGGGAGTCCCACACTCAGTGCGTAGTGCAAATGCATTTCCCCTCCGTTAACAAAAAAAAAAAAAAGGTCGTTGCTGGCAGCATTGTCAGATTAATATTTATCGATTAATTCCGGACAACTAGATAGCGGGATAATCAACACAAAAAGTCTTATGTAAGACTTTAAGTTAATGAACGAACATTAAACATTTAAACATAAACACATTTTATAACATTCCGGCTTTTAATTTCAAACAAGGCTAACAAATGTCATAAAGTTACGCTGTAAATTGTTACAATTGTACTCTGTACCTGTCTGAATCATGCATCTTATTTACATAACACAAGATATTTCAAGAAATAAGACTAAAATTTTGAAAGTGGCTTATTCTGATTTCCTACAACACTGCAAAGTGTGATATTTTTCGAGCGAACCAGTTGAAAGTCATGTGCTAGAATAAGTATCTTAACCATAAACAACAGCAGGTCTAAAATGGCCACTTTGAGCAATTCATCAAAACGAATCATTACGTGAATTGCGAAACTTAGCGATTCTGCAAATTTTGACATTGACGTTTCAACTCAATTCAATTAATTTCGTGATTCATTTCTTGAATCACTTCTCGTTTGAGTATTGCTATATTAATAAAACAAATAAAGATTTTAATATTTTTATATTTTTATTGATATTAATAATTCTACAGTAAATTAATGATGGTAAATCAACATTATTGGTTAGAAAAACTTATTTAACTAAAAACATCGTAAAAGTACGCACACTATGCAAAAACAAAAAATATTTTTACGCCTGGCAATAAGGTAAAGCAATTCACGAAAAGTAAGCCATTTTGCGACTTTCCGTCAAACAGCAGAATTGCCATGAAATGATTCATTTCATGAACTGCCAAAATGTGGCTATTTTAAGATTTGCGATGATTCATAATTTGATCATATTGTAATTCGTGCAAAATGGCCATTTTAGATCCACAGCTCTTAGGTCTCCCCACGCCCCACACAGTAAAACAAGAGTGGACCTGTGGAAAACTTCTCTCTCCCCTCCCTCAGAGTATGTTCACCTATCGGATAGGCTTCAACCTTGTGGAAGCTTGCCGTAGTCTGAGGACCCAGGTTGGTCGCTCATTCATTCATATAGAGTGGGTTACTTGGTGAATCAATCCAATGCAGAGTGAATGGGATTGGTGACACAGTTTTTCGGCACCGCCTTACCGCATCAGACGTGGTTCTTTTAACGATCATCAATCACAGCCGGGACAAACGGCTTAACGTGCCTTCCGAAATACAGAATCACCATTATTATCACAATATCAGGTAATTTAAGCCTGCAATGTCCTAATTAAACTGGATACAACTAAACAAAGTATGCTTCCCGTGGGAATCGAACACACGACCCCTGGGTCGAAAGCGAACGCCTTTTCGGTAGGTTCGGTTAAGTGGAGGTTTACATAGAATGATTCTGACACTCGATGCTTGTGTGGACGTCTGAGGCAGACCATGAAGCCTCTGTTGCATTGTCCTGTTCTGCCCTCGAGAACCTAATGCCGGGTTCAGACATTATTTCAGATTTCTGGTCCGAAATAGTATAAGATGTAAACCCCTTTGCATCAGATGTCGGCCCGATGAAGAAGAGGTACCTACATGTAGTAGGTGATTATTAAATAGGCTAGTTTCCTAAAAAAATATAATGAGTCCGTCAGTTAGATAATCAAAAAATATTGGAGACGTATTTTTTCTTTTGAAAATTAAACAAAAAACGGTAAAGATATGGCGCGTTAAAGTTCCGTAAAACGTCACAGTGTGCTAGTAACGCACACTTTTTCGCAATATGTGACATCACGAGCCCCAACTAACTAAACTTTGATGCGATATATTTTTGTAATTTATCGCTTAATTGACAAAAGAAAAAATACGTCAGTAATATATTTTGATTCCCTAAAAGACGGACTAATTTTAATGTTAGTCTTTTGACCCTGGAAACTAGCCTAATATATTTATGTATTCCGTAGTGCCAAAGACGGGACTATTGGGGCGTTTCTCCTTGCAACATCTTTCTTAGTCTTAAAACATAAAAATCTGTAATTCATTCAACCTTGATGCTTTTTCGGATTATCCAGAATAACCCGCCAACCGTATTCACATGCAAATGGCATAACAACAACACAAGACGGTAGACGTAACTTTGTAACTTATTATCCAATGTAATAAACTTTTGGTAAGGGTCAAAGTATTGTACCTTTGTTCCCATACGTCCGGTAAATCGCACCCTTTTTAAAAGTACCTATGTCTTTATTGACCGAGCGAAAGAAGCGAGCGAGGGCTACAAATCAAGTTGGGGCGAAAGGTTAAAACAAATATTTCTAAATAATTCCAAATCCATTGGTCGGATTACGCTGATATTCAGAATGTATGTAGGAAGTATGAAAATACATTTAACCGCCTCCCAAAAATATTTTTTTAAATTATAAAGCTTTTATGTTTATTTCAAATTTATTAAGTCCAAGTAAACAAACAACTCTCCCAGCCTGTCGGTACATAATCCATCGATAGCAGACGAAGCGCAAGTCTTAACTTAATAATTTAATGTGGAATAATTAAACGGCCGATAAAAAAATATTTGACTGTTGAAATTTAAAAAAAAAGAGTCTAATTAATCAGTACAAAAATCTGAAATGAGCTGCTAACTGTAAGAGGCGAATAATCCTATTAAGTGACCAAATTACTAAATGAACAATTGAATAACTTAATTAATACATGATTTTCGTTCATCAACAAAGGATTTTAGTTCGATATCGAACGATTTTCATGCGACATAATATCAGTGATGACTTCAGAATGGCTTTCATCAGCACAACGCCATGTATTAAAAATATAACAGTCATGTTTTAAAATGGTCTTAGTATTCGAATTCTTAAAGTAAAATAATTAAAAAGTATAACTAAACAAGTGGAATAAAAAAAATCCAAGCACCTTAATTGGAAGATTGTAGATCTTCCTTACCAATTTTGGTTTCACATTTCATATATTATTTTAATTCAAAAATATTTTAAAATTAAATTTCAAAATAATAATATATTTGAGATGGCCATAAGAAGCCCTTTCAATTGATATATGACAAGGTAAACATAACTTTTTTTTCAATTTATCACCCCCAAAAATTACCCCCTTTTTGTAAGATGTACTTCTTATTTTTTTTCTGTAAAGTTCAAGGCAATGTCTATTTTCTGTGATTTTCTAAAAAATTTTAAGTCCAGTAACTTCGGAGATAAGCTATGGGAACAGGTATTTCTCGTCTTCTTTCATAATTAACTCAAAAAATACCGACCTAAAAAAATACTAAAAAAATATTATAAATATCTTCAGCTTGAGCCCTTTCATTTGATATATCGCAAAGTACAGTTCGAAAAACTTTTTTTTAATCGACTACATTACTACCCCCATACTTAAAAATAATTTATTTTTATCATCAGCCTACCTTCGGGTAACAGATATACATGTATAAACCAAATTTCAACTTGATCGGTTTGGTAGATTCGGAGAAAATCAACTGTGACAACCGGGCAGACAGACGACATGAGTGAGACTTTAAGGGTTCCTTTTTTACCTTTTCAGGTACGGAACCCTAAAAACAAGAAAACAATTTCTATTCATTTACTGGGACCAACTTAAAGATATTTTGAAGTAATCTACAAGGGTAGTGGGGTCAATGGACTTTTTTAAATTATTTTTAACTAAAAAAATTTTTAAGCCTGCCTGACTGTGGCATCTTATTTCTTCAATGCTGGTCTCGGGGAAAAGTATAAACGTGGATTGTACTAGCTGCTTCTCTTCCCGCGAGTATGTATATGTAATTATGTATCGATGTAATCTAATCTGTTTAATTGACAATTTATCGTACATTATCGATTATTGGATTATCAATTAAATACCAAGCATTTAAGGTACCTATATAGATCTACCGGAACTAGGCGGCGGGAGTGTACAGCGGGCATTACACAAATCATCGACATTCAACTCCTACAGGAAAAATATTGTACTTACAGAAATATATTATCGATAGTATCAATATCAATACTTGATTACTATCGATGCCTCAGATTATATTTTCAATTATCAAAGAATCGATTATTATTCGATGTGTAATCGATTTTCCGGCAACACTACCTTAAGGAAAAAGGCCGTGATAATATTAGGTTGGGGAAAAAGTTTCTTCGCATTTTTTAAGAAAATTCAAATCATTTCATTAATATAATTTATTTACATTTAAGTATGTAGGTATATTTGTTCGATTACTTTTTGCCATCTTGTAGGTCCCATTGCTATAGAAATTTTGAGGCGGCTTGCGTTGCATTTTTACCTTTTTTGTAGTAAAATTTTAAAATTTATCGAATTTCTTCATTAGATTCCAATTATCTTGACAGTAAGAAAAACAAATGAAAATAACACATTTTCCTTATTTAAATTTGGAATAATCTTCTTTAAAATTTAAACTTTTAATGATACCAAAACCAGCCAGATACTAATAGTATAGCCAAACACATTTTATTACAAGTTCATACATACTATATGCGAAAAGACTTTTTCTCCAACCTAATATGTATGTATGTGTATGTCTATTTATTTATTTGTACTTAAACCCGGGTCACAACAAAAAGAGGTCAGTAATCATTTACATATACACTTGGCTAGTTTTATTTTAATTGTAAAGGATTTTCTGAGCTACATTTTATAATCCGTAACAAGACCACAGCAATTAATAATTTTCCAATTAGTCGCACACTAGCATCTTTGCACATTGTTTTACACACTCTTTCCTAATAAGTTGCCGTATTTTGGAAACTGATTTTTCTACACAGCGCGGTATCTAGTCGTAGCGCGCCGCGGAGACCAATTATTAATCTAAGGACTGATGTTATGTAAGGAAAGTAGGTATGCATTCGAACGTTACGCGGACGAAGTCGCGGCCACAGCTAGTTTTTCATACCGGAATCCACAAGGCTGACAAAAAAGTTACCAAATGGATTACAAATCTACCCTTCCCCATACGACCTCAATACAAATTATCTATTCTGTACTTGGGTACAGAACCTTAAAATACCAAAATTTCCTCTAGTCCGGAACATACATTTTCCGATCCAAAAGCAAAATTGTCGAAATGGAGACGCTGCGCTCGCTCGGTCAATGAAATATTCTCATGATAGGCTGAAGAAAAAGCAGGTCCTAGTCAAAATGTTCCTATCGAAAAAAAAACTGTCAATTTCACGTCAGCTGATGCAGTTTTATACAATTTAGGAAATATTAAATTATGGAAGTTCTTAATTACACTGCAATAATTGTTAAAGTGGTTATCACCATTACTATTATCTGTCATTTCTTTAGAAGATATCGGAACCAAAATGATTCACCCCAAGAAGATGTTGAAACTACTCCTGGAACTCGCTAAATAGTTTTAAATCTAGACAGACACAGTGTGCCCTTACAAATCGAAGACTAATCGGATTATCTCTTTCAATGTAAATTTATCTGTTAATAAAATGAAACTCGTCAAAGTTCGCTAAGAAAATTGAGCAATAATTTAAAATTTTGACAAATGTCACGTACTTACAGAGAAATGTCCCTGCGTTAAGTAACTTTAACACGAAAGCGTCGTTGATATCGATGTTAGTTATTGAGAATTACATGGTTAAATATTCTTGGGTTTCATAATTAACCTCCAATTACTTTCCTATCTATAGGTTGAGGTTGGTGTAGACCGTTTCACGTAAAAAGACCGGTGGCAATCGGAGGGCAAACATATTTTTTCAAGGAATATTTCCGCTGGACCTAGACACTAGCGCCACTCCCAGTATTCATTTTACATGGCGCGACTTATAGCCACAGTATTATTAATAGAACTAACGTACAGAACGAACTCTCACCCCCTCCCACCCGACCTCACCGCGGAGATTTAGCGCAATAATCGATAGCAAAACAATGCAAGGATGTCGCATTGGGCGCGCGTATAAAATTTAGTGTGGTAAATTTACGGAAAATTGGGAATAATCCTGTAAATTTACAGTGGGCAAATTCGTGTAAATTTACAAAGTTTCCAGTCGCACACGAGTAACTATGGCGCAGATAGGGTAAATAACCAACCATACGACACACACTCACACACATTAACGCGAGTGCGTACGCGACCGATAAGAAGTACTTAATAGGTATCCGCAGCTGTTGTACGAAGTTGAAGAAGATCATTTTTAAAAATATCACTGAAAGCTGCGTGTACGCACTTCCGACACAAACTCATTTCCTAATTCTATGTTGTTGGTGTGTTATTGGGTTTTCTTATAAGGTTTTTTGAAAATACCATTGCCAACTTCAAAAGGTTTAAAATTCAAGATCCCTCAATCAACGCTAATATCGTTGAACAAGGAACGGTCCATATATAAAGACGGTTTCGAAGAAGCCTGGTAAGCGAGAACGTGACCTTATTAAGTCGAAACTTTATACAAGAAAGATGTACCACTTTTAGGGACGTGGTAAAGAATTCCGTTTATCGATAAAATCACACGGAAACATGAGACATTGAGGTATATTTAATGGAAGAGACTTGTTCAATTTATCACAAGGTAACACCAACGCGCTGCCGATTTGTTCTTATATACCTAATGCAATGTTAGGATATACGTCCAATAAGAGACTAGGTAAAATGAAAAAGCCGTGTAGTGATTTTATAGAGGGTACCAGAAAGAAGAATTGATGCTCCATTGTTCTCTTTGGTCTTAACAAATGAAGATTCAGCTATTTTAACTCGACAAGAAGAAGTCCTTCGTTTAGTGTTGCTACATCATAGGCGTTTTACATTTCTGATTCGGCTAATGGCTTAAAAAGCGGCACAATTTTGCTCTGACCCATTTTAACCATTTCTAGAAATAAGAATTCAGGGAAAACGCTTAATTAGATGACTAGATGAGAAACTACTGCATTTTATGATCTAGGGATGAGGACTATTCCCTTTAATTGTTTCGAAATTCTATGACGATGTTCGTAATAGAAACTGTGAAATGCTAATTTAGCATGTCTTCTCTATAAATAACAATCAATCGCAAGAAAAACGTTCGAAACGGTAAAATACGTGGATCTAAGAGATATTCTTATTCGTGACTACGGATAACCTGCTAGGGAGTGAAATCTTTGTCGTATATTGTTTCACACGGATACTTACCCCCAAGAAGATATTTTTTCAGTATTTATACGCCAATAGGCCTAGTAATAAAAACCTACATTTTTTATTTAAAAATAACTAACTAACTACATTTTTTATTTTATTTAAAAACAGTAAATTATTCTTATACTGCTTAATGACTGCCATTTAGCGATAATAACAGTCGGAATTAAGCCGGAGCTCAAAAAGAAAATGTCAGGAATGGAAACCAATCATATACGGGACGATTTCGCCGTGCCTTGACACATGCAATCGTTGCGGATATGCACACGCCGCACTTGGCAATTGAAATGGATAAGTTAATTAGTATAATGTGACCAAACGTATAACATCTACAGTTGTAAATATCAAAACCTCACATTCAAATAATATTCAGGACTAGCTGTCCCCGCGACTTCGTCCGCGAAACGTTCGATTACATACCTACTTTCCTTACTTATTAGCCGACATTGCAGAGTTTTGCACAAAATCTTTGATGTCATTAATATTAATAAAATTCAGGCTGTCGCTATGTAAAATATTGCGACGCAATACTGTTTGGCATGAAAGAAAAAGTCAAACAATCTTGTATCGTTCTTGTATATGAAATAAACATTATCCATCCATAAACTATTTCCAGACCTATAAAATCATGATTCGGGTGTGAAAGTTTCATTGATAACCCCCAGCGACGTGCTTTGAGATTTTCCATAGGGTAGTGTTGTGATTTCTAAATTATGAACTAATATAATACCAAATTAATGTATTTTATTTTTATATAAATGTGATTATACTTATAATGAATCAACGATGAACCAATGACTAAATATGAACTAATCATTCGTTCATTATTACTACCGGAAGTTTGTAATTCATGTATAAATATTTTAATTTAGTGTGTAGAAATTATTTTGTAATTCACGATAAAACTTATCATAATAAATTAATAAACTCATCTGTTAATTAAATTAGTAAAATATTAAATATGTACAATTGTTTAAAATACTTAAACAGGAATTGTATTGATTGACTGTTAAACTAAAAAAAAATATATAGGAGGGATGGTTGTTGAGATTTGTCGAAAACAAATTATTAGGACTGGGGGTCATTCTTAATCGAGCCCGAGTGGAAGCAAGAAGTATCGAGGAGAATATTAACTTGTTAGCGATAGATTACATAGGTATATAGTGATTTAAGTGGTTAATTGATTTATGAGTTAATAAGTGATATTTGTAAAATAATAAAAGTGTTGGTGATATATCTGGATTTTATTATAATTCAGAAGTGGGATACAGCCTGCGCCATGCCGAAAAGAAACCGTAAGTACTTTAAATATTTTCATTAACTTCCAAAGAAATTTGTTTTAATAATTCGAAAATTGATTTTTGAAAAATTTGATTGAAATGTTTTATATTTTATTAAGTTAATGCAAGTCATAGATTGGTGTAGTAAATGTGTTGATGCGATAGGCAAATTATTTCTGGATTCTCATTGTAGTGACGCATATTTGCTGCTAAGGGATTTGGTCGGGGCACTCCCCGATAATCCTGACGCAATAAACAATGATCACCATTAGCCTTTCTTTGTTTGTTTTTGATAGTTACAATTGAAACACAAAAACCTGTCTATATTTTGCAACAATAATTCTGTGGGCTCTAAAAGCGAACTATTAGATACTAGAGCCAAGCCATGTAGGTGTGCTTGGCGATATTTGAACCAGGTCATGTAGGTGTGCCTGGAGATTAAGCCAAGCCATGTAGGTGTGCTTGGATATATTTGAGCCAGGCCATGTAGGTGTGCTTGGAGATTAAGCCAAGCCATGTAGGTGTGCTTGGATATATTTGAGCCAGGCCATGTAGGTGTGCTTGGCGATATTTGAACCAGGACATGTAGGTGTGCCTGGAGATTAATCCAAGCCATGTAGGTGTGCTTGGATATATTTGATCCAGGCCATGTAGGTGTGCCTGGAGATTAAGACAAGCCATGTAGGTGTGCTTGGAGATATTTGAGCCAAGCCATGTAGGTGCGCTTAAAGATTTAAGTCAAGCCATGTAGGTGTGCTTAGACATATTTGAGCCAAGCCATATAGGTGTGCCTGGAGATTAAGCCAAGCCATATAGGTGTGCTTGGAGATATTTGAGCTAGGACATGTAGATGTGTTTTTTTTTTTTTTTTTTTTTGACATTTGAACTATCCATGAAAGTGTTTTATAATATTTGAACCAACCCTGTATTTATTACATTGAGAAAACTATGCAACAATATTACGTGAATTAGAGAATTTAAACTAAACTGTACAAAGTAGAATATGTAGCGCTCGGAAAAATGTTTCAGGTGGAATGAATGAAAGTGGCACTCCAGAACGCCCGCGGCGACGACGATCTCGCAGGAGGTCTTCGTCGAGCGAAAGTGAAGATGAGGTACCAAGAAAACGCAAACGAACCATGCAAGGTCTAACTGCTGAGGACATCATGAAGATTATAACTACGTTACAGGATGGTCCAAGTAAGAGCATGAATTCTACTAATGTTGTTCCCGAATTTGACCCCAATAACAGATCTCAAGATATTGAACGTTGGTTAAGGAAAGTAGACGAGTGTGCCGTTATTTATAAATGGGATGAAAAACACGTAATTCACTATGCCCTTCAAAAGCTTACTGGTTTAGCGAAAAAATGGTATGAATCTCTTCCGTCCCTAAAATTTACATGGAAAGAGTGGCAAGATAAACTTAGAAAGGCATTTCCTAGTGAAGAAAATTTTGGCAAGTTGTTAGAAGAAATGTTGAATCGTAAATCTCGAGTAGATGAAACCCTTAAAGACTATTTTTATGATAAATTATCTTTAGTTACTCGATGTGTATAGAAGGACGAAAGGCTGTTGATTGTATAGTTTACGGTATTACCCAACATTCTATTCGTAATGGAGCACAGGCTCTACAATGTAAAGAACCAGAGGATTTGTTAAGTTATTTAGCATCACAGCAATTTAATTTGACAAAAGAGAATCCGCATAGTACCTTTTCGAATAACAATAATTTTAAAAAACGTGATAGTCGTCCCGGTCCATCTACTTACAATAAATCATTCTCGGATTTACCAAAAAGGGAAAATGATATCATGTGTTTTAATTGTAGAGAGCGTGGTCATGTTTACACTAAATGTACAAAAACGTTAATCAAATGTGCCAAATGTAATAGAATTGGTCATAATTTTGAAGATTGTAATCGCAAACCCCTTCACGGTGATAGTCAAAATAATTCGACGGCCCATAAAAATGTTTTAAAAATACATTCTGTTTTATCAAACTTGAATAGTGCTGCAAATCAGCCTAGTAATAAGTTAAATTTAGACTCGTTAACAAGCGAAATTATACATAATACAAATAGTAAATATTTTAAAAACATTAATGTAAATGGTATCGAATTAAACTCGTACATTGATTTTGGAAGTGACTGTAGTCTTATAAAATTTTCGATTGCAAAGATGCTGAATCTAGTAGAGATATCTGATGGACCTTTACCAATTATAAACGGATTTGGTAATTCTAAAATCGAACCTAAGTTTAGAACATCAGTTAAAGTTAAATTAGACGAAGTAGAAACAGAATTAGTTATTTTGGCCGTCGAAGATTTGTTTTTACCAGCGCCGTTATTGATAGGACAGAATTTCACCGAGTTACCCTCTGTAACAGTAATTAAGGATAAAGATACCCTGTTCTTTTATCACACTCCTTTCGCCGACCAACATGATCACAAATCTATTTGTTTATATGTTAGTAAGGATACCTCAATAGTTAAGGGTGGGTTAGTAGAAACGTATTGTAAGGAAACTTTTTCTGGTAATGTCTATCTCAATAGGAGTATCAGGTTAAGCCCTAATCAAGAGTATCATCTACATCCGGGTTGTTACAAGATTGTTGATAATAGAACAATTATATTTGTGTCTTCTTTGGCGTCTGACCCGTTGATTTTCAAAACCGGTACTTTAATAGCGAGAGTAAACCCTGTCGCTGAAATTAAATTCTGTACAACTAATTCATGTATAAGTAATGATAACAGTATTACACCACTTGAAAAATCCGACATTAAAATGGGTCCTGACGTAAATGAGGATACGGTTAATCGTCTTTATAATTTATTGCAAAAGTATAGGGAATGTTTTGCTCAGAATCTAAGTGAGTTAGGATGTGCCAACAATGTTGAAATGAATATTGAACTTCATGATAAAACCCCAGTTGTATATCGTCCTTATAGGTTGTCCTTTAGTGAAAGAGAAAAGGTCAGGGATATGGTAGATGATCTAATGAAAAATAACATCGTTCAAGAGTCTGAGTCTAGTTACGCAAGCCCAATTTTAGTTGTCAAAAAGAAAAATGGAGAGCCTAGATTGTGTATAGACTATAGAGCTTTAAATAATAAAACCGTTAAAGACAAATATCCCCTCCCTATAATAGATGACCAAATTTCGAACTTAAGTGGCAGCAATTTTTTTATTACTTTAGATTTGGCATCTGGTTACTACCAAATACCTATGGCCAAAGACAGTCAGCACCTTACAGCCTTTGTTACACCGAACGGCCACTATGAATTTAAACGTATGCCGTTCGGTTTAGCAAATGCACCAGCCATCTTTCAAAAAATGGTCAATAAATTATTAGGATCACGTAGGTTTGAGTCAGTATTGGCCTATATGGACGATTTGTTGATTCCCTGTTCTAATGTAGCTGAGGGATTTGTAAAATTGGAAGAGGTCTTAGGTCTACTGAAGGAGGCTGGTCTTACCCTAAAATTGTCAAAATGTCGTTTCTTCGACAAAACAATCGAGTATCTAGGGTATGAAGTAAGTAGGGAAGGCATTAAGCCCAGTGAACACAAAATCTGTGCCGTTAGAGATTTTCCAACTCCTACTAACATTCATGAGGTTCGACAATTCCTGGGTCTAGCAAGCTATTTCAGAAAATTTGTGAAGGGTTTTGGCGAGATAGCTAGGCCCCTTACTCAACTTTTAAAAAAGGAAGCCCGATGGGAGTGGTCGAATGATCAAGTTAAGTCATTCTCGTTATTAAAATCCAACCTGATCGAACGACCCATTCTGGCATTGTATAGCCCTGACCTAGACACAGAGCTGCATACAGATGCGAGTTCGCTCGGGTTGGGTGGAATTTTAATGCAATGGCAAATTAATCCTCGGGTTCTAAAACCAGTCGCCTATTTTAGTAGACAAACAACGCCGGAGGAAAAACATTTGCACTCCTATGAGTTAGAGACGCTGGCCGTTATTTGCTCGTTAAAAAAATTTCGTCCTTATCTCTTGGGATTGAAATTTACAGTATTTACAGACTGTAACGCGCTTCGGACTACTTTCACCAAGAGAGATTTAATTCCCCGTATCGCACGTTGGTGGTTACAGATAAGCGAATTTGATTTCAACATAGAGTATCGTCCTGGTGGCCGAATGAGCCATGTTGATGCGCTTAGTAGAAATCCTACCCGAGTTCCCACTCATTCAACCGAGCCATTAACAACATTTAACATTACTACTGATAATTGGATTGTTACTTTACAAATTGCTGATCCAGAGCTATGTAGAATTATAAAAATATTAAAACCAGATAACGATGAGGAAGTTTTAGAGATAAAAAAAAATTACGTTATTAAAAACCACACACTATATAGAAAAGTTGACGATAACCTAAGGTTAGTAGTTCCTAAAAGTGCCCGATGGCAGATTTGTAGAGCGAATCATGATGACATAGGGCATTTTGGTGTTGCTAAGACTTTAGAACGCATCCAAGGCCAATATTGGTTTCCAAAATTGCGTCGTTTTGTAAAAAAATACGTAGCCGCTTGTATTGATTGTGCTTACAATAAAGATAATGCAGCTAGGGAACGTCGGGGATTTTTACACCCGATAGAAAAAGTCGAAAAACCATTCCACACTATACATCTTGACCATTTAGGGCCTTTTGTTAAAAGTAAACTGGGAAATATGTACATACTAACCATTGTTGATGCTTTTACAAAATACCTTTTTGCTAGACCTGTTAGAGATACGAAAACAAAAAATGTTATTAAAGTATTACAACATTTGTTTAATGATTTTGGCATACCTACGAGAATAGTTTCAGACAGGGGTACTGCGTTCACTTCTCATCTTTTTAAAGAATTCTGTACCAACCACGGAATCAAACATGTGCTTAACGCAGTTGCTTGTCCCAGAGCAAACGGTCAAGCGGAGAGGTTCAATCAGACCATTCTTACTTCTTTAGCCACTCAAAACTCTGGAAAAGACGAAAAAATCTGGGACGAGCTACTGGGTAAAGTCCAATGGGGTATAAATAACACAGTTAATGCAACCACAAAGAAGTCTGCGGCAGAACTACTATTTGGTGTTAGGTTTAACAACCCTGTTGATAATATTTTTAACCAGGCGAATGAACAAATTTGTACACAAAATCAAGTTAATGTTCCATCGACCACAGTGGATGAAATTAGGCAACCAGTAGATGAAATTAGGCAACAGGCCTCAGAAAATATTCGTGAGAGCCAAAACCGTCAAAAACAATATTATGATTCTAAAAGATCTCCCGCCATTATGTACTCCGTAGGTGATTTAGTAAAAATTACAAAAATTAATTATAATAATGATGGAAAAAGTAAAAAGCTAATGCCTAAATTTATCGGTCCTTACAAAATTGAGCGATGTTTAGGTAACGACAGATACCAAATTGTAAATGTACCAGGGTTTGGTACAAGACGATACGATAGCGTTGTGGCCGCGGATAGAATGCGACCTTGGATTAATGTTCAAGCTTTGGAGCTACACAAATCTTCTGGTTCTGAATCCTCATCTAGCTCTGATAGTGAGGCTGAATCATAAAAATAACTATGTATTTAGTAATAAGAATGATACCTTAGTTTATGAAAATGTACTTCGATTTTTTCTTATAAATTGTAAGTTGTATTGTAATTAAAGTTTGAGTAAACTTAATAAATAACACAGGAAATGTTTGACATCCTATTTATCTAAATATTGAAGTATTGTTGCAGAATTAATAGAATTTAATTGTTGTTTCTATTTATATTATTTTTTAAATTGGTAATTATAATTGGCATGTATTGCTAGTGTTGTGATTTATAGCGTGCTCCGGAGAGAGCCCGCAATCGGATGGCCGAGTGTTGTGATTTCTAAATTATGAACTAATATAATACCAAATTAATGTATTTTATTTTTATATAAATGTGATTATACTTATAATGAATCAACGATGAACCAATGACTAAATATGAACTAATCATTCGTTCATTATTACTACCGGAAGTTTGTAATTCATGTATAAATATTTTAATTTAGTGTGTAGAAATTATTTTGTAATTCATGATAAAACTTATCATAATAAATTAATAAACTCATCTGTTAATTAAATTAGTAAAATATTAAATATGTACAATTGTTTAAAATACTTAAACAGGAATTGTATTGATTGGCTGTTAAACTAAAAAAAAATATATAGGAGGGATGGTTGTTGAGATTTGTCGAAAACAAATTATTAGGACTGGGGGTCATTCTTAATCGAGCCCGAGTGGAAGCAAGAAGTATCGAGGAGAATATTAACTTGTTAGCGATAGATTACATAGGTATATAGTGATTTAAGTGGTTAATTGATTTATGAGTTAATAAGTGATATTTGTAAAATAATAAAAGTGTTGGTGATATATCTGGATTTTATTATAGTAGGCAGAAAAAATTTCAAGAGCTCTTTACTTTTTTTTTCCTTAGGTAGTTATTACCTAAATATATTATCTTACGAATGTTTATCTATTGAAATACAATACAATATAACCTTATTGCCCACATCTGGGAAATCACAAAACTGAATTATAACATTGTTAACAATATGGAGCAAAGGCGGACTTATTGCTAAGCAATCTCTTCCAGCCAACCTTTGTACAGTAAGAGAACATGATGTAAGGGTGGGCCCAGTAGAATTAAAAATAATGTCTACTGTATAAATAAATCAACACAGACACAGATATAATTTGGGAACAAGGGACAGTCACTAATAAGTAAGAAATACATATGTTTTATATTCTACATACCTTGAAGGGACAGATAGTGCTCCATAACCTGGCTCTTAAAACTAGTAATAGTTAGCTATGCGTACATTAACAGGCAAAGCATTCCACAGGCGAACAGCCCGTACCGTAAACGACTTGGAGTAAGACGCAGAAGAGTGGGTTGGAGTTTTGAGAAGTAGGTCTTTAACACTGCGCGAAGGACGATTCTGATCTGATTTCAGAAAACTGAAACGCTCTTTTAGATAAATAGGGGTACAAGGAATAAAGAGAACTGAGAACAGGAGTACAAGGATGTGATAGTTACGACGAAGCCTAATCGGAAGCCACTTGAGTTGTGCGCGGAAAGAAGAGACGTGATCATATTTGCGGAGTCCAAATATAAATCGAATGCAAAATTTTTGGTGGTGCTTAAGTTTATTCAATTGTTCTTCAATAACATCAAGGTAACATGAGTCGGAAATTTCAAGAATAGGGAGAAGTAAAGATTGTGCCAGCGAAATTTTCGTTTCTATAGGTAAAAAGTTTTTTAGCCTAGTAAGTGATCCCGCCGAAGCAAAAATCTTCCTACTTACTTCCGCAATCTGTGGAGACCATGACAGTTGTCCAGTTGTCTGTCGAAAATGACACCTAGGTCCATAACTCTAAAAAAAATAGAAATAGGTTGAAAAAATAATATTTTTTGTATAATAAGAAATAAATTATAGTTACAACACACACCACAGGGTACATTTCCACAGGGTAGACAATGTCTAAACGTCTTTATGGTATGCACGCCACTGATAACCACCAGTTGATAGCAAGCAGGAATGCTGATCTTTAAATATACCTATTTTTGAGAAGTATTTATTTGACTCACCCACTGCAACACGTGCTATAATGATTCCGTGCTTCTGAGAGCACGTTAAATCGTTGTCCCGCCCGGCTGCCATCTGGCGGTTATAAAAGGAACTATGTCAGAGGCCGTAAGGTAATGCTGAAAAAATTTTATCACCTGGATGTGCATGGTCGATTGGCCATGTAACCCACTCGATGTGAATGAATGAAAAACATTTAAGTAACTACGTAATGACATACATTTAATAATAACTCACATTTTGAACACCACCATCAGTTACTCCAATTACAAAGCAATTAGCAAAAATAAATTCTTCCGAAAAGGAAAAAAACCCACTTTATAGTATGCGCGCTATACATTTTAGGAGTCAATTCAATTTGGTTGATTGTCCTTCGAGAACTGATAAAATTTTGGGTATAAATTAATGCCTATATGTTGCCGAGGACTATTAACTATTTAATAAAAAAAGTTCCTGTCCAGTAGTTTTTGCGTGAAGTAGAAGTACAGTTTTTTCTATTACATGTATAGATATAGATAGATGTACAGAATTAATCTTACAGGACAGTTTTATTATATGTAGATGTAGATTATAGAATATTGACAGTGAGGTAATGCTGAAACAGTGATACCAAGTCGTACATGGCACCAGAACACCAGAATGAGCAGCTTAAAGGACATGAATTGAATGAACCAAGAGAAACGGACATCAAATGCACCTTGAAGGGAAGGTATTTTGAAACAATACACCAGGGCTTACAGGGTCGATTGACCGAGACAACTTCTTCATGATCTTATTGATGATTGTTGATTTTATCATATGTCATAGATAAGGAAAACTTTTATTGGATTTATTTTGGAAAAAACAAATAATGATAAGCATATGTAACGCTGTTGGTTTTCATAATAAACTTAAATAAATAAATAAATAGATCTAGCAAAGAACTCGGAGGATAATGCTGAAGTTATGTGACTTTGACGACTTATCTACTTACTCCACTTATTACTTTGCTATGAAATTAAAATCAGGGATTTTTTATAATGATTAAATTTCTTTCTTGATATCTGATTTTTAGTAGTTCCTGAGATTAGCGTGTTCAGACAGATAGACAGACAAGATTGATATAAAACATATTTTTGTAATCTATTATTCATCTTTAGTCTTATCCTCTCATTTTCTAGCCAAAATAATAAATGTACAGACACGTCGATTCTACTCTTTTATTATAGTACTAGCTGTGCCCACGACTTCATTCGTGTGAAAATCCTTTCAGCAGTTTCGGACATTCGGGTGTACAAACACTGACATACAAACAAAAATCTTAAAAATCTTTTTTTTTTTTCTGTAACTCTTGATATATCTTGCTCACGAATACATACTTTATTATCTGTAGCTGGTGCCCGCAACTTCGCCCGTGTGAAATTCAGTTTTCTTACACACCCTTGTTGATGAATGAATCTCTAACACACCCTTGTTTATAGATTAATTATATTATTAGATTACTTGATGAATGAAAAAAGAAACACAGGAAATTGTGTCCGTTTGAATTGGAATGGGAAATTGTTGGGAATGATTGGTATTCGTGGTATGTACACAGTTTCGCCTGCACCACACCCAGTAAAAATCTCAGCCTCGATTAAGTTTATTTGTAGAGAAGTTACTTTAACATCCGTATTCTTAAACATAACCTTACGGACGTCCTTCACTCAAACTCATTGGAGAGCCCCTTAAGGAAATGCTCGAACTTACCTTGTAAACGATATTCTTTGTTGTTAGTTGCTTAGGCAAACTCCAATGAGGAATGGCACAGGTTATATTTACGATCAAAAGCACAAAAAATTGTAAAATACAAAGGAATAGAGTAAAAAATAAATAAAGTAAGTAGATACCTAGGCAAAAAGTTTTAAAACACTGATGTAAAACTATATTTATTTCATTTCGAGGAGGCCTCAAGGTACCTCTCGACCAACCTTATATTTGACAGTTCGTTACTCACCTCCAATGAGAAAACTCCATAAGCCAAGGAAGCTAGTGTCTACTAATCATACCAATGAGTTGGAGTAAGGTTGAGTCGAGTTTGAGCAAACGTTTAAGAATATGGGGGTAAGTCGGGTTCCATTGCACATTTTAGGTGGAGTAGGATTTCTCAGTAGCATTATCGGAACACCAACTTTGAGCGTGATTTTGTGTGCAGGAACACCGCTTGCAGTAAGTGAATTTAAAAACTCAACTAGATAGTTTGGGACATCATCTTGATTAACAACAGTGTTAAAAGATGTGTATACCATTTCATCCCCGACAATTTTAACCCAATTTTTTTTCATTTATTGCAGTTGCTTGGTCATTTCTGGGAGTGAGTACAGCGCGTTCACATAGCCAAGAATTTTCTTGATGTGTTATCCGTATTTTCATAGCCAAGTATCAGTATAAAGTCAACAAATTCAACAACAGTAACTAACCAAATCACAAAAGAATCAAAAGGTCTTAAGTACGGAGCAAAATAATCAGCTTGTATTTATACTTTTCACAAAAACAACCATAGCGCGTTTAAAAATTTCTTGAGGAGCCATCTGTTGCTATTTTATATGTATTATATCTCAATGAAACCACTAATTAATTAATAAATGGATTTTTATGACCAGAGGCGTGCGACACTTTGACAGGGCCCAACCAGAAAGGGAGAGAGCACACGGTGTGAGGAAGATATCATTAGCATAGTGATGTGATCGCATAAACAAAAGCATAAGAATAAAAGATAATATCTAATTAATTAAACTTAATGTAAGTTTTCAGTCAAAGAGTCCGAACAAGTTAACATTTGGTTTACATGGCGTTTCCATATTTGGCCTCCTACATCTATATATATATATATATATGTAACTCCTGGTACCGATTCCTTTACGTGTTAATAGTAATACAAACAATATCTAGACCGTTATATTCCATCCCATTGATTTCCTACTCGGTACTTGGGGTCACGCCCACTTAGTTGTAAGCAAATTCCCAAGTCCTGATTATTTCGACCAATCTTACTGTTTGAGTTTTAGAGGCCGTATAATGAGTTCCGAACTCGTTTGTCCAAAAGTGTTTGGCGGTTGCCAACTCCTATCGCAACATTTGTTTGCGTTGTTATGCTGTATTTATTAGACTTGCATATTGAATTTGCGAAGCCGAGATATTTCATTTCAAACAGCTAATAAGATTTTTGTGAAAATGTACATTGCGTGTTTTTTTATTGACAGAGACACTTATTTAAATAAGGAGTAAGTTTCTGATACTGAATACCCCCCCCCCCCCCCCTTTATCTTTTTTGCGCTAAACTATCTTTTCGTTTCTCCCAGTGGTTGACTGGTAGAGAATGCTCTTAGCATTAAGTCCGCCAATTGCTATAAGTATATGTGTACTTTGTGGAACAATAAAGTTTTAATAAATAAATAACGGAAGGAAGGAACAAGAATAAAATACATTTTCTATGTCATAGTTTGCAATATGGATTAAGCAATAATCGAATTCTAGGGAAAACTTTGATAGACAATATATTCCGATATTCCGTCTATAAATCTCTTCGTCGAGAGAATCGTCTTCCGTGAAAATATATTTTAATACAATTTGAACAATATAAAGAATTTAAGCATTCAACTGAATCGTATATGTCGCAATCGTGCGAGATGACAGCAAGTCTCAAATGAAATAAAACGCCGCCACAACCGTGCGCTTTTGTCATAATATGAGATGACAATCAACTATCACAATACAAATATTTTTCTTTCAGAAAGACGGATGTTTTACGTCTATTTGTCTGTTGAATAGTCGCTCCAAAATATACCAATGTTGCATCAGTAGTCCTATTTTTGATAGTGTGACTCACGCAAAATCGACGAGTCGAATAATTTTTGCTCGATATCGGACGAAAAACATGCGACTAAGTATTTTCATTCGACATATATGTCACACATTTCAAAAATAGGGCTCCAGTAGTGATTTCAGTCACGTCGCCCGGGTCTCTATGTAAAGCCTGCAATGTTTGACGTGCTAGTACCGTGATCCTTTTCCATGAATATCTTGGAAATCATTGATTTACTGTACAAACGGTATGATGAATATGGGTGCTTTGAGTTTCCGTTCGTTTTGAATCTGATGAGATGATTTTGTTATGACGTTGCAAACTTAAAATACAAGGAGAGATCTCAATCTCGTGTTACTTATAGCTTTAATAATGATTCTATTGACGTTTAATTTTGTAAATCATTGTGAGGCCGATTTTGAGTACAAGCTTTGCCTGCTTATTTTCGTAGTTTCGACATTATTAAATTGTTTAGACAAGACAAAGTGGCATGAGTAGAACGTAGGACGTACCTAATTCTGGCATAGCTTTGAGCCGGTCACTATTCGGACAAAGTTACAAATAGACCAAGAGTCGCATCTTACGACAACCACTAGATTAGTAGGTGCGGTTTTACCTCACATCGCAAAACAATCGTTTCAATCTTATAAAGTAGAACTTTCTGAATCAAATCATCATTTTATCTTTTTATCTACGCAATAAAGTTCCTACCACTCCTCTTAATCTATAAACAATAAACCTAAAACCAGTAAGTACAATATATCGACCAGTCCTCATCCCGCCATAGCCAGAACAGTCTACGATCCTGATACACATAATTTTTGGTATCATTTGTATTCGGATCACGCACAATTGTACAGAAAGTTGTTGGCGCAGCCGTTCACTACGTTGTCGGCTATAGAATTTGACAATAATTCTACAAATTCGAGTAGCCTATTTGTAAACATTGAATGGAGCGTGTTGGCTGTGGGATAGTAATTATCTGATGCGATTTGATTTTACTGTATTATCTTTAAACAGCTTTATATGGTGTTGGACTACAGAGGCGGTTCAAATAAAAGTGTTAATGTCATTGAGATAGAAGCGTTTATTTGTGAAAATAACGTTTATTTGTAGGAGTGCGGTTTCAATGCTCATTGTTTGAATTAGACGGAACTTTACACACATTTTATTGAAATTATTCATTGCTGTAACATCGTAGTGTTTTTTCAATTATGTTGACAGTAAGGCTATAATAAGTCACGTCACCGTAGCCTATTTGTGATAATCCATACTAATATTATAAATGCGAAAGTCTGTCTGTCTGTTACGCTTTCACGGCCAAACCGCTGAACGGATTTTGATAAAATTTGGTGTGAATATAGTTGAAGACCCGGGGTCAAACATAGGCTACTTTTTACGCAGGCGGAGCTGCGGGAAAAAGCTAGTAATATATAAAAAGGTGTCACTAGTATGCCGTCAACTTGTGGCTTAGTAATTTAACAGTCTCTCCACAGAACTCACTGCTATTTGACAGAATAGGGTGAGAGCGAGGTACCGAAACACCCTGCCCTTTGTGGTTTTGGTCAAGATTAACCCATTCTAGCATAGGAGCTAAAAAAATCGGACGATTCAATTCGTCCTTCTCATTTTGGATTTCAGAAAGTAATAGAAATTCATAAGTAACATATTATTTAATATTCTCTCATCTGAATATAACACAGTGAAATATAAAAAAAGCTGGTTGTCTGCATACTGTTGAGGATGCTAACACAAGATATGAGAGCTTGTAAATATTCCGCACACCCATTGTTTGCCTTTACCCAACGACCATTCATTGAGAAAGGGACGTCATTTGTAGGAAATTACATTTCTTTCTCAATGTGACCATTATATGGCAGCCGAGATCAACGGCTTAACGTGTCTTCAGAAGCAAAGAATCATCATTTTTATCAGACAATCAGATAGCTCAAATGTTTTTGTATCACACACCAAATAAAAGAACCTCAAATTTAAATTAAGTGAAACCATCCAACTGTCAAATACATGAACCAAAATATGAAATGTGGTTACCAATTAAGGTCTAACCAACTTCATGATCAACTACTAATTTATTCATTTCAAATACCGCAAAACCAAAGCTGAATTGTACTAGCTAATCGTAGCTTTTGTTTAACTAAATGAGGGGTGTATGAAAGGAGCCTCCCCGAGTTACGTACTAAAACCCTAATACGAGTACGTCCGGCGTACCCTAGGCAACAATCTGCGTGCATAGTCTAATCGGTAACGCGCTGGTCCTTTCGCCACGAAATGGCTATTAAAAATTTAAAAAGATTTTGACTCGCAAAGAATAAGAACTAAATACGCGATTGGCCCATTTCGCGATTCGTCGAATTTTCGATTGGTATAATGTTCTAATTCGAAGTTGATCCAAAATCGTCCATTTTTTGCGTACCTATTAACTACATCAATTTACTAGCAGCCCGTCTCTACTTCGTCCGGACCTATAGCTTTCCTCCATAAATAGGCTATCCAACACTGAAATAATTTTTCAAATCAGACCAGTAGTCGTTCCTGAGATTAGCGCGTTCAAACTCTTCAGCTTTATAATATTAAGTATAGATTTTATCTTTCTATCGCACCATCTTTAATATCTTTACTCAATTTTCCGTAAGGTTGCCTGGAAGAAATTGCTATTTTTCGTGTAATTGCTTGTATTTAACAATGTATCCTTGTTGTGCAATAAAGAGTTTTTGTATTGTATTGTATTGATTTTGTATTGCCAAACGCAAATTTGGATCAATCGCGCTACTAACTAAACAGCGCCATGCTGCTAAATTTGTACTACAAAATACCCAGATTGATTTGGAACGTTTATAATAATGACCTTGTTTCATACTCGTATTATGGCCGCGTAATTTCAGTGTGTAATGTTTGGTGTAGCAATAAATCTAGCATGGACGAATTCGTTTTTAAATCTCCGTTATTTTATGATGAGAGCAGTTTACGTAGTTTGAAAATAAAGCTGGCCAGCGAGTGTCGATTTTTGTGCATCAAGGTTTTGCGTAAGTAAAATCTAAGGTTAGAATAGAATAAAATATATCTTTATTAAGAAAGCTATCACGTAGGTACAGCAAAGGTTGTAAAGTCACGACATAGCCCAGCGGATTAGCTTCTTTGATGAGGCAGTGGAAGGGGCACATAACGCGGAGAACCGATGGCCGATGAGGCGGAAAGATTCGGCTATAATGATGACGATGATGAAAATCTATTCGCTTGACTATTGGCTAGTCGCTTGTTAGAAAAAAAACATGGTCATAGTAAACTTCCGAACTTCTGCACCATATAAAATGTTCATCATCATCATCGTCATTTCAGCCACAGACAGTCCACTGCCGGTCATAGGTCTTTCTTAAAGATAAATAAATAAACAAACACCGAAACATTTTGCGGGTCCATCAAATTTTATGCACATTTGTTTATGAGATAAGGGAGGCCTATTTATTCGTATCGAAGCTAAGCCGCCATGATGGATCTGGTTTTCCAGTATGATTACTTGTAGGTTATCGATCTCCCTAAATAAATTGATAGGGTTGCAACAACGAAAAACACTTACGCTCCATTCAAATTAACGAAGAAAATTGTTTCGAAGACAGCTAATATTGATCGAGTCGCATAGAAATCAAAATAGCCGTGGTTGTATCTATATTCTGTGGTCGTATGCCACAAACAAATAGGTAGGTAGTATATATAGGTACTAAAAGATACTTACGACTACGCTTTCTTTTGTAACTACATGATCTTATCTTATGTTATCTTGCATAAGGGGTCCTATACCAAGGAAGTACGTCGAAGCTCTGGGTTCTTTTGTACTTACCCCATGCCTTATTCACCTACAGCAGGGTTTCTGAAGAAGTACTGCATAAGCTTCAGAACCTCACCTGGTGCGAAGTGCCTGTAGTCCTCTAGTTCCAGATACGCTGTTCCGTTCGCTTGCTAGTCAATGAGTCACAATGACACAAAATGTGGCCTATTTACTTCTCTACCTCGGCACATACCCTACACTCATGGCTTTCGACAAGTTTCAGTTTAAAGATATGACTGTGTCCTGTCAGTGCTCCTGTTAGAATCCTTATCTGTTTTCTACTGTACTTACAGACGGTCCTGTTCCACAAACCAGCAGTTGATAGCCGGTACAGTGCTTTGCAAGTTTCGACTTCTATATATAAATGCAGCGGCGGTAGTCCTAGGATAACCTCCATGGCTGCTGTTGGTGTAATAGGAAATGCACCAGAGATCGCACAGCAAGCTATACGCTGTAACTTCCTAGGGGCATTTATACCACCTGTTGGACTTCGGCCACCATACTAGTGCACCGTATGTCAGGATGGGCCTCACCATCATTTCGTACAACCACCGTACGATATATGGATCTAGGCTCCATGTTTTACCATAGGTATTTCTGCACATACAAAATACTCTCATGGCCTTTGTTATAATGTTATTAATTTATGGGTTCCAAGTCCTAGTGTTATACATAGATGTTTAAACTATTTGGCTAGCTTAATCTCCGTGCTATTCATTCTGAGCTTGTTTAGTCCCGTCAGTTTCCGGAGCCTTGTAAAAGGTATAATCGTAGTTTTGCTCGGGTTTATACTCAGGTTAGTCTCCGAACACCATTTTTGTACATCCCTCAAGACTTTATTCAATATATTCTTTACAGTATCGGGGACTTTCCCATCAATGAGGATTGTCATTGAGGAGCAATATCCGCATATCCAACCCCTATTACTGGTCCTTTATTAAGACAAGATACCAAAAAGTCGACTACTAGACTCCAGAGAGTTGGAGATAGTACTCCTCCTTGCGGACATCCTTTCGTCGTCAGCTGATACCATATCTCCCATAAGGTCGGCGGTAATGATTCGACTTTTCAGCATATTGTTCATTCATTTACAGAGCGTATCAGGAATACCATGCCCTGTTACCGCTCTGCAAACAGATTCGAACGTAGTCCGGTCAAAAAAGGCCGTCGAGAAAGGCCCCCAGACAAAGTTCTTTATTTTCTAGCACCTTTTCTGCATGCTTTACTACAAAATGCAGAGCTGTCTCTGTTGATCTACCAAGTTGATAGGCACATTGCATGGTATGGAGTGGATGCCTCTTAAGTGGGTCATCTCTTATATATCTATTCACCAATTTCTCCAATATTTTCAATAAGAAAGATTGTAGACTTATTACCCTAAATGTCTATGCAAGCTTTGAAAAGACTATTTTTCATCTCACCAGATTCCAGGGAGTTAATATCTTGCTGATCAATTGTGGTCTCAATACAACCTGTAAAGTGAGTATTAAAGTGCAATAAAGTGTTTATTATACCTTGGTATTCACGGGCCGTAGCCCGGTCCTTTGAGGCTTGCATGGGGACACAGGTCCAACATGTAGAGGCCTTGTGAGACGTTTACTATAATTGGGGCGGACACAATCCAAGACATGGCCTCAAGCAAATTAAAGAGATGTACTTGAGGTCAATTCCCAGAAGTTGCAAGTCTATGGGAAGAAATGGACACTCTAATTATACCGGTCTATTACGTTGATAGGTTTAGTGATTTAGTTTTTAGGGCTATGGAAAGGACTATGACACCTGCTTGAGTAATGTATTTCACACGGATAAAATAAGCACGCAGTGACTCGCCAACTCAGTCAATGGGCCCCCGAAAACGGCTGCACGACATAATGTGCAGCAAAAAGGGCAACACAGCGGCTAAAGGTGAAGAGGTGTCGCTGAACTTTAAACAACGATCATTTGCTCCCTTAGGGTGTCATCATGTACGCCCGCCCACTCGCCACTTCAGTTCCACATCCACCTTTCGAGCATAAGCTCTGGCGACTCCACTCTGGCCGGCCGGCTAAGGCAAGCCAGAGGAAGGGGTCCTGTCCCTTATCGATGTTCATTCCGACCGACCAACAAAGGCAAGTCGGAGGCGAGGGACGGAGGCCTCTCCTGGGAGTACTCAGGTCGTTACTCCTCAACAACTCACTACATGCTGCCCTGCGGAGACTGACTGCACTGGGAAGGTGACCCAGTGGGCGATGGGGTCGTCACATCCCTACGCCGTTTTATTATTATTATTATTCTACATTACTCTCAATGTTTCCTTACCAGTTTCTGTTATCAAACCATTTTCGTCTTTTACCGTCGACAACGTCGATACTGATTTAGCTAGTCGCATACCTTCATGCAGTAAATTTATAGAGTCACATTGACGCCTCCAGGCTGCCTGGTTTGCCCTTTTAACCATTTTCCCGTATTCGGTTAGGGCCTTGTCATACATAGTCACTAAAGTTTTTTCTGGCTTTAGCTTCGTCAAAGAGCCGTCTCTTCTCCTGTCGCATCTTTGCCACTTCTGGCGTCCACCACGGTCCTTTTTGGGCCCTAAGTTTACTCTGGACAGCTGTCCAGCCATGTAATCCTTATGCCATTAAAAGCTTCAGCTTCCGTTTCAAGATCAATTATAGAGTTAAGCCTTGATCCCGGAGCTCCTAATTATATATTTAGCATTTCTCTGTAAGATGTCCAGTTAGTATGCGTTGAGTTCCTTTTCCGAACGTTTTGTGGTTTAATATTAGCATCACCTTTATACCTGAAGCAAATGTAGTTGTGATCAGACAACGTGAACTCATCCGACACATGCCAGCTACATTGCGAGATGCCTTACTCTTTGCCAGCGTAACGTCCAGAACCTCCCTCCTCGCAGAGTAGAAGAAGGTGGGTTTATTACCTTTATTAAGAATAAGAAAAAGTTAACTTACCACATAGTCAGACAACTTCTCTCCTCTTCCGTTGTTGTTGGTGCTGCCCCACATAATGTTGTGAGCGTTGGCATCACAACACATAATAAAGCCCAGTTTCCCTTCCTCGGCATGGTGCACTAGTGCGCTCAGCTCCGGTGTAACTGGGTCCTTCTGTTCATACGGCAGGTAGATCGCGGCCATGACCACAGTCTGTTCTGCCCTGGTCCCTGTAACATAAGGAATTCAGGGTCATGGCATCTAAACCATTTCTAATGTAATGCATGTCCGCGAATCATTAGTAGTACAGTGAGTATAAATTCGACTACCAAAGCAGCTTATTTGGCCTTTATCTACATTACTAACTACTGTAACAATTAAAAAAAGAACCATGGAAGGTATTTTCAGTGCAGACCAACTTCAAAAACGCGTAACAATCAAAATAGTCAGATGCTATTAGTCGAGTCGCCCGGTTCGGATCCGGTTTAGTCTACCTGCAACTGCGACCATGAACGCTGTAGTGTTTGAAAAAATAATTTAATCTATACTATAATAAAAGAGTAGAATCGAGAAAGAGTAGAGTCTGTACATTTATTATTTTGGTTAGAAAATGAGAGAGAACGACTAATGATGAATAATTAGTTGGTTTGGAAGGATGAAAAACAAAAAAATGTTTTATATAAATCTTGTAAAGTAATAAACGCGATAATCGTATCATAGTAGTTTAGCTTTATTCTATATTTAATAAAGCTGAAATTTTATTTTATTTTTTATATTTTATGACGATGCTGAGAATCTTTTTATTTTGTGTAAAATATGTCTATATTTTTATTTTCATTATTTTTTAAAAAAATATTAATTAGATTGAACATATTGTAACAAAAAAATTACCTGCTATTAAAGAAAATATAATTGGCTAGTCAACTAAAAAATAAATTGTGTATTTTATATATTTTATTGATAGAATAGACTATTTCGAAGATACAATTTAAACGAAAAAATTCTTAAAATTATATTTATTTTGTTATTTAATTTTAAAGATTTTATAGTGATGACGTCACGCAGCTATAATGGCCATCTCCAACTGCAAGAAAGCAAAAATTACTAAGTTATTAAAAAATATGTATGTCAGTGTCAAAAGTCAAAGTCAGGATAAACCGTGAGCCGCGAGTTGGTTTCTTGTTTGTTTACAACCGCCAAATATCTAGGTACCTACCCCATTTCTCGTATCTATTGCTTAATTGGCCTGTTTGTTGGACTTTACTGCCGTCTCTTCATCCGTTGACATCTGATTTTTTAATAATTGGACACCGATTCTTCATTATAATGTATGAATGAATGTAATGAAGAGGTTATGTTTACTTGAACAGAGATGACATTTGACATGGGTGACAAGTAAGTGAAACGCATAATTAGCGTTACCAAACAAAAACTATTTATTCACTACCCTATGCTGCCAACCTAAAAAATTAAATGTGAATAGCCGGAAGTTATCCGGCTACGTCATACGTTAACTTTGCTAAAAAATGAAAGTCATTGGGTTTTCTGCGATTTTCTTAAAAAATACTTGCTTATCTAAAGATCTGATTAATGTACTGTGTTCCCTAAGCCTATTCCTCGAAATGGTTTACGAATTAGACAATTAAGAGTCTCATTTTCAGTGCAGATAAATTTCAAAAGCGCGTAACAATCAAGTAGCCGGATGCTATCAGTCAAGTCGGCCGGGCGCGCCGGACGCCCGCACGGATCCGGTTCGGATGACGCGAATGCGAATGATTTACAGCTCATTTTCTGGGTATCTGCGTATTTGAGAGTGACTTGAATGGGTGATTCTAAAACTTTTTGTTCTCTGCCTATTTTGACGACCTCCGCGGCGTAATGGTCGCTCCGCTGGTGCCAGGTGGTCAGGCGGTCCCGGGTTCGATCCCGAAAGAAAAAAGAACCGAGAGACCAAAAGGCGGTTCCGATCAACCAGGGTGTACATGGTCGATTGAAAATGTAACCTACACGATATGATGATAATAGCAAAAACAATTTTTCAAACCCGTAATTCTGGAGATTGAGTAAAAAATGGAACAAAACTGAAAACTGAAAAAAAACTCAATAGAAAGCTATACCAGTCTACCGTAGCACCCTAATGATGATGATGGTGGCTATACTTATTACAATCATGTACAAAACAACGTGAGGATAGAAACAGATCTCATGATTCGTAGTGTACAATACAATATATCTTTATGTGGGCATATTTCGGAAATCACAATATTTAAAAATTATTTGAGTATTATAAAAGGAATTTGTGATGATATTTACACAGATGTCCTTTTTTTTATTTATTGGGCAGTTATTTAATTTTACCGTTGAAAGAATAGATTAGTCACGACAAAGAACAAATTGTCAAACTGTTCATTTCTAGATGCACCTTTTCAATACCAATTTTACCTAGGCATACTTTGTTTAGTTGTTACCAGTTTGATTAGGACTTTACAGCCTTGAATCACCTGATTGTCTGATAATAAAGATGATTCCGTGCTTCAGAAGTCACGTTAAGCCGTTGATCGCGGCTGCCATTTGGTAGTCGTTAAAGGAACCACGTGAGAGGCCGAGAGGTGATTCCGAACAACTCTGACACCAGCGTGTACATGGTCTATAGACAATGTAACCTACACGAAATGATGATGATAGTGATGACCTAGGCAGTCCAGGTACAATCTTCGAAGAAACTACAAAGATGATTAAATGTTTAACATGCAAATTATGCGCTAGGTAGAACTTGCAGACCTTGATATTCTCGTCTCTCAGTCAATCTAGTTTGTTATTAGTTTTTTTAGTAAGCGTTAGTGAGGAGGTTGGACGCCGCAACAACTTGTGACTGTCTCTTGCCCCGTGGATTGCGTTGTAGATCTGAAAGTTTAGCCTTTTTTCTATACCCAATTTATTTTGTGATACTTAACACAATCGGATGCAATAAAATGGAACGGTTCATTGGGAATGTTAAAAAAGGCGATAGAATGACGAAGAATATAATCTTTAGGTTATTCTGTGAGTTTTGCCGTGACAGGCACATTGGTGCTAAAAAAGAAATGGATTGAATTAAGAGGCTAAAGTAAGGTTGTGGCTCCATTGGTAGAGAGAGGTTGATATTATGCCGCATGCATCCGGAAAGGTGGACGAAAATATTGACGAGCTGGGTCCCAACTGATGGGTATAGAAAGAGAGGTCGCCCAAAAACGAGATAGTCCGATGACTTAAGGGAGTTCGATGGGGATTGGAAGGAAATAGCTCTGGACAGAGACGTGTGGAAAAAAAAGAGTAGGCTTCTGCCCAGCAGTGGGACACAAAATAGCTATTTTAAAAAATGCTCAGACCACGCCTAGCTGACAATTGTCAATATCATAACTTTCCCCTCAATCAATCCTCATATTGATGTAGTAGTAATGTAAAATGTAGTAGGTAATTCTCTAATTCCAAGATAATATATGTATATGATTAAGGAACAAATATCATAGAGAGAACTAGAACTGGAGCTATGAGGTCATTCATAGATATTAGGAGCAAATAGAAGATAGGTAACGTGACATTTTGTTTGAGTAACGATATCGCCATTATTCGGCGAAAGGGGGTCGCTGTTAGTTGTTTCAATTTTGGTGTTAGGGATCGAATCTTCAAAATCTTCTTCAATCAATTTTTTTTGGATATTCTACATGACGGAGAAAATGTAGTAAAACCTACCCTAGGCTCGGAGGCAACCAGCCAAGGATGCAACCGTGAAGGCGCTCAGATGAGTATTAGTAGTCATTGTCAATAATATTCATAACATAAGTCATAAATTATCGTTCACAGTTAAATTATTAGGTCATTTCAAATATACTTAGATATTGATCAATCTATTAAGTGGTGTGGTGGTTTCATGGGCCTTAGTACACTTGAAGGTACTGACTATTACAATCGAGCGACTGCCGTGGCATCTGACCATCGTAACCCCTTTTACAGGGAAACCAAAGCAAAGACCGAACCACTGAATTATCTTTATGATCAGAAAAAACATCTGAAATTGCAATAACCGTTCAAAGTGTTCTTCCCGTGAGAATCGACCCCACGGCTGAATTTTGAAAAACCACAGGGGCTGTGTAGAGCGTTATCTTTACAACTGTACAAATTTAGACGTTTGTGTTATAATTGCCGATTATTATTGTTATTTGCGTATGGTACAGCAAATTTATATGGTGAAAGGTAAACTATCAATCCACTTCCTCGTCCGCTTTGATTTACCGGGTACTGTACTGATATTGCCTCGATGCCAACTCTATAAATAGATATGATATCTATGCGTCACACGATCTGTAATTAAAGCTTTAGTCCAGGCAACCGCAGATTATATTTGGCGAAACTAATTTGTAGATAATCCTTTCCAGTTGATTGGGAACTCGTGTAGGAAGCAATTATGTATAGTCATCTTTGGCTTAGATTATGCCAAGTTAGAATGAAACTTTGACCCTAGCGCCTCGACTAAGCACCTTAAAATGCCTTGATTTCCTTTTTTTTTTTGTAATGGGTTTTACTGCCATGGATACAAGACCTTTATAGCCCTTCTTAATTTTTCAATCTTCTTCAGTCCTACAGTGTGATTTCGTCAAGTCCTAGTCAAAAGTCTAGTCGGTAGTCAAGTCTAGACAGAAGAGTCAGGCTTAGTGAAGTGGTAGAAAAACTGCACTTAGCGATTACTAGGAACTTTTGGCAACAAGCAAGAAAATCACATAAATCGAACATTGTATCACTTCCCAACTCACAACTCACGCTTATTCTTGAACACTGTGCGTATAATAATCCACCATTATTATGCACAAACACTCAAAAAAACACAACTTTTGGAAAATAATACAGCGCTGATACTGCTCTACACGAATTCGCGCCAAAAGTCACGTCATGTTTATTTTACGATCCCGGTTGCATTCAGCTAGTCATTCCGTACACAATGACGTTTTTGATGAGGTCCATTAGACATAAAATAAGGTCACAAGAATAATGCTAAACATAATCTACCTCAAAATGGATGAAAAAGTGAAACGTCGCTTTTGAACGGACTCATAAACCGGTGAGTCGAATGTTTTTCGTTCGATATCGAATAATTTTCATTCGACATAATCGATTACAAAAATATCGCTCCTGGGCACCAAAGTTTTAAATTTGAAAACATGTATTTTGATGTTTTATTTAAGTTTAATATTGCACTTTAAAAAAAGTTGAACGTAATAATGATGATAACCATACGGTTATCAAACATTATCATCATCATCTTAGCGCGTTAACGGTTGCATCCTCGGCTGTTTGCTGTGGAGCCCAGGGTCCGCTTTCCTGGGTCTTCGGCATCCCTGACAGATAGTCCTTTAGCACGCATATCCTGCTTTGCGACATCAAGCCAGCTCTTTTTGGGTGCTCCCCTTTTACCAGGCCCCGGCGCACACTAGGGCATCCTATATGGAACGGATGCGAAAAACTCTTTAACATTTTAATTTGTTTTATTTGTACTCTGTATATATTTTTAAGCATAATTAAGCATTTTTAAGTGTGATTCGCGTATGAAACCAAAACTAAAAATATTTTTACCAAATTTTATATACCACATACTAACAAATTAAATATAAAAACAAAAATAACCGACGTGTGTGAAAGTCAAGAGGTGGAGTAACATTGTCTTAAAAACTAAGAGTAAAAACAATTATTTATCACACTAAATATACCCTTGATCCTTAAATTCTTCTTTCTAATGCAATTCAAATTTTCCAAGAACACCATTGTTATTTTTTTTTGTTTCTACTAGATTTCGTTGTTTCGCGTCGAATGAGCCGCTTCTCGCTGTCATCCGACAAATTTTGGAGAATGTATACAAATTTTTAAAATTAAAATATAACCTTTTCTTTGAAAACTTATAATCTTTTTTCCAAAAATTTTTTCATTTCTACATATTTAGATTCGACTCAAAGAGACGAGTCTAATGACACATAATTTTCAAAAATCGGACCCACTGAATTCAAAAATTAGACCGTCCACCCTCCCTTAAACATAACATTTCTAAAGTGTCTTTTTGTTTTCAGTTTGTTTTGGACGCAAGAGATATTTGTGACATCTGTTAGGCTATTCTGGATGGTTTTCTTCCAAAATGTTCTCTATATTATTTAAAATCTTTATTTCTAGCCTCTCCACTTAGCATTTCTATCGGTAACAGTGCTTTCTTTACTATGAGGGGTGTATCAATATCTTGTGTTCACTATTGTCATAGACATCCATATATATATAAAGTAACGTATAGTGTAGCAAAACTCTTTAATGTTTTACTAGCCATAAAATCCATTATTTCTTCAAATGTTTTAAATTTACTATTAAGAAATACATCCATCATAGTTTACCGTTGAATACGGACTTTAGGACGTGAATCTAAAAGTGATATAAATTTCTTAATTCTTGTTCGTAAACAAAAATATTCATCAAAATCAAATTTTTTTTAGAGATAAAATTAAACAGATCTCTTTATTTTTGCACAGTATATTAAAAAATCCATATTGTAAGTATTATAAAAAGCACTAACCTTGGTCCTCAAAAGACATAATAAGTAATGAAAATTATCTCTTAACTCTTCGAATTTAAAAATATTTAAACTTCTCACAAAAATGCATCAGAAATGCGCGACACTCCGACACTTGCACTTTACGAGTCTATAACTACTAATATTAGATAACTCTATTACATGTAAAATGCCCTCATAAGTCATAATAAAACATTTTTTATAAAATAATCTTCATTTTAAAATTTGAGTTTTTCGCATTTATTTCTTATAGGACGCCCCAGTGTGCAGCGGAGGCGGCATGGCCAGTCAGTGACAGTACCATCGCAGGCGACTTTCCTGAAGCTTATCTGCTATGTCACGGACATGAAGACTACCCCGAATGCAAGAGTTCCTTATGCGATCCTTCCGCGACACTCTCCACATCCAACGCATCATCTTCATTTCCGTGACACGCAGCTCTTGCTTGTGCCGCTTATACACGGGCCACGCCTCGCTGCCATACGGTTATCATACAAACTGTGGTAACCGCTTTCCATCAGGTGTTCCATCTTTCATTGTAATTAGCGTTGGTTCTTAATATTTCTCAGAATTTTGAATTTTTGAATTCAGTAAATGGGACCATACCCTAAATGAAATGATGAGCATTGCTCAATAAGGCAGCTCGTTTACTTAACGATTTTGATTTCTCCCCAGCGATTCGATCAATGAATGTGATTATGAAATCGCTCAGACGGATGGCGAACCTTTTTTTATTTCTCTTACTTATTAAAAAAAAATTAGACGCCGCGCAATATTCACACTGATTTAATAATTAAAACACTGTGTTCCGCACCGTAAATAAAATACGATACAAAAACTTCTTATTGCACCAAGAATATCACTTTACAATTTAAAAAAAACAGTAAGGAAAGAAAGATTACCAACCCTAAAGAGTATACAGACCTCCGACCAATCAGTATTTTACACTTGTTGTCCAAAATATTAAAAAAGGTGGTGTGCATAAAGTTAGTAGAATATTTTAACGCAAATAATATCCTACCTCTTAAATAGTATGGTTTCCGTGCAGGTAGAAGTACAACTACTGCGCTTTTAAACGTAGGTAGATGATATATTAGAGGGTGAAGATATAGAAATGGGGTCGATTTATGTGCTGTTGGACTATTTACGTGCCTTTGAAACGATTAGTACGTCATTGCTTATGGCAAAACTTGCATATCATGGGTTTGATGGTCCTTCATTAAAATGATTTTCAAATAACTTAACCGTCTGCACGTTAGTACTATAAATGATTCTGTGGTAATAAATCGGCGTCTTAGTTTTTTCTCAGTTCAAAGATTTTCTTAATATTTTTGATGAATTGCCTGATTGTAAAGAAGATTTATATGACAAAAGTATTGTAAATACGGCTCTCCTTTTGAGGTTTAAGAGATTAATCGAAGCTTTTGAACTTCAATCAAATCGGCCCACCCAATTGCCGGCTTTTACTTAGCTGAGATTTCTTTGAAGCAAAAAGATTCATTTGAAAATAATTCGATTTTGGTTGATCTGTTTTGAACTTCTGCTATGTAAATTGATCTACGAAATAAAGAATTTCGATTGTATGTAATTTCAGATAGACAAATTTAATTCAAGATTTCATTTGCTACTTTTCATCATCGTTCAGATGAATTGAAAATAGAAAATTTTCGCCTCTAAGATTTGGCACTTACGTAAACACGAATGACAGTAGAATTGCCGATATATAGACTTGCAGTATTAACCTGCCGCCAGGACATTACGGAATTTTTGGATCGATGTTTTTTAAAAACTAGGGGCAAAAACTAGATACGAACACAGACTAAAGAGGAATTTATTGGGCTATTTGTGATACTGATTGAAAAAGAGGAAAATAGTAAGTAAAGAAATAATTGTTCACACGAGGCATCGTTGCGATTCTGTATTTAACTGTAAATAATAAATTTGATCTGACGATGAGAATGGCTTTTATATCCTTGGCTATTAGAATCACGTAATTGCAATTGATCTGCGGATTAGATCTTTAAAGTGACAGCGGGCGGGAAACATAGCGTGTAGGACCGATAGCCGAAGTTACAAAACTTTCTCGAATAGCCACCATAAACCGGCAAGCGTAGAATTGGACACCCTCCGACTAGTCGGACAAATAATCTGAAGAAGGTCGCAGACGAGCGCTGGAAGCAGGCCGCTTCCCACTGATCATTTTAGAAGTATTTGAGCAGTGGACTGCCTACGGCTGAAATGGTGAGTTAAAAAATACTCTCATTTATTTGGAAACACGAAAAGTTATGTAGCTTTAACTAAATTTTATACAGGTTCTAAGAACATTTTACATGCGACTAATTATCAACCAGTCTAAAAGTATTCTCCTGCGGGGCAGACTTTCACAAAAATAAAAAGACTAACATGTTTTTATCCAAAACTTTTCTACCCGCATTGAAGTCACTTGGTACAAGAAACGCGGCCTCAAGTTTTCGACACAAATCATAGTGTGTTACGGAAGTATTGCCATCTGCCTCAGTGGTTTAGTGGTAAAGGCTGTATAATGGGCTGTGCTCCGAGGAACTATTTGAGATGATCCCAACACCCACTTTCTACTATTGCACTATCTACCTCTCACTATCGACAGGGGATTCATCCGCATTCATTAGAATACAAAGGATCCCGTACGGTGCGCTTTGATAGAATTTTTCTCTTAAGTACGCTGGGACTATGGAATGAGCTCCCCAACATGGTTTTCCCAAGAGATTACTACATGGGGTCTTTCAAAAAGGGCGTAAAAGATTTCTTAAGGGCAATGCGTACGTGCTGCCCCTAGTGTTGCAGGCGTCCATGGTCTACTGTGACCACTTACCATCAGTTGGGCTGTATGCCTTTTTGCCTACTTAATAGTATAAAAAAGGCATTTGCCTGCAGATCCGGAGATCGTGTGTTGATATGTTGTTTCCTGTTTAGTTAATAGGTACCTAATTAACACCCAGCTGATAGGTGGGACGACGATATCAGGTAGCTGAGCACAACTGGATTGCCATGGTCCGGGACAGGGATGGTTGGCGTAGACATGGGGAGGCTTATGCCCAGCAGTGGGTTATAGCAAGCTGATGATGATGATGGTTAGGATTTTAGATAGATAGATCACATACACGCTGTTACAGCAATTAATAACAATATCAAGCTAAATACAAACATTTACATTCACATGATTCCTTTGTAACAGTATATAAGATATAAACTAATTATATATGTGCTGCAGTAGTGCAAAAAGACCAAAAACTCAGCTTGGGCAACCCGCAAAGCGGCACATTGATTTTCAGTTTTAGCCATAAATTTAAATTTAGGTGCGGGTCAATAGATCAAAAACAATTAATAATAATAATAATGAGTTAATTGAGGCGTAGGGATGTGACGACCCCATCGCCCACTGGGTTCTCTTCCCAGTGCAGTCAGTCTCCGCAGGGCAGCTTGTGGCTAGCTGTTGGTGAGTGGCGACACCGCGGACCTGAGTGCTCCCAGGGGAGGCCTCCGTCCCTCACCTCCGACCTTCCTTCGCCAAGGTCGGAGTGGACGCCGATGAGGGACAGGACCCCTACCTCTGGCTTGCCTTAGCCGGCCGGCTAGAGTGGAGTCGCAAGAGCTATATGCTCGAGGGTGGAAGTGTATTGCACGTAATGGCGTAATAACGGGGAAACCCGCTCACGAGGCAACTCGCGATGGCGAAACCGGAGCCGCACCTCTCGGCACCCTTAGCCGCTCATCCCAATGTTGCCCCTCTGTTGCCAAATGCGGCGACTATTTGGGGGGCCCATTCACTGAGTGGCGAGTCACCGCCTGCCACTAATAGTCAGTAATCATGATTATGGCAGGCGTCCAATTTCTATTGCAATAGCCCAGTTTAAATCCATCCAAACTTCATCACCATAACCCATTTATTCTTTTCACCTATTAGAAATAGTTCCTCCTCCTGCCGAGACCTGTTCATGGAAATGTCAACTATTGATATAGCCGAGAACGGGTTTTGGCAGGAGCACCACATGACATCAACTTCTCCAAAGGGCCTCTACGTGTTGGATCCATATCCCCGCGCAAGCCTCTCAAAGGACCGGGGTAACCCGTGAATCCCAAGATGAGTTAATTGTACTGTAGCTATTAATATATGCGCACTTATCAATTATATACAGTTCAGTCACTTACCATCGGTAAAGAGTGAAATAAATCCATATCAACATGGTGGCCGCTAACACGCGACAAGAATTTTGCATGCTTCTTGATTGAAGATGATCACCTGATTGTCTAATGATAAAGATGGTTCCGTGCTTTGAAGAGACGTTAAGCTGTTATTCCCAACCAACTGGCATCTGCTCATCCAGATCATACTCCTGTCAGTTTGAACTTCCTATAAAAAGGAGCTACAGAGTTCATAGGCAGTTGCTCCATCAAAAATAACCAGTATCGCGTAAAAAAAATTGACACTAATCTCTTCTTTTTCGTCGGGTCAATCCTTTTTTTTGTGAAATTTAGATACTTAAGTAATATCGAACTAAAATTCAGCTATACTATTGTAACATTAACTGACCCATGGTCTGCGCTAAATGTCCTTATAGGAACCGTAGGGTTAATTTTGTGTCCCACTGTTAGGTAAAAGCCTCCCCTCTATCTCTCTCTTCCTCCTCTCGCCTCTTCTCTATCCAGGGCTATATCCCTTCATTTTTTTTCGAACTCGAATTTTGCTTATAATTATCTAAAAAATATCATGGCGAGAACATTGTCTTCATAATTCTTCTCTTTTCTCACTAATTTAGTCCGCATACTAACTTTTCTGTTTGATTTGGTCCAATAGGCAGGAACGTACATAATCTCATTCCGACGGGAAAATGTCTGACTTTTGAAGGCAATTTGTAAATTGGAATACGAAATCGTGTTATTAGGTTCGTGTTCCCAAGTTGCTCGATTTTATTGAAAAGTTATCAACCTGTGTCATAAAGCTACAAGTAGACATCTCCGTAGGCTTAACAACGGCGCTACTGGTAGTGCAGGTGGTAGTGCAGGTGGTAGTATCATTGCAAAAAAAATCGAAGTAAAATTCTTAAATGTTATATCTATAGTAAATTCTATAAAATTGTTTAAGGTTAATGACGTCATGTAATCTTACTTTATCCCAAACAGATGCAGCTTCAGTTGACACTATTGTATTGTATAGCTTATATTAATAGAGACTTTAATTACTATTTATTAAAAATTATTCACTCCTAAATTGCGACGCTGGCTATTACAAATTATAGAGCGACTGTGAAAACCATTGCACTCACCGGTTATATATACTCAAAAATAGCCCTCGCGGTAGTGAAGTGGTTTTGGTAAAAACTTTAACGTCATTTGCATTACTTCAAAATACCAGGTTCCCAGTATTTAGGTATTTATTTTTATTTTATTTTATTTGGTTTACCAGTGATTGCTACATCAATTCTTTTCAAAAGCCTTATTTACACTTAAGCTAAATGTGCTAACCTTTAAAGGTAAACACCTCATGCACAGTAAAAGTCATGAATTCTTAACAAAGAAAACAAACAAAACAATCTAACATGCTACAAATGAAAGTCCAGGACACTACAAAGCATCGCCAATATTTTCTAAGAACCGTGCCAAAGAATCATGATGCACATGTACAGTACTTCAAAATACCACTTGGTGATGATATTATTTCCTTCAAAAAATTAATAAGGTGTGGCAGGTATGTACTAGCCAGTATTGGTCCCTAAAAATAATAAAAAATAACACACTTCGCCTTGGCATTATTTGTAAATATTCGATACGATTTAAGTTGATTGATTGTTATCGAATTAATCTTGTCGAAAAATATATTTCTAAAGGATTCCCTGGAACTCGTTAATCATTTCGTTCCGGCATTCGATGTATCGATATTATATCGTTGCGCGGAAATAATTCGGATACTCGTTCGCGTAAGCCGACGTTTTAAAACCCGTTTCTTTATTTAAATTAATGAATTGCATATATTTAGATAGTAAATTGCATTTTTACCCGACTACAGCAAAGTAAAGTTATGAATATGATATTGTCATGTAGTTTTAAAGACTTCATGAAACTAATTAGTTATATTTTCACCATGCATTGGCCAATGCAATGGTGCAAATGAGACGATGACGGGTAGTTTTCATTTACCTTTTCATTCCTAATTTGTAATAATTACAACTTAGATTTAGTATTGTGTGCATATTGTGTGTATTTGTGGATTATGATGTATATCTTATACATTCATTCATTCATATCGAGTAAAAGCTTACAATGCAAAACTACAAAAAGATTTGTTTGAAAGAAAGGTAGGTAACTAAAAAAAATGTATTCTAAAGTACTTTCGCTTTCATAATATTCGTAAGGATTAGGATTATTGAGACAAACATATATTTGAAACTTAACAGGGTACGCTTAGATGATAATAATTCATTTGTTGATTCACATCGAGTGGGTTAAACAGTCAATGGACCCTGCGCACCGGACCAGATTAGGATGATTAAGTGGATTTTAGGGATGCAATGTTTTTTATACATATATTTTTTTATCTAACACTGCTGGGCAAAATCCTCTCCTCTTCGTTTCCACTTTTACATATTTAATTTAAGTAATACTATTCAAGAGTATTTATTTTCTGTACTTGCGTGTGCATTTGTGCAACAAAACTTGAAAATAAATAAATGGTTGGGGAAAAAGTTTCTTCACATTTTTTAAGAAAATTCAAAACATTTTTTAATATAATGATTTCTTATGTTTTCGCGATTGTTATTCATTAAATTAAACAATTTTAATACGGTTTTTATCGCGTTTATTACTTACGCTTACGTTTATTATTTAAGTAATAAACGCGATAAAAACCGTATTAAAATAGTTTAATTTTTTAATATAGTTTATTTACATTTAACTAAAGCATGTAGGTGCCATTTTGTTCGATTACTTTTTGCCATCTTGTAGGTAGGGGCATGATCCCATTGGTATAGAAATTTTGAGGCTTCTGATCAAAATACCATACCACGACAAGTGATTTTGGCAGTCCTCTCGTGATGTTAAGCTGACACTGCCTAACCTGATTTTTGCTGAGTGGCTAAAGATGTGTTAGGTCTAGCGTTATCATGATGAAAAACCACACCATTTCTGTTGATTAATTTCGGCTGCTTTCTTTCAACTTCTTGCCATAATCTCATTAGTTTTTTGCAGTAGATTTCAGAATCGATGATCCTGCCTGGTGGTAACAGCTCATAATGAATAATGCCCTTCCAATCCCACCACACACACAGCATCACCTTGATGCGAGTTAACCCGGGTTTCGCCAAAGTCTATGAAGCCTGACCGGCCTTAGACCACGACCTTTTTTGCACGTTCTTGTCGTACGTGATCCACTTTTCATCACCAGTTATCAGCTTCTTCAAAAATGGTTCGGTTTCATTACGTCGTAATATAGAATCACAACAGTTTCTTTCAGTGAGCTTGTGAGGTACCCAAATATCGAGCTTTTTTGTGTACCCAGTTTTTTACAAATGTGCCAAAACTGTTTTGTGGTCAATTCCCAGTTCTTCAGCTACGTCGTAACTACTGATATGCCAATCTTGTTCCACTTTTTCAAAAATGGCATCCATTTTATCCGTAATAGTGCGACCAGATCGACGTGCATCTTTGACTTCAAAATTTCCGGATTGAAAACGCTTAACCCAAATTTGTGCTACTCTCACAGACACTGCACTAGGTCCATAAACATTGCAAATTTTTTTCGCTGCTTGCGTTGCATTCTTACCGATTTAGTAGTAAAATTTTAAAATGTATGTTCTTCATTACATTCATTCATCTTGACAGTAAGAAAAACAAATGAAAATTACACATTTTCCTAATTTGAATTTGTCATTATCTTCTTTAAAATTTAAGCTTATAATGATACCAAAACCAGCCAGATACAAATAGTATAGCCAAAGAGGTTTTCCCCAACCTAATATAACAAAGTATAAATCGAAAACCATCCTTTTATTGCCACCGGTGTCAATTCAGAGTAACTTAAATGAATATCTTATGAGACAGACACCATAGAAATCTCCGGGGTCGGACATTCTCGTAAATTGTTTATGCTTTATCAAAGTAATAATTGATTCGTAAAGCGGAAACCGGTATATCGGTTGTGTCTCTTAGCGGTCATTCAGTTGCTTTCTCTGAATTCGAGACTAAAATAATTTCACTAACGTACATATTTCCGCATCCCTTCAAAACTATCGCATCATGTTTTATTTCCAACTAGCTGTTTCCCACAGCTCCGTCAAAAAGTAACCTTTGTTTGACCCCGGGGCAACTATTTATTCATTTCAAATTTCATCAAAATCCTTACAGCGGTTTGGCCATGAAAGCGTTTTGGATTGTATTCATGACATGTCCCAGTTGACTGGAAGAGATCTCCTTAAGGGATAAGTCCGCCGTTGCATTTATAATTTTGATTTTGTATCATTGTAATGTTTTTCTGTGCAAGAAAGTTATTAAAAACAAACAAACAATGTGTAGCAAATACAAACGCCGTATTAAGAAAACACCATCCCTCCGGAGTAGTAAATTGGGTTAGCACAGGAATATTATATTCCATATCTATCGATTGTACTAACTCAGGCATGAGTCACAAATGTAGTGTATATATTCCTATTAACCATTAATTATTATCTTACCTGTTTTTTAATAATAAAGATTATTCCGTGTTTCAGAAGGCACGCCCGGCTGCCATCTGGTGTTCGTTCAAGAAACCACGTCGATAGTCAATTGCGAAAATAACCAGCTTAGGTGTTTCCAATAAACTGTGACACCAAAGTGTGCAAGGTCGATTAACTATATAACTCACTCGATATGAACTGCTGAACATAGGCCTCTCGTATTGATTTCTAAAATACTGGTTGGAAGCCTCATCCAGCGGAATTCTTTTTTAATCTTCTATATTTTAAGTATCTATAGGTACTTTCATACTTATAATATTACAAATGCGAAGTCTGTCTGTCCGTTACGCTTTCACAGCTAAACCTATAGACCGATTTTGATGAAACTTCGTATGAACACAGTTGAAAACCTGAGGTTGAACATAGACTACTTTCTGATGCGAGCATAGCCGCGGAAAAGAGCTAGTTTCAAATGTAACCAAAAAACGCAATTCGAAAATTTTGAATAGATCTGGACATCTTGAGCCCTATTTTTGAATGTATGACATAAATGTCGAATAAAAATCATTCGATATCTTTTTTTTTATACAACTAAGTAGGCAAACAGGCGTACGGCCCACCTGATGGTAAGTGGTTACCATAGCCTATGAACGCCTGCAACACCGGAGATGTCACGAGCGTGTTGCCGACCCTGATATCGAACGAAAATCGTTCGTTAACAAACGAAAATCATTCGATATCGAACAAAAACTCGCCGATTTTGCATGAAAAATAAAAAAATAGCACCCCTGCTCCAAATCTTTTTCAAGCAATTGCGATTGCAACTCTGATTAAAAATTCTAACCTAAGGAAGTAAATTTTCATTCTCTGATTTCCTTGAACTTCCGCAGCTTACTCTGCCTAATGATCGATGAAGCGAATGAAATATCGCTCGCTACTCAAAATGGGTCTAATCAATCACCACGCGGCCGTGTTCCAGCATTTTTCATTTTAATGCTATAAATCACTGAATACAAGCTTCGTTTTTTAGTTATTGAATGCTATTCGGACAATAAAATTGGCTGATAATATTTTTTTCATAAAATACTAGCTGTTTTCCGCAGCTTCGCTTGATGCGTCAAAAAGTAGCCTATGTTTGACCCCGGGTCTTCAACTATATTCATATCAAATTTCATCAAAATCCGTTCAGCGGTTTGGCCGTGAAATTGTAACAAACAGACAGACAGACTTTCGCATTTATAATATTAGTATGGATTCATAGTGTTTGGTGATAAACAACTAGCGGTCACAGGAATTATTTAAAATTGCCGAAACTTCGGACACATCATTGGGAAATTTCATGACAAAACAAATAATACTAACTTCTTTATCTTTTATTTTGATTAGCTTCAGTTGATTTCAAGATTTCGTGTTGAACTTATATTTCATTGGCGTTAAGTGTGGTTAGGACATTGCGAGCTTAAATCACCTGATTGTCTGAAAAAAATGATGGTTCCAAGCTTTGGAAGGTGCGATAAGCCGTTGGATACCGCCGCTATTTGGTAGTCGTTAAAGAAACCACGTCAATGGTCGAAAAATTCTGACACCGGGGTATACAGGATCGATTGCAGCAACTAGCTGAGAATACAACCAGAAAAATGTTAGGATGAAGAAGATATGAGCTCAAAATATATCACCGAAGCTTTTATATTTTGTTCCCACTACGATTCTGATAGTGAAGAAATTTATAATTTTCGAATAGCTTCTAAAATTAATAGTGTACAATTCAAATATGAAACAATAGGTTAATATGAAGATATATTTATTTCTAGATGAATTAGAAGAAAAATCTGCAGTATTGGTATTTCATACAACCTATTATGAGACTTATTCTCAAGTTCTGTAATATTACGTTTGATAATACAAAGATACCAAGTGTAATTTGATAGCAGGATCAATTCTTTGGATTGGGTTCGCAGTTGGTGAACGTGCGTGGCTTGCCAATGAAGAGAGGATAAATTGAGAAATAAAAATACTTTCATATTTTGGCTAATGTAACCTCAACATAGTGTGTATTTATCAGTGATTACAAATGGCTCCGAAACCTGGTGCTGACTATGTTTCTCATAAGAAAGCTTGAGGTCAACCTAAGAGCTATGGAGAGGGCGATGCTCGGTGGTTCCCTGCGAGATAAAATTAGGAGTTCCGTAAGTAAAAATCACCAACATAGCAGTGTATCTCGAAGCGCACCGTTGTACACTCTGTCAGAATCTGACCGTGAGTGTACAACTCTGCGCTTTCTTCTCAGTTTTCAAGAAAGCGCTGGATGCATGCTACATTCAACTGGTCATTCTGGAAATCCTGAAGGGAAAGGCTATGTCTAGCAGTAAAGTAACTGCGGCTGAAATGATGATGATATTTTCCGTTTAGTTGTTTATCATTTATACTCAGCACCATAGATATAGAAATTTTTTGACTGGTCGGCACAACTGTATTTTCCTTCCACTCTTGAATCTTAATATCTACAGCGCTGCAATCATAACAAATACTAACACTATATTTACCTAACATAGCTCTATCATATATGCTACGTAGAAATAAACAAAACAGTACAAAAACAACTCGGAAGTTCAACTTCATAAATCTGGAATGTAAAAGTTATATACACGAGCGAAATCGCAAAATTTGTATGAAATATGCGCTAGGAAATTGAATCGCGACTTGAGACCGCCGGCTGCGACCGCCACTTTGTCAAATCGGCCATTTTGGGAAATGATTAGGTCTGGTCTGATTGAAGACACGCAGTTTTTCTTTACGCACTTCTATGTAAGGTTATGGATGGATTCGTTATGGTTAGGGGTGCTAGAGATGGAACCATTTATCTCAATGATATCTCGGCAAAATTGTTAATATATGTCTGTGAAAAGTCGAACAGAAAAGATTTTTACCTACCAGTAGGAACAGAAGTTCGAAACTACTAGTTGAAAGCGCAATCAAGAAAACACTAAAAGGAGAGAGCAAAATATTTGGAGAATAGGTGTTCTATTAGAGAGTGATACCATAAAAACTGGGTAAAAAAAAAAGATAATCTGCTGGCAATTTTACAACTACCCACAAGTAATTAAAATTACGTTACCTGATTCCGTGAACTGCCAATAGAAAAGGAAACGGTAAATTAGACGAACAAAATGGCTAGACTTTTAACTTTTTACAGTTCATTATGAAATAAAGGCCATTAATGGTTCCTCGAAACTATTATATGGCTTTTCAGACGAGATTTTAGTTTGATTTATGACCAGGAAAGGTACAGTTACACATGCTCATTTCAAGCATGAAAGCATGCTTCTATTGAGCAATAGCTACTTAGTAGCGTGTGTGTCGGAATGTTGCTCAAAATTATCATGCTCATTTCGAGTTTGCTTAAAAATCGACAAGCGTGCGATTTTGGAGCATGCTACCTGCGGCGCGGGTGGAAGGGGCCGTGCTTTAAGCGCGTCTAAACAGGTTTGCTTATTGAGCATGCTAGTATCGATTAGTCGTTCGCAACAGGTGAGCGTGCATAATTTCACGCAAAATGTCTCGCTGGGGCGACGAAAAAACGCTCAAATTTATATCGAAATAACGATTGGACGATGCTTGTGGAATCCCCGCATCCCCGCGAGAACGAGAAAGCACGCTATAAAATGGCATGTGTATTTGGAATGTTTGCTTTGAGCATGCTTATTTCAGGAGCATACTTAAAACTGGCATGCCTATTGCTAGCAAATGTAAACTGCTCATAAGCATGGTCGTATTTAGCATACTGAATAGCACGCTTTTTAGCATGCTATTTTAGAGCATGTGTAACTTAGAGCAACTGTACCTTAACATAATGTATTCATGTCGCAGTGAGTTGAGAAGTCATATTTTGACAATTAGTTTTGACTCAATTTACCCTAAATTGTGCAGGTATATGACATAATGTAGTATAACTTTTTATGTGGATTGTGGTCCTTTTCCCTTGATGGCACTTGTTTGCTATTGCACTGCATTTACCATCTTCTCACCGTATCCTTAAGATTAACTGTTGTACAATGCTAATCATCATCAAGTCGTGTAGGTTACATTGTCAATCTACCATGTACACCCTGGTGAGTAAAAATGAATTAATCATTTATAACGCAATACAATCCATACTTCCATACTATCCATACTTAATATTATAAATGCAAAAGTCTGTCTGTCTTTCTGTCTGTCTGTCTGTCTTTCTGTCTGTCTGTCTGTTACGCTTTCACGGCCAAACCGCTGAACGGATTTTGATGAAAATTGGTATGAATATAGTTGAAGACTCGGGGTCAAAAATAGGCTACTTTTTGACGCAGGCGGAGCTGCGGGAAACAGCTAGTATTATATAAATGTAATAAACTTAAAAATACTACCGCGTCCCATTGACCTTGATACGCCACATCAATTTTACATCGCTGTTAACTGGTACTGAATGCATGAAGTTCTCTATTTGTGTATGTTTACTTATAGCACAATTAAATATCATTAAATAACGAATAGTTTTTTATTGATAAACTGTTTCCCACGGCTCCGCAAAAAGTATATTTTCAGTGTCTTTCCACCATCTCTCCTCTATTACAACCCGTCGAAGATCGACTTTTGAACACATGTTGCCTATGTTTGGCCACGGGTTTTCAAAATCGGTCCAACAGTTTATCGGTGAAAGCGTAACAGACAGACATCCGCATTTATAATATTAGTATGAAAACAGTCTTGATCTCTATAAAACGTATACGCACTATTACAAAATGTTCACTCCAAAAGTACGCCCGATTCACCCCTTTTTTTTTTTTTGATTTCGCAGGGGAATGCGTTTACGCACAGAGTGTGGGACTCCTGGGCCGCTAATCGGCCCAGACTACCCACTAAACCCCTGCGGGTGCCGTCGGCCGCATTGCAGGGAGGCGCCTCGGATCTGACTAGCACAAGACGCCTCTGCGACCCGATTCACCCCTGGCCCAAAGATTAGTATAGTTAGTATGGACTAAAAGGTTAATACTAACCTAAATTCACAGTGGTAACTTTTGGTCCTTTGGGTTTAGAAGCCAAGCTGTTTTTTAAAGAATTATCAAATAGCCTCATCGAGGCTACTGGAGATCCCAGGTCTGGCAGCTTTTTTGCCCAACGTATCAGTTTAGCGGTACAGCGGAGAAATGCTGCCAGTAAGTATACTGGCAGCATTTCTCCGCTGTACCCAGTAGGGTACGTTGCCTAGATGGGGTTTTTTTGGAAGATTTTTTTTATATATAATGTTTTTTTACGTTTATACGTAACAGAACAATAAATATAAAAAAAGAAGCTTTTATATTATTGAATTACTTATTAACAATAAATATTTTCGATATTAGATCAAATTAAACCAAAATACTAACCGCCTTGTTTGGCTATAGAGTCTCTGAACCAGGATACAAAAACACAGAAATATTATTTGCATAATAGAATTGTGTTTCTGAACATTCTCTAATATGTCTCATTCCACACCATGACAGTAACATTGCATCGGCCGCCAAGCCTACATGAATAATAGCTTTTGCAATACAGTTAACAACATAAAACATTACGGAGAAACTTCACACTTGACCCACTAATATTCTACTAAAAAGTCCATACATTTAGGCGCATTCCCTTATGTAGGTCAATTTTTATGAAGGCAATGATGGCAAAAGTTTTTGAGGTTGCATCTTTAAAATTAACTGAAATATATGTATGGTCATAAATATATGTATTAAAAAAACAGGAAAGCGAATATTTATAAAAAAAATATAAACAAAGAGATGGAGAGATCTTGGAAGTGATGGATGTACTACATAAGAGAACCGACGACATACTCGTATAAGATGAAAATGTAAGGAAAATGACGATGACATCTTTTGATTTGAATTTGATAAATACTGAGACATATCTAACATTAAATTTGAGCATAATTGTGGTAAAAAAAAACAAATGTTACAATATAGATTTTGTTATATTTCAACAAAAAGCACAAAATAAACTTATCTAAAATAAATCGCTGAAATCCATATTTAACAATTGCATCAAATTTAAAAATAATGCTATTATAGAGGTGTAAACCGAGAATGCTGCGTATGCGTAGTCATCTTCCGACAACTCAACTGATTTTCCTCCCAATATCATTTGAAGTTCAATAATGAGACACTGAAATCATTAAATATTCTTTGAATTTATTATTTTATATTCTTTGAGTTTTAATAATTGGGGCGTGACGACACTTGGCGTATTTGCCTATTTGTGTTGCAAGCCATGCTTTGTTAAAATATCACTTCTCACGTATTTGTTATTTGTATTCGTACGTACGTATTTGTTTCTATTTATATTTGTTTATATGTTACGGCTAATGACCGAAGTGCGGCCGACCCCTGACGGCTAACTTAAGTGTTGCCGCTATCACTTCGGCTAAATCTAAGTGTAGCTGATCTCTGTTGGCTAATCTTAGTTGCAAGATTATTTTTACCGTATATTACTATTTATGACTGATATTTTTGATTAACCTCCCCAAGTAGATATGATCCGAGTAGTCTATAGACATTTATAAAACAAGGAGTGTCACACACAGTTGCGGGTTGCCGACCCTCAACAATTTTGTTGGCAAACAAGTATACGGTCCGCCAGATGGTAAGAGGTCAAAGAAGTCTGGACACCTGCAACATCTGGAGTGTTTCGATCGATGCATTTTAGCTTGAGAGGTGCCGTTAGATTCGTATTTACTGTGAGAGTGACACTGGGTATATCAAAATAGAATAAAAACATAATGGCGGATTTTTGCGATTTTCTTAACCAAATTACACAGAAACGCAATGGGGTTTTATAAAAAAAAAAAAAAAATTTGTTAAATGTTTGATGTTATGGGTTAGAAGACAAGCACAGGGTCGCAGGGGCTCTGGCGTGATACTTACTATAGAATGAAGTAACGTCCCAACAAACAGGAGAATGACATGAAAAAGCTTCATATAATGCCCAGTAATTACGGTATATATAAAATATGTCAGCGATATTGCACAGAATGCGCATATAGCAACAATCACGATTAACAAAAACTTGGTGAAGTCAAACTGTAAAAAAAAAAAACATTTAAAACTGAAAAATTCTGTTTCTCTATGCGGTTCACTGATAAAGAAATCTTCAAGCATTAAGTCCGCTAGTTGTATACCTAAGTATATTTTACTTGTGGTCACGTGTTCGATTCTCATGGGAAGCATACTATAGTTGTGTTCAGTTTGGTTAAGATATTTATTTATTTATTTAACTTTATTTCATGACATGTAAATGGCGGACTTAAAGCCGTAGGCTTTGTCTACCATTGTAGGCTTGAATCACCTGATTGTCTGATAATAAAGATATAGAGTAGAAACGCCGTTGGTCGCGGCTGTCATTCGGCGTAAAATGAGCGAAAGGTCGAAAGGCGTCGGCAGGGTATGCACGGTCGATTGCCCATTCGATATAAATTAATAAAGTATACTTACACTGGTACAAGCAAGCGCCAAACAGACAATCACAACGACGGTAGTTGCAACAACCGCAAGAAGTATCACTTGAGTATCATATCTGACAGTGAAGTAAGCACAAATTACGCTGTACCCCAATACCTGAAAAAATATTTATTACTAGCTAGCAGCCCGTCCCGACTTCGTCCGGCGCCTATAGCCTTCCTCGATAAATAGTCTATCCAACACTGAAATATTTTTTTCAAATCGGACCAGTAGTTCCTGAGATTAGCGCGTTCAAACAAACAAACTTGTAATATTAGTATAGATTAATCACTTGATCCGGGAAGCGCAGCGTTGAGCCAACCAATCCAATGGTCAGATGACCTGAAAAAGGAACGCTGGATACAGGGCGCTTCTAACCGGTCATCAAATCATTAGGAGAGGCCTATGCCCAGCTGTGGATTGACTGCGGCTGCTAGCTTACCCGGCAAACTTCGCACGCGCCCCGATTATAAAACTGCATTGTAAAAGTGATACGAACGAAATTTCTTGTATATTAATATTACATTGTTGTTTTGCTACTTTTCCTGCGATTTGTTCATATTTTATATCCTTTTAAACCTTGTGTTAGCTTCTACATATATTTCAAAACAAAAATTAGCGAAATCGATCCAGCCCTACTATCATCTCGTGTTCGTTAAAAAACACATCATGATCCTATGGTTCTGGTTTAGATCGTAGAACACTTTATTGTACCAATCACAAAAGTAAAATTAAAATAAATGCATTTAAACATTTGACTTAAAGGCTTATATTATTTCTTTAATTCTTTCCCTATTACAATTTCTTCCAACCAAACTTAGGGTAACCAGGTTTCACTGTTAAAAGGGTTATGGAGGTCAGAGGTTAGTCACTTGATTGCAACAACCAGTTCCGCCAAATCATGGACCACGATTAAAGCGTAGTAAGGGCTCTGAATCTGAATTTTAACGCGCCATATCTTTACCATTCTTTGTTTAATTTTCAAAAGAAAAGATACGTCACCTATATTTTTTGATTATCTAACTGACGGACTAATTATATTTTTTTTTGGAAACTAGCCTATTAAAAGTATCTATTTGTATTGTATAGATACATACAGCAATTCCTAGGCAGATGTAACTACATGGGGCGTCTCTGGTGCAAGCCGAACAAGCAAAAGCATAACTTATAGCTGTTGTTACACCACTGTAAAAAAGTAGGTATTAAATAAATAAGTTTAATTTAAAAATATTCTTAATGAAATAACTGTTTTGACTAGCAGAGTCGAACGATGATGACGTCCAAACGATTTTGGTTATGGCGACCACTTCAGATATATATAACGGCTTTATGGTGAGAAGCATACTTGGTTGAGTTGTTTCTGTTTTGGGAAGGACATTGCAGGCTTGAATCACCTGACTATCTCATAATAATAATGATTCCGTGGTTCGGAAGGCACATTAAGTCGTTGGTCCCGGCTGCCAATTGGTGATCGTCAAAGGAACCACGTCAGAGGTCAAAGTTGTTTCGAATAAATCTGACACCAAATTGTAAAGAGTCGATTAACCATGCAACCCACTCGATATGATGATGACTGAGTTAGCGTAGATAGTCGGGCTTTCAACTCATCGCGCTTGATTTCGAGTCATATCTAGTATTCCATATCTTAGAATATGGTTTTAACCAAAGCCCTCCACTCCGGTCTTCGGGTGGCTTGCCTCTCCACTTATAGGGTTTTTCTATGCCTGATCATCTTTATGCCTAACGCGTTGTCTGCCATTCCGCTTGCCATTTCAAGTTCTGAGTAGATGTGCTTAGTGACCCCCTGTTCAGTCAAGCTTGGCACATGAGCGTTCGAAGATGACGCCGCATTAGGTAAACCTCAATACCACAAACTCTTGGCTCGTTACAGCACTTCAGTATTCGACACTGTCCAGGTTTTCGCAGCATACAAAAAAAGGTTATGCAGAACAATTGCCACGTTTACTCGTTACTTGCAAAAAGTTTCATACAGAAGACCAGAATTTTATTTTCAAGAGTTTTCTTTTATTGGGCCAAAATGAGGTTAAAAGTGGAAAAGTTTGCTGTAGCATTATTTATGAGTTAATCTCAATTATATTTGTATATCAAAATATTTGTATAACAGGTTCTTCACACTTTTCTTTGAAAAAAGTAACAAAAATGCGGAAGTCTACTATTCACATAAATATTAGTAAATAACTTACCACCCAAATATAATGAGGAACAAGGCAATTTTTTTGTTCATAAAAATGCGTTTCACCGGTGTTCTGAAAACATAATAAAACATTGTTAAGGTCGTACTTACTCATAGAGCAAGGACTAGTATAGTACCTCTAGCCGCGTCTGCGTTAAGAAAATCTAATGGAAGAGGTACTTTAAAGTATTTATTAAAACTTTATTGTTCCACAAGTACAAATACTTATAACAATCGGCGGACTTAATGCTAAGAACATACCAGTCAACCAATGGGAGAAACAGAAAACTATCTTCCGGCGCTAAAAAGTTTTGATAAAAATAAATTATTACAGAACTTTTATGTAAAGCTTAAATTCATACTTTCAAACACTACGTAAATGATACACAAAAATACTTAATGTAAAATATTTTAGTCCCTACTTAAATAAATATTAAAAACATTATATTAATATTTATTTATAAAACCGCAATACTTTGAGTTCACTTACACATGATTAGCGAAAAAACAGAATCCAGCGGTGCATAACATCATAATTAGCACCAACCCGAATACAAGTCTCACAAAATTATTTCGGGAAGAATCATATTCGAGCGGATCCCCTCCTCCTCTTCGAGAACCTATTAATCGAAAACTAATTTATTTCTTGGTGATAAACTGCACTATTTAAATTTGCCGAGTACCACAGAATTACTCACGTACAGACGGACACTCAAACCCTCCCACCCGATACAGATACCGCACCGAAACGCGCAGATTTAGGGTAAAATTCGACGGCAAAATGCGCATGGTCTACACCATGCGTATTTGCCTTTCAACCGGTGGCTAATATGATAATGTTAAGGAATACAGAGTCTACCATTCCCTCAGTCTAGCCTCAGCAGCCTTTTCAATTCCTTAGCTGTATACTCATGAGATAAATTCACAGATCTTTTAATTTCTATGTAATAATTTAGGATGGCAAAAGTGCTGGTTAGAGCGATGATATGAAGTGATTCGACAGTGAGAGGCAGTCGCTTTAAAGCGAGATGAGTGGAAGAGAATTGGGGATACCTTTGGCTAGTAGTGGGACAGTATAGGTAAATAAAATAATTATGGGAAGGTTCTTGAACAGAAAAAATACTTCTTGTTTCAAAGTTTTATAGCGAAATCCCTAAAAAAACAAGTGTTAGTAACATGTAAAATTTATTTCTTAAACAAAGACATAGTTCGGCTGAACCGTGGACAAGAAGCGACTCAAAACTTGATTTGAACTACATTTTGATTTCTTATGTTTTCGCGATTGTTATTCATTAAATTAAACTATTTTAATACGGTTTTATCGCGTTTATTACTTATTTATTTACACCTGACGTTTCAAACACTTTACAGCGTTCATGGTCGCAGGCAGTCTGCCTGCGACCATAAACGCTGTAAAGTAACCGTATTAAAATAGTTTAATTTAATTGAACTACATTTACTTGAATTATTACCTATGTATTGTATTATAACAGTCGGCGGCTCCCGTGGGAATGGTCCAATTTCATAAAATAAAGGATTCACGTTATTAGGATAATCTTTTTTGTGGTCTTTTTGTTCAAGGTTGTTGGATATTTCTGTTTCTTCTTCAATTTGGACTTTAGTATCCGAGGTATTTGATTTAGATTCAACTGCAATACCATCTTCTTCATTATTAAATTTATCATCATTTACTTTATTCATTGATTTTCTGTAAAATTATTAGCAAAACGCACAAACCACGATGTAGGTACAAAAATAATAATAAAACTACACCGATTTGAATTATAGGGGTTTGTTGCGAACTTTGATAGATGTAGCTTTGAAAACTAGAACATAACTGTCAATATCTGCAAGAAGTTAAGACACTTAGGAGACTATTTCGTCTACCTGACACAGAAACTGTAAGCTAAGTAGGTACTTATTACCATGGTTAGAGCGTCTTCTGTGCTGAGGAAACCTAATGGCAACTGAAGTTGGGCAATATGTCCATGAAAGGAGCATTATTGAAATTTATATTAACGGTAAATCTATGGGGACTCCATAGATTAAGATTTTTTTGCTACGTGGAACTCCCATTGGACTCCTTTTCAGACCATAGGTTTAACCAAATGTTAGAATTTGGCCTCCCCACACCTCGGCTTCCGTTTTCCTCATGGACCAACTGGTAGACCCGCCAACATATTCACTTGACATAATGGTCTTTCTTGCCGGTAAACGCCGAATTGGCGTCGTAGTCGTATCGTAATGCATTGGTTAAATACACTAGTTGGTTGTGTGGCGGACACATACAACCTCTTCGGTCGACAATCTCTCCGTACAAGATTGGAAGACTGTCACTCATAAAAAGTATTGTCAGAGAGAGAAAAATCAAGATTACGAACTGCAACGCTAATAATTGTGAAGTCGTTTTATTTAATGTGGTATTATTAGTTTGAATGTAAAATATAACAAATATAGCGGGTCATATCTATACCATCCTTTTATTTATCACACCCGCCATAGTGGTGACCTAAAATTTACGACGTGAAAAATTTCTAAAAAAATGACGAGCGCTCCGTCAACAGAGAAGGAGGAAAATTTTCAGGATGCATCTGGCCCATCTGTAGACAGGGTAGCAGTGAAGTTGCCTCCCTTTTGGCCGGAAGACCCAGAAGTTTGGTTTGCGCAGGCGGACGCACAGTTTCAGATATCAGGTATTAAAGATGACATTACAAAATTCAACTATATAATTTCACAACTAGATCAAAGATACATGAAAGAAATAAAGGACATTATAAAAGATCCACCAACTTCTGGACGATTTGAAAAATTAAGGCAGGTTCTCACTAAGCGGTTATCGGTATCGCGTGAACGCCAGATAACGCAATTACTTTCGAGCGAAGAATTAGGAGACCGAAAGCCTTCCCAGTTTTTAAGGCATTTAAAAACTCTAGCGGCAGATGGCGTCACGGACGAATTTTTACGCAGCTTATGGACAAGCCGATTACCATCTCACGTGCAAGCTATCATTGTAGCACAAACCGGAAATATCGAAGCGATTGCAGAGCTAGCTGATAAAATTATGGAAGTTACGCAACCAACATCACATCAGGTTGCGATCGCTACATCTTCACGCGTAACTGATAATTATGATGAATTGGTCAAGCAGATTAGCGAGCTACATAAAGAAATAGCGCAGCTTAAGACCTACCAGCGATATCGTGGACGCAGCCGCTCTCATGGAAGATATCAACCCCGCAGCCGAAGTGGAAGCAGAACTCCTGGGGTATGTTGGTACCATGACAAATTTGGTAACAAAGCAATCAAATGCTTACAGCCATGCAATTATTTAAAAGAAAAACAGGAAAACTCCAACGGCAGTCTGTAGACGCGGCCGACAACTGCCACAGTACACCTACGAGTCGCCTCTTCATAACAGATAGGAAGTCTAAGGTACAATTTTTAATTGACACGGGATCCGATTTGTGTGTCTTGCCACAGCGTTTCTTGCGTCAACCTAGACAACCAATTGAATATATTCTGACAGCCGCCAATGGAACAAAAATTAACACTTTTGGAACTATGACAATGCATTTAGACCTAGGCTTGAGACGAGACTTCACATGGAATTTTATTGTTGCTGATGTTGAAAGACCTATAATTGGTGCTGATTTCATTGCCCATTATGGCCTTTTAGTGGACTGCAAAAACAGGCGTTTATTAGATTGTACTACCACTCTCTCTTCATTTGGCACAATCAGAGACTGCATTCAAACGAGTATTAAAGCAATTACTGGCAATACAGATTTTCATAAATTGTTAGAAAAATTTCCTGATTTAGTTAGACTTCCTGGCATTCATCAAAAAATCAAACATTCAACTGCTCATTTCATCAATACTACTCCAGGACCTCCAGTTTTTTGCAGACCACGAAGACTAGCACCTGACCGCCTTAAAATTGCGAAACAACATTTTGAAGATATGGTTAGAGAAGGCACCGCACGCCTTTCGAACTCTCCATGGGCCTCAGCGCTTCATCTGGCCCCTAAGAAGAATGGTTGGAGACCTTGCGGCGACTATCGTGCACTAAACGCCCGCACCGTACCAGACAGGTATCCCATTCGGCACATAGAGGATTTTTCGCACAGGTTAGCTGGTTGCACCATATTTTCAAAAATTGATTTACTAAAAGCTTATAACCAAATTCCAATGGCTCCTGAGGATGTAGCAAAGACAGCAATAACAACACCATTTGGATTGTTTGAGTTTCCGTACATGCCCTTCGGACTCAGAAATGCAGCCCAAACCTTTCAAAGGTTTCTCGATGAAGTACTACGTGGCCTAGATTGTTGTTTCTCATATTTGGATGACATTTTAATATTTTCTAAGGAAAAATCGCAACACCTGGAACACCTGGAGCTTGTATTCAAAAGGCTTGAAACATATGGTCTACGCATCAATGCTGGTAAATGCGGATTCGGGATCAATGAAGTCGACTTTCTCGGATTTCACATCTCAGATCAAGGTACCCGTCCATTACCAGACAAAATTATAGCAATAAAAGAGTTCGATCCTCCAAAAACTGTCAACGGCTTACGCAGATTTCTTGGTATGCTAAACTTTTACCGTAGATTCATCCCACATGCTGCTGAAGATCAAGCCCCTCTACATGAAATGCTCTCTGGCCCTAACATCAAAGGTACTCATAATCTCACATGGACACCAACGCTACTCAAAGCTTTCAACGACTGCAAGGAAAGTATCATCAAATGTACACTTCTAGCTCATCCAGTGCTAGACGCTCCGTTAGCCCTCGTGACTGATGCTTCAAATTCAGCCTTGGGTGCGGTACTCCAACAGTTGGTTTACAAAGAATGGCAACCACTCGCTTTCTATTCAAAAAAGTTGAACAATTCCCAAAAATTGTACAGTACCTACGATAGAGAACTACTCGCTATCTACGAAAGTGTCAAACATTTCCGTTATATGATTGAAGGTAGACACTTTGTCATATACACGGATCACAAACCTCTCATCTATGCTTTTCAAAAGAAACAACAGCAATGTTCACCAAGACAATTCAATCATTTGGACTTCATATCACAATTCACAACAGACATCAAGCATATTTCGGGAAAAGAAAATGTTACTGCAGATACACTTTCGCGCATAGAAGCTGTTTGTTTACCACCTAGTTTCCAACAACTGGCTCATTCTCAACGGACAGACCCTGAGCTACGAGATTTGCTCGCTGATCAATCTTCATCTCTACAGCTGGTTCCAACACCCATTCCAGGATCAAACATCTTTGTATATTGTGATATATCACTGTCTAAGCCACGACCCTTTATCACCAAGGAATGGCGTCGACAGATCTTCAACTCAATTCATTCTCTCAGTCATCCTGGAGTTAAAGTCAACCACCAAGATGGTAACTGACCGGTTTGTATGGCCCTCGATACGCAAAGATTGCCGTACTTGGGTACAAACTTGTGAATCTTGTCAGAAGTCGAAGATACAACGTCATACGTCTTCACCATTAGGTACTTTCATACTCCCAAAATCTAGATTCAGTCATGTTTATATCGACCTAGTTGGCCCATTACCTAAATCCAACGATTTTAAATATTGCCTGACAGCTGTAGACAGATATACCAGATGGCCAGAAGTTCAACCTCTTCAAGATATTTCCGCCGAGACTGTTGCAAGAGCTTTTTACGACATGTGGATTTCACGTTTTGGTTGTCCTGAGACTATAACCACAGATCAGGGCCGCCAATTCACTTCAAATCTTTTTAAAGCCCTTACTAACCTATGTGGCACTCATCTTAATCACACAACTGCGTACCACCCAGCAGCAAATGGTATGGTGGAGCGGTTTCATCGCACTTTAAAAGCTGCAATCATGGCCCATGGCGAACAAAGATGGACAGATATCCTACCCGTGGTACTTCTTGGTTTACGAGCGGCCTGGAAAGAAGACCTACAGTGTTCAGCGGCAGAATTGGTCTATGGTGAACCGTTACGATTGCCTAGCGAATTCCTTCAACCGTCAACTGATCAACAGATTAATCCAGAAGATTTCACGGTGCAGCTTAAGAGGTTTTTCACTAATTTACAGCCTCAGCATGCATCTCGACACTCACCAAAGACAGTATTTATTCATGACGACCTCAAAACTGCAAAGTTCATATTCATAAGAAAGGACGGTGTAAAGAAACCTTTAGAGCCACCTTATACAGGTCCTCACAAGGTTCTAAGCAGAACGGACAAAACAATTACCGTAGAAATGAAAAGGGGTCCAGTAAAAGTATCAATAGACAGAACAAAACCCGCCTACTTCATAGCCGACTCAAATAACTGCACTACCCAATCAAGAATCTCTCAAGAGAATGTACCTTCGTCCACCACCACAAGATCTGGTCGGGTTGTTAGGTTTAACCCCAAATTTTTGTAATCAGTTCACAGACTAACTCTTCCTCGTCGTGGAACATCAGCACTCCAAGGGGGGTGATGTGGCGGACACATACAACCTGTTCGGTCGACAATCTCTCCGTACAAGATTGGAAGACTGTCACTCATAAAAAGTATTGTCAGAGAGAGAAAAATCAAGATTGCGAACTGCAACGCTAATTGTGAAGTCGTTTTATTTAATGTGGAATTATTAGTTTGAATGTAAAATATAACAAATATAGCGGGTCATATCTATACCATCCTTTTATATATCACACCCGCCATAGTTGCATATACTAGATGTTTCCCGCAGCTATGCCTGCGCCAAAAAGTAGCCATGTTTGACTATATTCATACCATAGTTCATCAATATCCGTTCAGCGGTTTGGTCGTGAAAGCATAACAGACCGACAGATAGACAGACTTTCGCACTTTTAATATTTGTAAATACATATGTTTTTTTTTAATATAATAGAAGGATATGTTCCCACTCACATATACATGCACGCACAGCCGTAACCACTAATGGTTGAAACGTAAAATTTTCTTAGTTGTTTTAAACATTTACTTAACACATAGGGGTTGAAAGTATTTAAATCAGGTACGATTTTCATCAAAATTGAGATTTAAGCTTTTATGAACATTTCATTGAACACTTGTTTCGTGGTTTAACGAAATTTACCCCCTAAGAGTTGAAAGTTTGTACTAAGAATATTTAATCTCTCATAACTTCTTCAAAATTTAAATTTAAAGGGATGAAATAGGGTTTGGAAGTTTGTATGAAAATCTTTAAATCAGCTACGATTTTGATAATTATTGAGATTTATGTTCCTATAAACATTTCATTAAATAATTGTTTTATGGTTTATTAAAATGTATCCCGTAAGGGTGCAATAGGCGTTGAAAGTTTGTAATGTACCCTTAGACTATGGATCCAAAGACTATGACGTAGTCAAAAAAATTCTAAATCTATGAATGTACCTGAATATAAAAAAAGATATGTTCCCACTGACATATAGACGCATGCACAGCCGTAAATGTGTATTTCAAAGTAACCCTGTCCTGTCTGTTATCTTTACAAACGACTAGGCAGAAATTTGGCATAAATTTGAATCATACCGATGTACGCCACGCGGGCGTAGCCGCGGGCGGAAGCTATCGTATTAGTTAATATAATAGAAAATTCAATTTAATTTCCCGCAAATAGAATCAAGGACAATAAAATTGTTATCAAAACAGTTTAGGATTAAAATATATTTAATTCAAAATTTTACATACTAATTATAAATTAAATTACACTAAAACACATAGCTCAAGGCAAATTATACACAAACATAGTAAATATTTAAGCAATAAACTTACATAACAATGATTAAACGCTAAAAATGTAATATCCCTTTATCCGATGCTAACGCCTTTCGACTTTATGTGTAAGTAACGTGGTAACTTTTTGACCGCAGAGATAAAATGTCAGAAAATCTTGTAAAAATATAACCAGCTCATTTTCAGATCACCAGATCAAATATTTACAGCGATTACATCTCTACTCAACGGCTAGGTATTAATCCAATAAAAGCCGTCTATGGCCAAGTATAACAGTCACTCTTTAGTGCCATTAAGTCGATATCCGTTTCAGTTTAGACCACTATTTTAGGGCATTAAAAATTCCGGTTTCTATCCTTGGACGTTGGCGAAATTGTCACAAAAATGTTTTTAGACTTTCGACGTTGGCGGTAAAAGGGTTAATAATGGTTTTCTTCAAACAAACCCATGTATGACACCAGTTTCATAAACAAAGCAACCACACACATGTAAACCAAAAAGGATCCAGAGGCGTAGTCGTCATCATGCAAAAGAACAGTTCTGTTTTGAATTATAAGCTGCAGCATAAGTATTGCTGACTGGAAATAAATAATTTTGTTATTGCTAAACTTTATAATTCCAATTAAAATTCTATGATCATTACTATTTTCTGAAAAAATATTGTATCATCCATACTAATATTATAAATGCGAAAGTCTGTCTGTCTGTCTGATATGCTTTCACGACCAAACCGCTGAACGGATTTTTATGAAATTCGGTATGAATGTAGTTGACGATCCGAGGTCAAACATAGGCTACTTTTTGACGTAGGCGGAGCTGCGGGAAAAGGCTAGTTAAAATATAACTTGTACATAAATATATTTGTAACATGATTGTCATTCATACGAAAATTACAATGATACTCGTAATCGCATATTAGACCGAGACCCGATTGATTGCGTTGAGCGATATCAGAGATTTTTTTGGAACCACCTTTCGGCCTCAGACGTGGTTCCTTTAACGACCACCTAATGGCAGCCGGGACCGGCTTAACGAGCCTTACGAAGCACGGAATCATCTTTATTTTCAGACAATCAGGTGATTCAAGCATGCAATGTCCAGCATGATTAAAAAGCACAACCTGGGCTATGAAGCTTAGGCTGAGGATGCAACGAGGTGACTAGCTAAAGGTTGAAAGATTAACCCTTTCAACATTACTGTCAAATTCGCTCATAGTCATAGGCTACTGTCTAACTTCTTTCTCTTTACTTCTTTTCTACTCTTTCATCATCATCATCTTTTAGTTGCAGACAGTTTTATGGTTTTTTCCCAATAAATTCCAAAATGACTGGTTAGCAGCAGCCTGCTCCAGCGTTTTCCTACGACTTTTTTCAGGTCATCTGGTCAGTGGATGTCCAACGATGTTCACTTCCAAGAACTAATCCGCTTGGCTATGTCGGTGACTACTCATTATTAAACACAAAATCATAATGATTTCTAGTTACTAACCATGGAGTAAGTCATAATTCCAAACAGCATCATATTGTACCGTCTATCAAGTGTCGGCACCCAATCTTTAGTTGTCTTGATACTCCCAAAGATTTTGAAAAATATGTACGGAATGAGAAGTCCGAGTAAAATTGACAGACAAAAAACAGCGAATTTGGTGAAATCGACCTGGAAAAGTTACAGTACAAGTTGGTTATTATGGTTAGTACCAATTTTGAATCCACAACAAGTGCTGTTCAACCTGGTAACAATTGACCTGTACAATTTAATAGTATATCTGCCCTACACTTTTTTCATAATGTACTATAGATGGCTCTGACTATTTTCGGTATGTTTTTCTGTCATGAAGTGATTTCTCGCGGGAACGATATCGGCACGTAACACAAAAATTTATACGAATGCACTAAAAATGTATATTATGTGAAGGAAAAAGAAAATGCTCTGGGCCGGCTCTTTCTTAGGAGCTATAAAATGAAAACTTCTAAGAGTGAGACCAAACACAACGCCTAGAATATACCTGCTAGGAAGAAACTAATTAGTTCCCTCAAATATAAGGAAAATAACAATATAACTCGCTGAAGTTAGTAACCTCAGCTATAGATATTATAAGATTTAAAAAAAAGGTTGATTCGAATCCAGAATTTCCATAGACAGACTAGAATGAAGGTCCAGAATCCCGCGCGTCTGGCAGGACGCCCACCAGGAATAAGAATATACAGAAGTGTCATTAGCAGATCAGTTAACTTTGGCATACGGCACTTCTACCGATTCTTATTTCTTTGGGCGTCCCGCCAGTCGCGCGGGTTTCGAGTCAGTTTAAATATACCTTGAAACACATTTAGTGTAATGTGATATAACTAAAAAAAACTTACATCACAAAGAGCCATCAAGAGAAAAATTAATGCAATAACGTTAATGCAAACAAGGGCGAATATGATTAGGAACGTATTATGATACACGGTGACGTAGCAGCACATGTAGGTCATCGATATTACCTGCAAATAGTAAAAAAATAACATTGATGTTGCTTTCAGGCGTGCAAAATTTACCGCTTCTCTATAAAATACTAGGATTAGGTGAAATAATCTTAGGCTCAACATTTTTAACATATATGTATTCAATATGAAAATACGCCACCGATAGGTTCTTAGTAGGCCCTTCAGGCACAATAGTGTCGGCCCTTATGGCACTGAGCGTTTGCTACCGCTCGCGAGTTTGCATCGCTCGCTTGATAAAGGCAAAGCCCATGGCCGAGGTTCGTCCCAACTGGGAGCCCCTTGTGCATTTGCCGAAAAGGCTGAGGGTTAATAGCCCTCGCCTCAAACTGTCCCGCTGTAAATTTTAAAGCTCACAGGAGCTAAAATTGTAGGTCAATAACAAAAAAAAAATAAAAAAATATGAAAATAACGCAGTTGGTTGTAAAATTGTGTAAACATAGTTTTATATATTTTTATACTTTGATATATTTTTTTCTGTAACCGTTTGTTATTGCTTAATAAATAAATCAAAACTAGTTTTTTTACGCACAAGGCCCGGCAGATGTTCCGCAGAATTGGATGTGTAGTGTCGCCAAATATAAAAATAAATGAGGATGATAATTACGTTTAATATCAACATTATGTAATTGAGTGGGAACTTTCTGGCACATGGGGAACAAAGCATTGTGTAGATCGTCGCGAGCATACCAAAGCTGAAAAAATGCACAGTTAATCCAAATTTCAATTATTTGAGAGAACAAAACGATAGTTATGACATAGTTTTGGCTAGGTATATTACAAATGTTCATATATCACAAGATAAAAACTATATAATAAACACATATATTATGTAGAAATAAATTTGGAATGAATACGATGATGAGATTAGATGGATAAGAGTGGGGAATGTCTAAAGATGTCTATACCGATCAGAAGACATTTTGACATTTCTACTTAGACATTATAAAAGACGCAAGCTGATCTAAATTCTTTTGATGTCGACGTTGATTTCAAGGTTGTTTCTACTATACATTAACAATTTAGTACACAATGAAATCCATCGATAAAATTTTTTTTTAAAGAATGTGATACAACTTACACTCCTGGTACCCAAATTAGATCGTACAATAACAAGTTTGGAGTAGATTTTCTGTAAGAAGAACATCATTTTAATTATATTCTACTATACTCTTACATCTTTACTAATTACAAACGCTAAAATAACTCTGCTCTTTCACCTGTGCTACATCTTTGATGTCATCATCCTACCATTTCATCATCATCATCTTAGCGCCTTCCCGGTTGTATTCTCAGCTGTCTGCTTCGGAGCCCAGGGTCCGCTTTCCTACTTTTGCGTCTCCACTTCGCCCGGTCTTCGGCATCCCTGACAGTTAGTTCGTTAGCACGCATATCCAGCTTTGCGACATCAAGCCAGCTCTCCTTGGGCATGCCCCTTCTACCAGACCCTGGAGGAGGACGTGACCGTACCATCGCAGGCGATTTTCTTGAAGCTTATCCGCTATGTTACGGACATGAAGGCTACCCCGAATGCGGGAGTTTCTTATGCGGTCCTTCCGCGACACTCCGCACATCCAGCGCAGCATCTTCATCTCCGTAACACGCAGTTCTTGCTTGTGCCGCTCAAGGACGGGCCACGTCTCACTGCCATGCAGGAGGGGAGGTCTAATGATAGATTTATAGACCTGCCCCTGTCCTACCATTTCATAATCATAATCATTTATTTCTTGTACACATGTTATATTATAAGGTCTAACAATCGGACTCTCTTCAATCTTCAAATACAAAATTGAATACAGATTAATTATAAGATAAAGTCAAAAACTTACATCAACTTAGCAACAACACACCATATCAATGTAAATAATAATGAAATGATATACAAAATTAACACAACTTGAATAAAACTGTTGTCTGCAGCAGAGTAGTACATATAGGGTTGTTTTCTTGGATGCTCCTCAACATGACCTGAATGAATTAGATTATTTCAATTTCAATTAGTAAGTAAAACCTTTTTATTGCACCATAGAAAACATGTCTGTGACAAAATGTATAATAGGCAATTATTGCAAATGCAATGTGTTCCAGCCTACTTTAGGGTTATGAGTAAAAAAGAGCCAATTGAATAATAGTTTACCTAATGGCTAAGATGTCGACCCAAATAAATACTAAAAGGTGATAATCGAGTGAGTAAAGTTCTATTTTCTAAGTTCATCATTTTTGGTCTTAACGAGGTTCTTTTTAATCAAAATTGCGATGTCAAGAAGCACTACACAGCGCTGCGACTTTATACAAAAACTGCGATATCATCCAACAGGAGGTAAACTACTTTTATTTATCGTAAGAAATTTCAACGTACTGGAGGTCTAATTTTCAATACTCACTCATATATTGCACCCATCGTGTAAGATTCTTTACTTCACAGGGTTGAGGAAATTCTGTTTTGACTTCAGGTGCTTTGATATCATACCCACGATAGTGGTAAGCCTCAAAATTTCTATTATAATATACCCCATATTCTCTACTATGGTAACCTCTATATTTTTGTTTCAAATTATTGTAAGCGACTATTGGTAATCTATGTTCTGATTGGATAGGAGATCCTACTACAGCTGTTGTTTCTACGTTTTGTTTATCATCATGTGCCTGGGCTTTTTTATCTTTTGTAGTATCTTTAGGGTCTTTACAGTCTCCTCCTTCTTTCTTTCCTAATGATATAATTTTAAAATCAAACCGTTTTGGTTTCGCTTTCTTATCCCCTTCCATGATATCTATTTGTATTATTTAATCAGTATTTTCATAAATAAGTTATTCCAAATGTTTCTTAAAAATCTCTATAAACTATCATGTCATAAATGATTCTCAAATTTTATTGTCAATAAAGTTATGTCACCTTCTGTTTTGTCTTTAAGCTAGACTTTTCACTGTCTAAAAAGTTTCTTATAATGTTAACACGGCGAGGTTATTTACTTCCGTTGACGATAATCACGAACGGGATAAACCAATAATATAAACCATTTTTAAAAATATATCAATTATCGACATATACAACATATATGCTCCTAGAGCATATTCTTTTTCGTTTAGCTCAATAGTTTTCCCGCCTATAATCATCTGCAAATTCATTGTTAACATCTGAAAAGACATTTTCCGTGTTACCAAGACATATGAGGAGCTTGAATTGTGTACCTAAGCGAGGTTAGAAATTCATAGATAGAGAGAGTAAAAAGTACCTATTTAAGTCCATGGCCAATATGGACTTAAATGGGTACTTTTTACTTCCATGCTAAACCCCGTACACTCCATACAACAGCGGTGAACTTGATATCTATTATATTACTTCCACTAAGATTCGCTTGCGTACGTACGTGCATGCACCAATGTGTGTGTAACTCGTAGGGTTGGTTACACAAAGTTTTCTTCAAGATTTGGTTTTAATGAAATTAATTTCAATTTGAATTACTTCCAATTCAATTCGATATTTAAGTTTTTTTTTTTGCATAGATAAGCCATAAGTAATAAACCTTCCTGTTTAAACATGAATCTTTTCCTTTGCTCCCATTCCCGAAAAATTTTTGAGAAATAGTGCAATAATTTATAAATTACTCAACTACAAAATAATACTTACCACAACTTGCAGTAAAGTGGCAATGACAAGTATGCCCAAAAACGTAGGTTTGAGTATTGCATTATTACCAGTCAAAACTACTGCAAATATAACTATCATTGCTATTACACCAAACGCTGTACCGATGACTATTGCGTACAGAAGATAACTCGTGAAATCAAACTGAAATAAAAGTCAAAATGTTAATCCATACTAATATTATAAATGCGAAAGTCTATCTGTCTGTCTGTCTGTTACGCTTTCACGGCCAAACCACTGAACGGCTTTTGATGAACTTCGGTATGAATATAGTTGAAGACCCGGGGTCAAACATAGGCTACTTTTGGACGCAGGCGGCACTGTGGGAACCAGCTAGTATTAAATAAAAGTCTTAAAGATGTCACGTAGTGAAGATTGATTGGAAAAAGATGGACGTTCAACTTCTTAATCATTCTTTTAGGCACAATATTAGGAAAGCTGGGCATATGGTTTCCTCTTCTTTTTTTAGATTCCTAATCTAGCACATTTGAAGCTGCCCGCATCCAGCACCTGCGACTGCTTTAAGATCTCGACTGGTTCTCCATCGCTGCGCTTGTCAGTTCTTGATCGTAATTTCAGAACCTTTATTCGCAGTTCATATTATTATATTCTACGCATTATTACATAGGGCGCACTGTAAGTTTCCGGAACTGGCCACTTACATAAATAATATTTAAAAATTTATTGCAACATTTGAAAATAGAACTCTTTGGCTGTAGAATGCAGTTTGTTTCATCTGACTGTCTTTTGTTTTTACCTTGTGGCGCCATTTAAAAAATTGAGTGTCTGCATCAACACGGATTTAACTCGGGAAAATTTTCGTAGTATGATTTTCTACGATATTAAGTGTAATTTGACAGCTCAACAGAGCATCGCTCGGCTTGAAACAGCTTTTGGCAATGAAGCACCATGCAAGACAACTGTTTATAGCTGGTTTGCAGAATTCGAGCGTGGTCGTATCAATCTCAGTGACGAATCTCGCGATGGTCAGCCGTCCACCGCTGTGACCAACAAAAACATCAATGCTGTGCGCCGTATGATTGAAACAGACAGGCATGTGACCTACCATGAAATTCGCGCATCCTTAGAAATAGGCATGAGTCAAATACAATTCATCCTACACAAACATTTGGGTGTGAGAAAGCTGTGCTCGCGGTGGATCCCACACAACTTGACCGAGGCTCAAAAAACGGACCGCGTCACTTGGTGCAGTGCCATGCTTACCAGATTCAACGAAGGTGCGTCAAATTTGGTGTGGAACATAGTAACAGGTGACGAAACATGGATTTATTGCTACGATCATAAAACAAAGCAGCAATCGAGCGTATGGGTCTTTCAAGATGAGCCGAAACCAACCAAAGTGGCGCGCGTGAAAAGTGCATCTAAGCGGATGATTGCTTCTTTTTTAATAAAACTGGACACGTGGCTACTGTTGCTTTAGAGAATCGTCGTACAGTGAATAGTGACTGGTACACGACCATTTGTTTGCCGGAAGTTATTGACGAACTCCGTAAAAATAACCGTAAACGCCGTATCATCCTGCACCACGACAATGCTAGTTCTCACACGGCCAGACAGACAAACGACTTTTTGAAGGCGAAAAATATAGAACTCATGAGTCATCCTGCATACAGTCCCGACCTGGCACCTTGTGACTTTTTTCTGTTCCCAAAAATTAAGAACCAATTACGCGGTCAACGATTTTCATCACCAGAAGAGGCTGTCGAGGAGTATGAAAAACACGTTTCAGAGGTCACCACAGATGAGTGGCACAAAAGTTTTCAAAACTGGTTTCATCGAATGAAAAAGTGCATAGACGCCAAGGGAGATTATTTTGAAAAACAATAAATTAATTTTGTACCTTTAATAGTATTTTTTCATATTCATTCCGGAAACTTATAGTGCGCCCCACGTAACTCCATCATTTTCATTGTCGCCAATGATAATTTGATGAACTAATCCGCGTGGGCTTTGTAGTAAGTGAGATTTGAAGAAGATAATTGTTACTTAAATAGTGATTTTTGCAAACGAAGGGGGATTGACATTCCGTTTAAGTCGACCCTGGGCTCCGAAGACGACAATCTTGGGACCTAACCTTGATAATGTTTAGTTCATTTCAGAACCAATGAGCCCCAAATACCAAAACGGTATTGAGTACAATGTTACCAAATATATCATACAAAGTATCCTAGCCATGTTCGGTTAAAGCGACCGCTTTGAACCAAATATTAGCCGAGCCAGCTAAAAGCTCAACTGTAATGCTTTCGTGTGCTTTATCCTGACTTTTGACAGCAAAAGTGCACCCTAATGTTACGAATAATATAAAAGATATAAAAAATCAATTAAAACTAACATTAGTACACGCTAGTATGATACACACAAATACAACTGCAGTTGTCGCCACAAACGCATAAAGTATTATTTCCGTGCTGTAGTATGACGTCAGCACTGCACTTAGCAAGCTCATGCCTGCCACCTGGAACCAGACACTGCATAATAAAAGTCAGCCATCGACACGCCAAAGAAAATATTTTTTATTCGTACTCTGATAGAACCCAATAGAAAATATATAATTGGAACAAATTATTACACGCAAAGAATTATTAATAATTAATTTGGTACTAGTAAATAAAACTACACAAAAATGGTAAGGTCAAACTTATAACATTCGTTAAAACTCAAAAAAAATATATCTAAATCTATGGTTAAACCTGTGTGATTTATGAAGTCTGTACAAATAGCAGTATAAATAGCATATTTAGCTGAATGAAATTTCAGAAATCCCCAAAGAATTTAGGTTTCAATAAGAAGAAATTCATTCACAAGTGGATTACTTGGTCAACTGACCCTGTACGTACTGGTGTCAGAGTTTTTCAGGGACATCCTTCCGACCTCTGACGTATTCCATCATGACGTGGTGACATCGCGTGGGAATCGAACCCACAACCTCCTGGTCTAAAGGAAACGTCTGAATCACTTGACCACGGAGGCAGTTGAAATAATAAGTGAGTAAATAAATTAAATAACTTATTAACAAACAGAACACAGTTCTTACCGTTAAAAACAGAAATATTAAACTACCAGGTGCACGCTTTGTACACGGCGAGTGGCATACAAACGCGTAATTTATCATCATAATGAAAATCCTGAAACAAAATTTCCAAAAGTCTACTCAGGCTTCAACAAAGCCTGCAGCAGCAGCCAAATTATGGCTAAAGTCGGTTGGTAAATGAAACACCTAAGTAAATGGGGAATTGATCCAGAGCCAGGGGCAAACCGCTAACCCGCTGGACTGACCCTCTCCTTGCAGCTATGAAGTGCAACATCCAAGAGGCCATACGAAAGACCCAGAATAGATCAGCCTGGAGGAAGCTAATGCCAAATTGTTTGGAAGTCACGAGCCTCAGTTATGAGGAAAAAGACTTCAAAGAAGTAAATAGGAAATGGCTGATGGTACAAGCAATTATTTCGATGGATACTGTCATGCTCTGAGTGCCCGAACACTTGCACCCCCAAATGACATGTATGTGATGTTTGGAAATGCCGTTGAGGTGGCTCCTTTCTGGCTAATAATATTTGAATTAAGCTATTGACATAAAAGAAGAAGTACTTTTGAAGACAAGCTAAGCTGTTAGCTCTGGCAAATTCGCTTTCGCTATTTCAATTAATCTTGGTAAAAATCAGAATCCTTCAGGCAGCTTGACAAATATAACATTAGTGTTACTGTACACGAAATAATATCTTGAATTTGATATTACATTAATAATAAATAAACCTAATCTTTAAGCGTTACAGTAACATTTATACTTACAAGATTGGGAAAACCAAAATAGTACTATAATGCTTAAACCAATTCTTGACATCGGGCCTAAAACAATAAAAAAATAATTTCATAACGTAACAAATTTAAAAATGTGCATTGATTAAATACTTCTATTCTTATGACCTTAATGCTTAAACTTAATGACCAAATAGATAAAATACATAAAATAAATAAAATACATAATAAAAAACACTTGGTTTATCAAAGGCACGAACTAGAAGCCCAAAATTATATACTTGATAAACTTTTCTTCTTCTCCTTAGCGAGTCGACTCTGGCTAAGTTAAATTTGGGAAGACCAAAATTCTGCCACTGACAAGGCATTACTTGATAAACTTTTAAAAATAATACTTACATAGAAAATACAAGCGCAATAAACGATGCTGTCGCCAATAACATGATAAATACCACACTCATGATGCATCTAATGAACCTGTTTCTAGAGAGCGGATCATAAATTACTATTTCGTAGTTTTCTGAGGGATTTTGATTCCGTAAAGAAAATATAGCTAGTGGATCTTGCATGGTAGGCGAATGTTGAGGAGAGACTCCTAAAAAAAAAAATATTAGCATTTTAAGATAGAGCTGATGCATTTTCTGATTCAGCATTAGCAAATTTGTGATGGGTGAACACTACTGATAATAACAAGCCGGATTGGGGCTAAGAATTTTAATGTCTGAAGAGAAAACGGATTTAATAATACTAGATCAGTATTTTAATGTTAATGACATCCTATACGAATTGTACGACGACAGCGACACCTTGTTAGTTTTTGGTATGAACTTAGATGCAATGCTCAGATTTTACTCGTGAACCCGAGTACTTGAAAGTTTGGTTGCGTATATAGCACTTACATCTGTCCGCTTGCATTATAAGTACAATTCTAGGAGATGGCATGTCGCATATATATAAAATGAGATATAAATTAAGTAAGTACAAAATTATTCCTCTACTGTAACTGGACTAATCTGAGGTCACGTTTACGCCGAAGGATTAACATTCAGTGACTATAAAACAAGTACAAACTTTGCCTACCTGACGATGGTTGATCTTGTGTCTGCAGTGTTCTTCCCTCCAACATACCACCAGTTCTTGTATCAGTTAAAGCCATGACGACATAAGTATTGTCTTGCCTTTTGCCATTTGTATCCAAATTTATTTTATCTTTCCCTTTTTCAGAGTCTTTACATTCAATTACTTCTTTGTCTTCATTCATTTCGATATCAATTTTAATTTCTTGTTTTTCGATTGGCACTTTCGTTTCTGAAAATGGTAAATTTGTGATCCAACAGTATCATTATTATTGGTTTCATCTAAATCGTTTTCCTTGTTCATTTATCAAAAACTTTTAATTGTAAACAATATTTTTGACATGATATTGAATGAATTGTGTTGATGACTGATGTCAATTGTCAAGTTATTTGTAATGCAAAGGAAATTATTCAATGAAGACTTAACTTTAAAATCTTTTTCATTATTTATCATAGATTTAGGATTTTTTTTCAAATGTAATTTATGTGTTTTTAATGTTATTTTACCATGGTCTTTCCAGACTTAGCAAAAAAGTTCTAGCCCTATGTGCAGGACATTTTTAATATAATTCATATAAAAAATGTTATGATTTAACAAATTATAATATCTGTGGTATAAAATCATTCTCTAGAAAAACAGACTCATTCTAATCTTTACAGAATTTTATATGATACATTAAACTAAAAGACAAAGGGACCACATAGGTAGATAAGTGTGGGAGCGTTTACAACAAATATCAAAAATTAAAATTGTTATGTGTGGGAGTACACCTTACACGAATTGTAAAAAAAATATAAGCACATTCTATTATATATTCGTCAAAAGTAGCAAAGTAGCACCTAATAACAGCACAAGTATAATGAGTGATTGTAATTTTAGCCGAAATTAACATGATTTTATCCCGCTGACCTACTTCGCAATTAAAAGGTTCTTTATAAAAAGTAGCGTTGGCGTCCCATCTTAAATGGTCCCGAGTTACTTTCCCGGCATAATTGGATTCATTCTCCTATTATGCGATGCTATTAAGACAGGATGTCAATCCATTAAGAGGGCCCTTGACTAAAGAAATTCTTTTGTCGTTGTTGGTGTATAGGTCACTTTCATGTTATCATTCATGCTTGGTCTTGTCATTTTTCAAATCCATTTAGGAAATGTTCATTGTTGGCGACTTAAAAAGGAAATAATTGTTAACTCTTCTTTCGGTTAAGATGGGAATTAAGAAAATTGTATGATTGCCATTAAAAAAAAATAAACGTGAAAATAACTTCTCTCAGACATAAGAACATCAGAGTCTTAGAATAAGAAAAAGTTTTTAAACCTAAAAATAAATAAATTGAATACCGATAGAGTTACTTTCGCATTTGTATTACTTACTCCTAAGTTAGTACTGTGTTTCCCTATGAGGAACATCCGTAGGGTAAAAAAGTTAACGACATAGCCCAGCAAATTAAGTGTCTCAGAAATGCTAGTAGGCGAAGCACACGGCGCGGAGAAACGATGGCTGATGGTCAGAAAATTGAATGAACACTTTATTGCACCATTTACCAACAAAAGAAACACATAAGTGGTCAGGAATCGCCAAACGAAGGGAATTAGCGCCACGCACATTGCGTTTATTGATCTCACTGAGAAAATTAAAACATTCTTTTAGATACAAAGGTGTAAAATGATTAAACAGAATTGAGTATAGAACTGAAACGATGTGTAAATTACGACTAAGTCTTATTGGGAGCCAATTATGAACCTTATACAATAGTTTGAAGACGCTCAAGTTTGTTCAGTTGTTCTAGAGTGAGATCAAGATAGCAGGAATCGGCATAGTCTAGGATAGACACTGTGCTAGATTTTAATTTCAATCGGTAAAGTTCTGATTCTCTTGATAGAAGCAGCTGCAGCAAATTTTTTTTTTTTTTTGTTAACTACGGCCATCTGAGGTGCCCAGGATATGCTGCGATCAAACATAATTCCTAGATTTTTTCACTTTTTCGCTGAAAGGTAATGTCGAATACGATCAAAGGAACTGATTGCCAATCAATCCGAGAGATGAGATGTGAGCTCCCTAACAAGACAAGCACTAGATGCAGGCTGTTTCCAACCAGTCATTATGGAAATCCTTGGGGTAGACCTATGGTCCAGCAGTGGACTGACTGCCGCTAAAATGATGATAATGACGACCCTTTCAACAGCAAACCCTTCTTTTGTTTGCCTCCCCGCTCGCCAAAATATCTGGACAAAGCACTCTCTTGCAAGTTTTCGACAGCATACTTAAGGAGCATAAAAGCTACTTTTACAAATTCATGATTAATAAAAGTCACACAATAATAATATAATTAAACATAAAACGAGAAACTAAAAAGAACGTTCTATAGAGCTGGCAATCATTTCCAATCCAATACAACACTTATAACGACTTGTTTCTATTTGAAAAACCACTTAAAATGTTCGAGAGTCCGAGTTTAACAAAGGAAGTTATAAAATATTCCTCTTTTAAAGTTGAACATTCGAGTTCGGAATGGAAACATTTTTGTTACGCTTATTATTTTGTTAATTTTGTTTATCGTTCTTTTCCGTTTGAATCGCTAATTTTTGTTATTTTTGCAAAAACTTGAAAAATAACCGCTTATGAACATTTCCAGAAATCTCTTTTAGTTGACGTCTATTCCTAACTTCCAATATAAATTAAAAGTAACTATCTCTATGGCGTTTAGCTGCAGATCTCATCACCTGCGATGGGTTCGTTTGCCACTGAATCATACTTATTTTAGTTGTTTAACAAGATGTCTTAATTGCCTAGTCTCCTGCACTTAAGGAAGCTAAACGACAAAGCAAAGGTGGCCCCATACTGGTCTAAATACAAATAGATTTATAATATTTATTACCATAACACAACAAATGCTTTCTAGTATCTTTTCAATTTTTAAATCGCAATAACGGATCATATTCCGTTCCTTTCAAAGAACTTCTTATCAGATCTGACAATCAGTGAAGACTGTAATATGCTAACCAAAGAGGTAGTTTAACTACACAAAGTAATTTCCTTTCATAGAAATGAAATTTATAGAATAGACGCTGACATATGTAATCAAATGGGGAAATATTGTTTTCTTGTGCGCAGTGGTTCCGTACGTATATATACGAAATAAGTTATTATTTCCAACATTAGATCTTGGGCTCCGAAACAAGAATGCGCCAGAGTTTTCTATACTGCACAAAGGGTCGTCTGTTATCAGCTCCCATCTCGCACAGATCAGCCTGCACCGCGTCTCTCCGACGGTATCTGGAACGGCCGACTGGTCTTTAGTGGTTCCAAATGAATTTACGTACACAAACTCTCTCCTTCTCTTACCTTCTTATTGGCTACATTTGTAATGTACAGACATTAAAAATCCTAATTGAGACCACTATTTTTGAATTAGTACCGGTTCAGTAGAAAATAGACTTGCTGTAAAAGTGTATGGACAGAAAAATTAGCATGTTAATAATGATGACTAGACTTCCGGTCGCAAATTACAAGGTTGGAGACTAGAATACCCCTTTTAAACCATAACTAGCGCTCTAATCAGAAGGCCGATCGCGGTAAATGAGAATGACGTTACCGTATTCACCAAAACCACAGTATTTTCAATCGACAATTTTACATATTCTCAAATAAACCACGCGATAGTGTTTTTTTTTTTTTTGGTAAATACTTTAACTTCATTTGCAATTACCGCGATTGGCCTCCAATAGTAGTCTTTGCGATAACGTTAGTTTCGAATTTAGTAAGTCAGAAAACTATTAATACAGCATCTTGATCCCTTTCAGTAGATTCTTGGAGCTCAGAGTAGCGATTCAGGATTTCACTGAAGTTAAAACTTTGTCATTTACTTGGTTGCATTCTTAGATTTCATCTTTGCGATGTGATATTAAGATAAAAGCAGATTTGTAGAGTTGAAGATTATTTTGTCTGGTTTGCCTAAATTAAATCAAGACTAAAAATAAAACCGGTCAAGTTCGGGACGGACACATGTACGAAGAGTTCCGTGCCATTATCTATAACAACCACAATGAAATATTGTCTCTAGTATGTTTGTCTATTCTGTTTTTTAAATTTTGTTTGTTTTATCAGCAACATCTGTGAAAATTCCAACTGTCAAGCTGTCTATTTATAAGGTAGTCATGAGATTAAGCCTGGTCACGGACAGTAGTCTCCCTATATTTTAACAAATAAAGTGAACTTGAAGTTGGGTACAGAACCTTGCACTTAAACTTGGGTACGGAACCTTTTTTTTTTCTTAATGTATAGTATACGTCATTTTATTGAAACTCAAAAACACAATTCTATTTGATGTTAAAAATTATTTTCTTACAAAAAAAAAAAAACCGTAAGTACATATATATTGCGCTAAAAATCACCAACTAAAGAAACATTCCGCTTCTAAATGATAATAAGACCCAGTTTAGCTTGCAAACAAATACTTTGTTACTCAATTGTTTCCTTAACGATGTACAAAGGATATTTACAGGAATTTCGCCCTAATTTCCAATTCTAGCTCCATTTGCGTATTTCAATTAGGCATCGCAATTTCCTTTAAATGTAGATGTTGCCTGTTTACCAGGCTTCGAACAATGTAGAGACATGTTTTTAAAATAAATTGATATCTTATAGGTATCTGATAGGTTTTATTAATATTTTTAAAAGAATCTGTAAATAATCTTAACGATCATTGTGCCATTTTTTGTGGCAACACTAATAAATTAAAAAGTAGGACTTGACAGTTGACAGTTGACAGTGATGAGCCGGTTGGATTGATTCAGAAAATTCGAAAAGAGAATAATAAAAGTTGAAAAGTGAATAAGTTCTGAGAAAAAGATGAGTAAACAGAAATACAAGTTTTCAAGAAATTATTAGCAGTTTTATTCGACTATCCTTAAACATAGTAGATTTTTTAATTAAAAATTTTTAAGATGTTGATAATTCCGATATTTTTCTGTTTTAAGAGGTTGTTATTTAACCATTAGTTATCTATTCTCCGCTCACTTTTGAACACAATTATTTTTGTCTATGATTGATTGGGAGAGAATGTTCTAGCAAGTCCGCCAATAGTATTAAGTATTTTTTTCTTTTAGCACAACAAAGTTTTTAATAAATAAATAAACGTTGTTAGAACTCTTATGTGTTATTATAATTAGTATTCATAGTTAAGTATCAAAACTAATAATTTATTTTACTTTTAGCTTATTAATAAATCAAATGGTTATGCACTCTTATTAGTAATAGCTGGGAACATTTGCAGTATTGCTCCGCCTAAATACCTACTGATCTGATAAGCTGGTTTTGAATTACAGTCAGCATAACATTATTTTAAACGCGTGGTTGTTTTTCTCAGTATACGCTGTGGAAATCGGAAAGGAATTGATTCGCAAGATTAATTATAACATATAAGAAGCAAATCACCTTATAGTGATTTTTACGTTTGAACAATAAAGACATCTATATATACTTATCAATAGGATTATGATGAATACTGATCTTGAGACTGCGATAATGCATCAAAATATTGCACATAAACGTCAGCAATAATTATTACCTCAAGAAATGATAACAAAAAGACAATGTGTTGTGTTTGACGCCTCACGACCGACCCGAGAGACTGCTAGATGTCGCGTAAAGTAATCAATTCTATTCTGTCGGTCCTGCCAGCAGCTGAAGGCTTAAGCGGACTCCAGACTCTACAGATATTGTCTTGAGATAACAACAAGAAACATAACTTATAAAAAATTATATAGGGACAAATCACACAGAATGAGCCTCTGAAAATAAGTTCAATCAATTAATCAAGAAAATTGTTTCGCTGATTATCGCTTGCCAACCAACGTTTCACCTATTTTTCACTTTGACAACAAACGATTATCATATTTTTGTATGACATTGTTTCATTTGGTAGGATTATTGTTAAGCTGATTATTATAATGACATAAAACGTTTGGGGTATTTATTATTTGTCAAGTCTTTTACTAGGCCAAACAACTATTAGATGAATAACGTTTCTTCAGTGTAAACAGTTCCCTTTTCGTACATTGATACAATGATTTAAAAAAACCATTGTCCGCGACCAAGGCGATTTGTCACATTTCTGAAAAATCGCCTTGGTCGCGGAACCGACGTTATGAAAGGTTAGGTTATAGGTTATCTTCAGACCACCACAAAAGCGAGCGAGCGAAGCAAGCGAGCGTTCGACTTTGTCACAAAATGTTACATTTCATGACATTTTTATTTGTAATGAAACCCTACTTAATGTAACATTTGGTAAATAATTAACAACTGAATGAATATTACGCTAAGTAAAACATACGCTACTTAAAAGTTGGCATTTTAAAAGGTATCATTATAAAAAGCAGACCAAACATACAGTTGGCTACTGCGAAGTTGGGAAATAAAACAAAAATATAAGAAAAGTTGGCAAATGATTATTCCGCAAAATAAAATTCTTCGAAAAGGAACAAATTAGTTGTGTGTAGAAGTGATAATCGACCGAAAAAATTTCAGCGAAAAGGCAGAGAACCAATCATATCATTTATTTGTGAAAACATAGGTAGTACATAAAGGTGTAAGTGTTAGAGCAGCAATTCAGAATCACTATGATTTTGCTGATAGTCACAACTTACAAATATAACTTTATTAAAATGTCCAATTATTAGAATTATCATGCAAGATTTATTTATTAGGAAGACCAACAGCTTCTTTTGAGAAGCTGTTGGTCTTTTTTATCTTGTAAGAAGTAATTTACAGAAAAGTAACTTTTGTCAACTAAAAATGAAAATAATAGCTCTTTGAATTCCCAAGGCCAATCACAAAAAGATCATTTGCCATCTTGATCTGACCGGGAATCGAGCCAAGTTAATCCTAAATAGCATGTTAACCATTACGCCACAGAGATAGTCAGCAATTAAGGTGGAGAAGATGATATAATACTGTTACTCTAAAGAAATATAAAAGTATTATAGTAATCATAACACCGGTATAATGGGAAGAACAGAGAATTTGCTACGTAGTCAAAAAGGAGATTAAATAAATTCTATTTTCCGTCCAGCTATTTTTGCTGACCATAGCTAGCTCATTCATTAGTCGGCCCCGACCTCGGCTATCGGAACCCGGCCGACGACGTACGATGACGTAATTAAGCCGATTGCTCCAAAACTCCATGCTAGGTACATCTTTATAAACTCAAACATTTCTGAAGTTACTTTTTGGGTGCTTATAATTGAACTGGATAAAGCTAACTTTGTTTTGAGATTGTCCACAAAAATGATAACACACCTAGTGGCCGTTTGGTCCGAATTGTACGAGATCATTCCTAAGGTATTAAAAAAGGAGACCAAGAGAATAACAGAGATCTGCATTTTCACACATTCTTAACACGCAAGACTGTCGAGATCCTAATCCTAATCCATACTAATATTATAAATGTGAAAGTGTGTTTGTTTGTTTGTCTTTCCTTCACGCCCTAACTAAGTAACCAATCGACTTGATTTTCGGCATAGAGTTAGTTGAAAGGATGGAGAGTAACATAGTCTACTTTTGGTCTAAGAAAAACATCATGTTCCCAAAGGAGGTTTACACGCTAGCGAAGCCTCGGTAAAAGCTAGTCATTTATAAGTAAAACATTTTATTTCACCATATCACACGGCACATCCCAATCTACTACAACTAAACCGGATTTATTTTAACACAGGTTTATATTTACATTCGTATGTTGAAATAACTTAGCTTTTAAACCTGAGACATGTACCTAGTTTATTTAAAATCCAAAGTTACCGTTCTAACAGTTTTCTTTACACAATATTAGTCCCATAACGACCGTATCCACACTAACTGTCGAGTCACAAATTTTAAACCGCTGACTTTAATACCCCCATAAATCGGGTAAAGACAAGCTTTAGTAAGAATACAGGGTGTTTTCTTGTTCATACTGTGCAAGTGAAAGAGTTTAGTCGAGTTAACTTTAGACACATTATTTGGATTTTCCAACTGAGGTCTAAAACTTAGCAAAAATCTTTAGTTCAATTTAAATATTAAGGGGATAGTACACACTAAGTAGAAGCGGTAAAATAGTCACAGCAGAGAAAGTATTTGCAAACCTATACCTTACAAAGTTGCTTAGCATGCTTTGATTGTAATGTTATCTCGTAAATATTGTTGATTTAAGTACACAAGTAATAGTTACTTTATCTATCACCAGACTCGATAAATAATTCGGTAAGATTAAAATGTGGTTTACGGTGTGGGTTTTGCATTTATGTCGACTTTTAATAATTTCTTTGTAACTATAGTTTTTGTAAAGCTGTTTGGGTCTAAATGAAGATGTTTAAAATAACGATAATTAAAAAATATATAAAGTATGCTCAACAAAACGTGAAAGTTAATCATTTGGTGCAAATAGTGATCGCATTTATGATATTGTATTCTTTTTTTTAATACAGTTAAGTCAAGATTTTGTTCACTTCTCGAACTCGCACAATCCAACTTGACCAATGTGGAAATAATGTTAGTAAAAATACACGGAGTTAGGTTCGACTTGCGACAAACAGACGGCCGACAAAACGAAGATTTACTTCTGCGAGGGAGGAACATCCTTTATCAGAACAGAGAAACCGCGGAGACTCGGTAAAATATTACCTAATTTGAAATTTAAATTAAGAATGCAATAAAACAAATGCTATCTTGTTAAATATATTTAAACAAAATAAAGTACCGTCATAGGCACTGATACATGTTTGAAGAGATACAACATTCTTCGGAGGCATATCGTGGAGAGCCAAATCTATACTTTCAGCTAAAGAAAAAGATATGTTATTCAGACGTGCCTGGAAAAATTCGAATAGAAGAAAGACTAAATAAAATTAAATAGGGCTGAAAAATGAAAGACCGGAGGTGTTAAACGATGTATTCGCCATATTAGAAACAGACAACATTTAAAAATAACTAAAAATGTTGATGTTCTCAACATGTTGTCCATGGGATTCGAAGAATTGTTCTCCAGTATCACCAGCTTAGTTTTATTTCGATTGATGGAGAGACCATACCCCATTTTGATTGGTTCCATTCTGCTCTAAAATACCAAAAAATATCAACTACTTACATCAATAAACTATTCCACGTCTCTTTTGTTCCCTCCAACAAATTGATCTGTACCATGCTGTGATTGTACGACGAAGGTATACATGGCACCACGGAAAAGTTGCCGCCTTATCTCTCGCATGCGGATGCAGAATTCTGATGTTTTACTTAACGTTATGTCTTATACAATTTCCTTATGGAAGTACATAAATTTTGACGTTGTGCTTAAATGAGACAGATGCGAGAGAATATCATAAAATGTTCCAGTTGCTTCTATTTTTAACCAACTAAGGCAAAGTTAAAAGGAGGGTTATGATTTTAGTTTATAAGTATAAATATTCAGCTGTTAATTTAGTGGTGAGACAAATGGAGTATCGTTGTAAACGTTTTATTGATCAGCAGGTCTAAAATGGCCACTTTGAGCAATTCATCAAAACGAATCATTTCATGAATTGCTTAGCAATTCTGCAAATTTTGACATTGACGTTTCAACTCTAATTCAATTCATTTCGTGATTTATTTCCTGAATCACTTCTCGTGTAAGTATTGCTATAGTAATAAATTAAAAATAGATTTTATAATTCTAATATTTTTATTGATATTTACAATTCTACAGTTAATTTATGATAGTAAATCAACATTATTGGTTAAATAAACTTATTTAACTAAAAAATCGTAAAAGTACGCACGCTATGCAAAAATAAAGATTATTTTTACGCCTGGCAATAAGGTAAAGCACAAGCAATTCACGAAAAGTAAGCCATTTTGCGACTTTACGTCAAACAGCAGAATTGCCATGAAAGGATTCATTTCATAAACTGCCAAAATGTGGCTATTTTAAGATTTGCATTTTCGTGCATTTTAGATCCACAGCTGGTTATAAATATAATATATATAATTTTACGAGTATTTGTATGTATAAGAAAGATATTTAAGAAAGAAAAATAAATACAAGCGCTTCACTGTCCTTCGTTGTGAATAAAAGAGACTATTGATTCGGGAAAGGAGGCTAAACCGCCTTAACAGTAAAGATATCGTAACTTTGTATAACAAGATGTCACCAAACCCATAGTTTTCTTTAATGGAGATTAGAAAAAACCGCTTCACGCATCGAATATGCTGTAAAAGGAAACGTGCTAAGTAAATGGGTATCCGGACAAGCAATAAGCCCAAATAGATTGCTATTCCATTCCTTTTTCCATTTGCGATTGTCGGGTATTTCGCATAATCACCGGCTCTTTGCTTCAGGTGCGGAAACGGTGTGTAAAATAAGAGTTTTATTACGGACAGTTTGTCTCCAATCTTCAAATCAACACAATGTACGAATATCATAGTCGGTGTACTTATTTCCTAAACAACACTAATGCGGTTTTCAAAAAAAATAAAAAAATCTTCAATTGTTGTTTTTTATTGATTTTGAACACCGCATTTTTGCTTTTTGAATTCCGTGAAAAGCCAGTGCAGGTCGCTAGTAATATGTAGTACCAATAAAGAGTTAGTTACAAATGTAACAAATTCCAACATCAAAAGTGGCTTTACCCAATGATGGCCTCAATTGTTGGTAATTGAAAAATCATTATTAGGTATGATCTGCACTTAGTAGTGCGCTAAAATTGATGATTATACATTTTATCACTACACTAGAACTACGCTCCGCTTACCACCAAAATCTTACCGTATCAAATAGATGCCTTCCCCGGCAATGTCAAAACTGGTAACGCTTACGTACGCTTTTAGGATTGTATTTTAAGAAAACGCTTTTCAGCGGAATTTGTCCAACAAGACCGAGGTCTTTATTTAATTGATTGAAAATATTTTTGTTTATTTTGACGACTTTATAACGTTTCTTATTACTTCTGATTGACTTTTATGTGATGTTGTGTTAGGTATTGATAATTATGTTTAAACATAAAATAAGGATATGTTCACACTACATCATCTTTGGGTGACGCAATAGGCTACTATGATACTCGTAGTAACAGAATCCCCGATTGAGACGTCTGTCACGCACTAACTAATTAATACCTAACTAATACCTCATACATAGGTAGTGAGAAATAAGGCATCACTTTTTAGTGCACCCAGGGCTTCAGATCCATCATTAATTGCTGATGAAATAAATAAAAATCAAACAAAATGTAACTAATTCTACTTTGACATAATCATTCAAGAATTAATTACGATCGCTTAACTATAATACCATGTTAAACCAATCCCACAAGCGTAAACCCTTTTAACACTAAATGGACGGTTATTTTTAATTACAGTTCGTGTTGGAACGCAATAAACAAAACTATTAGTTGATTAAATGATACGCTTTCGGAAGTTTAGACTCCACTTATAATACTAAAATCAGGTCAATGTAATTACGATAAGCAACAGTAAGGCCGTCCACAGATTGGACCAAAAAAAGTAATAATTAATAGCATAGCTTTTGATAATATTCCGCATCCGAACGTGTTCTAGCATGATTTTGCCTTAAGGCTTGCACCTTTTGTATTTTTGTTATATAAAGTTTAAATAAATAAACCTTACTTTTTTCAATTAAAACGTAGTACTGATACGAAAACTGCACTTTCGGCTTATTATGCCTATGCATATGCGTGGTTGCAGTATGGCGTTATATTATGGGGTAACAGTACTGACGCACAGCAATTATTTATACTGCAAAAAAGGTGTATGCGTATTTTAGTGAATACAAGGGATCATACCGAAAGCTGCCGACCTCATTTCAAAAAGTTACTTAAGAACTTTGTAAATTTGCAAGAAATAACCAAAACCTTTTCAATACAAGACAGCAATTTAGGAAAACAAACATACAAACACGCTTTATGGGACATTTTGCACTTCCGAATAGTAGGCTTCAGCTCTATGGTTCCAGCCCAATTGTAATGTCTATAAAAAATTACAATAAAATACCTACTAAGATAAAGTCAGAAGAAAAATACAAGATTTTTGTAAATAAATTAAAGGAATATCTGCTTGACAAATGTTATTATAACCTAGAAGAATTTTTTGAGGAAACTGATTGATAAAAATTTACTTTTGTCATTTTATTTATTTTATAGATTGTTCAATGTTTGATTTGTGTGACATTATAATAATGCTTTTAGCCTATTAGCGTGCCTATATTTTTGACAATGCAAAATGTGAAAATGATAAATTAAATACTGACATTAATTGTAACCGATGATTCAAATATTGAAATTTATAATTTCCTGATCAATTTTATTGACATGCATGCAGTAGTACACAAAATTTTTTGCATGCTTATAATAATTCTAAAGTAACATTGAGGTCATATGATCGTAAAATAGTAGTGCCCTGCCAGGGTCCATGATGTTCTGTATATTAATTATAAGACCAATTGTAATACCATGGAGACAATAAACGAATTGAATAGAATTATATGACGGAATTTGTTTTAAGCATCCATTAGGAAATCAAATTTATAGAAGCATAATACGGGTGTGACCAGATGGTCAGATGACCTGAAAAATGTCGCAGGCAAACGCTGGATGCAGACTGCTGCCAACCGATCATTTTGGAAATCATTGGGAGAGGCCTATGTCCAGCAGTGGACTGACTGCGGCTGAAATGATGATGATGATGATGAATACGGGTGTTAGTGGCCAGCATTGTACGACATTTCAGGCTAACATAGTGTAACAAATTTGGTCTGACGATATCAACAATATGGCCAATACATTTTTGAAAATTTCTTGCGTCGACAAAATTGTAGTCGTTTAACCAGTTCATTACACGTTGAATATAAATAAAGATGTTTGAATTTAAATGAGAAAAATTATATTATTTTTGTTGAATCTTTTGCATGATCTATCGATCCTATATGCAGTGTTAGTGTGAACAATGAAATAGTTCACTCAATGTCCCTACAAAACTGGAAACGCACTTAGCAAAATCTTTCCCAAACAAATGTAATCCAATACTGCATATTCATTAGCCTTCACTCCTTACCATAGAGGCAATATGATAATATACTGATACAGAACAATCATAATATAACGTAATACTGGTCTTACTGAGTGAACAGCCTTAATCAAATTGTACCAAATTTTCCCTACATCACCATAATAGCTTTCATATTTAACCCTTACACTATCTTTCACAATAATAACCACTTTGGGACTCATATACAATAGTCGTTCGGAATTAACTATTTGTGGATACTACATGTATGGAGCAATTGTTGAATTTACGTCAACTTTCAAGGCTTAGACTAAACTTAAACTTTCGTAATCAATCTTTCAAGATCGTTCGGTATATTCTGTTTATTTTCAGTGATATCATTATGACATTCAAACAAAGGTTTCAATTCAAGCTTGCCTTCAGAGTCAAGGTTCTAAGGATATGAAGGCTGATCACAAAACTAATTCTGAATCTTGTGTTCTAAAATCTTCAGCTGAGTAGATCCTAAATTTACATACAAAACACTAGGAAATGAATCAAACAATGATTGATCAGTGATCTGTTGTCATCTTAGAGATCACTTGATTTTCATTCATTCATGTCGCGTAGGTTATATGGTCAATCGATTCTGTATACTTTCGAAATCGCCTTTCGGCTTCTGGCGTAAAACAAAAAAAGGGTATTTAACGATCACCAAATGGAAGCCGGGATCAACGGCTTAGCGTGCCTTCCTCCTTCACGCCTGCAATGTTCTAACCAAAAACAAAATGATATTCCCTTGGGAATCGATACCACGTTCTCCGGGTCTAAAGCAAAGGCATTAACCACTGGACCACAGCAGCAATTGCTTGACTAACGTGCATCATATTATATAGAACTGATATACTCGTAAAATAGAAAACTAACAAGTGACAGGCGGCTTAATTTAGGATCTCAGCCTCTGCAAGGGAAACAAGATACTACTTCATTATAAATTAAATACCTCTTTTATTTACTTACACTTATTCACATATGAAATTCCAATACATAATAATTAAGAATTAACGATAAAAAGAAAATGTTACTTCATTATTATATTTTATAATTTAGCCAGTCTAAAAACAACGACGCCTTGAACAACAATCAATCAATCAATCAAATATTTATTTGTATAAAATGTAGGTTTTACAATGATTTTACAGGTTTTATGTTTTTTGTTATTATAAATATGAAGTAATATATGGCTTCGTTAATGGTTTTATTTTTCCTAAACCCATGCTGTTCCTTGCAAAAAGAAATTAATACTTTTAAAAAAATTATATAGCGCCTCATACATTACATTCTCAAATATCTTCGAGATGACTGATATTAGTGCTAATTGCCTGTAGTTGCTTACACTATCTCTATTGTCCTTTTTATGCAAAGGTATCGTGTGTTTAAGCTTATCTGGAAAAACACCTTTCTCGATACAAAGATTAATTACAATGGGTCAAAATATGATATTATTTAAGATACATGTTTTAATATTTTTGTATTGATGTAATCGTAACCTGTGCTATTAGTGTTGTTTAATGAATTAATTATTCGATATATGTCATAAGGAGTTACAGGTATCATAAATAATTTGTCACAATTATAATTTTTCAATGTCATTACTGATTTGTCACTTTTAGTCGGTACAATCTGGTCAATAAAATAATCATTAAATGTATTAGCTATTTGTAAAGGATCGTCTATATCTCTATTATCTACTACAAGTGTTTTCATTTGTTCTTTGGGATTACTGTATGTATGTATGTAAAAATCTTTATTGCACACAAATAACATAGTATTTTGTTCTATTAATAATATTCCAAGTGGCCTTAGATTTATTAGCAGAGGTATTTATTAGATAAGTATTTTGTGCTTTTTGTGTCAATTTAACTATTTTCTTCAGTCGATTTGAGTACTGTTTAGAGATATTTTTATTTTTAAGGGTTGGTTTTTTTCTATATTGCCAAAGTAGCTGCCGTTTTCGTTTGCTACAAGTTTTTATTCCTCGAGTAAGCCAGTTTACCTTTCTTTTGAAAAATATTTTTTTCTTTTCAGAGGGAAAACAAAGATCGTACATTAATTTAAACATGTCATAGAAATTATTGAATGATTCGTTTGCATCACTACACTCATAGACATCATCAAAGTAAAGATTCACAATACATTCTTGAAACTTTCTGACATTTTCTTTGCAGTAGTTTCTCTTGCTAATATAATAATATTGGAATTTATATGTTCGTTTTACTGGGCATTTAATGGTTTATGCTGTATGATCAGAAAGTGCCAGATCTACTACTTGAGTGTCATTCCATCTTAAATTATGCAATATATCGTCAATACATTTTCCGCTATCCAGACGTGTGGGTTGGTTAATACCTATTTTAGATTATATTCATTAGTTATGTCAAATAGATTAGTGCAGTCAGTGTTATTTTTTAATGTGTCAATATTTAAGTCACCACATATTATTATGTGGGTATAAACGCGAACAGAAGTTCGCGTTTACCTATAGCAGGTACAAATCAAATGATTTCCGTATTGCCAAGTTCTATTAATTCTGTGATATTGCGGTAAAATACACGTCACCCGATCCTATTGTCGAAACGCAAACTTATTTTTTAACGAACCCTTTTTGCAATCTGCCCTCTTTCTGTGCGGAATTAATTCGCCACCTGTCCACGTCGAGCCTCTTTTATGAATTAATAAGCCATTGTCGCTGGGAATCCCCGAATAATGAGTTTTTTATGGGTTTGTATAGGGCAGGTGACGTGGAGGTCAATTGATTTGGGAATGGATGTGGTTCTTTTCTTCACTTTCATTATTTAAAAAAATTCTTCGACTAGAATATTTGCAGCCATAAATCCGATATCAACACATTCTAGCCATGATAATATTGGTCTGGTTTCTCTGTAAAAAAGGTGGAACATACGTAGGTAAACGGTCGTTTCATAGTAATAATATTAACCGCTGCCTTATTTAAGGGAAATCAGATCAATAGGAATAAGATATAAGTCTCTTTTAACAATCACCAGACTGCTTTATGTGCCGTCCGAAGCACGAAATCAATATTGATAATTGTCAGACAATTCAAGTTTAAAATTTCTTAATCAATACTTTGAAAAACCAAACGAATTACTTTGTTAAATATATATCTTTCCATGGAAATCGAACCTACAATCAACAACTCAATCAACTTCAGGCAAATACCTTCACTACTGGACCATCTCAAGCGTTCTGTAGGCACACACGCTAAGATTCTCATTAAGGTTGAGTTCTTAATGATGTCTTCTTCATTGTCACAGTGACCTCAAACGGCTTGCAAAACGTGGCGGTCAAGGTCCAGAGTTTGCAGACTGTTTTTCTTTAGGAGTGCTTGAAATACTTATTAGGTGGATACCACATCCACCCACCTATGATTACCGCATCCGTACGCGGAATTAGGCTAATATGACGGTCGGACGGATGGTCCGACGGACTGCCGAAACAATCCGTGCGCACTGTTTACAAATGAATTCTTAGGCCCGTATTACGAGGAATAAGCATCCGCTTTACTAGAAATGAAAGGACTGAATTATCTCAGCATCATCAAAAAAGGAGTCTCAGTCTTATGTTGTTAGCCTTTATTCTTCTACTCTCAGACAGAACAACAATAGAATCGTAGTCATCATCATCAATATTTCAGCCGCAGTTAGACCACTGCTGGACGTAGGCATATCCTAATAATTCCGAAATTACCTGTTGGAAGCAGCCCGCGTCCATCGTTTGCCTGCGACATTTTTCAAGTCATCTGACCATCTGAGAATCCGTTGTGTCACGCGGCGTCGTGTTGCCGCTTGGGTTCTCTTCTTCACTTCTTCTTGAACCACTACCCGCCCACTACCGAGTGTAGGTGTCCTTATGCATTTACCATTCTCTACGGGCTTGTGGCTTTTTAAGCCTGTTCTTACCCAGCACCCGCCAAATGTCATCAGACCATCTCACTGGTGGCTATTCCGGACCTCTGCAGCCCTGTCTTGGTCTTCACTCAATCACTCTTCTGCTCCATGTACCATCCTCTTTCCTACCAATATGACTGGGACCATTTCCACATCCGTTGGAACATGGCTATGTCCGGATGATTTGTACGCCTGCGGATCTTCGTATTCCTCACTCTGTCCAGCAACGTAATTCCGAGCATAGCACGACCCATTTTTCTCAGAGCTACTTGCAGTTTTTGGAGGAGGCTTGGGTTAACTACTCGTATATTCCTACCAAATTTCATGAGACATACGACGTTGATAATAACAATAATCCTACCAGATTTGCTTGAGCTAAACAATTTAATAGTGTAGAAACCTGAAAACTATTTATAAGAGTTTACCAGGTTGCACCGTTTGAAGGTGCGGAATTGGTATAAAGGCATCACTGACCTACCACATAAAGTATCAATAGCATTTTTGATTCTATTACTAGCAACGTAAGTCACGTTACCTAAAACAGCAAGAAGATGCAGAGAGAAGGAAAAATTATATGGAAATATGATATAGGGTTTCTAGTATCATTATAAATCTTTGCGTTTTCGCTTTACAGTTTTTACCGGGCCTTTATTATTATTTGGGCCGCGTTTTGTTTGTCATGATTTAATTCTGAATATTCCATAAGAATCTTACCGCAAAATCCTTTGATAATCATTGGGCTTTATTTGTTAGATGTTTCTGAATTACCTCGTGCCGTCATTACTTTTTATAAAGACTGGGGACTAACCATGGAGTAATTACAAAGAGGAGATGCCGTTTGAAATGGCGCAGTGATATGATCATTGGCGCCTCGCCAACACAAAAGTGGGCGGAGTTTGTCATTGCTCGTGCTCCATGATTGGAGCCACGGCCGAAACCAAGCACCCCGCACGTCTACCTTCCGCCCCGTGTAGCTTCACAAACGCTTTATTATTAAACGCTTATAACGGCATCTCCTCTTTGTAATTACTCCATAGGACTAACTGACAGTTTTAAAAAAATTGGGGATAATATCATAGACATATCTGTTCGTAATATCATAGACAATCAGTAAATCCTTTTGAGCAATAGAGAACATTAGGGTGTCCCCACTGCTCAACTATGAATAGTTAAAGGAAAAGGAAATAGGCAAAGGGTATGCGTAGGGTTGCTTTTGGATGTTACAGTTAGAGATATTTTTACCCGACTGCGGCCACGAGGAGGGTTATGATTTTGACCGGTTTGTATGTTTGTTCATCTGTTCCCGTTCTAAACTACTAGTGATAATTAACCTCGTTCGTTGGAAAGGTATTAGTTATCCGCTGGTTCTTATCTATCTAACGTTATGTCAAATTTACAACAGCGCCATCTAGAGGGCATAAAGTGAGAACCTGAAAAAATATATTTTTTGTTGATGCCTTGTGGGGTATCAAATGAAAGAGCTAAATCAGCACATTTCAAAAACATATATATTGTTAGCTCGTGGGTTTGCTTGCTTTCTTCTGGTATTAGAAAATTTTCTTGATACAAATAGACTTCGTTTGTGTTCGCGATTTTATTCTAAACTACTAGTGATAATCAAACAAATGGGGTATTGTTGGGAAGGCCTTAGTTATGTGGGTGACATCGGCTATGTTACGTTATGTTAAAATTGAAACAGCGCCCTCTAGAGGACAAAAAGTTTAGCCAAAAATATAAATATACGAATGGCGAATTACTTCTAAATTTCTAGTGATAATTAAGCAAATGGAAATGTCTTAGTATTCCGCTAGTTCTAGGCTATGTGACGTCATATTAAATTTGAAATAGCGCCATCTAGCGGGCATAAAGTTAGGACGAGAAAAATAAATATATTTTTTTGATGTCGTGTGGGGTATCAAATAAAAAGGCTTAATTAGCAAACGTCAAATAAATAGATATTGTTAGCTTTTTCTTACGGGTTTGCTTGCTTTAATCCGATATTTGAGAATATTTTCACACAAATCGAATACATCGTCTCTTCTCGAAATTTGTTTAAAACTACTAGTGATAATCAAACAAATGGAATATCGTTGGAAAGCTAAAATGAGACTATGTGACGTCATGTTCAATTAGAAACAGCGCCCTCTATAGGAGTTGTGGCAAAATATAATTTTAAAAAAATGTGTTACTGTCGTTTGGGTTATTTAATGAAATATCTTAATTAACACATTTGAAAAAATATATAGATATAGTTAGCTTTTGCTGATGGTTTTACTTGCTTTCATTCGATAATTATAAATATTTGTCTTCAAATCGAGCAAACCAAATAATATGTTTTGGTTATTCCTGGTCATTTGGCTGTATAGTTTACTCAAAATTTAAGCGATTCTCCATATGAGCAGAGGACAAAAGAATGTGTCTTAATGACGGACCCCAAAACTAATTAAAACAAAAAAGGTTCAAAAACTAAAATCCGACTACTACAAAATCACGCTCTAAAATGTATGAAACAAGACAATAATATAATAAATAAAATAATATATCATATTATATTGTTACAGTAGTTAGTAATGTACAGAAGATAGCCGTGGTCGTATACCACACCAGAAAAATTAAAAAAAATTGAGAGCAAAGTGCCTCACGACTACGCTGTCTTCTGTACATTTCTAACTACTAAAACAATATAATATGATATCAATAATATATTATTGTCTTGTTTCATACATTTTAGAGAGTGATTTGCAGTAGTCGGTTTTTAGTTTTTGAAATTATTTTTATTTAATTTAATTATAGGTACTACAGCTAAGCAAAGGTCTATGTGAATTTCTCATGAACTTCGTTTCTACCCACGCGACTACCAACGACACTCAACAAGTTTTAGTATTTTTGTTTTTAATTTCTTCAACACAATAACAACAGTATAACTGCCAGAGTCAACTCGCTAAGAAGAAGAACATGTAATGATGTATCTTGTGTATATAATTAAATTATAAACATATACTTGATTGAATGCAACTGCAGGCCTATCGAGCTAATTGCAAATCACTTAGCAAAACCTAACCACGACTGCGAGGGGTATTTTTGACAATGCAAAACCGATGAGTCTAATGATTTTCTATCGGCTCACCGGTTATTATATTTTTTTCTTTTTGGTAGTTACGTCGACGTGAATTTTTATTTGCACTATTATTTTTTATCCATATCCATCCATACTATGCATACTAATATTATAAATGCCCAAGTCCATCTGTCTGTTACGCTTCCACGGCCAAACTGATGAACGGATTCGGAATTTCGTATTATATAGTTAAAAACTCGAGGTCAAACATAGGCTTTTTTGACGCAGTCGGAGCTGCAGGAAACAGCTAGCGTTGAATAAAAAAACTCATCCTTTTTATTTTATTACAATGTAACCACATACAATTTTAACATACAGTTTCATTCAAAACAAGTTTCTACGATAGTCCGAAAGTTTCTCAATGGAAATAAAACAAAAGCAGTAGAATTGAAATCGGCGTTGCGGATTTCAATTCTACTGCGATCGACTTTTTACTACTTTCTTTTTGTAACTCCTTTATTACTATCATTCTACTTCAGATTCCGAGAGCGTACATACATTCTCTATCGGAATTTCAATGTAGACCATGATTTAGAAGTCTTATGAACTGTCTTAGTGGCCCGATGGTTAAGGCTTGCCTTAGAGCCGGAGGGCCTCGGTTTGATTTCCACGGGAAGCATACCTACTTTGATTAGTCATTTTCTGTTTAGTTAGGACATTGCAGGCTAGAATCACCTGATAGTCTGATAATAATGATGCCAATGGAAAGCACGTTAAGCTGTTGATCCAAGCTTCCGATTGGAGATCGTCCACGTCAGAGGCTGAAAAAACTCAGACACCAGGTTACAGGATCGATTGACCATAACCCGCTTAATATGATTGAATCATCTTATGAACACACACAGCAACTTGTGTTTGCTAACACCTAACGTCAAACATTTTACAAAATGTGGGCGTGGCCTAACAGTTTTGTCATACAAAATGCCAACCGCGGCTTACTTGTTTTTGACTGAGCGTAAGCGAAGTCTCCATTTCGATACTGGCCAATTTTGCTTTTGTATAGAATATGTATGTTCCAGGTCGCATGGATCTTTACGAAACTTGGCAGATGTGTTTCTTGACTTATTTATTTTTTGTCGAGAGCTTTTTTTGATTGGGGGTAAAATGAGGGCAAAAAGGGGAAAGTTTGCTGTATATTCATTTCTAACCGGATTCTTACAAAATTTTGCACACATGTTTCTTAATTTATTTGAATTTTTTTGTCGAGAGCTTTTTTAATTGAGGGAAAAATGAAGACAAAAAGGAGGAAAGTTTGGTGTAACATTAAGTGCTGTAAAAAAACTCAATAGGGCTAAATGGGGAAAATACCTAGCAGCGTTTTGTGAATAAATTGCGTGTTTTGAGTTCTAGAGAAGTCTACTGTTCACAGAACTACTAGTTTATTTATTTTATTAATTCATAGATTAATAATATAATAAAAAAAAGAAACTACTCCTCCCTTCTTTTAACAATCTTTATGGTAAAAGACGCTTACAATATGTCATACCCCAATTAATTAATTAATTGCCAATTGAAATTGCAGAAAAACTCACCAATAAAAACATAAAAAATAGCTTGAAATGATTTCTTTTAAATGAATCATCCTGTTAATATTACGCTCTTAACAACATCTCACATGCACACTACCAACTGCTGGTCCGTTGTTACGCGAATGCCGGTGTGCCCACCGTCATTTTGTGTGGATAAAAAAAAAAAAGAAAACTAAAGATATGAACAGAGTGTGTTGCAGTGTGATTGTGTCAAAGTAAGAATTGCATGTAATGAATATAGTTTAAAGTATCGTATATTGTTATATAAATTAATTAAGTAGTGTGTAAAGAAAAACAAAAACAAATTGTAAAATTTAATCAGATATACACACAAATCTGTTAAGGTTTTTGTATATCTTTGTATATTTAATAAAATAGTATTGTATATGAATGAATAAAAAAAAAAAAAAAAAAAAAGTTTACAGTTAAGTTACATTTTACAGTTTATTTAGACAGATAGGTATTATTAGTACTTATTATGCAAGCAATATTATATATTTTGTCTGTCTTTAAGATATTACTTGCGAAATTACATCCGTGCCTGATAAATCTGGAGAACATTTATTTTGGTAAAAATTAATAGATAGAGAGCAGAGGCGCTTCACATGTTTCGCACACAAGCGCTGCCGGGGGTCGGGGCGGCCCTGAGTCAACCACATTGCAAGTTTAAATGTATAAGTGTGTACGTACGTATGTAATGAATGAAATCGAAATATTTTTTAAGTTTAAAATAGAGATTATACGCCTTTTTTCGATTTTTACAGGTCCGTAATGGAATAAGAAGATCAAAGGATTTAAAATGTTTAATTAAGTTTATTTGGATGGCATAATTATCATTCTCTCAATTTTCCAGCCATATTGATTGTACAATAAAACTTCTGTAGGAGCTAATTGTAAAAATAACCTATCACACAAAAAAATATTTTTGATAATCGGTTCTGACTTGATGGAGATAATGCGGGAACAAAAATAATAAAACATTCACTCGCACTGAAAACTTCCTCCTTTATGGATTTTGGAAGTCAATTTTGAAGTTTAAAGTAAACAACATATTGTCCAATGTACATTTTTAACTATTGTAGGTAAAGGTAGTAAGGTGCCGGCAATAAGTGGTAGCAATTTAGATTAAAATCGAATTAAGGCCGGCAGCTGTTTCTTGATTGGATTGGCCACAGGGCAATGAGGCCACTAGAGACTACTGGAGTTCATGTACATTTTATTGTACAGTCCACTAGCTTAATTAGTTTGCAAAGACATCATCTATTTATGTCCAAAAAGTGCCAGCTAGACAGCATCAATTTAGGTCCAAAAGTGAAAAGTATCGGCCTGAAATAAAGTGGGTCGTTCTGATAGATGCGGTCTACCTAATTAATGTCTTGTTATGACACTAAAGCTGCATCAGCATTGTACTTGATATTATTTGAGTTTTAATTATAATGTCCCATACATTTTCGAATTAACCCATACTAATATTATAAATGAGGAAGTCTGTCTGTCTGTCTGTTACGCTTTTAAGGCTAAACCGCTGAATGGATTTTGATGAAATTTGGTATGAATATAGTTGAAGCACTTGGGTTAAACAAAGGCTACTTTTTGACGCAGGCGGAGCTGCGTGAAACAGCTAGTGATTTAATATTTATACGCTGATACAGCTTCGGTGTCATGATAAGAATTTATTAAGTAGACAATATTGAGAAAGGAACGTTTTCCGTATACGGTTTCGATGCTCTTTGATAGACAACAATACAATACAATATAACTTTAGTGCCCACATGTGGAAAATCACAAAACTGAAATTATAACATTGACAACATCTATCAGAACAACCCAGCATGGTTATGGGAATATGAAAATTGTGTTTTAACACAATTAAAGTAGGATACGTTCATGAGATAGGCTATATAAATCTGGGGCTTTAACAGATTCTAAGCACTAATATGGCATGCAATAGAACGCACGCAAGTAGAATAAAATGCTTAAACACGATCCACTAAACTGTAGTACCAATGCTATTGCGAAAGCTTGCCAGTACAAAGTTAGTATATATCAATGTTTGTAAGTTTAGTCATTATTTTTGCGCTTATAAGAGGTGATTTTTAGCTTGTGTTTTCCAACACTTCGATCTTCAGCATCCACATCAGCATAGTTTTTTGGCTTACTCTTTCTACTTACGTTTAAAAAAATGTATTGCAAACTGTTTGAGCGAATGAATTGTAAACTTGTTTTTACCCCATGAAACATATCCATGAGATTTAAATACCTCTACATAATTTTAGCATAGCAGTTACTCGCAGCTCAATTTTTATTGTGTAAAATATTAACAAAAGATTTGGACATCCCTTTGTTTCCAAGAAGCCCAAACAGGAACTAACTGAATGAATATACAATTCAAATTTTGTAAACAATAGCGTGATTCACCTGACTATATTTCACTCAAAAAATTAAGAGCTTCAAATTATTTCAACTAACAGAGACTGGCATTTTGCGGATCCTAATTCTCTTTACAAGCAAAGTATCATGTTTCTTTACAATGATAAAAAAATCTGAAAGACATTTCAATGCCACTTATGACCCAAGAGCGGATATTTTCAGACACCTAATGATGCGAGTGCTCTGGGCACACTGCCTTGGTGCGGCGCGTTTAAAGAATGTTTTTAATAGAAATCAATTTGTTGATTTTAAAATTTTGGTGTTTTAAATAAAAAATAAGTATTATATCTATAATTCTATTGTAACTAGTGTCTTATCTAGGTTTTTTTTTTGTAATTTTGCAGACATTCACGACAAAGCATTTTTAGAACACCAAAAATATAAAATTAAATAACCAATCAAGTATGTAGACGTTTCAGTTGTTTTGGTCCCAATACAAACATTTTAGGGCCGAAAACGTGTGCCATTCGTGGTACCATTGGGCATGACTTACTCCTTACTCTAGTTATAGCCCGTGCTTCGAAAGGCACGTTAAGCCGTCGTTCCTGGCGACTGCCATTTGGTGTTGGTTAAAGAGGCTGAAAGGCGGTTCCGAAAAACTCTTACACTATGGTGTACAGTGTCAATTGACCATGTAACCTACTCAATGAATGAATGAAAATAACAATTCTACATGATGAAGATATAAGAAAATTTAGTTGCAAATAATATATATTCTGAATATTATATACATTTTTACAGTTCAAATTGATTCTGATATCCGCTTAGCTTGTTGTAACTGTCGGTTCTTTTCCTCAATGGCTCGTCGACGTAACTTTTTCTCCTTACATTTTCGTAAACAAAAATAACATAACATTATTGAACATATAACTGTTATAATACAAAAATGAACAATACTCATGATGGGAAGGTCAAATTTCTTCGGTTCAAGTGCCGAGTCCATTTTTTCTTCCATTTCCATATTTTTATTGATAAAATATAATTCTTGTAATGTATACATGTAATAATGTAAAAACCTTGAAAAGTTTGTAAATAAAATTAATAATTGAAGTTTGTCATACAATGACAAATAAAAAGAAATGACAACTAAATTTTAGTGGCATGACGTTTATAACTTAGATACAAAGTATAAAGCGGAGGCGGAGATACATATTACAAGGGACTTAGTACTCCCATGTACAAAGTCATCTTTCCTCTCGCTTTATTGCATCAAAAAACTGCCTAAACCAAAAAAACTAGCAGGTATTTAGTTCTGTGTATTTTTTCTTTATTTAAAATAGCTCTAGGTCCCACTGCTGCGCAAAGGCCTTCTTTAGCCTTCCGTGCATCTGAGCCAAGTGCAGCGTAAATAAAAAAAAATGAGTTTCAATCAGAAGACTTGACATTGAGAGCGCGTGCAGAGACCGGCCCGGCCAGCTCGGCTGTGCCCGGTATCATACGCCAAGGGATTACTGAGGGCAGGATCACTTGAAGTATGGGACAATAGGTACAGTCTGGGCCAGACCGCGGGGGTAACAAAGCTGTTCTTTCCGAGGGCTTCGGCTGCATACAAACTGGTACGCGAACTGGTACCGGACTATATACTAACGCAACTGATGACTGGCCATGGAGGCTTTGCCGAGTACCTGTACCGTTTTAAATGCCGTGACAACCCTTCTTGTGACTGTGACCCGGATGTTAGACAAACAGTCCCCCATCTTATTATAGAATGCCCGGTATTTGGTCGCGAAAGGCTAGAGGTCGAACAAGCTCTAGACCATAAAATAATAGCAAATAATATGTGATCAAACGAACTTACCTAGTGAAGTTCGATCAATATTATATGAGTACGCTTCATTCGAAGATATAAAACATATGTAGTACCTTTTACTTACTGGCAACATCACGCACATTCAGAGATAAATAAATAACTGGTAACACTGTTCTTCCGCCAGCACCACTCCGCTTGCATCGCTTGGATCGTCATTCTTTAGAGAAAAGATAAAACAAAATTTTCTGCTTTGGGTATTAGAGAAGGGAAGGGAGGGAGTATATATCTTCGAATGAAGCGTACTCATATAATATTGATCGAACTTCACTAGGTAAGTTCGTTTGATCACATATTATATTTCGTCGCTTCATTCTTCAGATATAAAACATATGTAGATGTTTAGAGATATGTTATGCTGGAAAATTTTGTAAAATAATACGGAACTTGTGAATAAACTTGTTTATTATCAACAAAAATAATATCCTCATATTACAAATTAAACAGCATTCTTCATAATGCCTATTAAAAGTTACACACTAAATTTATTCTGGTAAATTATTGATCACAACGTGTCAAAATAGACCTTGAAAATTCATCATTTTCTGTAGATAATACAGGACGGTGATAAAATTTGGCGAAGGTTTGTGACTTGCTAGTCCAACCGGCTGTCTTTCTGATCACGTCTAAGGGGACGCCGGAAGCTCGAGCTGTGGACGTAGCGGCGTGTCTTGTGCTATGCGCACTGAACATGGACACGTTTAAGCCGCTTTCGCCTAACACCTGTTTAATCCATCTGCCAATAGATTGAGCAGAGGCAGGTCGATGTGGCGGCCTGGTTGTCAAAATAAGATAATCTGTTGATGTCGGCCTAATATTTGTCGTCACCGATATATAGTCTTCTATTATTGTAGCTGGACAAATGGCTTTATTATGTATATAGTAATTTAAGGACAATACTGGTTGGTCGCGTCCAAAAGCCGAAGTCTTAATATTATCAGTAATAGAAATGGTTACTCCTGTAGGTTGAAAATGAATATTTTTTATTTTTATCAATGAAAAAGTTTGCGCTCGATGAGCTGTACATAACGCTAACAAAATAACTAATTTTTTAGTGATCTTCTCGATTGGCAAATCCCGATTAGGTACCCATTTTTCAATAAAATTTAATACAACTTGGGGGTCCCATGTAAAGGTATATTTGGGTAACGCAGGTCTCATTTTATAGGCTCCCTTCATTAAGCGTTTTATTTGATCGTTGTTGGTGAGATCGCTCCCAACGAGTAAGGATAATGCAGACCGATGACTGTTCAAGGTGTTGTATGCAACGCCCTTATTAAATTGTTCCGTAAGGAACAGCATTATGGACTGACTGCTACCCTGGTAAGGGTTTACGGTATTAGTAAGGCAAAAATGCCACCATAATTTATATGTAACATTATATTGGGCTAGAGTATTCTTGGAAAGCGACGAAATCATGAGGTCTAATGATTGATTTGGAGTTCCTCTTGTTGCGAACGCCGTACTGAGAGCACAGCTGCACCCAGGATAAGCTGATGTTGAGGAGTCCTGGAAGAGGACGATGCAAGTGTTAAATTGGATGTTATATATAAAATATCAGATGCAATTAACTGTTTTAATAACGGGTACCACGGCTGAGTGGGCCAATTTGGGAAAATAAGAATACCTTCTGCCTCATCGGCTTTAATTTTTTGTATGCATTTTAAAATCAATGCAAAAGGTGGGAATGCATAGAAAAATATAGAACTCCAATCGATTGTAAATGCATCTATACCATATGCATCGGGATCCGGTTTCCAAGAAAAATATGTCTTACATTTAGCATTAGTCCGAGAAGCGAACAGATCTATTTCAGGTTCACCGAACATTTTTACTACCCTACGGTATTCTAGATGTGACAAATATAAATCTATATCTGGATTTCTCCTTCTAGATTCTAGGTCAGCTTCGACATTGTCTTTTGAATTAATATAAGATGCATATATCAAAATGTTACGCTCCTCGCACCATTGCCAAATGGTTCTAGTTAAATTATTTAAATGTGGAAATTGTATGCCACCTCCACGGTTCACGTAACTTATGGCTGTTGTATTATCGACGCGTAACAATATATTACAATTAGACATTTCACGAGCAAAGCTTTTCAATCCAAGAAACACTGCTAATAATTCTAAATAATTTATGTGCAAATCACGTTCGCTATCCTTCCAACCACCGTGAGCGCGATTTTGATTACAATATGCACCCCAACCTGACTTTGAGGCGTCAGTAAAAATTTCTATGGCATACTTTTGAGAAGCAAAAGTATTCGACGTAGTCAGAATATTATTCCGCCACCAGTTTAAATCGGGTAAAATATCTTTAGATGGTGTAAATTTTGATTCATAATTCTTATTGCCCTTGAGAGCCAGATATTTTTGTCTCTCAATTTTCTTTGTATGCATCCAGCCGTATTTTACTGCTGGGCAAGCCGAAGTAAGAACCCCAATTAGTTGGGCGAAAACACGAATTGTACAAGTAGGTAGCGAATAAAATTTATTAACTAATTGTAATATGTTATTACGTTTCTCTTCAGGCAGACATATTGTCATGTTTACAGAATTATACATAAAACCCAAATATTTACAGCGTTGTTTTGGTTTAAGACAACTTTTATCAAAATTAATAACAAAGCCTAAACATTTTAGTAAATTAACAGTTACGTTAACATTCTCCAAGCAATCATAAAAATTGTTATTGATACACATTATGTCGTCCAAGTAAAGAACCGACTGATAGCCGCGTGATCTTAAATAACCTATTACTATTTGCATTATTTTTGTAAATGTTCGTGGAGCAGAAGATAGACCATAAGGCATGGCGGTAAATTCGTATGTCAATAATTGCGAATTTTTGTCTGTAAATTGAAATCGCAAGAATTTTCTATGTGAAATTGCTATTGGTATAAGTAAATAGGATTCTTTAAGATCGATTGTGGCCATATATCCATTTTTTGGAATTAATTTTGAGGCTGTCCTATAGTCTTCCATTTTGAAATGAGAATTGGAGACGTGTTTATTTAATTGTTTGAGATTAAGTATAAATCTGTTAGTACCATTGGATTTTGGAGTCAAAAATATATTTGAAATGTACTGGCCCTTAACGGGTTTACATAAGTTAACGGCGCCTAAGTCTATTAACTTCTTAATAGCTAGTGTCATTTCTCGTCTTTCACGAATAGAAAAATTGTTACAAGGTGTACAGGTTTGTGCAATTTCTTGATTAAAGGGTATACGATAGCCGTTACGAATCCAGTCTAAAATGATTGGATTGTTTGTTATTTTGATCCAACAATCGTAATAATATTGTAATCTGCCAGCATGTACCTGAGTTACTTGCGGATCGATTGACGGGCACGCTTGTTGGAACTCGAAGTTGAGGTCAATGGGCGCGTGGATCTCGGTGGTGCCGCTAGAGGAGCACGGCGACCTTGACCTTTGTATGATGCTCGCCCCCCCCTGTTCGATTGCTGGAAACGAGGAGGGCCCGACCAGTTTCCCTGATAACGAGTAGAAGTGGACGTCGACGGATTATTAGACGCCGATGAAGTCTTCGAGTTCACGTATTTTTTAATCTGGAGGCCGTTCCTCTCGATAGTCTTGGAAGCCTTTATTTTTTCAGATAAGGTACTTCCAAAAAGGCTCTCGTCTCTAATTTGATCTTTGATCACAGTGAGGAATGATTTCTCGAGTACTGGAGTAATCAGTTTTTTTCTCAACTCCGTCTCCGTAAAATGAAGATCAGTGAGTATACGGCATCCATCTGACAAAATTTTTACAGCTTGCAGTTTATCGTCTCCAGTTAACAATAAGGACATTGCTCTGTTAACTGCTGTTATGCCAAGACCGAGTTGATCTTGCTTGGTCTGGAGCTTCTTGTCGCGGCCGCTCACTGAGTCTGTAACAGCCGCAGCTATTTCCGGGTTTAAAGAGGGTGCTCTTAACAGGCGACAATTGTCAGGAACGATCTGGTCCTTTAATAATTTTTCTTTAATATCTGTTTGTAAACCTTTTTTCAAAATAGGAAGCCAACGTTGGGCCAAATTTTTATTTATTTCGGGACCATAAACGGGTACATCCTCCGTTGCGTCTCCTAACGCCTCTAATAGTTGTGGATCCACTTCGGGATCGTTTATTTCAGCTATATCTTGTGACGGTAGAACTACGTTGGGCGGCACACAGGGCGGCGGCGTCGGCGGCGACAATGAAGGCGTCGGAGAAGGTGGCGGCTTACGCTGCCTCCTTGACTGTCCAGGTAACGGCAGTGTAGGCGAGAGTGGAGTTTGCGACTCTGGTTCTGTTGGACAAATATTAACAATGTTAATAATTTGCATACCGTCATGTGACCCGCAGTCAACCACCAGGTTTCTGCAGTATCATGCTAAACCCTCGTGTTAACCCGCAGTTAACCTCCAGGATAGCTTATAAATACTATGCAGGTAATTTGCATACCCTCGTGTTGACCCACAATAGCCTCTAGGCTTTTGCAGTATCATGCTAAACCCTCGTGTTAACCCGCAGTTAACCTCCAGGATAGCTTAGAGATACTTTATAGGTATATTGCTTAGACTTACCTAAGTTTTCGTCCGAATCAGATGAGTAAATAATCACACGTCGTTTCTGCCTTTTCTCACTTCTTAACTTTTTTATTTTTGCACTGTAATATTCAATTTTTTCAGCGGCGGTCCTCTTAGGCATTTTTAATTATTAATACAAGTATTTTTCTACAAAAATAAATAAAAAATAAACCACTTTGTGCAAAATTGTGGTAGTTGTGCTTGTTGCCACGCACGCAAAAAGAATGACGATCCAAGCGATGCAAGCGGAGTGGTGCTGGCGGAAGAACAGTGTTACCAGTTATTTATTTATCTCTGAATGTGCGTGATGTTGCCAGTAAGTAAAAGGTACTACATATGTTTTATATCTGAAGAATGAAGCGACGAAATATAATATACCCACAATTCTGTTTAGTAAAAATAAAAATAGGTTTTTAGAATTTTGTAAGAATATCGTAAGAGTAGTAAATAAGAAAAATGGTGCGAAAAATGTGATGTTATAATATTTAATATAATATTACCGTACACCACATAATAAAACAGTTGTAGTAAATTAAGTTAGCAATAAGAACGTGATTGTAAAACTGGAAATAAAGAAAAATCAATGTGTTTGTTAATTACCCTGAAACAAAAATAAAGAAATAAAAGAAGTAGTAAAAATAGAATATGTACAGAAATAGTAGTCGGGCGTCCCACCCGTTATAGTAACAAAAGGCGATGAATGAACGTGTAGTATGAAGAAAGAAAGTGCGAGAGGAATACTTGCGAGAACTGGTATGGATACAGGCTCAAGCTAGGAATAGGCTCCATTACACACATGGAGGTATTAGTTTTAAATATTAAAAAAAAAAAAAAAAAAAAAAAAAAAAAAAAAAAAAAAAAAAAATCTCGGCTGCAACGCAGACAAACGGATGGACGGAATTGCCAATAGCCCGCGTACCTGCATACGGATTTTAGGGATGTTGGAAATGTAAAAAAATATCGATATATATAATCGACTCTATTATGAACTCTCTCTGTGCCCACGACGCACAGTGACCCCAAAATGCACCAGACGCAGGACAATTAGGTACGTCATAGCCGAAGTAGTTGTAGGGTAGTTTGAGCTAGATTAGTACGAAACCATGTTATACATGAAGTAATAAGTACCTCCAGACCATAGATTTAAGATTTTTTTACAATTGCCCATCTCTATACTGATTTTTGTGACGTCATCGGCACGCGACGTAAAAATGCCGGCGTACGATGCGTGCAGGCCGGGCAGTGGACACAGTACTATGTAAAGTCATACAAAGCAAACAAAAATCCATTACGTGCCGTGCTTGCGAGCCGGCCGAGCCGTGTCCGTGAACGCGCACCCTTAAATTTTCGGTTTCGATGCACTTTGCTTTCGAAGCTCTATGCTTAAAGCTAGATAAAGTCTTTGTTAGCGTAAAAAGGTCCATAAAATCTTTAAAAAAAACCAGAAACGACTTCCACACTTTGTCACTTCATTTCTTGAACTGTCAATTTTAAAGATATTTATTTGAATTTTATAAATATTTACTTTACAGAAGTAAAGGGAATAACTTAAAAATCATGGATGACTTTACGCGTAGTATCATGCACCTTTCTATAATAACGACATTATGTATTTTCTTATCAATCGCTTTTTTGTTATTCAAGAGAAGAGAAGAGAGGTTAGAGTTAGCTCAATTCTACGCTGAAAATCCTAAAGTTCAACACCAGAAGGCATATTTCTTTATAATATAAGTTTTTTAAGTGTATTTGGAACTATTTCATTGAAAACATATATTGGGATCTAAACATCTCAACGTTGTGTGGATTTTTATAAGACTGAATTATAATAAGCATTTGTAACGTGTGTTCTTCTTTGCTTTAGAGTTCAGGGTACGCTTGAATCATGGTTTTAGATGTGATGGCGCTTTGGTAATTACAATGGAGCGACGGACGTCTGACCTTCTTTACCGTGTGTAGAGAAAAACCAATCCAATTGGTACATGATTCAAGTGTGTTAGTGACCAACACTATCAGTTTTTTCAGGCTGCCTTAAGGCTATAACAACCTATCTAGGTAGCAATAACAGCCGGAATTAATAGCAATATAAAATGTAAAAAGCTACGATTATATCAGTGCTACGAACTGTCTACGAAGCTACGACTATGATACGGTATGATTTTGCTTCCTAATACAGCAATATCCCGGAGCTCCGCCTGCGTCAAAAAGTAGCCTATGTTTGACCCCGGGTCTTCATCAAAATTAGTTATCAGAAAGCGTAACTTACAGACAGACCCATGCCTCTACTAAAATGACAGTACAAGAGCCGACGCCTACGATATGCTACTAGCAGCTACGACAGTTATGCTACGAAGCTACGATTGTGCTACGGACACCTACGACTTGCTACAGTGCTAGGAGCTCTAAAATTTTCTTTTATAGGGTTCTGTACCTCAAAAGGTTAAAAAGGAACCCTTATAGTCTCACTCATGTCGTGTGTTTGTCCGTCACAGTCGGTTTTCTTCGAAACTACTGGACTGATCAAGTTGAAATTTGGTACACACATGTGTGTCTGTAACCCAAAGGTAGACTAATTGAAAAAAAGATTATTTTCAAATATGTAGACTAGTATTGGGGAGGTAAGTAGTCAATTAAAAAAAAATGTTTTTCGAACTGTACGTTGTCTGGATATATCTAACGAAAGGGCTCATTTTAAAGATATTCATGATGTTTCTATCTTTTAGGTCGGTATTTTTGGGGTTATTTAGGAAAGAAGACAAAAAATGAGTGTTCCCCCTAGGATATCTCCAAAATTATTGAAAAAAATCGATATATATAAAAATCAATTGCTGTTCGTTAGTCTTGCTAAAACTCGAGAACGGCTGGACCGATTTAGCTATTTTTGGTTTTGAATTATTTGTAGAAGTTCAGGGAAGGTTAAAAAGGTTAATATTCGGAGGCCGTACGAAGTTTGCCGGGTCAGCTAGTAATTAAATAAATATTTAAGTGGGTTCCCATACCACATAAGATTTTTTTGCGGTTTTATGGATAATGGTACGGAACCCTTCGTACGCGAGTCCGACTCGAACTTGACCGGTTTATCTGAATAATACCCTTCTAAGTCCACACAGAGGCAGTCGCGATTAAAATTTAGCTAAAAGAGTAAATAATTATTTTCCTTTCTTTTTTGTACACGCTAATTAGCCTTTTCTTGTCATTTCCTCTCTTGGGTCTGTTGGAAGAAATTTCTTTAGAAATAAGCAGCTCCCTTGTACTGTCTTTTCTTCTTATGTATAATCCTTTGCATTTGTATTGTGTACATGAATAAAGTAAATAAATAAACCAATAGAAGATTATTAACCACTGTACAAATAGACAGTTACTTCGTAGTCATAATATTATGCCCAAAATTATTATGCATCATAAATTTATTCTACTTCGAAAATGTAAATACTATTATCGATAAAATGATATTGGGCCATATGGCTATGGTTTTAAAGATCAAATTTCCTTGTATGTTTGTATGTAAGAGCTATCTCCCTTAAATTAAATCGGGAGTACGGAGTCCCTGAAGGTCCAAAATTCGTACTTTATAATACGCACATTTTACGTGGCATATTTACATTTTCGGATGAGATTTCAATTTGTAAAGATAAACACTTGTGTTTTGTCTTTGTGTGAAGACTAGAAGCCGGCGAAGGTGTGGTCAGTCCCGTGGGAATTTCGGAAAATCCATCCTTAACTGATATCTTCTGACTTTAATTTTTTCCCACTCAAACTAATTGATCTCAATCCAGACAGTAAAAGGTAGAAAACGAAGCTTTGGCCTATACCGTGGAGCAAATACAAAGAGGAGATGGCGTATCGACCGGTGCACCGCTACCGGCATTGGTGCAGTGATGTTGGAAGTGGGCGTGGCTTACGTCATTTTTCGTTCATCTAGCGTAGCGAGCTGTAATGTTGTTCTTAGTTTTATAATTTACGTTTCGTTTCAGCTTAGAATAATCTGTAAAATATTTTAAACCATTTAGTTTTAAATGTTTCAATGCTCTACTATTATGGGATCACAATAAACGTAAGTTAAAAAATATATTTTCTAATTTATATAAATATTTTTTCTATGTCGAAATCTCCGATTTACTATCAACATCTATTGGCAAGTAGAGGGGATCCTAAATAGTGGCGGAGCCACGGCCAAACCAAGCTGCCTTCCGCCCAGCGTAGCCTGACACAATTTTTGTAAGGAAGCTCTCGATACGCCATCTCCTCTTTGTTATATTACTCCTTGGCCTATACCGTTAGAATTTTGGGAAATCGGTCCGTAGCTGACATCTCCTCACTTTATTTTTTTCGCTCAAACTAATTTACATCATTACAGACAGTACAACGTAGGAGACAAAGGTTTGGCTTATTCCATGGGAATTTTGTAAATTCCGTCCATAAATGAAATCTCCTGGCTTAAATTTTTTGACAGTAAAGTGTAGGAGACGCAGACAAGCGGTGAATGCAAGCCGCTTACAACTGGCCATTATGTTAATATTGGGAAAGGCCTATGTCCAGCAGTGCATCATAATTACAGACAAAGTTAGTGACTTTTATAATTAATTGAAGAAATGTAGTAATGCCCTAAAAACATAATCAGATTTTTCCATGGATTTCTCTAAAATAGGCCTGGGAAGTGGAAACAAATAGTTTTTTTTTAATCTAAGTCATCGATTTAGCATTTTTTGAGTACGATCATGAAAGTGATAAGTACCTACAACCCGAAGTACTTATTATTTCCATTGTGCCTACCAAAGGTCTAGAATTGCTATTACCTACAACACCATAGTTTTAAGATTTTGACTTTTATACTGATCAAAAGTCATGTAAAATGAAAAACTGAGTTTGTTTTTATGAATTTATATTTATTTTGAGTTTATTTTTATATTTTTAATTTTGTATAAAAGAAGAGAAAAACGATTCAATATATAAAAAAATGACCTTAGGCGAGAGGTTCAGGAATTTTATGAACGATCTTAATTGGATCGCAAAACTCAAAAAATGGCCACACCCTGACCTAGCCATGTTCATAATACTAGTATTTATGTTCCTCGTGGCTCTAGCAGTATTTTTCATATCCTACAAGAAGAAATGTCGCGAAGCTCGATGGATTTTGAAACATGGGGTTCCTGAAAAAGATCTAAAGCCTTGCACTGCAAGCTGCCATGGAAATGTCGTTCAAATGCTCGTTACTAGTGGTAAACACGAGAAAGGGAGATATGAACCAGTTTAGATCATGAAAGGTTAGACCAAGGTAGAATTACATTTAGCTATAGCTGGTAAAGGAGAATGTAAGAGTCGTGTCGTAACAAGAAATGAAGGAACTAGTTAATGAATAGAATAGTTTATTTTGCCAGAAGAAGAATTAAAGAAATTCCACTGACAACAGCTTAGCTATTTAAAGATGATTATGGTGAAATATCAATTGTGTCTTATACCATACAGATCCAGCCCAAAGCATACCAATTCCCCGTCTGGAACCTACTAAATTTCCAATTAAACTATAAACCTACGACCTTTAAGAATTAGTTAACTGCAATGCCACAGAGGCTTGCATATACAAGCCTAAAGGCCTTCGACCCGTTTACCCAGAAGTGAGTCCATAGGAAAAGACATCATCCTCTCATAATTACTCATATAATTTAGGTCCAAAAGTGAAAAATGCCGGCCAAAAAAAATAAGTGGGTTATTCTGATAGATGTTGTCTGCCTAATCATTTTTTATTATGACACGACAGCTGTACCAGCTAAATATTATTTCATTGATTCGAAAATGTAGTTGAAAATATAATTTTGGATCTCAAATAAAATCAAGTACAATGATGATACAGCTTATCAGGATAACCATCTTTTTTTCTGGCCGGAAATTTTCACTTTCTGTTTATGTAACTTAAATGGTGCAAAGGTCCAAAAAGAGAGCCTCCGATTAATGTTCTCCATTGCAAGAAGTGCAACCTCCAGGACGTGCTAGAACAGGCGTGCCCAAAAAGAGCTTGCTTGACGTCGCAAAGCAGCATATGCCTGCTAATGGACTCTCTGCCAAAGATGCTAAAGACCAGGGGAAGTGAATACGGTATAAAAGCAGACCCTGGGCTCCGAGACAAATAGCTGAGGATACAACCGAGACAACGGTAGAATGAAGAAGACTTCAATACGTCCAACAGACCACCTTTTGGCAATAATCAGCTATAAGCGCGCGCTCCATTGAAACATCTGTTCTCTTGGTATCAAATATCTTCACTAACGTTTTGCTAAATATAACTTAAATTTTCACATTCGAGTCTGCGCTAAATAAGCAGATTTTTGTTAACGTAACAGAAGTTTGATAAAGCGTGTCGGGCCACAAAGCGTTGTTTTATTTTTTGACTGTATGAATTTTTACCTATCCATACTAATATTATAAATGAGAAAGTCTGTCTGTCTGTCTGTTACGCTTTTACGGCCAAACCGCTGAACGGATTTTGATGAAATTTGGTATAAATATAGTTTAAGACCCAGAGTCCAACATAGCCTACTATTTGACGCAGGCGGAGCTGCGGAAAAAGCTAGTTTGTTATATTTTTTATTATAAAAAAAATAACTCCTAAAACAGTTTCAGAGATAAGACTGTTCAATGGCGGACTTAACACATACAGGAAACTCATCAAGTCAACCAGAGATTGACTAAAAGGATAAATATTGAAATATAAATCCTAGATCTATGTTTTTTTTATTACGTGCTTCCCGATTGCATCCTTAGCGTACGCTTTAGAAGCCAGGGTACGCTTTATCATGATTTTGCGGTATTCATTTATTTCGAGTAGGTTACATGGTTAATCGACCCTTCACACCCTGGTATTAGAGTTATTCAGAACCGCCTTTCAGCTTCAGACGTGATTCCTTCAACGACTACCAAATAGGAGCCAGGATTAACAGCATAACATGAACACGAAATCATTATTATCAGACGATCAGGGTGTGCTCCTCATTCTAAGAATAACATGTCTTGTTTAAAAACTATATAATTATCAGATCGATCTTCCACACATTCCATAAAGCTTATGATAAAAGCTCGGTGCTTTATTAGGAAAGCCTCTATGTCGACCCGAACTAAACCGAGTACTATTAACTAAATGCTCGGTCTCGGGGCATTCAATTAGCGGACGAACGTTTAAGCATCGTCATTGACATGTATTTACTAGTGCAAGGACGAGACCAACGACGCGACCTAAAATGGCACCAGGCTTGGGGCCCTAAAAAATAGATACGTTCGTGCGAGAGACACATTAATCTACTAACCGTAAAACATACCTATGTAGGTATGTATGTTAAATATTACCCCCCAAAACATAAATATAGGATAATACAACAAAAGACGGCCTTATCCCAATCTCTTATTATAAATGTGAATACACAATACCTTGATGTGAAGGGTTGCAAAATTTTGGAATTAAAGCTTCAAAAATTACGTCGCATTGTTTTTAAAGATATTCTGTGCAAATGAGACGACGAGTTTATTATAATTAAAAACTTCTTCAATTTCCGGCTTACAGTTCCGTTTCTTAAAATTAAAGAATATTTTTGCAAAGTGAGCTCATCCTTTGTTGAAATCCTTGGCCATCATACTTACGGCCTGTGCCACAATCCGATTGGGCAAGAACTATTATTTAAGTCTACCTAACTAAACAACCTCCCTTTGTATGGTAAGTGCTTTACAAAGTAATCTTCGAAGCTTGATAATTGATTTTACCGATTTTCAATCAGATGGTATATTAGAGATCTTGTTTTCAGGATTCCGAAGGACTTTTTTCGGGTGACAGTGGAGTCTCAATACTTATCTATGGTTTGGACTTTCTCAATGGTTGTATCTCATGATGGGATGAGTAGCATAAGTAAATTTGTCATAGTAGGACAAGAAGGTTTTAGAGAGGTACCATTTTGTAAGGAGTAGTCCGTCTGTGGAAGTACCTCCACCCTACAGAATACCGCAGCCAAATAACACTGTGATGCAGTGTTGTGTTCCTGCTGGTGAGTAGGGTCGCTGAGCTGGTAGCGCACAGGTCGGCATCGCACTCGTGACATCTCCGGTGTTGCAGGCGTACATAGGCTACGGTAACCACTTACCATCAGGTGGGACAGATATTGAGAGAAAGGAACGTCATTTGTGCGGTTTCGATGCTCTTTGGGGACAGTCAGTAAAGTGCTTGCCAATTTTAGTGTTTACATCCTAGGCTTTCCATGCAGGTTTTCAGCTAACTGTTTCTTATCTCAGGGTCCGCTTTTCAATTTTAGGCCTTTAGCATCATTTGTGATGTGTCCATTAACACGTATTTCCTGCTTTGCGATGTCAAGCCAGCTCCATTAAAACAAAATAAAAATAGTCTTCATTGCACGAAAAAAAAATAATATAACAGAAACACATCAAGAGAAACAGTGAAGCACAAACGCGGACTTATAATAAAGCTTCTTCTTCTTCAGCTCCAGGCAACCTTATGGTGCTCTCACACTGCCGTTAGAAAATGTTTACAAACATTTTCTAACACTAAGACATTTACTAACATTAATTACACAATATATGTAATTTTTTTTAAACAAATGTGTACTAGCTTTAGTAAACATTTTCTAACAGCAGTGTGGGACTACCATTAGGGTTACAAGATCATTAATGCTGACCTAAATGTAAGAGTTTCTCATGCGGTATTTCCGCTCATATAGCGAAGCAAAAGTCTTCAAATAGCTGCCAATTTTAGTGGCCCCAAGTTAACCGGTAAACGCGACAGACGTGGAGTGACGCTATCTGAAATGAGTGTCTAAGAGTGAGCGGAGGGAAATAAATAAAAAGAGAACGGAGCGCCGCCGGCATTCAAACGTACGAATGTTGAAATGTTATATACTTGTTTGGGGAATTCTTGGGAATTCTGATATTTTTGGCAAGTGGCTGTTGCATGTTTATTTTTTGATTCTTATTGCCTTTTGATAATGTCACAGTAACAATTTTTTTGTAGTACAAATTACAGAATATATGCTATACAGATATTCAATAGCCATACATTGAAACGCGCCAACTTTTCTGGTTACTCTCAATACTAATTGTTACACCATCTATCAAAAATATAAGAAATTACAAATTAAGATTTATAACTTTTGAAATACAGCACTCAATCAACTTGTCATAGAATTTAAGTACGTAAAAAATAGTGTTTTAAAAGTCAATTACTTTTTTCGCCAAAAATAAGCGAAATGAGTACTTAGTTAAATATTTTTCTTTTTGAAGCACCATCTTACATCAAATAACGGAACTAATTCTTTTTATTAGGCAATGCGACCCCATGGTAGTAGTCACATAACAGTATAGTAAAGCGATGTAATCACGATCAGTTGTGCCCATGTCAACGTATGCCAATTTGTACTCATGCCTATTTATATAAACTTTTAAACCTAATAATATGTTTATTACGATGGGTATGTCTAATACCGACTAATACGCAATATTTTCACGATTTAAATTTTGCACATTTGTACTACACGCAACACGCAAGCACATACTCGTACTAATGCAATTTATACCAATGGGCATACTGACGCAATTTCATGTAACATCACACCGCAGGGAGCCCCCTGAAGCCGAAGAACTGCTGGACATAGGCCTCCTTCAAAGATTTACCAAAGGACTCAAAGCGGCCTTTGCAATTTACTTTACATTAATGGGTCTAACTTTATTAATTTCACGTTTATGAAGTAGAAAAGTTAATTATAGTACAGATATATTAGTCTTCCTAATTTTATGAGCAACAAATATAGTATAGGGATTTTCGTCAAACAAAATAATTGTTATATCCATCGCACACAATACCAACATCGCTGGGGAAATAACTGTCTCGAACTACAAAAACTATATTTGTATTGTCTGTCCGTCTATTAATCCTGAGGGAGAGACGTTATTGGACAGGATGTAGGGCTTTGCTAAGGTATTTTGTACCATTTGACTGGGTAACCAATTTCATAAAGGTGCAGTAACCCACATAGAATTTATAACCATAGGTGTATATTGGTAGGTGCTATATTTTTCATTGTAGCCCAGCATATCTTATAAAGTTTAACTAATAGTACGAAGAAAGTAATGGTTTGGCTTTGATTTATTATTATGCCCTTCTTCTCCAACCATCATCCACCCACTGTTAAGTGTAAATCTCCTCATGTCTTTGTCTTTCTCTATGATCTTGTGCTTCTAAGCCAGGTTTTGGCCAGCACTCGCGATACGTATTTATGAGCCCAAAAACACTGCATCTGCCGTAAGTTGATGAGGATAACTTCCAATTGATGCACCTAAAGAGAAAAACACAACAGAAACATTGTTAAACATTTTCAGACAATTGTCTGCACTTTCCGAATTTCAACAGAAAAATATTAAAGTATTCTCTAGGATGCAGCAACATCCTTTATCATTACAAAAATTATAAAAAAAATAACGCTTGTTAATCTCACGTTTCCCTATATTTATTTACCAAAGGGGCGTCTCCAGAAATACAAAGCTCGTTAGGGTTGTCACCGTCACCCGGCACATTAGCCGTAAAAATTGTTTGTTCTACTAATTACTGATAAAAAGCAATGAAGATTCAGATATTTACGACGTTTAAAAAAAATTAAGATGAAAATTTCCTGACTTTCTCATTTCCTCAAGAATTTTTGTAGGGAACTGGTAGTAGTACTATTAACGATTCTGTGAATTGAGAAGAAATCAATGACAAACGCGACTGCGTCTGCGACTGCTAGACTATACGTCCGATTGCCTAAGAAAAATAATTAGTCCCCCTAACTGATGTAGGGTGGCACTTTTAAACATAAAAATAATAATTAAGTACTAGCAGCCTGGCCACGAGGAATTCGCCACGGCCAGGCTGTTACTTTGCTTCGTTTTGCGAAATATTTAAAACAAAATTTTTAAAACAATATTTTTTACCAACCCAAATTTTATCACAAGTTGATTATGTGCTCTATTTAAAAAGTTTTAAATCTTAATTTATAACGTCTCGTGTTTTTAATATACGGCGTAACTATGACTTTGTTTAAGAGTAACCAGGAGAACCCAGGAAAGTTCGCGAGTTTCAATGTATGGCGGTAATCTGTTGTAAACGTAGACGCTTTGTTTTAGGATCACTTGTTCCGTGAGTCCTCAGAAGGTGGTGGCTGAAAATCAGTGCTAGTCATGCCTGCACGTCTAACGTAGCGTATCACTGAGCCACCACCTATTGAGTCGTCTGTCACGTACATTATTAACATGTAGCATAAGTTTATAAGACCTTTGCTGTACCTACGTGATAGCTTTCTGAATAAAGATATATTCTATTCTATTCTAATTAAAAAGCCAAGGCACTATTCGCAGACCTACTAGTTAATAAATGAATAACTTCTGTTATAACTATGTTTCATTGCCAGTATTATTTGTCTTAGCCATTAGGCGTAATCAGTGGCAGCTTCTAATCGATTTTACTCGGGTCTTGTTTTACTCAATTTGTAACTTTGAAGAGGTTATAGAACTATTATAAAAAATCTCGTTTTTGTCAAGTAATTGACTACAAGATCTTCTACAATTTCATGGCAATATATTGCGATAAGTTTTTTTTTTTCTTATAATTAGTAGCGACATTTTTTTTTTAATTCAATTACTTATCCATACTAATAGATATATATATATATATATATACATAATATTATAAAAGCGAAAGTCTGTCTGTCTGTCTGTCTGTTACGCTTTCACGGCCAAACCGCTGAACGGATTTTGATGAAATTTGGTATGAATATAGTTGAAAACCCGGGGTCAAACATAGGCTACTTTATGACGCAGGCGGAGCTGCGGGAAACAGCTTATTATAAATAAATAAGTAAATTATTCGTGTGCGTGGATGTTGCGTCTTACTGGGCCAAATTAGTTTAGTTTACCATACACGAAAGAAGAAGCATTCATTCTTCTGAGTTCTAGTAGTGATCGTGAGATAAAATCTGAGTTCTCTTAATTTTTGGACAACATGAAATACCTAAAGAGTTGATTTTTAAGAGCCTATGTTGCATGTTTAACCAGTATATACCCGACTGAGTCAGAAAAAGGGTTATGTTTTTCGAGAGTATGTATGAAGGTATGTTTGTATGTATAATTGTTTGGCACGCCCTGCAGCCCGAACGGCTCAAAGGATTTTAGCTTGAGCGGTGTCGTCAGATCCATATTTAATGGGCGTCACTGGGTACATAAAATTAAAAAAAAATGCAAAATGGTGGAATTTTAGGTTTTTTTCGTTTCCAATTACACATAAAGGCAGTAGGGTGTTTTAGTTTTTAAAATTACCTTTATCATATCTATACTAATTATTTAAGATGTCTTAATAATTTACAATATTCTTTTGAAGTATCTCCAATTAAACTAGATATTCGATAAACCTCAAACTCATTTATCAAAGACTAATCTTTTTCTCAAATAGGTTAAAAACAGGTAATTAAGAGAATAAATAATGGGCTCTTTATAAACAACCTAATTTGCTAGAAAAAATAAAAAAGTAGATTAACTCGTAATTAAGGAAAAGAATTTGTTTTTAATTTGTGAATTAACTCATTAGGAGGTGCCGGCGGCTCGTTAGTCAAATTAAAAACAAACATTAAAAAATATCGGTATAATCACCGGAAATACTGGCAGACACGCAAATTCGACATCACTAAGGATCTATGGTAAATAGTATGTCCTTTTCAAGACTAACTTAAATGTAGTCTCAGATTTTGAAGCATTTTATGGGTTACGAACGAGTATTTATTAATTTTTGTATGAATTGACTTACATTTACATTGCTTACATACATGGTTTTGTCGTGTGTTTAAACCCCCTAGGAAGCAAATTTTGTATATAATATTTACAGGTAATGAGACACAGTTAGTAGTTGAATCGCCTGATTATTAATCGATTAACCTTTAAGCAAATTTTATTCAATATCGATTTATTCGATATTTGTAGTTGTTCGATTTAGTCGATTATTGTAGTTAGATAGTTCTGTGTTTCGGCACGCACATCTACTAGTGCTGCGGCTGCCATCTGGTTGTGGTTATGAAAAACACGTCAGATTCAGAGATTCTATAAAGAACTCTGACACCATGGTGTGCACAACGCCTCACCTTTCTGGGAATTCAACTGTTGAAATACACTGTTGCATATCAAATCCACATTTAAAGTTTTCGTGGAATTAAGTAGGTTAAAAAACTTATGTGTTTTGAACCGTTTCAAAATATTGCAATCACTTGAAGCAATAAGTCCTTTCTCAATGCATTGGAAGCAACAGTTTACGACTCCGCACAGGCGGATTTAAAAAAAAACTCTACCTACCTTATTTCACATGTTGTTAGTCAATATTTTCACAGGGTATGAAATTCAAAAATCGGGCTCCTGTTAGCAACGTAATGACGTCACATCCTGGCAATCTTAGCAAACTTGATTCTGGACTAATTCCGAGGCAGTCTCGGCGAATCCAATCTTGTTACATATGTACTATAGTGAGCGCTGTCGTAGTAAACCTTATGAAGTAAGGGACAGTATATACTGAATTTGGATTTTATAATACGTAATGAATTTTGTCAACGTGGTTTGTTTTAATTGAATGAGCGTAAGCGAAATCTCCATTTCGAGACTGCCCAATTTGGCTTTTGTACGGAACAAAAATATGTTCCGGGCTAAGGATTGGATTTCTAAACGGATCCTTACGAAACTTGACACACGTGTTCCTAATTTATTTTTAAAAAAGTTGAAAAGTTTGGTGTAACATTATATATTGGATTTCAATCATACTTATTTGATTATAGCATCGTAAGTCGGATTCTCTACAAGTGCTGTAAAAAACTCAAAAATGTGGTAAATGAGGCATACGTATAGAAGCTTATTATAATTAATGTTGTATTTGGAGATAGTTCGCGAAGTATTCTCTTCACAGAACTATTAGTTTAAATGTGTTTAAATGACCAAAATCATTACCTGGATAATGTAACGCAGGCTTGCTCTGGGTGCAGGCCACTTTGAACCGGTCATTTCGAGAAGTCTTATGGGAGGCCTGTGTTCTTACTCTGGTATCCACTTTGTTTTTTACTGACATTATTATTTCAAAACCGTGAAGCTTTAGTCCGTTATACTAGAAAGTCAAACCCCGCCAACGTTATATATGAACCTTTTGGGTTCAGAATATCTTCAACTTGGCTCTAGCAAACAAATGAAAGTCGGTTCTTTTATTTTTATATACAACTAAGTAGGCAAACAGGCATACGGCCCACCTGATGGTAAGTGGTTACCGTAGATGCAACACCTGCAACACCGGAGATGTCACGAGCGCGTTGCCGACTTGTCCGTTGTCAGCACAGCGACCACTCATGTTCAGGTTCAGGTTCTTGCAAAAAGTCTCAGTAGTTTCATAGGACAAATAATATATGCACTGGAACTGTATATTTGTATAAATTTAAGAGCTGGGCTCTTGTGGGTGGAGTTTTTTCTATTCTGTCCTATCCCTTGCCAGTTCTTTAATTTTTTGTTACGACACGACGTTTACTTTCTCCTTTATTTGCTTTATGTAACTGTGCCTTGGTCTACCTCGACCCCTTTTTCCTTTTATCTTTCCTTCTATTATGTTCCTTATTAACTCATCGTGTTGTATCAAATGTCTTAACATGTTTCCTCTTCTGATTTCGATAGATCTTAAAATGTTCCTCTCTTCTCCTACTCTAAACTCTACGCACTGGAACTAATTGGAATAATAGACTAGTTTCCTAATAAAATATAATTAGTCCGTCAGTAAGATAATCAAAAAATATTAGGGACGTATTTTTTCTTTTAAAAATTAAACAAAGAATGGTAAAGATATGGCGCGTTAAAGTTACACTTTTTCGCAATATGTGACGTCACGAGCCCCCACTCCTAAACTTTGATGCGTTATATCTTTATGATTTATCGCTCAATTGACAAAAGAAAAAATACGTCACTAATATATTTTCATTTCCTAAATAACGGACTAATTTTAATGATAGTCTTTTGACCCTGGAAACTAGACTATTGAAACCTTTTTGTTTTTGGGAAAAAAAGATTATTTTTGTAACAAAATGTCAGGGTTTACGTCCCGCCCTCCCTCTAAATCAGTGATTCCCAAAGTGGTCCAGGTGGACCCCCAGGGGTCCACGGGAGACTTGCTGGGGGTCTACGTAGGCGTGAACAAAAAATGGGGGTCCATAAGATGTTAATGGGGGTCCACGAAAATTTATCTGCTTTTGATAGTAAAGAGCAAAAATGTAAGCATAGTTTTTATAAGGGCCTACCTACATTGTTTTAAGTACCTATCTAAGCAGATAATATTTTAATAAGGCAAGCGACTGTTACTTGTCCAAACTTGTGTATTCGATATTACGTACAATTTCGTGTACAGACTTGCAAAGCGCTATCCGCCCGACAATGCTTAATGCTTGTTCAGACATGAACTTGATCAACACTATAAATACTTGATGCCAAAGGCAACCAAACGCATTCATTTGTTTCCGGAATTTCGAAAACAAGGCGGAATTTGGAAAAAAGTTGTGAGAAAATTTATATCTGTGTTTGCTAGTGCCGGAGAAAAGTAAGTAACCTACCTTTTTTTGTTATAGTACTTAAGTATTTTGTTTACGTGTACTAGTCGGTTGATCACAACGGCCTGTATAGATAGGTAACTTAGTAACTTACAGATATTTTAATTGTCCTCTTTCGATTTGAAGACAAACACAGCACGTTTTATTCAATTGTTTTTTCACGAGAGAAGCACTGCCTCTCTAAAAAGGCCGAATAAGCAATATTGCAGAGCAATTAATTTTGTAATTTTTCTTGCAAATAACTACTAATTTTATAAAACAGTAATTTCATAATCATGTTAAATTGATTTTGAAGTAACTATTTTATCAAAACTATTCCTTTTCGGAAAGAGCGAGCGGTGCGCGGGCGACGGGAAAAGGGCGGGGCTTGAACTTCGATGCCTGTTTGTCACGTTTTAACAATGAAGCCGCAGACAAAAAATACGCAAATACACGGAGCGCGTGAACTCATTGATTTAATAAAATGTTAGTTATCGTTTTTATGGACAATTTTGGGATTTCGACGTTTATTTTTTCCTACACAAATATGATCAGTATTCGATACTGAGTACACTAATTTTTATTTATACTATTAAAAATTAGTGGTAAATTATGTACTTTAAAATTGATACCGTTTTGTGAAAACGTTTGTATTTGTCTCAGCGGTTTATTAGTTGGTCCCTTTACAAGCCGTAATTCTATTTCCGCGTGCTGACAAAGGCTGCGGTGTGATACCTATATTCAGAAAAAAACTTGGTTACTAAAACATTTTTTTTACAGGTAAGGTAACTGACACGAAACATGGCTACAGCAAAGAAAAAATGTCGACAATATAGTGTCGATTATTTGAAATATGGTTTTGTTCCATCAGAGGCAGACAAACATTTGCCCATGTGCCTATTATGCAACAAAGTTTTGAGCAATGACTCTATGAAACCATCAAAGCTCGAAGAACATCTAAAAAGGTGTCATACTGATAAAATAGGTAAAGATTTAAAATATTTTCAAACATTGAAAGAAAAATATGGAAAGAGACCCACCATGCACAGTATGTTCGCTTCAACATCTCAAAGTAACGATGATGGCTTGCGGGCATCTTACAATATCTCATTACTTATAGCAAAATCTGGAAAACCGCACACTATCGGAGAACAATTAATTTTACCCGCTGTTGAAGAGGTTTTAAAAACTGTTTTGCACAAATCTCCATTTGACGTACTAAAAAGAATTCCATTAAGTAACAATACTGTACAAAGACGCATTGATGAAATGAGCTCTGATATCGAAAGCTTTTTGTGCAATCATCTGCAAAAAACTCATTTTTCTATACAACTGGACGAGTCAACGTTACCCAGTAATGAAGCATTACTATTGGCATATGTCCGATTTATTGTTGAGGAAGAAATTCACGAAGAATTGCTATTTGCCAGAACTTTGGAGACTGACACTAAAGGCGAATCAATATTTAATGTCCTGAGTAATTTTTTTACGGAAAAATCGATCCCATTTACAAACATTATTTCAGTGGCAACAGACGGAGCTCCTGCAATGGTCGGGCGATATCGTGGGTTTATAAGTCATCTCAAAAGAATTATACCAGGACTTACAGCTATTCATTGCGTAATCCACCGACAACATCTTGTGGCAAAACATTTAAGTGACAGGTTGAACCAATCTCTTCATTTTGTAATAAAAGCTGTCAACAAAATCAGAAGCAATGCATTGAATACACGTTTATTTGCTCAATTGTGCGACGAAAATGATGAAGACTTCCAACGACTGCTCTTACATACTGAAGTACGCTGGTTGTCGAAAGGTGCATGCTTAACGAGATTTTACTCTGTTTTCGATTCCATATTAGAGTTCTTAGAAAGTAGAGATCCAGATTTAAAAGAAAACTTGATCAAATTCAAAGCAGACATTGCGTATTTGACAGATTTGTTTAAAAAATTTAATGATATTAACTTGCAGTTACAAGGGGACAGCCTGAATTTAATAAAAACAAAGGGGAGAATTTCGGCTTTTCTTGGGAAATTGAAATTTATGAAGCAAAACATTAGTCGGCGCGAATTCTCTCAATTTCCAAACTTGTCGCAGGTAGAATGTATTGATGAGGATATCCATACCTACAGTCAACATTTAAGTGCCCTGCATGATGACTTCAAAACCAGGTTTGAAGATATACTGACGATGGATATACCACCATGGATAATAAATCCATTTGATGAAACGGAAGTGGCCAATGTTGTATTACAAGAGGAGCTGCTCGAGCTAAGCACTAATGAGGAGCTGAAGGTGAAATTTAGAAAAGGCTACCCAACATTTTGGCTGCAAGCAGAAATACCCGAAAAATATCCTGGACTGTGGGAAATCGCAAGGAAATTTTTAATAGCTTTTCCCTCGTCATATCTTGTCGAAAGGAGTTTTAGTGCCGTTACAAACCTCTTAACAAAAAAAAGGAGCAAATTAAACATCACAGAGCGGGGGGATTTGCGGTTATTGCTCACAAAAATAAAGCCAAACATTGATCGTTTGCTGACACTCCATCAGATACATCCTTCCCATTAATTAAAATTATGACCTGAACCTATATTACCTTAATATTTTTTTCTTGTAATTCTATTCTTTTAATAAATAAAGTGATATAAAATGTACCATTTTTCGTTTTTATTTTACATATCGAAATATAGGGACAGAACTCAGAAGTGACACAATTTTTATTTTTTGGCGACTTTAAGAATGTGGTAGAAATGTAGCAGCAGGGGGTCCACCGAAACCAGTAAAATTTTGAAAGTGGTCCACGAGAAAAATAAGTTTGGGAACTACTGCTCTAAATTAATAAGTAAACAGCTCAGACTAAATTTTTAATTTAAACATTTATTGTACCTTTTATTACAACTGCTGTTGGAAGCAAGATTGTATGTTCGCGTGCCATTCCACCGTGCCATAACGCGGCATTGACTGCGTTATCGTGTCGCGATCGAAATCGTATCGCTATCGTTACGACTAGATCTTCAGTCGCTAGTTAATTCACGACTGTAATGGTTTGTTTGTTATAATTGTTTGTGATAGAAGCATAGTTAATGTGATGCTTCTTACACGTTTCTTACAAGCGTTTTAGAAGACTGGATGTAATTTAAAGTTGAAAAACAAATTTCAATATTTATAATTATTATTATTACTTTGAATTTACCTTTTAGGGATTCAAGTATAAGCAAAAATTTAGAAGTGTTATCTGTGGTGTTACATTCCAATCAATAAATTTCAAGATTTGAGTCTCCGTCTTCGCACAAAAAATATAATAAGTAGATATTACTTAATCTCATCGGTAAATAATTCTCATCCAATAACTAACGGGTTAGCAATGCACTAGAATCCACATCTCTATGAATAAAAACGATTTTGCTATCAAAACTGTCCAAAACTACAAAATTCATTCGTCAATGTAACCAGTAACCACTATAATAGTAACAATGCAAATCTTTGTACTAATTTATTTTCAATACTCTGTATCCTAATTTTATTTTGTGTACATAAATAAATTAGTTAATAAATGTCCCCTAGGCGAAATAATGCAAAACTTAAAAACTTTGTAGAACAACTAAGCTGCGAGTGGTGTTTAATGCAACGACAAAAGTCGTGTATAAATTTTCATTAGCCGCATATCTGCAGCGCGCAGGTGAAAACTTCTACGCCGTACAAGCCTTCGAGGCTTACATCCACTTGTACGGAACTTAGAAATCTGAATACGATGTCTTTTCCGTAATGTTTTATGGTATGTCCATTTATAGCTATATTTTTTTATTTTAGACAATTTAATTTCATTTATTTTGTTCTTTAAATGATTCTGAGCTTCGGAAGGCACATTTTTGCACTGCCATCCGTCGTGTTTGTATGTCGTTGACACAATATTTACTTATAACCTAACTTTAGCCTGGGGCTTCGTACACGTACCGTGTAAATGTACTGACCCATAACAGTACTTCTTCCGAGATTAAAAATTATGTACTTCTTAAATTTTTTTTGGCAAAATTTCACCTAGATTGGTACAGTAGATGACGCGTGAAGATGTTACAAGCAAACGGGTAAAATAACTCGCTTTACCTCTTATAGGTAATATTAAAATTAGTTAATATACTTCTAACATGTACGTTTAATATTTTTATAAAGTTAAATAAAACCTTCTCAAAACATTACCACTCCGCGTAACAGCAGCAAGACAAACACACATAAGTTGAGATGATGTTAGCAACGGCACTATGTTTATTCGCTATGTTTGTGTTTACACTATATCACTGATATTTACTCACTACATCTGCTGCATTTTACGTTGACCATACATACAACTATATGTTAACTACATGTATGTCTTAAAAGTTTTCTTTCACACTAGCACATCTTTCTTCTAAATTATCAATTTTGTGACACTATATAAAAGTTGGCTGGAAGTGATTTCTTAGCAATATTTCCGCCTCTGCTCCATAGTTATAATTACCATTAATTTAATGTGAATGGAAATGATAATACTATTAATATAATAAATAATTAATATAGTGGGAATGCAGCCAGTATTCTTGGTACCATGCCACACTAGATAAAAATTAATATTTTTTTTTTAATTTTAAGTTTTTACTCTTAGTTTAAGGTTTTAGGTTAATTTGTTTGTAATAATAATTTTTTGTTGAAAAAATTAATATAGTCTAAAATATATATATGTTACAGTCAATGTGATTAAATAGTTATTATACATAATGTCTGGTCATTATAATAACAAAATTGTCTAGACAATGTGATAAATTAATCACTTTATTCGGATATTATTCATAATAGCGGGCCAAAGTTAGTCAAAGTAATACTAATAAATACGGAAATACTGCAGGTCTGTCAAATATAAAGCAAAGTGATGAAGATATAGTAATTGCTCTCGATAAAAAGAAACAAGATATTGGAGACATCATAAAATTTGTTGGGCAATCTCTTAAAAAGCAAGTAGATAAAATGTTAGCTCTATCTTCGCTAAAATATCCAGGTGATAATGCAGTGGTAAAAATTCCTGATGTAGACCGTGCCAAAGCCGATGATAGAAACATTATAGCTGTTTTTATTTTCACAGGAGACAGAAGGAATGTATAAGTTAGGCACTAAGCATGGGATTCTAAATCAACTTTACACAAGAAATCAATTCACTATCTGCAAAGAAACGTTTACTACAGTTGATATCATTCCTCAACACGAAGTTACAATGAATGTGCAAAAGAAGACTCACATCTTGGCGGCCAAGGATTTCAGCATTGTAACTGTACTGGAGAATGCATTTCTATAAAGTCAAGCCTCATGTGTAACTCAAAATGTCACAGAGCCTTACTGGTAAGAATAAATAATAATTATGAGTCAGTTGTTTTTAAATATTATTATTATTATTGTCGTTAATGCATGTCAGTTGATTTTAAATATTTTATTATAAAGAGTGATACCAAATACTTGTATTAATCTCTGGTTTTTTTTTTGTTTTATGGCTAGTAAGCTTTAAATTGTCTTTACAAAGTTAAATTACTTTATGTGACATATTAATTAAAGTAATTTTTTTATGTATGACATTGTTATTATAATAAACATTATAAGTATTAATTAAGTACATAAAGGCAGATTGAAATACAATTGTTTTATTACTTTATCCAAGTCCCAAGTCTTCGAAGATATTATACCTATTTATTTACCTATCAAACTTTATATAATTTGTCACTACTATTATTTTTTTTACAATTAACTTGGCAAACAGGCGTACGGCCCACCTGATGGTAAGTGGTTACCGTAGCCTATGAACGATCCTATAACTAATGTTTTTTTTTTTAAACTTTGTCTTAAAAACTTTAATCTTCATGCATGTTAGGTACCTGTGTCTGTTTATAAGATTCGGCTAATTTACCGGCAGTTTGCTTAACATCTACCCTTGTTGTAGGTCGGCCCACCGCACAGAAAGAGATATAAATAAATTCATGCAATTTTATGTAACTTATCATGAATAAAATTATTTGTTTATTTGTAATATCTTTATTGCACAGGGAAAAAAAACCTAACAATGATGCAATAACTAAAACAAAAATGTTTGCCACTTTGACCCTAAGTAAGGTTTGACCTAATCTCATAAATTGATTGAGGTTACTTGTGACCAGAGGGCTGGCTTATACTTCGCCCAAAAAATCAGCATTGCCATACAACTTGGTAATGCTTCGTGGCACCCTACCTCATGGCAACGTTTTGTCGGGACTGAACTTTTTATACGACTTATTGTTTAGTTTTAGTTAAGTAGTTATATGTATGCTTTTTTTATTAATATTATAATGAGACATAAATAATTTTTAAAATGTAAGTTACAATTTTGTTTAGACGCGAGTTTATCTCAAAATAATTTTGAGATATCTGTCTTACCCATAACCCGATGATTCTATTCGAGTGATCTTCATTCGAAATTTAATTATTTTCATTCGACATGATCGGTAAGTTTAAAGATTTTTATTCGACTCACCAGTTTTGCACGACTAATAAATCACAAAAACATACCTCAGAGCCCTATTTTTGAAATGTATGACATATATATTAAACAAAAATCCATCGTTATCGAACGAAAATTATTCAATAACGAACAAAAATGATTCGACTCACCGATTATGCGTAAGTCATACTTTTAAAAATATCCTGAAGTCAATAAATACCCAGTCCTGACAAGCTTGCTATATTCAAACAAAATTCCATCCAGCGATAAAAATATTAATCAGTGGTTTTGAGTATAATTTCTAACTTTTTATTGAACTGCAAAACATAATAATACAAATGACCACAATAAACCTTATTTATGAAAACGTTAGGTTGTAATTTCAACGTTATGTAAATGCAATAGTCGATTAAACTGATTTTATATTTATCGCCGGTATAATATTTTATCGTGCGTAATTTGGGAAGTAATTGAGCATCTAATAGCTGTTTTAATTTGGAAGAATTGCCCTATATTTTAATGATATTGCGATTCTACACTATTTTCTTTATAGCAGCAGATTGTACGGAGAACCGATGGCCGATGAGGCAGAAAGGCGACCACGCACTGGCAAACGCAGCGTTGGACACCCCTCGACCAGATGGTCACAAGCGCTGGATGCGAAATCCTTGGGTAAGGTCTACATCCAGCTGTGGACTGACTGCGGCTGAAATGATGACGATGAATGATAGAGCCAGGAATTAACTGTTTCTGCTCTTCTTATTGATTCTCTTCTCATAGAAAGCTTGGGAACAAGTCTCTGGCCATGCCGCTTTAAAAAGAGAGAGGCTTGATGTCGCACAGTAGGATATGCGTGCTATTGGACACTCTGTCAAGTATGCTGAAGACCAGGCGAAGTGGAGACGTAATAATAAGAAAGCGAACCCTGGGCTTCAAAGTAAATAAGTATATGAGGAGGCGTTCTTGGTCCTAATGAAGAAGAAAATTATCTTAGAAAAAAGCTAACTACACTGGCTGCTCGTTTAGGAACATCGTTTCATACAAATTAGTCAAACACGAACCGGGAAAGGAATTTCCTAGCTCATAACCCTAACTACGGTTTATTCTGTAACTAGCGTGTTACAGCGTAATAAACATAATCTGGGCTCATTATTTTTATCACGGAGCCATACCTACCCTTTTTTTGCAAATCGTTACATCGCGGAAATGTGACCAAATGGCTGGCAGCATTGTCACATTGGATTGCAATGCTGATCCTCTGTGAAAGAAATAAATCCTTCCATGCTAATATTACTTTACTAATTACTAATCATACTTCATACTAATATTATAAATGCGAAAGTCTGTCTGTCTGTCTGTTACGCGTTCACGGCCAAACCGCTGAACGAATTTTGATGAAATTTGGTATGAATATAGTTGAAGACCCGGGGTCAAACATAGGATAATTTTTGACGCAGGCGGAGCTGCGGGATCAAGCTAGTAATAATATAAATGCGAAAGTCTGTCTGTCCCTTACGCGTTCACGGCAAAACCGCTGAAAGGATTTTGATGAAATTTGGTATGAATATATTCGAAGACCCCGGGTCAAACATAGGCTACTTTTTGACGCAAATGGAGCTCCGGGAAACAGCTAGTTTGAAATATATCTGGGGATGAAAGTGAAAATGTATGTAATAAAATGGACACGGGATGGAGGTGGCACGGGAGAGACTTAAATAGAAAATTATTAAAAACCTTCACGTACGGTTATGCATGTACTTTTGCAACTGACATGTACAATACTACTACTACTGGACAGTCATAAAAAAAATATGTTGCAATTTTTTTGGGATTAATTTGAGATTCGACTTAATCTTTCTTTTTTATTTACGAGAGTCGGCTCTCCGGTCTACAAGTAGACCAGGGAGTACAATATTTTTTTCACAAAATGCTTACGGCTTTAACCACATGAATGGTCCTAGCGAGCAATCGTAATCATACAATAAGAAACAGAAAACAATCGGCCACAGAGAAGTTTAGACTAAGATCCGACTACATTTTTTATGTAACATTATAGCCCGACCAGGAAAATTAAAACCCTGCATTGGCGGCGCTACTGATCGCATTTATATGGCAACATGTTATAACAACAAAATTGACAATGTCATTTCATTAAATAGAAATCAATCCTTCGTTTTTATTCGTGTTAAATATAATTATAAATAGTAGGAAATAATCAGAAAATACACAATGTCAACTCCTGTCTCTTTTTGGTCAGATGACGTTGAGATGACGGAATGTTACATGTATGCTCAGTTGCCAATATAAGAAATTAGTTCTTATATTTTTCCGCAATATGGCGAAGGTTGCTAGGTTTGGCTTGGTCGAAGGTTGGTTTTCTGGTCGGATTATAATTAATTTTTTCATGTACACACTGTAATATACAACTTATCAGTCCAGAAAATTACAACAATTTGTTTGTTCACATTAACTCATGGGACAGGGAAGTTGTTAAAATTAAGTAATCTTGGTACAAGTTTCTAGTTATTCCTAAAGAAGTTAATTTCAGCAGAACTGCAGCAGGAACTTTGAAAGAAAGAGGAAAAATTTATGTTTAATCATTGATTAATTATATGTTTGAATTAGAAATAACAGTAAGTGGCCATATTTTTTTGATTGGCCATTTTCGACCCCTTTTCCTGTCTAGTCGCCTTCGGGAAAACCATCCCTTTATTACCATATTTCATCAAATTTACTCAATATAATGCTGAGTATAAACTCACAAACTTCCGATATTATGGTATTTATTTGTATTTTACATTAAGCGTATCATTTCCATTGCAACCATTCTTCTCTCTGTTTTTAATTATCAAGAAGCTCATCTTTTCTTATTTTCTTGACTATTAATTACTTAAATCATGTTTAGTTTGAAAAATTTTATCCTCTAATTTTCACGACTATTACAAATAGCTTTAGAAATGTTATTCCCTAATTTGTTTAATAGATAAAATCTCGCATTCAGATCTTATACTATTACCAAAGTACACTGGAAGTCAATAATTTAGTAGGCCCTTAAGGGCTCTTGTAGGGTCTAATCACTGACCCTAGGGGGCCAGCGGGCTGCCAGTGAAAATAGGGTCGTATTCGGAATGGGTCTTAAGTGGCCCCACTTGGGATTCATTTTTGTTTTTGTTTAATGTAACCACTGAACAAATATAGAGTGGTTTTACCTGGTTATACCTTTAGGTCGGCATTTCTTTCATTTAAAAGATTCCGTACACAAAGTGAAAAACCATTTAAACTCTATTACTAAGACTCCGCTATTCATGCGTTTATCTATCCACTAGCAGCCCGCCCCGACTTCGTCCGAGTTATATAAAGTATGTAGTAAGTTAAATTAAAGATAAACACTTCATTAAGTATCTCTTTCAAAACCAGCTACATAGATCTTTCTGACGCCGAGTAGTCCCTAATAACCTATGAACACTGTACGAATGTATTTCCAAGGAACATCGAAAGCACAGGCTTATAGGCCCATAGAGCCGTCAAGATCGATTTTTCAGGGGAATTAAATGTAATTATTTTTAAAAATGTATTGGCTGATCCTAAAAATCTGATATCTTTTCGGATAAAAAGAAATCTTATTTTTACCACCAGAAAAATAATCAAGCGTATCAATAAGTTTCATCAGTTCCCTCCACGGGTTAAAAGGAGTGTAAAGTCTACGTAAAATTAAACTCTTCATATACTAATCTATAATTTCCTACAAAAATTCTTAGCATTCTCCCAGTTTCGTCCTCATCTCCCGCTTCCATGACATATGCCTTCGGGTTGTTTCCATTCATACATACATACCATCACGCCTTTTTCCTGCAGGGGTAGGCAGAGACTACGGATTTCCATTTGCTACGATCCTTAAAGACTTCTTGTTTCCATTCCTATTATTATTTTGGCATGTTTTTACGACTGACCGCCTGCCTAACGTCAACCCTCCTTCGGAACGCAGAATGCTTCCTCAGCTCCCGCTACCAAGACGCTTTCCCTTCTTGGTGTTGTGGTGGTGGTGTAAAATATAAATTTTACTAAATAAAACATTTTGAGGTGCGGAACCCTTATTACTCCGACTTTGTTTCAGAAGGTAGGTTAGGATAAAGTTATACCGTGACCAAGACATGAGCGAGCGGGCAAGCGTCAATCATGTTTTGAAAGTAGCGACATAATTTTTCTTATGTGACATTGTTTATCTATCTTTTTTTATAAAGTAACAAATTATATAAACGTAGTATACTTGGCCAAATATTTTTTTTACAATGTTAGTTTAACATTTGCAATATTTGCAAAAAGAAACTTTTCTAAAATCTGTATTTTGTTAAATGATTACTTTTAAAGTAATATGTTTGGTAAATGTGAGGTTTGTCAAATGATTGGTTTTTCTATAGTTATTTTTAAAATGATAATTTTTCTATCGTTTTTTGTCAAACATTAGGGAACCCCACGCGCACGTGAAGAATACGGGCCTATTTAGTACCGCTTCGTCCGGGTTTTGCCTCCGCGCCACGCCAAGTGATTAAAACTCAAAACAAAATCTGTAATATCTTTGGACAGGAATGTCCGATTTCATTCATTCAAAGAGTAATCTACAGGTATTACAACAGTCTTAAATATGAAATGATTTATTTGAATAAGGATCAATATCGTAAAACGAATAATGTAGCCTAGTTTGTACCGGCGATACTGTTGCAAATTTTAACTGAAAAAGTAGTTGCTGTGACGTAACTGCAATAGTTAGACATATGATATCGCGGACTTTTTTTTAGACCTTAGTAAGATCTACAATACTGTAGTACATAATTTTGATCTATCACACAGGGTTGAGCCAGCGTTTGCAATGAAAAAAAATCAGTGTTTCTCTACTATATTATGCATGAATTATACATATAAACCTTCCTTATGAAACACTCTATCTATTGAAGAAAATTGCATCAAAATCCGTTACGTAGTTTTAAAGATTTAAGCATGCATAGGGACAGACAGACAGCGGAAAGCTACTTTTTTTTAATACTATGTAATGATGTAATGATATTTGGCTGTAACTCCTAGACTGTTTAGCTAAAAATGTTAATAATTACTTAATTAGATCTAAAAATAAAGTCTATTTATATTATTTTCTTTGGAAAACAGTCTTGAATAGGTATCTACAAATAATTAAATAGTATAAGTTCTCGCATGTAAGTATTTAACCGCCGCTTAAAAGTAAACTAAGAATCTAACTCAGAGTTATAAAAAACTAATTAAGCAATTTTTTCCAACTCAATTAAAAAGAGATTCTATTTAATCTAATCATATATTGAGGAGTGGTTTATGCAAATCTTTACTAATATGCATACATTGTTAAAAATGTGTGCGTATTATTAATTACAGTGTTTAAATTTAATTTTAAACTCAGAATGCACCGGTTTGTTGGAAACAACACGACCAAATAAAACTATAATGCTGCCAACATAAGAAACAAGTGTTTGCCAATAAAACATCGACAAATCCAGCGAAGAGAATAATCTGTGGACTGGAGTAGCCTCGATTCATGGGATCAATTTTACGACATAGTGACTCGTCGGTTTATATGTGCCCTTAGCACGGAACTGGATGGACTCGGCATCGGGCCAGGAAAAAAGCGAATGTCACACACACGCGAAAAAGTAGCCGATACCGAAAACAACAACAAAATTGGTTGATAGTTAAAGCAGTAATTAGCATTTAAAATTTTCTCATGAAAAAAGTGGGAGAGTGGTAAGGACGTTTTGCTATGCAGGAAAGCAAATTTGGCAGTGATGCACTCCACCACTATTTCATGATTTTTCTTTCACAGTTTCTTGTTACACCGGATTTTTAATTTTGTTTTTTTTTTTAATTTTTTTTAAATTACTTACTTTTTTAACGGATTTAATCGGTTTCTGGTACTGATATTTTTGATATGAATGATAAAAATAAATTGAATAGAATAGCCTATTCTAGCAGCATGAAATAGAGTCTTCCTTCTTCTCTCCTTGAGCCGCTAGTGGGTTATTTTAATGACTATTAAAATTCATTTATCTACTCATGGGTATTGAAGTTGAGAAAAAAGCAAGTATCCAGAGATCAACTAGTGGATCTTAGCGTTGAATCTAAGTAGACGGAGATATGGGCGTGAAGCATTTTTATGATTTACTTGTCTTTGGGATCAATAATAAAAATAATGATGTTTAAATTCATCACTGGTGAACAGAGGTCTATCCCAAACATTTCCATAGTGACCTGTTGGAAAGCGGCCTGCATTCAATGATTGCCTGCAATCTTCTTCAGATTTTTCATGTGTCTGTGTATCTCGGTGTCTAAATTATAGCATCTTTAAAAACTGACGCTGCACCATGGAGTCGTTTTTTTTTGAGTTTATAGTAAGGTTCAATGAACAGATTTGAAATGAATAAATAGGTGTTAGGTAGATACGTTGTAGATAGATTATCACTCCTCTGTTTTCGTGGCCCAACACTGTTGTACTAGTGGCTGATACTCAGTAAGACGGTGACATTTTACGACAGCAATCTTCGGCCTTCCGTCTAATCGGGCTTACAGCGACATAAAGTTACATCTTTGCGGCTAAAATCGAAACTAGAGATCTTCCAAAAGAGAAAGTAAGAAATACCCTAGCCGTCTTACTACTACTGTCTAAGAAAATGCTACCATAAAATTACGTTTATCTATAGTCAAAAGTACTTTTAGACTACTGTTCAAAAAGCTTAAAACCATGTCTATAACCTAGACGCAAGCAACTTCCAACAGATCATTTTGGAAATCATTAGGAGAGGCCTATATCCAGCAGTGGACTGACTTGAAATGGTGGTGATAACCCTTTTTAACTTTAGACTATAGATACCTAAACGTAGTTTTATGCTAGCTTCTTTTAGACACGTGTTAGATTTGTTTAGATGTCTAACTTTTTTGTAGTAAGACGAAAAACTTCTATGGAATAAGCAATGAGGACCAAGAAGACCGCAAATGAGTTTTGACACAGAGAAAATGCTTCCGTCGAAGTAGCACTCCCCTCCTTCATGGGACATTCAAAAATAAACTCTAAAACATGACCCTCATTCAGACAGTCCGGTAAAAACATTCATAACAGAAAAAAGCAGCTTGAACATTCACCTCGTTAATCCACGCCAAAATTAATCCTTTCCCTCAGCCATCATAACATTACATTTATATAAACCAGGCGACATTTCCTACACTGCGGAGGAGAAAAATGATAAAATAAACGAACTGCCTTATACATGCTTATTGAATTCTCACATACACGTCGCTACTCTCATTTCTAATCTCGCGAAGCATTCCCCCGGCGCAGTTATAGAGTGGAAACGGGGCTAGGAAAATGGCGGCGTTCCTTGTTATATTTCCTTGACACGTTTTGTGTTTTTAGTAAAAAAATAATGAAGAAAATACTTTTTTTTCAGGTAAGCAAAAAATCTTGAGAAATCGTATCTCCGATCATATCTAGAAACCTAAGCAAGTACCTACCAAACCTACAACTAAAGAATGTTCAGGATGAGACGAGGGTGATATATCTTCTTCTATATATATAAAAATCAATTGCTGTTCGTTAGTCTCGCTAAAACTCTAGAACGGCTGGACCGATTGGGCTATTTTTGGTTTTGAATTATTTGTGGAAGTCCAGGGAAGGTTTAAAAGGTGAATATTCGGAGGCGGTACGAAGTTTGCCGGGTCAGCTAGTGAAAAATGAAAAATATGTGAAAAAAATATAAATAAATATTATGAAAAAAAAACAAGAAACACGTGTGTTAAGTTCCGTTCAGAAATGCGACCTTATGCCTGGAAAAATTGGCCAGTCTCGAAATGAAGACTTCGCTTACGCTTAGTCAGACAGACAGACACACCACAGAGTGGCCTCTATGTTTATGTGGCACATAATGATAGGACTTTTCTACACATTCAAGCCATCCCAGCGGATTCCTAGTAACACCTAACCTAACCTGTATAGTTTGGAAGAACAAGGAACGAAACCCATGGTTTGCTGTTCCGACTCTCTTGACCAAAAGTGTCTTCTAATATGCTACTAGCCCGCTTTGAGGCCTAATACCGTCGGATCGTTTCCCGAATCCGCCCGAAGTTGAACCAGTTAGTTCAAAAGTTTAAGATGATATCGCTTGAGGCTACAGTGGTTGTATCCACATAATTAAGAAAAACCAGAACACTGTTTAGTGTTAAAGTAATAATGATATCAAATACTTACAACGTTTTCTTAAACTGTTACTAAGTAATAAAATGTTGATGTCTCACACGAATCCGTGACTATTATTGATTCCACGGTTATTTATTATCAGACTCAAGAATAGACCACTCCCTCTCGGAAGAGAGGGAGTAGTGGACACGGAAGCGCAGAGCTCTAAAAATTGGTGTAAGCCGAAATAATTTTACTTCTATATCTGTCAGAGTGATGTCGATTGCTAAAAGGTATTCATTTTCTCCTACTTACTTACATTATAATATATCTCATGGAACGAAAGTATACGAGTATTCGGCTTTATGCATAGTCATAGAATATATGGCGGCACTGATTATTACAATTGGAGGACCTGTCTGTCACCAATCCTGCGAGAAAGATGTATGTCAATTGTTCAATCAAACTACGAACAACAACACAAGACGTCACGTTATCACAAACTATTCCAAACTAACATACCAAACACCTTGACATTACCATAACAACATTTTCTCACACACCCTGCTTTGGAGTAAAGCCCCGAAACTTCCCAAATATTGCATTTAATAATATTCGGATACCCTAATACGCGACGAGACACTTTAAACTTGAAACATAATACAGAAAGCTCACGTACGTACGTACTTTAGAATTACTTAAGCAACTTAATGAAGCTTTAAGTTCTATTTTGGATGTCGAAGTACTCGTATGTTGAAATGCCGGTGGCCTTTTAAAATCAATTATGTATACTAAAAACATTGAAGAAAAAAATTCCTATATGTATAACAAAAATGGTGGTACAGTGGTTAAGGCGTTTGCTTTCGACACTTTGTTTAGTTGTTTCCAGTTTGGCGTTATAACTTGAATCACCAAATTGTCTCATAATAATGATGATTCCGTGCTTCGGAAGGCACCCGTTTCCGTGTTTCGGAAGGAATCCGTTGGTCGCGGCTGCTATTTGGGCCCAAAGGCGGGTCCGAATAACTCAGACACCATGAATTAACAATATAACCTACACGAACTATATACTAGTTTCTGCCATGCTATTAGAGATGATAATAAGGCCCCCGGACTTTCTCACAAACATACAGATATAGTCATGCCAGTATCGTACAGCTCAGTAAGCAAGCTGTTCCATGCTAGCTGCGCTGCATACGGCGACCGCACACATTCAGCGCACGTATCGCGCGCGTAATAATTGCCAGTGCTGCCGTTATTATACGTCCTCAGGGATGCCACTTCTGATTTAGCTATGAATTTATTTTTATCTGTCTATATTTTTTTCTATGTCGTACCAGTATCGTATAGCTTAGTAAGAAAGATGTTCCATGCTAGTTGCGCTGCTTACGGCGACCGTACACATTCAGCGCACGTATCGCACACGTAATAATTGCCAGTGCTGCCGTTATTATACGTCCTCGAATGCCACTTCTGATTTAGCTATTATTATTTTTTTCCATTCATCCATCCATCTCTATCACAGGTCAATAATGTCTAAATTCCACCAATCTATAGATAACTATGACGCAGACACGGGAAATAACCAACTCTACGAGTAACACACTTGTGCGACGTGCGTGCATGCGCGACCGAATCGTAGTTAGCTGTAGGTAGTAGTAATAGGTATTGGGCTCGTCGCTGTTGTATGGAGGGTCCGGGGTGTGTGTGACCCAGTTGTGTTGTCTTTGCATTACTAAACTAACAAATCATTTTAAGACATTGTTAGTAGCCAACTCAACAACTAAAACATTTTTGTTTTCCTTATTTTACAAAACTTACAAGTTACGTTAATTATAATAGATGAATAGACCAAAATTGTAAAAATGTACGAATAAGGTATTTTTTTACGATGTTTTTTTTATTCATTCATTCATGATTTCAAAAATACTACACAAGAAACTTAATGCTGTGCCAACACTGCCAACCCTACTCGCTAGTGTTGATTTTCGTTGTTCCCCATTGTTGGCTATTTGAACGCTGTACGTGAGCTGATGGTATTAAAATTATGAATTAAAGCAAACACCCCGCTTTACGGAATTCTCTGAATTCTCGACAAAAAACACTTTTTCATGAACCGTCACAATCCGGAAATTACTTATGTTTAAATATGTTTACAATATACCTACTTATACGTATTTTAATATGAAGCAAGCGTACGGCCTATGAGATAATAAAGAATATATTTTTTTCCGTTACTTTTATTTCGGTTTGTCCCAATGTTTGACTGTTATAAGTATGTATTTGTACTTGTAAAGTTTTAAGAAATGAATATATTATGTAATCTGTGGTGATACCTTGAGGTTGACGAATCGTGGTATAGGATGTTTGCCCGCTATCGAAATATTTTCATATAAGTAAGTCAGTATCAAAAAATGTGTAGGTTTCAGTTTGGTTCATAGATTTGACCAATACTTAGCCACCTCTACTGCTCGTTCGTTTGCCTCTCTTAGGTCCTCTATTGTACAAGATAGGGCAACTAGGACACAACAGAAGATAAGCATTGACTGCACTGCGCCACAATCGGCTTGAGCGACTGCCGCAAAGGGAAGATCTTCCCGCCCGAGTGGTATTAGGTATGCCTGCGGAATCGGAGCTCCGACGATGTTCTGTACGATGATATATTATCGCTATGTCCTCCGGAACTAATTTGGCATCTTGTATGGACACCTTCGCGCCATCTGTCGCGTCTTTTTGTAATCATTTGTTGTGCGATGGTGTCGCCACAGTTACAAATCAAAAATAATAAAAAAAATAGGATCCACTAGAATTAAGCTATGTGCTACACATATTACCAATTTGCAAATTGGTCCAAAAGTTGCCACTATTTATTTCCATTATCTTTCTGTTGTAATAACGCAGTATATCGCCTACGCACGTCAACGTTTCTGATATAAATTATACTCCTACGCATTAATCAACTTATCCAAGCCATATACAGGCTAGAAATGTTTTATATTTGCCTATCTATACACATTATAATTGAAGCCACTTGTGTACTTTGCCTATCTGTTTACTAGCTATAAACTCAAAAGCAAGCTTTACTCAAATACAAGTATTCCAAAGTCAATAAGACGACTCGACGACTACAGTTGCTAGGTTTGAAGGTTCTTATAATGGAGCCCATCGTTAATTTAATTCATGGGGTTAAATGCCAATAGGACGAAAAAATCACGTATCATATTTAATTTTGCCAAAAACAAGCAGGATTTTTTAATTAATTGAAGTGATTTGCATGAAACCAAAATAGATAGATAACTAAAAATTTGATTATTGTAGCGCCATCTGTTAGCACATATGAGAACACATTTTTTCTTTATAAATGAGAGGCCAATATGTTGCGCATTCAGGAACCGTGTAGTGAAACATTTATTTAGTGACGGGCAACATAAGTTGTCATTAATTAAGGTCAGTGTTAATCCCAGTAATCTAATAAACTGAGGATAACTTAATGAAACCCTCGCGATTTCCCCCTCATTAATACTGCCTGTTTCTAGTTTGGTCCGGTTGAAACTGGTTTGAGGAATTTATATCGCGTAATAAAGGTTATTCATGTATAGCAAAATTATGTTTCTTGGCCAAATGGCCCAAGTTTTAATATTGTCCCCACTGTCACTTACTGATGAGGATCACTATAACCCCAAAAATAAAAGTTTTGCACAGAACCGAGTAGAAGTAGATGAGAGTATTTAAACAAAAAGGACTCCTTTGTAATTAGTAGTGCAATTTTTGAGAAGTATGGCAGTTTATCTCTAGGAGGCGTAGACTCGGAACTTGTATCACAATGGCCTAAACAAAAAACCATCTTACTACAAAAATGTTAGACATGTGATCAACATGTGCCCACTACCATAAAACTATCCACGTAACATTGTATAGACGTGGTTTTAAGCATTGCTGAACATAGTCTAAGAGAACTGTAGACTACCTATAGTTAAACGTAGTTTAATGGTAGCATTTTTAAACACATGTTAAACAGATGTCTAACTTTTTGTAGTAAAACCAAAAGTGTAAAAAGCTACTTTTGCTTGAGATTGAGATCTTCTTCTCGTAATCGAACAATATGAACACCAGAACAGCAAATAAACACGTTTAAAACGATCAACAATAAAATTAACTTAACGGTTATTCGGGTTACGTGATCAAGAGTTAACCAACCGTAGTATCGCTTTACGTCTCGTTACGACCGTAACATAACGATAACAATACATCGCCACCCTTCAACCCAAATCAGGAGACGTATATCCACGTTTACGTAAATCGCTCAAAGAAAATCTATTGTAATAAATTGCAAATGATTTCGAAGAAAAATCCCAGTGTTCGGTTGAATTACTTAATGCTTATATTTTTTATCGAATGGTTATTATGAATTTTCTTTTAAGGCACCAGGTGCCCGATTTCAGCAATTCAAAACATTATATTTAGAGGTTGGCAATAAGGCGCTAGTGATGTGCAAGACTCGAGTCGTTTCCTTTAGATATTTCCAGAATTATTTTCGAGATAACATAATTAATTGGTTGTTGGTTAGTTAAATCTTTGACTAAAAATACAGAAATAGGAAAACAAATGGCGTACAATGGCGAACTTATCTCAGATTATCATGATTATCTTTTTAATAACTTTTATCGTTTTTCTTAGGCACGAAAAAATGACGGCCTTTCATAAAAAAGAAACGATTAACTAATGGGATTTGTATTAGAAGTGGAATAATCTTTCTCATTTCGCAAATTTCTTGTTTAATATGTATCTCAGTACTAAACAAACTGTATAAATTTGGCTAATGTTAAGTCAACCAGTAGAAATACTAGTTAGATTAAAAACAAAAACTAGAGAATATTTTTTTATTAAAATATATAGAAAAGATAAAGCTGTTGCTGTACCCATCCTATTTTCTTTCACCACATAAGAGTTGACAGGAAGAGATACTTAGCAATAAGTCCTCCTTTGCTTAATATGTTTGGGTAAAGGGTTAAGTTATTTGTGAATGTTTTACATAAAATCAAAGAAATACATTTCAAATAAGTAAGTTACTTTTAGTAAACTTAGGGTTAAGTTTGTAATTGTACAATTATTTGTTTCTGTATGTGAGCAATAGATATTTTGTATTGTATAATGTTAAATAAATAAAATAATCTCTCCCATCACTAGGCGGAAAGAAAAATGAGACATTCTTCTCATTTTTCCGGTAAGGTCGGCGTGTTTTTGACTAGTATTGGTTTTTGCTGCTTTGTCCGTATTATATTCAAAGGGATAATGTCTGTCTGGTTTTAATTAACAGTAGGAGGACAGATTTTCACTTCAGATACAGACTTTTTTGTTGTTTTGTCAAAACAAAAAGGTATACTTAATAAAGGGATGTTTTTGGGGTTCCAACTTTGTTACTCAAAGAATGGGACCGATATACGATTACGTTGACGATAATGCCTACAGCCCGCAAAAAGGTAAAAACAAAACCAGCCAAGACTCGACTTGACAGCTCAGACTCGCGCATGAAGAATCCCGTAACAAAAATTATAGAAAAACCTGTTAGCGTTATTAATATCACTTAAATATTTATTTAATTGTTTTTAGTATTTCTCGTTATAGTGTGAAAATTTCAACTGTCTAGCTACTTATCAAAATCATAAAATATACAGCCTGGTGTCGACAGACATACCGACGACAGTGGAGTCTTAGTAATAAGGTTTCCGTTTTTACCATTTGGATACTAAACCCTAACAATAATTTCGAAAAAGAAAAGGGCAAAACTCTTTCACAATAAAAATAAATAAAATAAATCTAAGTGAAACATTCTAATCTCCAGCGAGAAGCAACATAAATAACGTGAAGATTTAACTCAAAAGGAAGCTAAAAATAATTGCATTGAAAAAAATGACCCTCGGCCTTTCGTAGACAATTTATACTACCTAATCTGAGGGGCCGTTAAGACCAAAGTAATTAGTGGGGTTGAAAAACACTTAAATTTACCGAATAATGTGTTTTTGCGACACTCCTAATGACCTTAGGTGAAAAGGGTGCGAACGCAAGCAAATAAACATCTTTTGCGGAGTCGTTTAGAACCGCCCGTGACCAGTTAGAACCGCTTTAGTCCAGTTCGAACTGGATTGTTTGACCGCGCTCTATTTTATTGCATTGTTGCTGTTTTGTTCCTGAACAAGAGAAATAAAATACACTAACGTTTGCTGATGGTCTATAAACACTAATAAAATATACAGAGTGGATTCAAAAACATTGACATAATTTCCAATGGATGCCTGAAAAACAGCGTTACTCCAGGTGAGGCTAAGGCAACACAAGCTGAGGCATTCCTTTGCTACACGCTTTTCATATTCTCCTTTTTTTTATTATTTCTTTCGTCTTTTGTATGTTTATTGTGCCTAATTATAAAAACTTGTGATTGTGTGGCAATAAACAACATTTTATTTATTTATTTATTTTATTTCCACTGGTGAAAGTACTCATGAATATGAGCAACTTTTTGTACGGGGCCGACTAAATCCGACCGAAAAAAAAATCAGTTATTCCATACATTTTCGGCGAGTAAGTATTGTGAAATAGTATGGAACAGCTGATAATTTTTTCCGTCGGATTGAGTCAAAAAGTTGCTCATATTCATGAGTACTTTCATCAGTGGAAACTATGCGAATATTTTTGAATCCACCCTGTATTAAAATAAGTCTGTTTACCTTAAAATATAAAGGTTGTTTTGAAAACGTTACCGATAGGTGTGAATTAGTTACATACGTGTAAGCTTTCTATCGATAGCACGAAAAAGATAGTAGTCTTGTCTATAGCTAGAGACGGCTAAAAATGTTGTCCTAACAAATATCTTCATACTTAAACTTTGGCTGTTTTAACAAAGCAGCCTAAAAAGTTCAAACGGCCTTTCTAATTAAGGGATCCCTTTCAGAGGTTTATTATTGTGATAATTGTGAGGTATAATTTATTCCGGCAAACTTTTGGTCGTAAGTAACTCAAAACCAGCGCTACGGAATTTGAAATGCCTTGGTTTATGGTTTGAAGTTTCTTAAGCGGGTATCATCACTTGGCTATGGTCCCAGATTTGATAACGTCTCGTGATTGATATGATTTTTTTATACAACTAAGTACAAACAGGCGTACGGCCCACCTGATGGTAAGTGGTTACCGTAGCCTATAAACGCTTGCAACACCGAAGTTGTCACGAGCGCGTTGCCGACCTGTCCGCTGTCAGCACAGCGACCCCTCTGGAGCCTGGCGACCCTACTCACCAGCAGGAACACAACACTGCATCACAGTGTTATTTGGCTGCGGTCTTCTGTAGGGTGGAGGGACTTCCCCAGACGGACTACTCCTTAAAAATACTTATTAAAATTATTATTAATAATTGAAATGTCATTTGATTTATAGAGATGGATTTAAGTTTGGGTCCTAAGGTTGATTGATAGAGATGGATAGATAAGACTGCTACTAATATTAAAATGACTACCTACGTTTGCTGTTGGTCTCAGAATTCTAACAAAATATATCAAAAACTAAATCTGTTTTCCTTGAACGACTAACATAAACGGGTTATTCAGTATTCGAAGTATACAAGAACTGACAAATGTTTTCACGGCCAAACCGCTGAACGGATTTTGATGAATTTTGGTAGGAATATAGTTGAAGACTCGGAGTCAATCATAGGCTACTTTTTGACGCAGGCGGAGCTGCGGTAAAAAGCTAGTAAAGAATAAAAATAATACACTTTACTTTTGATTCGTGCACTAAACATAAATAAAAGGAAATTTCGGAAAGAACAATCCCACAATAAAAATATCGTATAAATTCTTCCACCGGCGTAAGATCGGTTTCCATTTTCCACTCAACATAGTTCGGCAACAATCCCCAACACCTTTCAAGTTCAAATAACATAATTAAATTGTTTGGAATTATTCATAACTCAAAAGTATTTAATCGCGAACAAAGGGTATAATTAACATTCCAAATTATTTTTATTTTGCAACTTTCGGAATTTCGCGAACAGCCATTAAAAGTTTTGTATGCAAATACTCGGCAGTCGTTTCATTTTTAACCCCCGATGTAAAGAGGAGTGTTATTCAATTTGTGTATATGTATGTAGAGCAAGAGAAAGAAAATAACGTTTTTTTTAACAGAAACTAACATGCGTATTTTTGTTTTTACTTAGTGCAATCATAATAGTACCTAACTCTATCGACTAATCGACTCTATCATTATTATTATACCTAAAATAATGTAATACGTAATGATTTTTAAAGGCTAAATGAAATTTATCAAACTACTTAGCAGTCCGCTCCGACTTCGAAACTTCTTTTTCAGATTTCATTAATAGAACTAATCATATTTTATCCATTTTATCAAAAACAATTGTATTATATACCTAAACCATCCTCGGAACTTACTTTATTTATTATTGAAATCCGCTAGAAAACCCGTTCGATAGCTTTTAGGTTTATCCCGAACAAGCGAACTAAGTGCGTTACTTCATTTTATAAACCTATATATGCCCAGCAGTCAGATAGTACAAGTTAAGTAAAAAAAACGGACAAGTGTGAGTCGGACTCGCGCACCGAGGGTCCCGTACTAATTTGTAGGTATCGCGTTCACTAGGAATGGGGTAGTAAGTTTAAAATTATTAAAAATATTTTTATTATATGATGTAACTAAAAATTTGCTGTTTTCGCAATTTTTCCTTTACCTGTGCTATAAGACGTTGCTACGTACGAAATTTCAAGATTCTGACTTCACGGGAAGTACCCTGTAGGTTTTAACTCCCTTGCGAGTGTCGTAAATTTGCAGCATAAACGGCTGTATCTTTTGATTGCGTTGGCTTAGAAGTTTGATTTTCTCACAGCTCCAATGGACAGTAGACCCGAGTATTTGATATAAATTCCAGCTTGATACCTCCACGCGTTTCTGAGAAAAAGAGTCTTGACAGACAGACGGACGGACTGACAACAAAGTGAACTTTAAGGGTTCCGTTTTTTCCTTTCGAGGTACGGAACCGTAAAAATATACCTATATAATGCCTTGGCTAAAGCACGCATACAGAATAGGCACTATTCCAGTAGCTGAAGACATTGTTAGTTGTTACATTGTGGTGATTGTAGGAACGAAACAACGAAATCCCTCCATTGTGCGAGTCGCGTCGCGGTTATGATTTGGCAGGATGAAGCTGAGTTACTTAACATAGTTGGGACGCTTTTGATGAAGTGGGAACTTGTGTAATGTCGAGTTCGTGTGGCTTGGCTGCGAAGTGAACGATTTCTCACAGACTTATTTAATTATGATAATACTAGCTGTTTGTCAAAAGAAGCCTGTCTTTAAACTATATCCATTTAATCAAAATCGGACCAAAAATTTAACACTTTTCAACTTCGCTTGCTTTTCGGCAACGACCTATGCGAATTGCCGAAATTCTTGGACTATATACTATTTGGGTAAATACTTTTGGACGATCTCCATAAATACCGGCCAGCTCTGGCGGATATTTATTGACATCAAACTATAATCAAATTTTAATATTGGTATCGCAGGTTTCGTGGCCTCAACTTAATCACTCCTCGCATGTCATACGTACTTCCTTTGTCAGTCTTCCAATTTTGACTAAGATTGAGCTGATCCTGACGCTAATTTACTTGGCGACTTCATATTAAACAAGTTTTGGATATGTTAATCGGGCGTTGTCAACATTGGCTTTCATGTTTTTGTATGATTATAATTTCAGGCGAATTATCTTACCTTGATACCTGCATGAAAGATGAACGGTTAAATAATAATAATTGTTTTTATCATGCGTGTCCCTGAAAATGTCTAACAATAATATATACCTAAAACAAGTTAACGGTAATTTAAAAACTGAAAACCCCGACTGAATTTCTATTTGTATGTAATTTGGAATGAAAAAAAACCCAAAAAAATTGCCATTTAGTTTATTTTTTTATTTTGATATGCCCAGTGTCACTATCACACTAAATACGAATCTAACGACACCTCTCAAGCTTAATCTCCATCGAGCCGTTCAGACTGCATAACGTACCAGATACAAACATTCTCGAAAAACATAACCCTCCTTCTGGCGCAGTCGGGTAAAAACTAAACTACAACCGACTACGAAAAATTGGAAATTGGCACAAACTGAGGGTATTTTTATAAATAACAGCTACTAACTGGCGCCCAACTCGTGTTATTTATCGGCAATCGCTCGCGAAACAATCTGCGAAGTTTGGCCAACTCTCGCTGTTAGTATTCATAAGAGGAAAGTATGAGGCGATTAACAACTGACGTTCTGATAGTTTCCTTAATCAAATATACTGCTCAAGCACGAAATATATTAAATGAGATACGAAAAAGACGATGCCAAAAGCATTAAGTTTTTAATCTTCTGCCCTGCCCCCTGTGCACTAACGCCTGCACTCGGGACGACCTGATGGCGGCTACCGATGAGGCGGTGATAGTGGCCGAACACTTCTTGGCCAATAGGTGAAGAAAACGTAGTTATAAAAAATACGATGTTTTATAAGTACTATAATTTCTAAATATCATTTCAAGGATTACAGATGAATGGTATACCTACGCCTACAGGATCAGTAAATCGCTGTGGATCGGTTGCAATACGCCTTTAACCAATGAATATCAGAAGTGGGATTGCGACCATACGCATAATTTAATTTGTGCTGAATTACAGAAAAGCAAACACTAGTTGACCTTGAGATGACGTCATGACGCAGTGTCGTTGATATTGCCGCTTTTATTTATTAACCGATTTATTGAAAAGATGATTTATTGAAAAGTAAACTTTCAATAAGTACAATAAAAAAACTTTTTAAATTTGAATTATTACACAAGGAATAGGATGGTTCTCGTGTTAGTAGTACAAAGTGATGGTTCCACGGGTAAAAAGGGAACTAAGAGGAGAAATACAAATCACGCCTATTAAAAAGATATGTTACCATATAATGCGTTCCAAATTTGAAATTAAAATAAGAAAAAATATTAAAAGCGTTCTTTATAACTGTAAATAAAATTACCTACCCTGAAGTTCCTAACCAATCAAAACTAAGTTGAAAGTGCCATCGTCATGTCATAAATGCAAACTGTTCCAGTCTGTACATTTTGAACTCGCAAATTGGCGAAACCAGCGATTGGCGCTAACTGGCTTCAATAGATTCCAGTCCTGATAGTTGTTGAGGAGTCAGTTTCATTCGAGAGCGCAAGTTTCGAGAGATTTCTAAGATACTTAGAAAGCAAAGTTCTTGTAAATCCTGTCAGATGGAGCTCTATTTGGGTGGTGTCGCGAGCCGAGTTATTTTCGTTCGATATAGAATGATGTTTATTCATTTCAAAAATAGGGGGCTCCTGATGACCAATTTGTATGGAAGTACGTTTGTTGATCGTTTATACTAATTTTTTTTTATTGGAAGTGGTTTAGTTTCACGTAAGTACTGACACACTAAAATTTGGCTTGCGTTTAAATAGTCACCCGTATACTAGTCGTCCATCCATGTAGATAATAGATTCGCTCTCAACTTATTTTTTGCATTAGAATTAGAATGGCGAAGGGGAAATAAAGAGGCAGTGGCTTTACACTGCGAAACATCCATGGGCATAAGTTGACAGCGCGATAGTGACACCCTCAAGGGTACCTAATGACAACAGTGACTGATGAAAAAATATGGTGGGTGTTTATGCAAATATATTGATTGATGGTGATTCTATGCAAGCCCGTATGGGTTATTTTAGCTACCACCAGCCAAACAACTGAACCAATAGCCTTACATGCCTAATCTTCCTTATCAGAACATCTGGCGATTTATATCTTAATGCTTAAAGACAAATGGAATACAAAGCGTGGGATTCGCACCTACGACATCCTGATCAGGCAAGCGTCTAGAAAGTCTTGATCACCTTACCACAGAATCGGTAATCTTCCAAACTTTGTGACCTTACCACGGAGACATTATGGATTACATGACTAAAATCTGCATACTTACTTACATACATTAAGAAGACAAAACAACATAATCTTAACAATTTATTGCATGGTTAAGAGCACCACAAGTATTTACAACTTATTTACAGTATTTACAAAACAAAGAAACTCGCTAATGCCATACAATTGACGGGAAATAAATACCAATCAACGAAATCAATAATATTATGGTGAGCATCTTTTGGAATGTTAGTTCTTTTAAACTTTACCCGTTAATTTCCTCATTTACTATTGCCCTAAATCCCGTATCCGATTAAGGACACCGAAACTCGTAACTCCATATCTATATAAAAAAAACCCGGAACAAAGGAAACGGCGGGTAAAATGAATCCTGCATCAATCGTCATCAAAAGATCTAGAAATACCTATATATTATATACTGCTAGCATCAAAAATTATATATCAGAGCCAGGGGCCTCGTCCTACCCTGAATCTCGTCATTGGGACCACTTTTCCTATTTTATTAGTGCTAAACTCGTCAAACTATGCTTACTTTAGACATTTTGACATATCCTCTGAAAATCTCTCTTTAGGTTTTTGTATCGATGTGACCTTACTATCTGCTTTGTACAGGTTTCATACAAAACTGTGCGAAAAAAGTACATACACACTACATTCACAATAACGGTTTGCCCGAATATAATAAATTTTATGGTAAGGCATCCCAGAGTCGTAGAGAGTTGGAGCCCTACTAAAACTCGCACAAAACCGATAAACAATAGTTAAGACTTCTTCATTCCAATTGGGACCGTGGGATGCCTTGCCATAAAAATATCATATTCGGGCAACCCATTATTGTGAATGTTGTAGGTACTCTACATTCTAAAAAGGCAAGTGCTTCTTTTTAGACAATTTTAATTATATGAAAGGGTTTTGCGTGACATTTAAAAAATAGGGCTCCAGATTGCGTTATTCTTACAAAACTACAGAAGGAAATTAATTTCTTAGACCGATTATATTTTCAGTTTCCTCGATCTACGATGATTTTCAGACTATCCCTAAGTTGACACATGATTAGTTCCATTCTACAAAAATCAAGTCTACAATATAAGGTGACGGGCTACATTGTAGACTTGCTTATGCCTCCAAAGGGTATATATAGTCCCATGGGACAAGTGGAAAAGAATTTAAAACATATGTTGGTGTCAGTTGTCCCTTGGAACTAGCTAGTGGGACAAAACAGTCCCACTTGTCCCATCTTGGGACTTGGTCAATGGGACTAGTGGGATAGACAGTTTGCTGGTTGGTATATCCATCGGCCACTTGCTACTTTACACTCCATATGAACTAATTATTCGTCGATAGCTTTTGTTTTATTTCAGCTGAACTTGGTGTTGTCCCTTGGGACAGAATTAGGTAAATCTCAACCGTTTTCTCATAAGAAATAGATTCTCAAAAGAGAAGTGGTATGTTTGACACTCAATCAAAACCACCGACGCAAATAATTTTAAACAATTTTCTCCGATTCACTGGTTCGGTTGAATCATAGATTTCAAAAATAGTACTTCAGAATCTGATGTTCAATATGTGGGATATGTTGCTACCTTTTGGTATTGAAACTACGGCGAAAATTTTATGAGTTTCCTTCCATTTCATTGAAGGAGCACCTAGTGGCACCACGTTTCACGCAGCTGATACGCAAATCAAAGTAAACTGGCGAAATTTATATTTAGGTAATTTGATTGATAGAATTAACTCTCAATATTGCATAATAGGGATTATAATTTGAAATAAGCGCGATCCGCGTCAATGAGCCACGGAATAGTACTAATGCCTTATTTTTATGAAAATTAGTTAAGTAGATAAATTAAAAATAAGTACTACAGATTGTGACATTACAAAGTATCCTTTCGTACCACGAAGTTGATTTCGCATATATTTGAAATCCCAAAATTTATTTTATTTTCTTCCTGCACCCTATCTGAAGAATATAGGTACAGGCGGCTATTAATTAGCACTAAAACTGTCAAACCGCCATTTTGCATTTTTAAGCTGCTAATTCTGTGATTGGTCATGTGGCCACGTGGCTTGAAGGGTACAGGCGAGGCTTACTATAATCTCTTATTTCCATTCAAATGTCAGTGAGTAAGCGAGATGGCGCAACTCAAGTTGTAAAGTCGCTTACTCACTTGCATTTGGATCGAGATCTCAACGCAGACGCTAACGACTGCGTTAAGATTTTATATGGATTTCTCTAGTTATTTGACTATCCGACAGGGGCGCTTTCCAGACTTGACATTTATTTTGTTTACTTTGTTGTTTTGTTTATACCGAGAACGTATTTGCAAAAGATTTAATAACCAAGTAGAACAGCAAGCATCTGCGTTATTGAGTTTTGGGCAAATTCTTAAGTATCGCATATATTCGTAAGTTTTGTAGATACTTTTGACTGTTTAGAACATAGATTTTTACTACTTTTAAAACGAATATTACAAGAAAATATGTAGTTTAAATTTAGGTAATAAAGTTACGATTATTTAATTTGTCGACGAACTCTGAAATGTCGGTGGTATAAATTCTTGACATGAAAAGATAAAATAAATTAAAAAGTTCTACGAAAAAACGTCTATACTCACTACTAGAGACAAAATAACATACAACCTCATTGTTAAGCTTTATTTGAATAAGCAAGAAGCAAACCTATTTATATTTATTTACCGCCAACTGAGGACAAAAGCGAGTTCCCATTTACATACTATATATACGTTATTTTAATACTTCATTTTACAAAGCTTTCTTACAAATAGTTGATGTTTTGGGTCTTGCAAAAAGTGAAATTACAACAACATAAGTCTATAATCATCTGTGTTGAGATAAATATCGTATGTTTTTGAAAAACAATCATGAAATATGTTAAAATTAATTACACTGATTATATCAAGCATCTCTTTTTAACGTGAATAGTTTTCGCAAAAAAACTTATTAACTTAGTACAAGACACAATAAATATACCCGGTTTTATTTGCGGTAAATATTTACAGCGAATAAAAACGGAGGATTTATTTCTATTTAATTATATGACGTTGTCCATTTTTGTTGTTGACATGACACAAACATGTTGCCACATAAAGGCGATCAGTAGCGACGCCAATGCTCGGTTTTTATTTTCCGGGTCGAGCTATAATACCATATGCCGTACGAAATAATGACCAAATTTCAGTAACTTATGAAGCAAAATATAGACGACTCTTTGCAATTCAGCACTATCTAACATTTCTAAACTATTTCCTATGATATTATTTATTAATATAAAATTCGAGACTATTTGAATTATAACCCAACGAATTCTTTGTTTTATCAATACAAAATGATCATAAAATTAATGACATATTAAAATAGCCAGTTAATGGACATTCTATAGACTAGAAGGAGAGTTGTATGAACAAATGTAACATACAAAGTACGCATGTTCAACATGATATAAACTCAGTGGAATAAAACTTTATACTATACATACACACAAACAATACTCTATACGTAACAAATACATCTTCATCAAATATGTATTTGATGCAATAAAACCGTTTTTTTTTCTATAAAATTTAATAGACTTCTGCAGCTTATATTAACTAAAGTCACTTTAGGGAAGGATATACACAATATATTTCCATCTCACTCGCACAAAGAATGAGTGAAAGAGAGATCTTTATTTTGTAATCCTATCGTGCGAATTTTGAATGCGCTCTTTTTGCACGGAATTTTCATTATTTTAATATTTATTTATCCAAGTAATATGTCCTATTAGCAAAATATCATACCGAAAACCGATATTTTGCGAAAGGGACATTCTTAGAAAAATAAGAATTCGCGCTGATTCGAGTAAAGTCACAATTTTTACTATTTAAATTGAAAGTAAATTGATACAAACTATTTAGCAGCAGAAACATATTGAAGACGAGAATACAAAGCGAATTCAATTCTATTGTATCGTAAGATCAAAAATATCTATAACAGAGAGCCGCTAAACCACTGTCATGCTAGATGTATTATTTATATATATATATATAAATTATTTTCAAATGAACTTTGAATTCCTTTGAGGTAGAAATGATGATGGCCGTTGTAACACGGTTGAAACGTCGGAAGTATGAAAGTATTTTACGCGCTGAATCCTGTAATTTTATATTTTAAAATATAATGATTAATCTATAACCAACATCCTAATTTTCTCCTCAATATGCTTCCACTGTGTTCTAATATAACTCAACTACTATAGTTTTTGAATATCTATTATTTCATACCAATTAAAGATATTGCAATTACGTAGTTTAATACATAATCTGATCTTATGAATTTTGTCTTTACAAAATATTACCTCTACATTACGCTAGGTATATCCTATGCAATTGTCATTTTTCATCTCATCCTTTGAATAGTTATGTGTCATCCTGTATAACATTATCTTTGTATTGTACACAATTTCTCCTAAATCAATCATTTTATCAGAAGAGTTAATTTCGGCCAATAGTTGTACAGTATTTTTCCCCTACTCAAAATTTCGAAAAAACATCACTCAAAGTGGTATAATCTGTCACAATTCTATTGACAAATGAAAAAAATAATATGAAATTGAATTTATCATATCGGGTATAGAGTATTATTTATTTACATTTTACTTGTCAACTTTCAAATTCTGAGAAAATTCACTGCATAGGAAAACACATTAGCACTTGAAAACCCGTCAACACTTGATAATCCACTATCACAGATCAATAAAACCTCGGGGGTCTAGGCCCGGCCCATCTATTCGGAGGCCTCATAGCATTAGGCCTGGGCCAAAACTGTGGTTGTCCGAAACCCTGAGGCCTGAACGTCCTTGGGCCCCAATTCCTTGGAAACCGTTGGTTCATAAACGGCCTGGGACTTTGATTTTGATATTCTTCAAACTCATCGAACTCCGGAGAGTTTTCTTTTATCGGACTTTTCTCTAGACCTCTGCTTCTCAAATCTTCATCATAAACATCTTCGTTTTCTGGTGTTTTTGGAAATTTCTGGAACGGCACATTGAATTTTAACCCTGGTGGCATGTTATCGAATGGGTTAGACAGCGGTTGGACAGGTGAAGGGTTCGGTGTTTGTTTCTCGTCGAACTTGCTGTTGATTTGTATGAGATTGTGGTTGGTTTCCTTGTGGTTTGTTGTTCCGTTGTCTCCGCCGACCAACACTTTGTTGTTGTTGAAACTGTTGCGCCGATTCTCGTTTTGGTTTGAGTACATACCTTCTGTAACAGAAATAAAAAAATATACAAGACCATAAGACCGTTTTACAGTATAATATGTATAGTAGTATTTTTCAAAATTCATCCCCCAAGGGGGTTAAACGGGGGTCTAAACTTTTGTAAATGAATAACACCTGATGAGGATTTTTCAAAAATAAACCCCTTTAATGGGGAAACAGAATGACTAGGGATGTCTTAAAATCGACAATTAAAATGGTCACAGACTACGAAAACACGCTTATTTTATTTTGCGCGAAAACACGCGGGCGAAGCCGCGTGTAAAAGCTAATCCATATCCATCCATACTTACTATAACATTATAAATGCGAAAATCTGTCTGTCTGTTAAGCTTTCACAGCCAAACCGCTGAACGGATTTTGATTAATTTGGAAATGAATATAGTTGTAGACCCGAGGTCAAACATAGGCTACTTTTTAACGCAGGCGGAGCTGCGGGAAACAGCTAGTAACATATAAATGTCCTCACGTTGCTCCTCGTCTTCCGACAGGTCCATGTCGATGCTCTCCACGATATCGCTGGGCGTCACCATCGGCGGCACTCTGTAGTCCTGTCGCAACAAAACATTCATAAACAACGCTGATCACTTTAAATTAACCTACTTTTAATACGGTTTTTATCGCGTTTATTGCTTTTTACACCCGTATTCCAAAACATAACTTTAAGAACGTCCTTCACTCAAACTCATTGGAGGACGCCTCAAGGTACCTCTCGACCAACCTTATATTTGACAGTTCAATACTCGCCTCCAATGAGGAATCAATCCTTAAATCAAGGATGCTAATGTCGAGTCACAGAAGAATATATAGAAGTGTCATTAGCGGGCCAGTTAACTTTGGCACACGCTACGGGACTTCTACCGATTCTTATTTCTGTGGGCGTCCCGCCAGTCGCACGGGATTCGTGTCAGTTTGAATGGGCCTTTATTCATGAACGATGTAAAATATTTGAAACGTTAGGTGTGAATAAATAACTAACAAACACGATAAAACCGTATTAAAATAGTTTAATTTAATATGTATTTACAATAGCGAAAACATTTAAAAGTATTATCACTGATCACTTTATCTACGAGTACATGTAAAATATTATACAAATAATGTGATGTGAATTTTATTATAGCCCGACCAATATAATTGCAACCTTCACCATATTGCGGAAAAACATTGGATCTAATTTATTTTACTGGCAACCAGGCATTCGGGTAACATTTCGTCATCTGTCAAAAAGAGACAGGAGTGGCCGTTGTGTATTTTGTGATTATTTCCTATGATTGAATTATCAAAATGGCAAAATTATTTGACGCAAATAAAAACGAAGGATTAATTTCCATTTTAAAAATGACATTGTCAATTTTTTGTTGACATGACACATACAACATGTTGCCAACTAAAGGTGATCTGTAGCGACGTCAATGCAGGATTTTTATTTTCCAGGTGGGGCTATAATTTATATTCAAATTAAAATGAAAAATTTATAAAAAACTTACTTGATCCAAATTAATGGGAGGACCAACCGGTCTAGGCACGGCATTCACTCTCGGCGGCGGCAGTTGATGCGTTAAAGATATTAAATTCCTATGGTCCACGTCTGAAACATAATGATCGTTTGTAATATTACAACTTCCTCAAAATAATAATAAAGTACTAGCAGTTTCCCGCAGCTCCGCCTGAGTCAAAAAGTAGCCTATATTTGATCCTGAGTCTTCAACTTATTCATACCAAATCTCATCAAAAGACAGACAGACTTTCGCACGGAGTAATGAACTATGGACAATACTTCCTCACTCATTTTTCTTATAACATAGCCATTATGACGCCATATACACAAATATGAAGGTTGTCACTGGTATTGAAAATGACATGTAAAATACATGTATCTATCACTACTAAAATATCTGTATTTTTCAGTAAAATACAGAAACTTTCCTTCTTAGCGAAACGTAAGACAGACATCTGGACAGACATGACAAAACTATGAGGGTTCCTTGTGTTCGAAATCCTAAAAAGGTTCGAGATGATTGTTAAATATGAAAAAAAAATACAGTATAATACATATAACATGCAATGAATTTACTTACATGTGAAATCTAACTTCATCTTTTTGTAAGTTTTACATGCCACTGGCTAAATAAGTTTAGTTTTAGCCATATTAAAAAGAAAAAACTCTTGCAAATGCTTGTTGGCAGGCGGAGTGACCGGCGAAGGGAATTGTTGAGATACTTCAAGGCCGAAACAAATGTCCCAAGTCTATAAATCTGTGGCTATATGGACCCTAGTGCTTAGGGTCTCTATGAGTACGGAACCCTCTCAACGTTTACCTTGTTGCGGCGCCGGATGTCTGTTAACAGGGGGAGTGACCGGCGGAGGGACTGGAGGAGGAACGCTTGGAAGAAACCTGTGGTCCACGTCTTCTATATCTGTAAACAAAACTTATTTTTTATTTCTACCATGGGTTTACATCGTCTATGAAAACGAAAAAGGAACTATTCTCTAAAGTATTATACTAAGATGAAAATAAAATAAAAAAATCGACTGGTAGCAATAAGGTTCCTTATTAACAAATATAATATTAGATTTTTGAATCAAACAATTCAATACATAAAATTACAGGACTAAGCGCGTATAATACCTTCAAACTTTTAGAAGTTTGAAGGTATTATACGTTTCAAACGTGTTACAACGGCCGTGGTCACGAACGACTGGCTCAGCATTTCTACAGCTCCATACTTCCAGCGGAATCGTCTTCCACCGGCATATTTTGATATCTCCAAGTGCCGTCACAAAACACGCTAACAGCGTCCTTATTACGGTACTTACTTTACTTTTGTAGTACTACTTAGGCCTTTGCTTCATACGCTAGACATATCGAATAATATTTAAAAAAAAAAAACTGTAATTTGCTCGTCTCTTAACTAAATCGGATATATTTGATGGGAACTTCACCAGCTCACACCCGCCACTGAAAGCTGGTTAAAAAGGCTAGTCAGAGGTTTGATCCGTGCAGGATGAATGCCATACGCAATGATGATGATGATCATATTAAAAATAACTTAAAAAGCTAGTTTCTTCATTATGTTGATAAGGAACATTGTTCCTACCAGAAAAAAAAAATCAAACATTTTTTCTTTATTCCTTATTAAACGCAAGCAAATGGCTAGGTCAATAGATAGGCCCAGCAAAGGATGCTAATGTGGTTTCAAAAATTGCCTAAACTACAAATTTAGTAAATAAATAAATGCAAAAGCTTAATAACAAGATAACGGTTAAATTAAAACGGTAAATTAAAATACCAGACTGCGTTTTTGTGTAATTTGGAAAACCCCCAAAAGAAAATCCGCCATATTCTTTTTTTTATTTTGTCATTAGTGTCACTCTCACAGTAAATGCGAATCTAACGACACCAGTTCAGCTAAAACCCATGGAGCCGATCAGGCTGCAAAGCGTGCCAATCAATTATACATTCATACCTACATACACACTCTCGAAAAACATAACCCTCCTTCTGGCGCAGTCTGGTAAAAACAAAAGTACTTATCCCACATAGAAAACTATTACAGTCCACCAGTGAGTGACAGATGCATTACATACGTTTGTGTTCCTCCAGGGCAGGGAACGTTTGCGCTATTGAACATATCAACAATGTAGTAGGCAATACATTTTTATGGGAAAAAGACAACATACGCTCTTCATACAATTTAGATCTAAAAGTGAAGTGCCGACCAGTAAAAAAAGTGAGTTATTCTGATATATGGTGCCTACCTGTAACTAATCATATCTTATTATGGCACCAACCCAAACGTTGATTTAGGGTAAACATTTAGAGCAAAACAATGCAAGAATGCCCTTCGGTCGCCCGGCCGCTGCGACGACTATGACGCAAACACGGTAAATAACCAACCATACGAATGACACACACATTGAAGCGCTTGCGTACGCGACCTAATCGTAGTAGTAGTTATAAGTAGAGGGCTCGCCGCTGCTGTATGGAGTGTCCGGGTGTGCCTTGGGACAAACTGACCTAATGAATATTTCGAATTGGGTCACTCATCCCATTAACATATTTTATGATTTGTACAGATACGAAAAATTTGTCATTCATTATTTTACGTTAAGATTTTCTTATTTATTTAAATAGAGAAATCTTGTAAAATAAATTTGTATTTTGTATTATAAATACTTACGTCCCAACATTGGTAATACAGGTGGAGGCGGCGGAGGTGGTAATAGACCACGTTGGTCTATATCGGCTGCTGGCGGCATTTTCTGTATGGAGAAAACAATTATCAATTGAAGTGCATTCATTTTTAAGGGGCGACTTCGCCAACATCGTTCTTATCTAAGAGTAACTTAAGCATAAAAAATGGATGGCAGACATTTTAATTCCAGAGACAGAGTCCTTAACTGGAATTATACGTGGATTAACAGTATTTTCTCTGGTTAACTGTGTTGTGAAATTGAATATACGAGAGTAAATTGTATCGTTATCCTTGGAATAAAACTTATCCGATTTTGGTGAAGTCGGCTCTAAGTTGTGTAAGTGTACCATTGTTGTGTAGCCTAAACTGCCTCCGTGGTCCAGTGGTAAAGGCGTCTTTGACCCGAAGGTAGGGTCGGTTTCCATGGGAAACATACTTTGTCTAGTTGTTTCCAGTTTGGTTAGGACATTGCAGGCTTGAATCACCTGATTGTCTGATAAAAAAAAGATGGTCCCGAGCTTCTAAAGGCACGTTAAGTCGTTGGTCTTAGCTGCCATCTGGTGGTCGCTAAAGGAATCACGTTAGAGTCACCATTATTTCGTGTAGGTTACATTGTCTATTGATCATGTATATTCCGAAGCCAGGAAACATCTTTACTATCAGAAAATCAGGTGATCTATGATTGTGTGCGTTAAAGCTAATTTGGTTTTTTTTTTTCTTTGTTCATTATCCGCAATCAGCCGGCGCTATATCGATAAAGTTAAATACAAAAAACATACCTGCGGATAAGTGATAGGAGTGACGACAGTGGCGGTGAGAGCTGCATGTGGGGCATGTGGGGCATGTGGGGGCGACTCGGGCGTGTCGGCGAAGGTCGGCATCGAGGGTGCGGGGACGGCGAGTCGCGGCGGCGACAGGCGGGGAACTGTCGGCGGGGGGACCGGCGGGGGAGCCGATAATGGCTAAGGAGAGAAATTCAAAACAAAAACCGTCTTACTACAAAAAAGTTAGACAACTGTTTAAAAAAACTGCTACCATTAAACTAGTCTAAAGTTAAACAGAGTATAGACATGGTTTTGAGCTTTGTTAAACAGTACAGTCCCCGTCACGAGAAGATATATACTATGTAAACAAATGCTCGGGGATTCGCAACATTTGAATGACAGAAAAAATTGTATTATTTTGACATATTTTAATGTTTACACAGAATTTAAATTTAAGAATGGATTTAGATGATTCTGTTGACTGCCGCATCCACCCGCGTGTATTTCATAATTGATTCATTGTATTATTTTTACTCATGTATTTGTTTCAAAGGTGAAAAGATAAACCATCACTAAAATTAAATGGTGGATGTTTTCTTATGTTTTCGCGATTGTTATTCATTAAATTGAACTATTTTAATACGGTTTTATCGCGTTTATTACTTATTTATTTACACCTGACGTTTCAAACACTTTACAGCGTTCATGGTCGCAGGCAGACTAAGTTAACATTTGTCTTTGATGTCATAAGATTACAAAACTACCGCCTGAAATTTTTATTGGGAACTATTCCGATTCACGCAGTATTGGCTCACAGTATCTAAGGGTCTTGCAGTCTGCTTCCGAGTTTGCAATTTTATTAAGTTAATGACTGGGTCCCAAGCTGGCGGTACCTGCCATCCATCCTCTCTATTGAAATTAGGATGTTTTTTAATTTCAATAGCTTCACGTAACATCCTTGGAATGAATCTGTTTTCCTTTGCAAGGACTTGAGGATTATCAAAACGCATATAGTGGTTGGGTTTGTCTAGAGCATGTTCACAGACTGCAGACTTGGTTGAGCGTCTATTTTTCATGTCAGCAATATGTTCTTTTATACGAGTATTAATGCTTCTCTTTGTTTGCCCAATGTATGATAAACCACAGTCACAGTCAATTTTATAAACTCCAGCATCTTGCAATGGGATATTGGATTTTACAGGTCTTAAAAATTGGTTTATTTTCTTATGCGGCTTGTAATAGGTCTTGATTGAAGCTCGCCTAAGTATGTTACCAATCTTGTCCGTGACTCCCTTTATGTATGGCAAGATGGCAGGAAAACGATCAACTGTGTGTGGCTTGGGTCGACTTCTGTGACAAATGTGTGGGAGGCTGAGATTGTTACAGAAGTCACAGAAGTCGACCCAAGCCACACACAGTTGATCGTTTTCCTGCCATCTTGCCATACATAAAGGGAGTCACGGACAAGATTGGTAACATACTTAGGCGAGCTTCAATCAAGACCTATTACAAGCCGCATAAGAAAATAAACCAATTTTTAAGACCTGTAAAATCCAATATCCCATTGCAAGATGCTGGAGTTTATAAAATTGACTGTGACTGTGGTTTATCATAAATTGGGCAAACAAAGAGAAGCATTAATACTCGTATAAAAGAACATATTGCTGACATGAAAAATAGACGCTCAACCAAGTCTGCAGTCTGTGAACATGCTCTAGACAAACCCAACCACTATATGCGTTTTGATAATCCTCAAGTCCTTGCAAAGGAAAACAGATTCATTCCAAGGATGTTACGTGAAGCTATTGAAATTAAAAAACATCCTAATTTCAATAGAGAGGATGGATGGCAGGTACCGCCAGCTTGGGACCCAGTCATTAACTTAATAAAATTGCAAACTCGGAAGCAGACTGCAAGACCCTTAGATACTGTGAGCCAATACTGCGTGAATCGGAATAGTTCCCAATAAAAATTTCAGGCGGTAGTTTTGTAATCTTATGACATCAAAGACAAATGTTAACTTAGTCTGCCTGCGACCATGAACGCTGTAAAGTGTTTGAAACGTCAGGTGTAAATAAATAAGTAATAAACGCGATAAAACCGTATTAAAATAGTTTAATTTAATTAAATGGTGGACCAAATGTTTACATTCACAGAACCGGACTCGTTCCTGTACCATGCATCATTGACATATCGTCAAAATATAATCCGACTAATTAGAATTGGTCGTACCCATATAGTAATTGAAGTCAATCAAGTTAGCCAAATACAGCAAACTCATAATATTATCGCTAAGTAACCAGTAGAGCCCACTTCAGTAGTTTGTTTACTAAATTTATTCCTTCTCGTGACGGCAACTTTAGTCAAAGAGTACTATGTAATTTTACGATTTCATTTTATTTTGGACACGTGTTGAACAAATGTCTAACTTTTAGTAGTAAGACGGTTAATGTTTGTTTAATGGAATACAAGCAAAACCTATGTTTTAATAAAGTGATTTATTGGTTAAATCTTAAGTGTAGCCACACCAGGAAAATAAAACTTTGCATTAACCTCGCTACTGATCGCCCTTAGCTGGCAACATGTTGTATGTGTCATGTCAACAACAAAATTGACAATATCATTTTATGTATAGCCCGACCAGGAGAATAGCAACCTTGGCCATATTGCGAAAAAATATTGGAACTAGAGATGGGCGCCTTCCCGGAAATGTCTCCATTTACTCCAGGATTTTTTTTAAATTCCCAGCTTTACATGGGATATAATTATTTTCCCCCTTTTCTTCCCATTGCATTTCATTTTTGCCCTTTTGAATTTCTTGCCGCTGCCCATCTCTAATTGGAACTAATTTATTGAACTGGCAACTATGCATTCATGTAACATTCCGTCATCTCAACTTGATCTCAATTCTCAACATCATTTGCCAAAAATAGACAGGAGTGGACGTTGTGTATTTTGTGATAATTTCTTAAGATGTATTTATCAAAATGGCGAAAAAATGTATAGTAATGAGAGAAAAGTTATATAAAATATGTTACCATATTTGATGCGAATAAAAATTCATGAAATGACATTGTTAATTTGTTTTTGACATAACACATACAACATGTTGCCACCTAAAGACGATCGGTAGCGACGCCAATGCAGGGTTTTTATTTTCCTGGTCGGGCTATAATAGGAATCAATCCTTCATTTTTATTCGCGATAAATATGATAATATCTTTTTAAATCACTTTTCTTTTATTACTATGAATTATTTTGGATATTTTGATAAATAAATCGTAGTAAATAATCTCAAAATACACAACGTCCACTCCAGTCTCTTTTTAGCAGATGACGTTAAGATAACGGAATGTTACATGCCTAGTTGCCAGTAAAAGAAATTAGTTCCAATATTTTTCCGCAATTGGCAAAGCCTGCTATAATTTTGCTAATCGGGCTATAACATTTATTTTATTTTGACTCTAATATAATGTAAATTGAATTTCTACATTTAGTATTTGTATATTTACCCTAGTAATAAAAATATTTTATTAAGCCGATTGCTAAAATGTTTTGCATCTCGTTTTTCCACGCTAATTATCGAATATGAGAAAAAGGGACGACACATATTTTAGCTAACATGTAGTTACCAAATTATTTTTAATACGAGGGTTAAACTTTTTCTACTTCGTATAAACGCATGTGCTGTAACAGCTGCCGGTCTAAAATTAAATAAATAAATAAATGGTGAACTTAAAACCATATGTCATATTTCAGTTTTCGCTTCATTAAATCCGCGCCGACAATACGAATCTTCCGACACTCACTTTTAAAATCGGTTGAAAAAGTTTCATACATTTGAGCCATTCATCATCATCATCATCATTTCAGCCGCAGTCAGTCCACTGCTGGACATAGGCCTCTCCCAATGACTTCCAGAATGATCGGTTGGCAGCAGTTTGCATCCAGCGTCTGCCTGCGACCCTTTTCAGGTCATCTGACCATCTGGTCGGTGGATGTCCAACGCTGCGCTTACCGGTACGTGGTCGCCATTCGAGAACCTTTCTGCCCCATCGGCCATCGGTTCTCCGCGCTATGTGCCCCGCCCCCTGCCACTTCAAAGAACTAATCCGCTGGGCTATGTCGGTGACTTTTGTTCTCCTACGGATCTCTTCATTTCTGATTCGATCTCGTAGGGAAATACCGAGCATCGCCCTCTCCATAGCTCTCTGGGCGACCTTGAGCTTTCTTATGAGGCCCATAGTCAAAGACCACGTTTCGGACCCGTATGTCATCACTAGTAACACACACTGGTCGAATACCTTAGTTTTATGGGACTGAGGTATTTTAGACGAGAAGACGCTACGTAGCTTCCCGAACGCCGCCCATCCGAGTCGGATTCGACGAAAGACTTCGTCCTCGAAGCTGGAGTTGCCAGCCTGGATCATCTGACCCAGGTAGACATACTGGTCTACAACTTCAAGGGTGTGGTTCCCGACTGAAACCGGTGATGGCGTAACATGGACATTACACATTGCCTTGGTTTTGTCCATGTTCATTTTAAGGCCCACCTGTTGGGAGACCACGTTGAGGTCGCTGAGCATGGTACTTAAGTCCTCCAGCGATTCCGCCATGACCACGATATCGTCGGCAAAACGAAGGTGAGTGATATACTCGCCATTGATGTTGATGCCAAGTCCTTCCCATTCCAGGAGTTTGAAGGCATCTTCCAGAGCAGCGGTAAACAGTTTCGGAGAAATGACGTCTCCCTGTCTTACACCTCTCTGCAATGGAATAGCCCTCGTGCTCTGCTCCTGTACTCGGACTGACATGGTGGCGTTGCTGTATAAACACTTCAACACTTCGATGTACCGAGTCTATGCGGCACCGCTGGAGAGACTGAAGCACCGCCCACATTTCGATCGAATCGAAGGCCTTCTCATAGTCCACAAACGCTAGGCATAGTGGCCGGTTATACTCTTTGGCCTTCTGTATAAGCTGCCGAAGCGTATGGATGTGGTCTATGGTACTAAACCCTTTTCGGAAACCGGCTTGTTCGGCCAAGTTGTTGTTGTTGTTGAGCCATTGGTCCCGGTTATTATCAAAAGACGGCAATCGGTAGGATCAAATATCTTAAGACTTAAAAAGTCAGTGTTGGCCACTAACATACCTCGGGTGATATTTATCGATCTGATTTCCTTGTAAAGGATTACGGAGATCAGACGGCAATCGCGCCACTGTAATAGCTAGAACCGCCAATTTAAAAACCATGACTTAGAGCGTCTAGGGTCCGAAGCGTAGGCTAAGAACGCAACTAGGCATCACGATTAGACGATAAACGCATTCACTACCAATCAACCCCAGGACCAAAAAGAAAATACAATTGTCGGCGATAAAGTAATAAAAATACAATAAGAGTCACATACATTAATAAATGACTTACCGGTATCCATGTATTGTTGTTCCAAGGCGTCGTATTTTCCGGTTGATATGGCGCATCTGGCTCGTCTGTAATAATGTAAATAAATAATCGTACTGCCCAAAAAAATAATGTCTACTTAATTGTATAAAAAAAACAATTTTAAGCCTTAATTTTAGTTAAACGCGTTCAAACAAACACCAGCGCTTTAAAACGCCAATAGACTATTCTACTACATTTTTTTTTATCATTCATATGAAAAATATTAGTACCATAAACTGAAAACTAAAAGATTTATTTTTTTATTTTTGCTACAATAAATAAGTTAGAAGCCTTTGAAATTCAGTGGAAGGCGAAACTGTCAAAAAACACAAGAAAAGGATGCACTGTGTGTGATGTGACGTCACTGCAATTTGGTTTCGTAAGTAGAAAAGAGATAGCAAGACGTCCCCACGACGCTTCCACTGTCCTTTATGAGAAAATTTTAAGCGCTAATACTCCTTTAATTATCAACCAATTTTGATGTTGTTTTCGAAATCTGCTTGTTTTTAGTGTAGTTATTGTTCCGTATAGAAATCTTGTCCAAGTATGAATACAAGTCAAGTAGCCTATTGACTGTAGAATGACCTTCAGGTGAGTTAAACTTGCTTGGGTGATCCTAACTTCGTACTTCAACGTACTTTATTACAAAAAACATAAATTCCTATTTATATTGTATCAGCTTTTGCCTCTTTTCGTGAGGAAAGGCTCAAATACATAAATACATAATATTAAAAATATTATGTTACATAAGAAACGCACAACTTTTGTAGCATTTTCTATGGCAAAAGATATTTTTCCGCAATTCACAGGGCAAGTAGGGCATTTTAAAGTTGTGTGTGGGGATTTCCCGTATTTCAGGAGTTAATAAACCGAGACCATTAACATATCTCTATTTCAATCTTATTTCAAACCACATAAAGCTCATGTCTGTTAAACTTATTTCCTATAGAACTTTCAATCTTATCGTAAACAACATAAGGTTCACATTATTGTTTTACGGCCATAGATACAACTCCTTTACTTACAGTCTTACAGAGTGGTGAAATCTAGAGAGAGAAGAAGCAATATGTGACGTCACGAGCCCCCACTCCTAAACTTTGATGCGTTATATCTTTATAATTTATCGCTCAATTGACAAAAGAAAAAATATGTCACTAATATATTTTGATTCCCTAAATGACGGATTAATTTTAATGTTAATCTTTTGACCCTGGAAACTAGCCTATTAAGTCTTGTCAGAAGAATCAGTCTAAGTGAAGTAGTAGAAAAACTGCACTTTGCAATTTCTAAGAGCTTTTGTCAACAAGCAAGAAAATCACATAAATCAAACACTGTATCACTTCGCAACAATCACGCTTGTTCACGAACACTTTGCGAATCATCCACAAATTATTTGTACGAATACTCGAAAATACAAATATTGAAAAGTTAATACAACGACGAAAATACTCAGTTTCCCGCCAAAAGTCCATAAGGTTCACAACATACTTCTTTTCTTCAATGTGGCTTTTACGTTCGTATTTAGCCAGTAACAAGTAAGAATTATAGAAGAAAGTAAAGATCAAATAAATAGTCGAGTCAGAAGAATTAGGCTAAGTGAATTGGTAGAAAAACAGCATTAACGATTTCCTTAATTTTTTGACTTTTTGGCAACAATCAAGAAAATCACATAAAATAAACACTTCCCAACACTCACACTTGTCACAATATACTCACCAATGACTACTGTATCGATCATAGTGCCATAGAACGAAGTCGGTGGCGGGGGGTTTCCCGTACTGTCCGGAGTTAATAAATCGAGACCGGGCAACGCGTCTTGAGATTTCTGTGACATTGTACCGCTCGTGACTGCAACAAAATACAAAAAAAACTACATCGAAATCGTTCATCATTACTTGTATTTTCTCTTTTTTTTTTAATCAACCAATATTCTCAAAAGTTTGCTCAAACGACGACTCAACCTTACTCCAACTCATTAGTATGATTAGTCGACACTAGCTTCCTTGACTTAAGGAGATTCCTTATTAGAAGTGAGTATCGAACTGTTAAATTATAAGGTTGGTCAACGAAAGTAAAGTGGTTATTTTTTGCCCCACTTTTTTCATTTTTTACTTTATTCTTTTGTATTTACCAATTTTTGTGCTTTGGATTGTTATTTTAACCAGTGTCGTTCCTCATTGGAGTCCACTTGTTTCCAGTTTGGTTAAGAGTTAAGACATTGCAGGTTTGAATCGCCTGATTGTCTGATAATAAAGACAATTCCGTGCTATTGAAGGCATGTTAATTCGTTGGTCCCAGATGCCATTTGGTGGGCGTTAAAGAAACCACGTTAGAGGCTATGTTTTTACTATATTAAATTGATGATCATTTTGCGCTATTAATATTTTGCTCTTTTACCTCATTTAAAAACTATGCAAATACATACCCGAGTTATTGTCCGACGTAGCTGGATTACTATCATTTGGTATTAATGTTTTTAAGAAATCATTAATGTTGAAGTCTTGCTTTTCCGATGGTCTAGAGTTGATCACTTCTATTTTATTGGCTGCAAACAAAGAATTAATTACAAATTTAGTAAAAAAAAAATTTAGGGTTTGTGACCAAAAGGGCTCCGCTGCCAGTCACCAGGCTGTATCTTCTGAACCACGATTTAACATTTTCACAGATGTTGTATTTCTGTTGCCGCTATAATAACAAATACTAAAAAACACAATAAAGTAAGTATTTAAGGGGGCTCTTAAAAAAACAGACATGATTTTTTGCTCATTTTCGCAAGTTGAAGTATTTACAGAATATTAAGTTATATTATACTCACTTTCAAAATAATTTAAGTAAAACAAATATTAAAGGGGGCTCTCATGCAACAGACATGATTTTTTTTTGTGGTTTTACATATAATGGTACCTGGTCTTGCACGAGTCCGACTCGCACTTGACTGTTTTTTTTAAATATTAATATGTCTACCGATGTGGCCGAGGCATAGGCCGATAAAGCCAACAATATAAATATGTCAAAGAAATGTATTTTTTTAATTATTATCTGATTATAAGAAACCTTATTCCACCACAAAAATTAAATCTTTTTTTTTTTTTCAATAAGAGTTTTTTATTTTTTTATTTTTTGTGCATATGTCGTAAATATACTCACCACTGCCATTATTCGATTCCACTGTATCATTGAACAACCCGAGCGGGTTGTCCGAATTGAGAAACGACGACAAGCCGAGGTTGTATAGCGATCCGTCTGCCGCTATCGAAGAGTTGAATGTCCGGTCTATGTTATATGCAACTGTGATGGGGAAAACAGAAATATCATTGTACACTTTGCAACAATCGTAAAAACATAAGATATCGTTAAAAATAAGTTATGATTATCACAATAAAAAGTTGTCTTCATTTTTATACGCCTCAAATGTCGCGACACACTTGGGATATAACAGTCTGTACTTAGAAATGGAACAAAATGATCTGATTATACCTACTCATACATATATATGGGACTAGCAGCCCGTCTCGACTTCGTCATAGCCTATAGCCTTCCTCGATAAATAGGCTATCCAACACTGAAATGACAGTGTGATGCTCTCGCGCCTGGCGGGAAGATCTTCCCGCCAGGCGCGGTGGTTTGCCTGGGGAACCGCGCGACAGACGATGTTCTATCGGAGGTTGTATATATGCTCCAATCCTTAGAAACTTCAATTGCGCAATTTAGTCCACCATATTAATTTTTGCATCTTGTATGGAAATTTCTGTATTAGCGCCATCTGTTGCCTCGGTGGAGTATTTATTTGTTGTGCGAATATGTTGCCACATACAGAAACTTATCAAACTACATCTGGGTGACTGCTTTACACGACCGACTCGTAGTAATCGTAATAGGTATCGATCTCGCCGTTGTTCTATGAAGTGTCCGGAATGTGCCCGTAATAAAATAATCAGATTATACTCACTATCGTCACCGGCAACATTAGAATTATGTGCAGGAAGGTCCAAATCCTCGTCAGGTCCCGGAGAAGGCACATCTAAGACGGGAAATAACTAGTTTTCTATAATATACGGATGAAAATTAACACATTATACTCACTATCGTCATCGGCCACATTGGGATTAGATGCGGGGAGGTCCAAATCCTCGTCAGGTCCCGGAGAAGGCACATCTTCTTCTCTAGGAGGGGAAGGCGCGGCCCGCGGCAAACTCGGTATTAGTTCGTCTAATTTACGTTTTAAAGCACGCACGCGACCGCCGAAATTCTTGTATGCCTGATATACAAGAAAATCAAATGAGATACATAGTTAAATTTTACATATTATCAGAAGTGATGAATGAATGAATGACCACTTTACTGCACCATTTACTAACGTAATAAATGGTGCAGTAAAGTGATTAAAACAAAATGAGTGCAAAGGATTTGCGAACGGTATGCTTCAAGACATGGTCTTAAATATAACGTCGCAAAAACTCAGTTTATGGTTTTCTCTGGGGGGGGAAAGGGTCCGGATAGAGTTCCACCAGTGTTTTTGAATGGTGTCTCAGTGGAGAGAATAGGGGGGTTCAGATACCTAGGACACATCGTCACAGAGGATCTCCTGGCCGCGCGGTGCAACATGATCGTTGCTCAGTCCCGGTGAAGTTGACTCTTTTTAGAGCATATTGCCAATGCTTCTATACAAGTCAACTTTGGGTTAATTGTACCAAGCGAACGCGTAGCGCCATCAGGGTGCAGCATAACAATGCATACCGCATCCTGATGAGGATACCCCGCTATTGCAGTGCGTCTGGCATGTTCGCCGCATCCGGGGTCCCTGATTTTTATGCAATAATTAGATCCCGAGTCGCGTCGTTCTGGACTCGTGTACGTAATTCACATAACAAAATTTTACAGACCCTGTCGGAGTATCTGAACAGCCCTATTTAAAAATATTGGCTTTCCGTGCATCGCGACAGTAATAGTAAGTAATAATCGTTAACCTATTATGTGTAAGTATGTATAATTATAATTTTAGTTTTTAATTTTATATGGGTCCTGTTCTGTAACTATTTTTTTTTTTTAACCTTTTTTTTTTGTGAGGTTTCAGTCACACATTGTGACTTTCTGTAACTTGAATTGTGGCTGAAATAAATCAATATTTCATTTAATTTATCGCTAATGCAACATCTTCCAGCCAACCACAGGGTAGAAAGGAGCTGAGATAAAAAATTAAAGTTGCGCAATGTTGCTATAATGGACTCAAGGACAGAAACAAGTGAGATTTATTCATTCATATCATGTGGGTTACATGTTTGATGTTACAAATTGATCATGAGAGAGTTGTTCGGAACCGCATCTCAGCCTCTTGCATGGTACCTTTAACGAACACCAGATGGCAGCCTTAGGACCAACTTAGAACAACAGCCTTAGGGAAAACAAACTGCTTAAATATTATGTATTTTCAAATCATGACTTTGGCTATGCCCGTCTGATACCTGTCGTGTCCTGAAATGTGGCCAACTACCATGAACATCGATGAAACAAATGTTGTCAGTCACATGTGTATCTGTGAAAATAATGTTCAGGGCTATTTCTTTCTAACTTTACACAATTTTTTTTTTTTTTTACATCGGACTTTCAGGTCCCGATGGTTAGATGACCTAACAAAGGTTGCAGGCAAACGCTGGATGCAAGCTGCCACCAACCAATCATTTTGGAAATCATTAGGAGAGGCTTATGTTCAGCAGTGGGCTGACTGCGGCTGAAATGATGATGATAATGATTAACAAAAGCATAACCCACATAAGCAACAACTTTGACCTCGCCCCTCTGCTGCTGGTAATACTGGTCCGCGGAACTGAGTAACGCCAACAATGCTTCCCGTGCGACTATCTCCCTTTGCAACGCTTGAGTGTACTTCTCAACGCACGAGATGCCTTCGTTTATCTCCTTTTCTACTTCCTCTTTGCTGCCTTTCTCTGAAAATTGGTGGTTTTATTTATTTATTTATTTACTAGTGGTTTCCTGTGAAAAGTAGCCTATGTTTGACTGGGTTCTTCAACTATATCCATACAAAGTTTCATCAAAATATGTCCAGAGGTTGTCATGAAAGCACAACAGATAGACAGACGTTTGCATTTATAATATTATTGTAAAATGGATTTAATTATAGACAAGCAGCTGTTACAGCTGACGCGTCTTAGTCAATATACAGTCAATTCAGAGATAGTCTTTTACTTAACATTCATTAAAAACTCTAATAATGTTAATTTTTATAACTCTCTTTAGACTCACTCAAAACTAAGTCTAGTTATTGTCATTTGAATTTCAGACGCTAATCATTCCACATTATCAGTGAGGCAAAGCTTTTAAAGTCCATACAACATAATCAGCTAAAAGCAGGATATAAGAAGAAACAAGTGAGTAAACGAGATAGCGCAATACAAGGTGTAAGGCGACATCTCACTTGCTCAATCGTTTTTGCCCTGCTATTAGAGATGATAGTAAGCCAGCAATTGATTTAAATTCACACACATACCTTTCAATGTAGCACATAATGCCTCCGCATCAGACAATGGTAGATGACTATCATGTATGTACTTCATCCTCAGATCCGTGTCCGCCTCCAAAACTGAGCATTGTTTTATTTTATTCACTAATTGTTGCGGCTGAAACAAGTAAACGACAATAAATAAAGGACTGTTCAACTAATCGGCCGATTAGTCGGCCTCTTTACAACCGACTAATCGGCTAGTTGGTCAAAGTCATGATCGGCACATCTCTAAATGTTACCTTTTTCGTGACAATGTTGGTAAATAATTGAGCAGTTGTCACTGTGTCCCATCTGATTATCGCGCACTGCGCGACCATTCGCGTAAATTTGCACACGTTCATATTAGTTGTATGACGCATCGGCGCTAGAGACTAGCATCCCGCGAGGCTAGCTGGATTCGAGTCAGTTTAAACGGTCCATAACTTACAGAAGTTGAAAGTACGAAAATTTTAAGACAGCTAATACTGCCAGTTGTTTCAAAATGAAAAGTATGAATTTAGCTTTTTATTTATTTAACCTATATTGCACTTTATAAAACAAAATGCAAAAGGTGGCTTTAATGCATAATATGCCAGTCAAACTTGTTAAAAAATTGCTAATCTTTTCATCAAATCAAATGAAAAAATTTGTTCTAAACCATCTTCCTGTTTCTCCCAATGGTTGACTGGTAGAGAATGCTCTTATCATTAAGTCCGCCAATTTCATAAGTGTTTTTTTATGAGAAGAAATTCGCTTTAAATCTACAATCTATAGTTACTTCTATACTAATATTATACAGCTGAAGAGTATGTTTGTTTGAATGTGCTAATCTCAGGAACTTCTGGTCCGATTTGAAAAAATATTTTTAAATTATCATCATTTCGTGTAGGTTACACTGTCAATTGACCATGTACACCCTGACCATTCTTTTAGTTTGATAGCCTATCAATAAAGTAATTCTTTTCTATTTATTTGGAAAGGCAACAGGCCCGGACGAAGTCGCGATAGGCTGCTAGTATAAAGCTAAATAAATAAATAAACTTACCTGAAAGTCAATAGACTCGTCATCAGTCTTCTTCACTGCTCCAGCACTGAGCAACCCAGTGAGATCCGACAGGAACTCCTCATCATACACGGCTCTTTGTTCCCAGATTTTGAAAATACGCAATATTTTTGTACGGACTTTTTCGTCTCTGTAATATGAAAATTTTCAACTTATTTCTGATTTCTGCTTTCGAAATGACTACCTACTTCTTGTTTATATTTTACAAACTTTAAGGTTACAATAGCATTAATTATTAGTTTGAGAAAAGAGTTGATTTTAGTGATTTATTACATGATATTAAAACTTCTGATAATAAAAACTTGTAAAATTAAAAAACAATGAAACTACTATTGGATTCTTTTTTATTAAGTTTTTAATTAATAAAACAAATCTATGGAATTAGTAAGCTGTACAACTCTATACTAAGATAATTTTATTGTTAAATAAGTAATGTATGGAAGTCTTGTCACACATACAGTAATCAGACATGCGCCAATCATGTTTTCAGACCAGATTCGGATTGAGCCTGGAATGGTTCATCAGAAATGTGGTAATAGTTCCGTTAACATGTCCGCAGAACTATCTAGGTACTCAAAGTAATATGAACTTGTTAAGTTCGTCTTCAATATTTCGGTTCAATCTACCATGCAATTATTTACTTGTATTTGTTAAAAGTTCCGTAAGATTGGAAGAGTTATAGTTTGCCACGACATCTTACCATAACCATGTCACAAAGTACTTCATTTATCAATTGATTGATTGATTTACATTTATACTCGGCTTAGGACTGACAACCAAAAAGTAAATAAAATTTAAACAATCTAACAGTCGCACTCAAAGTCGTTAATGATAATTAAATCAAATCCAACTCAAATAAAAAATTCTCCAGTAGTGGGATAACATTTAAATTTATAAGCAACTCCTTAGTCTATATAAGTATATATAGATATATATTTATATTTGATTTTGAAGAATGTGCTCAAGTAATACACTGTTTTGTAAAACATGTAATTCAAAACAAATAATCGTAGTTTAGCACATGTCAATAGTTCTAAACAAAATTCGTAAATAATGCAAAAGTATCAATATCCTAGAGTAAAATTTCAAATCAAGAACCAAAATTGTGCTCTTTTTTCTGTCTCTTTCAGAGTTATAGAAACTATGTTACATTTTCATTAATTTGCTCTTACACGGTCATTTTCGTTCAGATAGTTTCATGAGTACTCGGGCACTCGGCAGAACGGACAGAGCGGCACTGCAAAATATTACTTTGATTTCTAGTCAGAGTACATAATCATATTTGCAAAATGTTATTCAAAACATCAAAATATCAATGTTTTTAAACCAAAAAACTAACCTCACAAGGGGTGTTGCTTTCTGTAAATTAAGTCCCCAGCTCTCCACAAACTCGTAATTCTTCCTCTTACTATATTGTATAACATCATTGGCCAAGTAAAACAGTACTAAACGCTGTTCCACCTTAACCCTTTTGAGCACATTCAGCCAGCTTGAAACTATCTTCTTGTGATGTGTCCGCTGCTTCAAACACCATGAAGATAGGCCCTGGATGCTCTCCTGAGTATCCTTCAGCTGTGTCAGCTTCTTTTCAAACGCTAGGGTGTTAAATTCCTCCGTTTCACCCATTGTTGTCAAACTAACCACTAACCACTAACACAGGGCACTTTAACACAACATCAATTGCCGAATTTTAGTAACCTAACCGTAACAATATTTTACAGGAATAAAATATACATTGACAATTCACACACTGTCTCTTGAGATGGATATTTTAATCAAAAAGTGTGCTTGTTTGCCAAAAATGCGGTTGCTATCGCGCTATCAATGCATTTTATGGAAATGCGCCATTTTATAATTAACGACGAAAAATATATTCTTTAGACAATTAACAGAAACCGATTCCTATTTTCAGAAATAAGCCATCACATACATCTGTACACTTCGAAAAATTTAAATAAAAGTCTACAACTCTACAAGCAGGCAGTCAATTTCCCAAGACAACAACCGCCATTTTCTTTCTTCTAGTACTGAATTGTACTTTTTTTGTGTAGCTTACGGCTCTAGCATCTAGCCAGAAGTGCCATGTGGGCGTTTCCAGTGTGTCAATGTTAAGCCTCGCCTTAAGTTACGACATAAAGTGAGTGATAGACGCACGAACCTAAAGTACGCGGTTTTTAAGTTTGCAAACTTACTCGGCTCGACGTCGGTGACACACGTGAAGCTTGCTCGCGATGTCGTCGACAGAAGAAGCTTTGTGTTATTTAGAAATAATGGCTGGTTTACACACGATCCAGTGGCGGCAATCCAGTGGCGTCATGGACACGAAATTACCCACCGTATTGACTGTCATTAAGAATGCTTGTGGAATACACAGACATATAAGACGTACACAGACGGAACATAAGTTAATAGTTATACTTATGTAGCAAGTAATTGTTGTTATCCTTTTCTCACGTATTCGGATCTATATGGCGATATCTCTTTTTTACACCTGTAGCAACATTCACTCACACATAGATATTAAGCTACGCGTGGCAATTTTTGGCCGTGACGCCATTTTGTAATCTGCGTTGTTGGATCGGTGAACACTAAAAATAATAGAGTAGAATACCGTATAAATGATCTCAGATCATGCACTCCACACAACATTCATACATTCTTTGAAATCATGGGAAGCATTATCGTAACCAATTTACCCTAGACTAGATACAGCCCAGGCTGCATAGTTTTGCATGTGTGTGTTTGTGCTACGCTAAGTAATAGCATACCTTCCGTCTGTTTACGTCTTATATGTCTGTGGTGGAATATAAAATCAATTTATTACCGGAATATAGAATCTAGGGCTACAGCGTTAATAAATATTTGTCTAGGAATGAATATTGGGGGTTTGATTAATTCGGATGTCAAAAACAAAATAAAAGATAAACATAATACTTGGGAGTTGATAAAATAAAAAAATCTACACTGTCGGGGGCTGGTGCTAACCAATATATTTCCAGAATAAAGTGGTTAAACGAATTGGATGCATTCTTAAGAGATGTAGCTATCAATCAAAAGACAATGGTGGGGTTTTTATATAGAAATGTGTCCGTGAAAGCACTGGATCGCCGCACTGGATCGTGTGTAAACCAGCCATTAATGGCGGCTTGCGGCTCGCAGTGCTGCCAGACGTACGAGCCGAGACGAGCTACGAACAAGATTTCAAACCGGTTGGATCGCCGACGACTTGCGAGACGGTTTTAAAGTACGCGTATTTACGGAGACACGGGCGAAAAAGGTCTTCTTCGCGTACTTACTCGCACGTCTATCACCCACTTAAGAGGCTACACCCGTATTCTTAAACATAAGCATATCGATGTCCTTCACTCAAACTCATTCTAGGGCGCCTAATGGAAGTCCTCGAACTTGAAAATGACATTCTTAGTTGGTTGCTTGAGCAAACTCCAATAAGGAACGTCACAGGTTATAATAACAATTCTAAACACAAAAGTTTAAAATTATGAAATAATTTATATCCACTTTATTTCTATTCAAGGACGCATCAAGCTCATCAAGTTACCTCTTGACCAACCTTATATTTGACAGTTCCATACTCACCTCCAATGAGAAATCATGTCAAGTCAAGGAAGCTTGTGACGACTAATTATATCAATGAGGTCGAGTAAGGTTGAGTCGAGTTTGAGTGAAGGTTTTAGAATATGGGATGAAACTGGGGGAGTGGTGAGAATTTTTGTAGTTAATATTTACTGTTTAATTTTATCTATTTTTCCCGTGAATATTTTAAAAATGGACGTTCTGATACTGTCAGCAGGGTAGACAGATGTCAATAGAGCGTACACAGTACGACCAAGTGGAAAGCGACCAGTCGGTCGTCCCAAGGCCCGCTGAAGAGACAAAGTCGATTATATTGCTACGTAATTGGCTAGTCAACTAAAAAATAAATTGTGTATTTTATATATTTTATTGATAGAATAGATAATTTGGGAGATACAGTTTAAACGAAAAAATTCTTAAAATTATATTTATTTTGTTATTTAATTTTTTTTTTTTTTTTTCCTTTATCTGCAATCAGCGATTTAAGCAGGTTTGTTCGATGCACTGTATCGTTAGGAGTGAGTCCTCCAGTGAGTGACTCTACTCATTGCTTGTACATGGAAAAATGTCTTTTCGTTTTAACCGCTTTCGATAAGCTTGCGTTGTCAGGTTGGCAGCCAGTTCGTTAGGGTGGACCTCCAGTTTCCCCTGATATTTTTCTAAAGCCAGCTTTATCTCTTCACCGACTGTCTTGACCTGCAGTTCCCTATGTATCTCAGCGTTGGTGATAAACCACGGCACATTACTTATCGTTCGCAATATTATGTTTTGCATTCTCTGTATGATAGAGAGGTTTGAGTTACTGCAACTTCCCCACAATTGGATGCCATAGGTCCACGTCGGCTTGAGGATCGAGTTGTAAATAAGAAGCTTATTATCGGTAGTCAATGTGCTGTTGCGTCCAATCAACCAATGGAGATTTTTGTATCTAATGTTCAGTTCTTCTCTTTTGCTTGAAACATGCTTCTTCCAAGTTTAGCGTCTGTCCAGATGCATGCCAAGGTATTTTACATTTTCTTTATGCGGCAGCGTTGTATCATCTAGCTTTACTGGTGGGCAGTCTCCCTTGGGCAGAGTAAAGGTAACATGGACTGATTTAGTTGCACTGGCCCTGATTCTCCACTTTTTGAGCCAATCTGATATGTAATTAAGACTATCTTGCAATCTTTATGAGGCTTCCACTGGATTTGCACTGCTGGCCAGGATTGCAGTATCGTCAGCGTATGTGGCCACAGTTGTATTGTCCCTAACTGGTAGGTCGGCTGTGTAGATTGTATACAGGACCGGACCCAGCACGGAGCCCTGTGGTACTCCAGCTTTAATTTCATATAGCTTGGAAGTTGTGTCAGCTATTTTTACTTGAAACAGTCTCTCAGATAAATAAGACTTCAATAATTCCAGGTAGCTGTGGGGAATGTGTTTCTTAATTTTATATATAAGGCCTTTATGCCATACACGATCAAACGCCTGTTGTATGTCCAGGAATGCTGAGGAGCAGTACTCTCTTTCCTCAAGGCTTTTCCTTATTCTATCATAAACTCTGTGGACTTGTTCCATAGTAGAGTGATGAGATCTAAATCCAAATTGGTGAGATGGTATGACATTATCTTTCTCAAGGATAGGTTTTATTCTGTAAAGCAGAATTTTCTCGAATACCTTTGAGAGTATTGGGAGTAGACTTATGGGTCTATAGGATGGTACTTCATTCACCGGTTTGCCGGGCTTGTGTATCATGAGTATTTGCGATACTTTCCAGAGGCTTGGGAAGTGTTGGACCCTTAGGATGCCGTTGAACAGGGTTGTTAAGAAAACTACTGCTTTTCGAGGCAGTTGCTTAAGTATCTCTCCCGTAATGAGGTCAAATCCTTAATTTTTAATTAAGAAAGAGGCCAAACATTTAATTTTTTAGGTTGGTAGCACAGGGTAGTGAATAAATATTTTTTGATTGGTAGCGCTAATTAGGCGCTTCAGGTACTTGTCACCAATGTCAAATTTCATCTCTGTTCAAGTAAACATAACCCATACGTAACCTAACTACATCTTCATTACATTAATTTATACAACGGATGAAGAGACGGCAGTAAAGTCCAATGAACAGGCCAATATGCAATAGATACGAGAAATGGGGTAGGTACCAAGATATTTGGCGATTGTAAACAAACAAGAAACCCAACTCGCGGCCTTCGGTCCATCCTGACTTTGACATACATATTTTTAATACCTTAATAATTTTTGCTTTCTTGCAGTTCGAGATGGCCATTATCGTTGCGTGACGTCATCACTATAAAATCTTTAAAATTAAATAACAAAATAAATATAATTTTAAGAATTTTTTCGTTTAAATTGTATCTCCCAAATAGTCTATTCTATCAATAAAATATATAAAATACACAATTTATTTTTTAGTTGTCTAGCCCATTATACCAAAAACAAGTATAAAAAAAAAATGTTGAACAAAGTAGCCGGAGAGAAACGATTGGGCAAGCGAGATGTCGTCTTACACCTTGTATCGCATCATCTCTTTTCTGCCCCGCTTTTAGAGACGATAGTAATGCTAATGCCCCAGGGGGTTTTGGCTCAATACGTGAAATAAAAACCATATTTAACAAAAAAATGTTTTGTCATTTGTCACTGTCATGGTTGTCACAAAAAGTTTTATCTACACGTCGTTCGCTCGCTAGCACAGAATACGCTCGAAAAGGCTCGCTAGTTTAGGCCCGCAATACAAAAAAAAATTAATTTCATTTCAATTCTTAAACTAGTTGCGTCTGATTCTCATATTTTCAAAATATAATAATTACTTATTTATATATCCCGTCAGAATCAGTGATAAATTTCAAAAACACAGTAACAGGTGAGCTTAACACGGTGTTTTATGTGAAGAAGATGAAGGTAGTTTCTATTCATGCAAAAGCCGAGTATGTATTGGCTGGGTATGAATTGTATTATAACATTAAACATATTTGCGAAATTTTTTCATATACTCACGGAATTTTTAAAAACTCCCGGGAATAAATGGGAATTAATAATATTTTCCCTTTACTTCCCCATGCATTTCATTTAATCCCTCTTGAATATCTTCCCGCTGCCGATCTCTATCAAAGACCGATAAAATCAATACAAGTATTGGCAATTTCTTTGTACACTTGACTACCCTACAGTTTTAAAATTGAATATTTAATATTGAGGTATCCCATAATGTAGGTATTACTGAAAACAATTAGGTACAACACAATTAGAGCTTTATATCGTGAACCCTGTATCTTCAACTATATTCATAGCAAATTTCATCAAAATGCATTCAGCGGTTTGGCCGTGAAAGCATAACAGGCAGAGAGAAGACTTTCACATTATACAACCACTTTTTTATATGACAAACTACCTAAGTAATTTAATGAAAAATATGCAACTTATCTGCTGTAGCATCCACCCTACACCTGCGCGGAAACCATAATTTGTTGTAATTAACACATACCTTCCCTTCTATACTCAATTCTGTTTAATCCTTTTACACCTCTGTATCTAAACTAATGTTTTAAATTTCTCAGTGAGATCAATAACCACGATGTGCGTAGGACTAATTCCCTTCATTTGGTGATTCCTGACCACTGACAAGTCACAAACTATTACTTCATTCAAAGATCAGGTTAAGTCTCACTACCTTTCCGAGGTACAATAATCCTGTCTTATATTGTGATAAGGCAGTCACTAACTACTTACACTTATTGATAGTATTTATTTATGTATGTTATATGTAAGTTTAATCTTATTATTTATTTATGTTAGTATATTATATGCGTTTTAATGTAGGCATGTACATTTAAGCTTTCTGCACCGCTCACGCAAGTGTTTTTTTTACCGCAACACATTTCTACCCTAAGGTTGGCTGGAAGAAATTGCATTAGTGATAAGGCCGCATTTGTACCCATTTAGTTTTATTGGATTTAACTTTGTGTTTCTTTTGTTTGTAAATGGTGCAATAAAGTGTTCATCAAATTTGCTGCGAAATCAACGCTTGAATGACATTCTTCGAAAGTAACATTGTGCTAAAGTGACATTATGCTAAAGTGACATTTTTGAGAAAATGACATTATGCGAAAGTGACCAAATTTTTCACGATGACATTTTGCGAAAGTGACGTTCTGCGTCAAACCCAATGGAACAACGAAAGCCTTGTAGGATTTATTTAGGCTCCTGTATACATTTAACAGCTAGGTTATTTAGTCTGAAAGGACAACTTATTGGATTTTAACAAAATTTATACCAAGCTTATTGGGTTCAGTCAGGGGTACTTGTAGCTCTATGATCGTTAGACATCAGATTACATTTATAAGAATTACATATTTATACACTTTATTAGAAAAGAAAAACTAACCTACGTAATATTAAAACGAAAATATATTTTTTTCTTAACACCTCTTTCCTCTTATTTACAAATTTGCTTCCTATCACTACACTTCATAAAATCATGTTGTCTAAATTTATATATTTTATTTTTTCAGTAAAAATGAAGGTCATGCTACTGATGGGCAATAATCTTGGCAAAAGGCAGCAGGAATTCAACATGCAGGTCTCCGATGTTGTTGCTCGTAAGGTCGATTTAGAACAACTAGTGAAGAAAATGGATTCAACTGATATCAACATACTATTTAGTATTGATGTGGCATCCAAATACAAAAACGTCAAATATATCCTTGAAATACTTATGAGCGGTGACAGTTTGCACATTTCAAGAGCTCTTAAATGCACTTGGTTGTATGATGAACAATATTCAGAATTTATTAACACTGAATATTTACATCACAACATATTTCCGTCCATGTCTTTGAATATGAAGCGCAAATTTTTATGTACTATATCGATGCATGTAAGAGATGAGAATCGTAACGAAGGCTTTTACATGTATAGCTTAAGTGAAAAATTGCAAAAAATTGCATTGAAATTTCTTATTTATACGTCTGAACCTTTTAAACTATATGTTATAAGTCAATCTTTTTCTAATGTTCTGCAACATCAAGAAGCAATGTTTTATAAAAACTTTGTTGGAAATTCTTTCGTATTGGCAAAAGCTATTATGATGGAAGCTTCAGATTATGTTAAGAGTAAAGTTTTATACTATCTTAGGTATTTCATGTCAGTTTCAGAGGATGATTATTTGGATTTATTAGAAGAGTATGATCATAGTAGTAAGGCGGTGGAAAGATTCGGTTTAAGAATATCAAAACGAATATTAAAGAAACATAGAAGTAGGTATTTGAAACACCCAGTTATATATTTAGGACGACTAAACAAAGAATTAGTTACCAAGTACATAAATGTAGATGATGCCAAGCAACTTATTACAAATGCTTTTCCAGAAGATAGTATTCAGTTTTGGGAGGCCAATTTGGGCAATAGAATTGATTTCGTTATCAAAAAAATTCCGCAAGGAGAAAGGTTTCAGTTTATTAAAAAATGTTTCAATGAAAAATATCCAAATGAAAGTTTTGAAATGGATAAAAGATTTTTCAATTTATGTTACCAAGAGTTAATGACTGTTGATGAAAAAGAGCAATGGGCTTTGCAGCACCTAGCAAGCGGCACGGAGATACAAGGCATCGGTTTTAATTACCGGTGGTATCAATACGTAAAGTTTGAGAAAGCATTTCCAGAAATAAAGTTGTGTATAGCGAAAACACCAGATTACAGAAATCGACGTGATATAATAGACATTCTCACTAAGTGTGTGAGAAATTTGGCCGACATGGAGAATTTGCTCCAGTACTATTACAATCGTCATATAAATGAAGCATGCCAAATTAAAGAGGAGTTTATTTGTACTATTATTCGTGAACACAATGTATTTCAATTCAACAAGGAATGCTGGGCACCTTTTAATAAAATTTTGCACAGTCTAAAAGTCTACAAAACTATTGACACCTGTAATAATTCCCTTATCATGTATATGACAGTAATGTACCATATAATTTTTAAAATTGATCTTCCCGAATGTTTGAGAAATTACATATTGGGACGTGTTTTGCCTTGGCGAGATGTTAAGGAGATATTATATGAAAAAATTTGCAAAGAACGCCAAGAACAAGTTTACGAGTTCATTGCCAATGTTTATGTTAGTGAGGTTACGAAACTTTCTGCTAAAACCCAAGATAATGATAATATACACACATATATTGAACGGTATATTTCTTTCTTAGAACGCCATAAAAAGAATTCCAGTGATTGTTCCCCTATTATTATGGAAATTGTAGGCAATAAATCGAGTTATTACCAAAATAGCTCGTTTTTCAAAAGTCATAACGAGACTTTAACAGAAGCTATGTTGATGCGACTTTTAAAAAAAGATTCGAATGAAATTAAAGCTAAATTGAAGGAAATAAAAGAGAGCATAATAGAAAAATCGCCGAAAGTAAACAATTTCTTGAGCAAGTTACATATTTATTTTGAAAATGATTTGGCCAGTAATTATTTGGTATTTTTAATAAAAATGTTGGATGAAAAAGTGCCAATGTCAACTAAGGCTATTTGTAATGTGGTTTATGGTATAATTCAATTAGCAGACGATGCAACTAAAGCTATTTTTATGAGTAAGCATGCGCCCACTGAAGCAAAGATAAACCACGAGGAAATTGACGAACGTCTCTTAGGCATACAAGAGGGTATTTGCAAGTGTGCCTGTTTCTCCCGCCCTCCCGTACCTCTATCTTTTGTCATAAAATTTATAAAAGGTGACTACCTCAAATTTTGCTTGCCAATGTTCCAATCATATAAAGCTAAACTTCCTCAACCATTACTGCAAGAATTTGCCATTGCATTATTAGACGCTCCAATATCCATTCAAAAACATGCGTTGCGACTAGTTTTCAGTTGTTTTGGTTTGGAAGAATTAAAACGAACTATAAGCGATAGTTGGGAAGGAACAACGAGTGTCTCCTTAAGGTTTGTGCTATACCAATCATTATTTGACAAAATTTGCTGTGAAGAAGGAGATGTTCAACTCGAATTATTTGATATTTTAATTAGCTTTACTAAGGAGCTACACGAATATGATCACGTTGAAATATTTGAACACTATGTGACTGCGAATAAGTTGCCACATAAACTTCTAGGGATATATCATAAAAATTGTTGGCGAACAGTCAACACGTTTCCAGATAGTAGTGAAAATTACCGTCTTAAAAGGAAAGTCATAGATAATATGACTAATCATATTAACATCATGGATGCAGATTTCATTAGAGAGATTGTCGATGATCATGTGTTAGTTATGATAGTTAAAAGTAATATTCGACCTAGCTACGGTAATGATGAATTAGATTCGTTGAATGCAGCAAAATGGAAACTTGTGTGTAATTATTTTATTTACTTTTCAAGTGATATTCATATTCTATATAAAAACATCGACGTAGTAAAATTAATTTTGAGCCAGTGTTATAAAATGTGGGAAGTCACCCACGATGATATATTCACGTATCGCAAGTTTTGCTGGAAGTTTATAGATGACCTTATAAACACATATACTGACAGATGTTGTTCAGAGTCATTACCGATCTTTGAAAGTATTTTAACGTTTCTCAACGAAAATTTTACCCTAAAAAATAGTTATAATTCTGTGTGGGCGTTACGTTTAACTATACTAAGGAGAAAAACTAAACTAGAAATCAAGGCTAACTATGAATGTAATACGAATCCAAACTTGTTAAAATTAATACAGATTTCTATTTACGATTTTGGTAAAAAAGTGGGAAAACTAATCAAAGAATATTTAGAAAAAGGTGCTTATTTCAATTCGGGAAATAACATGATCGCTAATATGGTCAAAGATAATATAGATAATATAATGAACGTGAATATAACAGATAATACTAATCCAAGATTATTATATGAAGGTTTGAAAAATCGTTATGTCATAGCGGCTCAAGGTATTAGCGAAATTTACACGAAGGAGACTTATTTGATAGCTATTTACATACTTCCGTTGGATGGAAATGATACTGATTTCCTGCGACTAATAGATAAGATTGAGCATTTCCCAAATGAAGAAGTTCAGTATTGTTGGTACAACAAATATATTCACACTGATTTTAAACGGAGGCGTTTGTAGTTGAACATTCAATGGAAGAAACGTACCAAATACTCAAAAGTAAAATAATGTCCAATAACCGCCTTATTAAAAAAAATTATAAACGTCTATGACAGGTTTACTTATTTTTTATAATATAGAGAAACAAGTTTATTTTTATGAATAAGGAGATAGGTCTGTAATTAACGCAGAGAATCGGACTATGGGTCGAGACCATGGAGCAAATACAAAGAGGAGATGACGATATTGAGAACTTCCCTACAAATATAAGAGCTCGCTTCACGTCAGATCGTTCACAGGTGAACGAAAAATAACGTAAGCTCCGCCCCTTTATACGTCACTGCACCAATAACCGTAACTGTGCACCAGTCGATACGCCGCGCCGTCTCTTTGTATTTGCTCCATGATCGAGACATTTTTTGTCGAGGATTACTCTCACTTTTTTAATTAAGTACTTATTTATTTTTTAATTCTATATAAATATATTATCACTGTTTTAAGTTCTTACATAATATTTTTCGAGCTTTGTGATTGTGAATTTGTGATACCTACATAATTTAAGTTAGACTTGATTATGTTATCGTTTAAAATACTTTGTTAACATAGTATTATATTTTATTTCAGTTGGTTTTTAGTTGGCAAAAAACAAACTTTATAGTGCCTGTCATTTAAAATAATGTTCCGCTGACTAATGTGTTTAGTATTAAATAAATAGTATTAAAAAAAAATATTTACCAAAACAACTCAAGTGCCTTATTTTTATAATTGTGTTGTCTGTTTTTTACGCATTTAAACAAAAATAAAAGTTTTATTAAAGTTAATATTGATTTTTTTTAATTTATCGCTCCTTTAAATTAAATAGCCAACTAAGTGACGAATGTGCCTCTTTTATTGGCTGTTTATGTCCCACTGCTATGCAAAAGGCTTCACTTTTTATTAGTTACGTATAAGGGCTTCCTCCTGCTCCTATAGTTCTTTGAGCTTCTGTCTTTATTAAGTCGTTTAGGCCCCTAGGGCCCGAAACAAGCGCCTCTATTAAGAGGTTTTATTAACGGAGGCGCCAGCGATCATGTAAGATTTTGACTATTAATTGATTTGATTGTGACTAGAAAATGCGGATAGCCGCAAGGGGGCGCTTTCATTTGATATAAAGAATAGGCTACTTGACTGTATTTATACTTAGGCAATATTCGCATACGAAAAAGTAATCGATTCCGAAAACAACTACAAGTTGGTTTGTTAATTAAGGCAGTAATTGGATTTTAAACTTTTCTCAATAAAAAAGTGGGAGCATGGTGAGGACGTCTTGCTATCTCTTTTGTACGCAAGAAACCGAGTGACAGTGACGTCACTGCACGCACAGTCCATCCTTGTCTTGTTTTTCGACAGTTTCCCCTTTCATCGAATTTCAAAGGCTTTTACCTTATTTATTTTAAAACGTATTCTAAAAAACTTTCTCTTTTCAGTTTCTGGTAGTGAAATGTTTGTTATGAATGATAAAAATAAATTGAGTAGAACACCCATTTGTTGACGCCGTCGCATAGAGTTTGCGTTTTAATCTCATAGTACAGGCAAAGGTAAATTTTATTTTGATATAGCTATCTATCCTATTTCCAACAAATGACCAACGTGTTCAATTTATTATAATTTTTATATTGCAAAAAAATTTGCTATAATACTTGTAGCGCCATCTTTTAATCCAATAGGAGAACTAATTCTTTTAAGGTCATGGCACTGAATTATTAATAGTACTAACGTAATGGTAATGGGGGAACTTATGTCTAGTAAAGTATGAGTATCAGTAGTTCCTTCAAAGGAACTAGTGAAAACAAAGGGAATGATCATGCATGCTGAAAAAGGTGTCTTAAAGAAATGAAACAACATTATAATTTTGCGAACTTAACCTTTATCTACTCAAATGCAACGTTTATCAATACTTCGTATAAAAAATAATTACCTAACAACAAATATCCATATGCTAGCTGCTGGAGTAAGCTTTTACAAATACTATTATTTTCAACGAAACAGCACAATACTTATGAAAAGGGTATAACAAACTTCGTTTACAACTTTTTAAACAATCCATTTTGATTAAGTTTTTGGAAAGAGAGTATTTCTATTCTATTCATACCATTTCAAGACATTATTCCGTAACATACAATTTTAATGGATTAGATTAGATATAAAATTATCACGGATAGAAAAAGGGTCAGCGCCAACAGAGAATAATAGCTAATTAAGTATCTTACATTCATTGAAGTAAACTAAGTACCTAAGTACTTTATTGAAATATCAATGAAGTACACAAATATGTCTGGTTTCGATGCTTTTTGGTGCACACAGTTCATCATTTGAAGTATATAGGAAAATTAGTAGGAATTTAATAAATTAAGTAACTAAAATTAATAATAAACTTAAATATGTAAGTATTATGTAGTTTTTTAAGTTACTTTTAGTTTCTAACAAATGGTTTTTAGTATCCTTAAAACGTTTGGTAGGTTCACTTTTGTAATACACAAGAGTAATTTCATTTGAGATTCATGTGATTTTCAATCGCTCACTTAAGTCAGTTAGAATCACCCGCCACGTTTTTGATTGAATTAGTCTAGATTTTTTTAACTTTGCTCGTTCGTCTACTGTTCAAATTTGTCTAGTGTACTTTGTAGGAATTTTATTGTAATTGGAAAATTTAAAAAAATAAATAAATTTGATTCTGATTGGTACGTCCTATAACTATATATCGTTGATATTTTACTTCTCAGTCTGCACTGAACCAAACAGAGAACATAATAAAAATACTTCAATACAGACAAATCTATGATTTAATTTAGAGAAGTACTGTTGACAAGAAATTGGATTAAGATTCTAGATCATATGCTGTTTATATTTGTATAGCTAGGATTCTAATATAATCACTGTTAGATAAGGACGTCATGAATTTAATTGTATTTGTGTAAATCTTAAAGATTTACAAAGATGTCCAGACTAAGGCAGCTGTGCAAACGTATCGTGCAACAAATTTCAGTCAAAAGGCAGGGTCATCTAGCTAAACAAATTTTATAACTACACAGTAAACAAAAATGTTTTTTTTTATTGTACTGTGTGCAAAGAAGTGTTACATAAATAAATACAGGCGGTATTTCGTGGACGTAAGTCCATTCGTGTGATCGTAACTTTTGAAATCTACCCGTAACTTCGGGAATAAGGTCAAAATGGAACCAAAGTGATCTTTTCTTATGTTTTCGCGATTGTTATTCATTAAATTAAACTATTTTAATACGGTTTTAAAACCGTATTAAAATAGTTTAATTTAATCAAAGTGATCTTTTATTGCAAAGTTATATTAACGCCATCTAACGGACGAAATTGGCTATTGAATACAGCTTCTTATTTATGTACAACTTGACGACAAAATGTCTTCAAAAAATGTATGATATTGAGTAGTAATTGACTCTGTTTGTATGCTGTTTTTTTGAGCAACTATAAATTTATTGAAACTTTAAAATATCACAAAGATTTTTTTGGAGCTAAACGAAACAAAAAATATACTTTAAAACAGTGGAACAACATTTACGTGATATAAATTGCAAATTGCTATTTACGAATTAAATATACAAATATACTATTAACATAACATTGACGAAACAAAATCTAAGGGATTTTGTAAACAATTGCAAGCCCTGGCTTTACCGATATATCATAGTAAATATATTGTAAAGCGTGCAAAACTACGGTGCGTTCCTCCGAATAATACAGAGTACAATCTCACAATAAATACACAAATAATTAAATATTTTTTACACCATAGATTAATAATTGGTCTCGCGCGCTCGACTAGATACCGCGCTGTGAAGAAAAATCAGTTACCAGAATGCGGCCGCTTAATAGGAAAGTGTATGTAAAACAATGTGCAAAGACGCACACTAGCGTCGATTATGGTGTTGCCAGCTACTTGACTGGTGCCCGGCCAATGGGAAAATTATTAATTGCTGCGGTCTTGTTACGTATTATAAAAAGTAGCTCAGAAAAACCTTTAAAATGAAATTAAAATAAAACTGGCCAAGTGTAAGTCGGCTCGCGCGTAGGGTTCTGTACTATTTTTTATTTTTCTCTATTTGGACCTCCTAAACAAATTTAAAATTATCTCATAAGTTTTCCTGTAATTTATGAATCGAAATTCTGGAATCGATAGTTTCGGAGATAAGGTAGGGGAAATGGTTAGTTTTTGTCTACTTTATTTTATAATTCTAATATTGAATCCTAAAATTGCAGAAAAACTTTCTTTTGATTTAATAATACACAGTACAGTATGTTAAACGTTACTTTAATTTTGGAGCTAATTGATTACTGACCTCTTTTTAGTTGTAATCCGGGTTTAAATACAGATAAATAAATAGACATACACATCCTATTAATATTATAAACGCGAAAGTTTGTAAGTATTAATGGATGTTTGTTACTCTATCACAACTAAACCGCTGAATTGATTTTCATGAAATTTGGTACGGATATAGTTTAAGACCCGGAGTCAAACATAGGCTACCTTTTGACGCAGGCGGAGCTGCGGTAAACATCTTGTACATACGAGTAGATTATTTAAACTATTGATAATATATTTCTGTAATTTTTTTCTGTATGAGTTGAATGACGATGATTTGTGTTATGCCCGCTGTACATCCCGCCGCAGAGTTCCGGTATATCTGTATATTATCGGTGCCTGAAATGCTTGGTATTGTTGTTAATCCATTAATCGATTATTTTTCATAAATTCTCAAAAATCAATACTACAGATTAGATTATATCGATACTACAGATACATAATCGATTAATAACCATTGATATAAACGATTACCTTTGTTGATTAAATCGATATAATTGATATCAACCCATTTCAATAATCGACTAATTGTTTGATATTGCAGTTAATAATCGATTAATTGTCAAAATTCGATTAAATTAATTATATCAATACTTTCGATATCATAGATATTAAAAAAAAAAAACAAATTCGATTAATCAATTATCCGGCAACAATACCCTACGGGGTACCAACTACCTAAAGGCCATATTTAGAATGTTGGTCGGCGTAAAGTGGACATGGAATCAAAATAGTGATAGGTTGCTAGTCGCATCGCCTACTGATAGGTATGGTTCTTCGATTTTCGCCCACTTCCTCGGCCGGCTTATATGGTCTGCGCGGGAAGAGAAGCAGTAGTACATTCCACGTATTTACTTTTCTCCCAGATCAGCATTAAAGAAATAAGATGTTTGTGGCGTGCGTCCACGTCTTTTAATTAAAAAGGAAGCTATAGTTTTATTAAGTTGTATAGTATTAGTATTATAAGTTTTTTATTTTGATAATTACTTGTAAATATTTTAAATAAACTGCAATACTAAAACTTGTTAATTTTAGATAATTTAACTTAAAAATTTGTATATTTTTATTGTCAACGAACAAGCGGACAAGTGTTGTTGTTTTATATAGATAGCGAATGCGATGCGCGCGCATGCATGCCAGCCGCTGCGATCGGCTCGGACGATGCGCGCGCAGCCCACGCCACGGCGATCCGTGCGTCTCGCCGGCTCGCCAGTCCGAATACCATCTTGAGACTGAACGCACGTTGCTTGCGCTCGCATTCGCGCGCTTACGTAAACTCATTTCCCGCTTGATCCGTTCCTTCACTTTTCTCACCTGTATTTTGTGCTTATAATCTTTAAGTTGTCGGTGTGCTTGTATTGTATTTGTTCTATTTAATTGTGCTGAACTTTTAATTATGGTGTTAAATTACATATTGACTTTATTTAATTATCCCGCCTCATAGCACAATGCCTAACACTTATCATACACATTACGCACGCACCCCGCTTTATGTTAAAGACAGACAAAATTGACAGAAAAAGTCAAAATTACAACATCTCTCTTTTGGAGTCGGGAGTTAAAAAACAAAATATCTAAATAATAAAAATCGAAACCTCGGGGAATTTGGGATTATTTAATACACGGCAACATTGAGCACCGAGCGGTACTTCGCGCCATATTTTAGGGTTATATTACTTTCGTGAGTAATTTATGTCCATATTTCGAAATAATACAATACTTATTGATGGTATGTAATACCAGTATCTTCCTTATTTCTTTTAGTATTATTCTTACACAGTTTGAATACGCAAACTGCACATTTAGCGTCTACTTCTACATTAAATTTTATATTTATCTAGACATCCAACTCACTCATCGGTCGCGGCATGACTGACGCGGGTATGCCGCAACCATGCCGGTTTCGGCATGGTTTTAGTTGCGAATTTATGTAGTATGCCGACGGTATCTAGTCGTAGCGCAGCGGAGACCAATTATTAATCTATGTTTTACACGTTAGCTGCCTTGGGATCAATGGGAATAAATAGGTTATCTTATTTTTCTAAGTATAATAACAAATGAATATCATCTTTGGAATAACAACATTTTTCCAATAGGCTAGTTTCCCAAAAAAAAATATAATTAGTCCGTCAGATATATATAATCATAAAATATTGGAGACGTATTTTTCTTTTGAAAATTAAACAAAGAATGGTAAAGATATGGCGCGTTAAAGTTCCGTGTGACGTCACAGTGTGCTACACTTTTTCGCAATATGTGACGTCACGAGCCCCCACTCCAAAACTTTGATGCCTTATATCTTTATGATCTATCGCTCAATTGACAAAAGAAAAAATACGCCAAAAATATATTTTGATTCCCTAAATGACGGACTAATTTTAATGTTAGTCTTTTGACCCTGGAAACTAGCCTATTGTGATTTTAAAAGGACGAGGCAAAGCCGAGGTCTTGATAAGGTCTCAGATGAGGTTCGGCCTTCCAATATTACTGGGCCGTAAATTTCTTCATTGAATTTCGTCATTCACGAGCATTAACATATATACACATTAATTCTTAAGTCATTGAAAGAAGGTCTTCTCGTTACCGACTATATCCAAAAGAAAAACAAAGAATTTATACAAATGTTGCAAATGTCCTATTTCAAAGACAATATTCCACTTTTCACATTGATTCATAGGTGGCAGAACTATTAAAATTAATGGAAGACTTAAACAAATTCTGTTTCATCATATTAATGCAATAAACCTCACCGACAAGTTCCAAAATGCTGTCCAATAGGACAAACATGTTGCATGCCGTACGGCTGTTTGTGGTCTAAGATCTTGTAATTGCTATATATAACATTGTACACCCATAATACGCAATAAAGTTGATTGATTGAAAAAATGGAAGCTCAACGTTTCATATCATTCAACCGATTTCTTCATTACACGAAGAAAAATATATAGAAAACTGTAATTAGTAGCAGTAAACGCGTTTACTTATGCCAAGAGCCTAAAAATTACGTTCATAAAATACTATTTCAGTTTTAAGATAATTCTTTCGTCATTTCCGTTTTTCCTTTTTATTAACAATTCTGCCACCTTTTGTATTGATTACTAAACGCTATAGACAGACGAAGGAAGTGACATACTCTAGCCATTTTAGAAATATTAGTGAGATATTTAAACTATCTACTTTTTACATGTTCGTGTGATTAAAATGTTAACATTTTGTATTAAGTTTACAAAAGTAATTATTAAGTAATTTAAGAAAAATAAATCCTATATGTTGCTAACAATGTAATTACGTAGAGGCGTGAATAATATTCGTCTTTAGAATACTTTAATATTTAAAAAGATATAACACAAAAATATAATTAATAAAAAAATATTCAACATAGTAAATTGTATATACCCATTATAGACCGGATAGCGACTCTAAATATTCCTATATGTTTCTCAATAGCAAAAAGGGAATAGCATGAATTTAAATAAAAATAGATGATAAACTGAACGTTTATGGTGCTCCCATCCCACACTGCTGTTCCAAAATGTTTACTAACGTTAGTAAACATTTGTTAACAAAAATTTTACATGCATTATAATAAATGTTAAAAAAAAATTATAGTGTTAAAAAAATTTGTAAACATTTTATAACGGCAGTGTGCACCATTACAGAATGTGATGTTTAAGACATATTGAACAAGCAAACATTAACATGGAAATTATTGTCATACGATTGCTTTAGTATCATTTAAGTTTTGAAATTTGCGAATCAACAATTGCATATGAAAAATTAAAACGTCAACATTAAAAATTTCATCAAAATCGTAAAAAATGCTAAAAATCCATCTTTTTAACGCACGACGGTATCCGTTTCATATCTCTTTCGCGCTTACCATATAACGAATATTGCTGTCCTTTTCTGACAATACATTTGTACTTAAAATAATGTTATCATTTAATTAACAATTTTATTTGTGCCTTCATTTGACATTTTTAGGACCGGATTAGCAAATAATTATCATTTTATTTTACTTTTTGTCTGAGAAACATAAGTTTCTCAAGGAACCAAAACATCAAAAAGCTCAATTAATCTTTACCGTTGTCAGAAATGAAGACCCATTTTCATAAACAATAAGATTGCATCGAAACTTTCTACCGACAACTGCAATAAAATGAATACAGATTATGCTACTTTACTCTATGTGCTAAAAGTACTTTAAATTTATTTATTAATTTAAGTCCGTTACTTTACATTCAATTCGTTTTGTTGAAAAAAATACTAATATCAGAGAAACAATTTAACTAAAAGAGCGGACAATATCTTCATTGTAAGAAACAATATTAAATTAAATACACTTTATTTTGTAGTTTTATAGCCCAACCAGGAAAATAAAAACCCTGGCATTGGCGTCGCTACTGGTCGTCTATAGGATAGCAACATGTTGTATGTCTCATGTCAAAAACAAAATTGACAATGTCATTTAATGAAATAGAAATCAATCCTTCGTTTTATTCGCTTCACATATGACAACATCTTTTATATCACTTTTCTCTCATTACTATATATTATTTTTATCATTTTGATAAATATTTTTATTTGATAATCACAACGTCCACTGCTGTCTCTTTTTGACAGACAGACATTGAGATGTCGGAATGTTAATTTATTAATACATTTATTCCCTGCTCAGCCTTGTGACATATATAATTAAGATGGGGTAAACCTGTCATCTTGGAATCCAAAATAACTCCTAAAAATTTAATTTCAGTACGGATATTAACAGGGGTAGAGTTAATAAATATAGTTAAGGGAGGTATATTTCTCTTGCGAGAAAACACCACCGCGCTACATTTGTCCACAGAAAGCGACAAGCCATGTCTTTCGAGCCAGTCATTAAAATAGTACAATGCAGAGTTCAAACGATCAGCTGCATCCTTAAATTTTTCTGAACGTGCATAAATCGTTATGTCATCAGCGTACTGTAGAACTTCGCAAAAGCTAGTCATCGTGAGATCAAGGTCATATGTATAGATATTGTACAGCAGAGGGCTGAGAACCGACCTTGGGGAAGACCCTTGAAGACCAATCGAGGTGGAAGGAGGGAACCATTGATCCTGACACAAATGGAACGGGCTATAAGGATGTTGCATATGATATTAACCAGTCTCTCGGGGATACTCAGTTGAAGCATTATCTGCCTGAGCAGCGGAATCTGGACATTGTCATAAGCAGAAGAAATATCAAGGAAGACACCAATGACATGCTCATTGTTGGAAAACGCCAAACGGATCGTTGAGCTGAGGATACTTAAGCTGTCCATTGTGCCTCTAGAACGACGGAAACGGTTTTCTGTTTTCTATTATCCATTCCAAACGGTTCTTAATAAGGTGTTCCAAAATTTTTAAAAGTACTGAGCTCAGTGCTATGGCTCTGTAGGAAGATGGGTCAGAAGGATCCTTGCCAGGTTTCAAAATGGGGATAATAATTTGGACTTTCCATGATGGAGGGATGATTCCAGAAATAAAAGCATGATTAATTAGTTTAAGAAAGAAAAGTTTACATGAATGGGATGCTTTGTAAATGAAAGAATATGAAATTTCATCAATGCCTGGGGCAGAGTCTTTTAAATTATCAAGTGCAGCGTTCAATTCAGCATAGGAAAATTCTTCATTCATGCCATCAGATGAGGAGGAAATAGTCTGATATTGGCAAGAACAGTCAAAATTTGGGACAAATGGAGGAGCAAGTCTATCAGTAAACTCCTCTACCCAAGATGATAAATTGTTAGAAGAGGGGTTGTTTACCACTAGGCTTCTACGAAATGATTTTATTTTTTTCCAAATAACCGATGATGAAGTCCTAGGAGACAATGATTGGCAAAATTTACTCCAACCATCCTTTTTCTTTTTCGACAGTAACCTTCTAGTGCGAGCACAAACATGTTTGTAGTTAAGGTAGTTATTCATATTTATATTAGATAGGTATTGATTTTCAGCCTTATTGCGGTCCTCAACGCTGGAAGAGCACTCAGCATCCCACCAAGGGGGAGAAGATATTTTTTTTGAAGGATTTTTTTTGGAATAGTTTTATCAGCAGCAGATCGGATAGAAGTTACAAATTGTTCATAACTAAGAAGTGTGACAGAATCTAAATTTGATAAAGTTTTTAACTCATCATCAAGTGTTTCAGCATATATTTTCCAATCTGCTAACTGAGTTCTATATTTTAAGAGAGGTTGAGACGGTGGAGATGGTTTAAAAAATGAACAATAGGAAGTGACAATGGGCAAATGGTCACTGCCATGTGCATTGGGCAGAACAGCCCAGGAAAGAAAAGGAGAAACGGAAGGAGATGCTAGGGTAAGGTCAGGAATACTAATATTTTGAAGCGGGGGTGTCCTACGAGTGGCTGAACCGTCATTTAGGATGCAGAGATCTTGGGAATCCAATAAGTCCAAAAGAAGAAAGGAAGAGGCATCATCGCAATGAGAACCCCACAATGTATTTTTACAATTAAAATCACCCAAAATTATTATGGGTCTGGGAATATAAGAAAGAATTGAATTCAATTCTGAAAATACTTGAGAATTAGGATATGGAATATAGATAGATACAAAGGAAATATCTATACACCTAGCAGCTACTATTTGAAAATCAGGAGAGTGAATAGGGATTGGAATTTGGGAGAAGGAATAAGAATGAGAAATGAAAAGAGCACAACCAGCATAGCCGTCATCCCTGTCATCCCGGAGGCATGAATAACCAGAAACTCGAAAACGAGAAACTGGCTTCAGCCATGTCTTCGAGATCGCAGCCACAACGGGTTTATACTGATTCAAGAGAGATATAAGATCAGAAAGTTTATGTTTAACACTTTTACAATTCCATTGTAGAAGGTTCTTTAGGGTGTGATCCATTAATAAGGGAAATGAGAAGTTGCTGAAGTAATATGTTGACATTGTTCGGTAGGGCGTCGCTAAATTTTGAGATAAGATTCATCAGAGTACAAACTAGAAGTTAAATTATGTTATCATTAGGAGTAAGTTTAGGAGTTGGGCTAGTGGGAGTTGAGGGAGAAGTAAGAGCACAGCCATTGGGTTGAACAGATTTGGGAGAGAAAGACATGGCGTTATGGGCTTCTATGTCATAGGATTTAGAAAGGGGAGGAGCAGAATGAGGAGATGGATAAATAGTTTTTCTATAAGATTTTTTTTCTGGGGTATAGTATGAAGCATAGTTTGGAATTTGGGAGCGATGAGGAGACTTTGAAGAGTGGGAAGGGGAAGAAGCCATTTCAGAATAAGGAGTTCTGGAAGATGGAAATCGACGAGCCGCTTCAGAGTAGCTTATATTTTCCTGAGACATCACCATCTTAATAGACTTTTGCCTAAGATGTTCAGGGCAACGACTTTCAGTGGCAAGATGCTGGCCACCACACAGACAGCATATAAAATCCTCTCGACTACAGTCATCTCCTGAATGACTTTGTCCGCATTTAAAGCATCGGGCCTTCGATCTACACTGTGATTTCACATGTCCAAACTTACAGCAATTTCGACATTGAATAGTGGGAAGTTGGTAGACATCAACATGTAAGGCAGTGTTGAAGCAGAAAATTTTTTCTGGAAGATTTTGACCCAAAAAGGTGAGGACAACAGTGGTAGATGGAACCCAGGTTACACCAGAATCAGTAGGTTTTTTAATATTCAAACGTCTAGCTTTAACAACTTCCCCACATCCTCTAGCAACTAGGAGCAAGAAACTAGGAATCTTGGGATTAAAGAGCTCAAATTATTTTCTTTTAACAGAGGGTGGGAGACAAAATTATTGGCATCTTTAGCAGATTTAAAAGTTATGCTTATTTTACTCCGACTAACTGGTTTGATTCCATTATCCTTAATACCAACAACATTGTTTCTGTGAATCAGTTGAGTAAACTTCAGAACTCTAATGGATAATTACCTGTGCTGTCCGGTTCTGCCCGGCTGACATGCACAATAAAAGGACCTGGGTCAGAATCTCCATACTGGAAATTAGAGTTTTCTTCATAACCAGGTTTTGTGAAAATAGACTGGATGGAATTGGAGGGAGGAGTGATTCTTTTAGCCTCCAGAAATACCTCCGAGTCAGCAGGGCGTTTAAGTCTAGTCTTTGAAGAAGGACTAGGATCAGTTACATCCATAAGGGAGACTGGGGGAGGAGAACATTATCAGGAGGTTCTTTGCCCATTTCTAGATGGGCAGATTTTTTATAAATATTTAATACCTACCTTTAATCCACCACCAAGACAACACAAACAAAAAAATGTTTTGGAAAAACACAGAATTATTTGACAATTTCGCGAATTTATCTCAAAACACGTGTGATTACCAATAAAGTGACAAGGCAGTTTCGGGCGTCCGTTGGGGATCTCACCCTTATAGTCAACTCCTTTTATATAAAGCAATTATATGCAGTCACTTTGATTATGGCCCTTTTATTCTTGAGCCCTGTAGTAAAATAGCCCTTTCCAAACTGGACAAAATCCAGGCAAGATGTCTCCGTATAATAACAGGTGCTATGAAATCATCTCCGGTAGCTGGTCTTCAGGTGGAATGCATGGAACCTCCCCTTGAACTTCGCAGACAGTACCTAGCAGACAGATTATTCTATAAAGTTCTTCATATTGTATCCCATCCCCTACTTTCAACTTTAAATTCATTATTCCAATCCCTACCTTCATCGTCTTATTGGACCCACAAAGAATTCCCCCCCCCCCCCCGCCCCCTTCTTAAATCCTATCATGAGCATAAGAAAATAACCTTTCTGATTATTCAATCTGATTGCAACCCTCTTTTTTCTGTTGACTTTCTGTCCCTTATTTTTCAGCCTAATATTCTCTTGGACTTTGGTTTATACAAGGACTCTCTCTATGCAAACCAACAATTTAATTTTTTGATAAATGAACATTGGATTGATTGGCTTCTTGTTTTCACAGATGCTTCCAAAATTTCTGAACATGGTAACGTTGGCTCAGCGGTATGGATCCCGAAATATAATGTAGTTTTAAATTTCAAATGTCCTCCTCCTACTTCAGTATTTACTGGCGAAGCAATTGCTATTTTAGAAGCTGTCAGTTTCATAGAATCCCATCAGATTAAAAAAGCTCTTATTCTTTCCGACTCTAAAAGCTGTCTTCAGGATCTTGAAAAACTTCCTCTTCGTGCTAAGGATAATTTTTCGATTATTACGAGAGAAATTTTATTCCGATGCCATCAAGCAGGTTTGGAAGTCTTTCTAGCATGGATCCCAGGTCATACTGGTATAACGGGAAATGAAACTGCTGATATCTTTGCTAAAAACGCCATTCAGTCGGGTTCTGACAAACATTATCATTGCCACCCTCGTGATCTTAGATTGTCGGCTAAGTCTCGTTTGAGGAAAAATTGGAACAAGTTGTGGTGCAGCATTAAAGAATCTCGAGCAAAACTTTACTCTAAGATCCAACCTGACATTCCATCAAGACCGTGGTTCTCAAAATATCGTAATTTTGATAAACATCCTACCTCTGCCATAATCAGATTACGATTGGGTCATGTGTGCTCTCCGGTTTTCTTGCTAAAATTAGAGTAAAAGACAATTCCTTGTGTGAATGTGGTCTGGACGAAGGAACTCTGGAACATATTTTTTTCAGCTGTCCTTTGCGGTCTGAATCTCTGTACGATCTACTAAAAATATACCACGTCCTGTAAATATTCCATATTTGCTCACCTTGGTTTTCTCCCCCTTTGTGTCTAATCTTGCAAAATTTATTAAAAACAACAATATCTTTATTTAAACTTTCACTATTGTTCCCCTACCCTCCTTTCTTTTGCTCTTTCTCGTTTGTATTGATACAAAATACTTCTAAAATGTCCAATTATTATATTATAAGTACTTACTAACCCTTTTTGTTGTGTTGTTTTAGGTTACACACAGACTGCTGAAAACGTCCTTGTTTATTTACTTTTTTAAAGTGTTACATAATGTTATTTCCAACCATGACATTGGCAAAATCATCGTTTAACTAAACGATGGAGCCATAAAAATAAAAAAATTGAATTGAATTGAATTAATTTAATAGCTAGTTGCCAGTAAAAGAAATTATTTCTAATGTTTTTCCGCAATATGGCCAAGGCTGCTATTTTCCTGGTCGGGCTATACTTAGGAAATCAAAAATTCTCGATCTACCGTAAATATAGCACATCGACAATCGACAATCCTAGCACAAACCTCATAGTGTTCGAGAGTTGACGCTCTACAAAACTAAAAAAATATATTCTACTGCATATGTCAAAAATGTGTCAATATTAATATTTTTTTCAGCTCTGCCTTTTGTTACCAATCTCGATTTTAAATAGCAACTACCTTAATCGACCTCAAAAAAGGGGTTATTCTAAAAATTGCTTAATATGTAAGGATTAGGTACATTTTTACAACATAAATTAACAATAATTATAAATACATAATAAAGCCAATTTTTGTGTGTCTGTGTACATATTGCGCACTAACCAGGGATATGAATTCCCTAATCTATAACTTGCGCAAGTGTATAAACATTTTTATTTTGAATACTTCGAATGGGGTTTGACGACTGAAAAAATATTTCTCAGACAGATTATTTTTAAATATTGAACATGAAGTGATTACTAAATTATAAATTTCGCGCCACGTCAAATCTAGGTACAATTAACCATTGTATTTAAATTTATAGGTTATAAAAGCCTGTAACATGTTTCTGGCAATAACATTATTATTATTGATTATTTTTTAGTTGGTTTTAATAATACTATAAGCTCCCATTACGGAATTAAGATATCATATATATCTAATTTTATAAACCGTGAAATAAATGTCAATTATTTTTAAATAACCTATCTGATGGACTAATTACAATAATATAATTATATCCAGTCATCATTCCCATTATCAATATTCGACCTTTTGGGACTAGCGTGCTTCAAATTTGTACTCTATGTTGTGAGACATAAATGTGATATTAGCTAAGATCACCAGGTCAGATTTATTTCCAAGTTTAATAATGTGTAAACTGAATGCACACATTTATTATAACACCAATATTCGTGCACAGTACAAAATCAGCAAATTATCTGAATTCGACGATTGTAGGAGACATTTTTCGAAAAGAAAATCCACAATATCAGTGGGTTTTTGTTAATATATTTGGTTGAGAATGATTGCACGCGTCCAATGGGTCGGCATGGTATATAACCGAAATATATAACTTACTATTGAATACGGAATCAGTGTCATGCAATATAAAACCGTAAGTGCTTGTGATATAAAGCCGAAAAAGCCAAATAGAAAACATTTGTCAGGAAAAAAATCATTGTTACGCTATCTATCTAGAACATGATACATTGTCTCTATTAAGTAAAGCATTAAATAAATTTGCGGTAAATATGGTGTTTTATTAATTTAGCTTTTTATTTTGCTACAAATTTCACAACATAATTGTTTTTTTTTATCTGAAGCAATGGGACCATATGGATTGACTATAGCAATTAACAACAAATTCTGACGTTCCGTACTTTATATTCCGACACCACGGACGCGTATCTTTAAGAACAAGGCACAAATATCGGTGTTGTGTCTCAAAAAAGGACATATTAGTTTTAGAAAGTTCACAGAATGTGTTGTGTGTGTGTGTGTGTCTAAGGTCGTGGTTTGACGTCATCCACTTGTATGAGTTGCTCTATAGGGATGAGCGATAACTCGCCACCAAGCATAGGCGCAGGAAGAGCCTGGAAATGTCAGTTTTCAATAAGATTTTAATTTATTCATGCACATATTGACGTATACATAGGATTGATAATGAGATAAGCTAGTGATTGTCTACCGTTGACCCTTGTCATGTTTACCAATGTAGTGTATTAGTTCTGTTAGCATGGGAGAGATTAGCAGACTATTAGTTTGAATCATCGCATGACGCGTGGATTCGTGGGCGTCTGCCTTAGCTATGATTCAATTACTGTCCATCTACTAAACAAAAATGACCTTATTGAACACAGAAATGATACCTTATTGAATTTATAAGAATTTAGAATTCTCTGCCACCATCTTGACATCCAATCACGACTACCGTAGTGTGTAAGCTGGTGAGCCAATATTTAAAGCTGTAAATACAGGGTTATTTGAAACTTCTGGTCAAATTTTTTAAGACTTCGTAATCGATAATATAACGATTTGAAATATTGTCATTTTTTTAAATTGAAATCCCACCAAATAATAAATAAACTGTGGTCATCTTCTTCGGTCGTATGCACGATGATCAAAAACCGCCCCGCGCCACGCCCCATTTCTGCTTACATGCGGCGCGCACTCCATGTTCGCGCGTTAATTTCGGTACAAAAGTAGCTTGTAAATTTCTAACGTTTCGTAAGTAAAGTAAATATGTCGATTATTGTCGTCTAGGATGTCGTATTGGCCAGAAGTTTCAAAATAACCCTGTAAATTAGTTAAGTTACCATGTTGACCTTGTCGGGTGTGTGCGGCGTGGCAACATGTCTGTCTTGTGCTGCGGCTGCTTCTCTGGCCTTGCGCAGTCCGAGCGAGAACACCGCTACGGAACGAACGCGCTTCACTAGCGCTGCCTTGGCACGAGAACGACCTGCGGGCCGATCGCGGTCAATGTAAATGATCACCACATCATCATTTCTTGTAGGTGACATTGTCAATCGACCTGTAGATGGTCTATTGAAGTCAGAGTTGTTCGTAAATTATGTTATGTACACCACAACCACGACGGCTATTTTTGAATAATTGGCGAAATTTGTTGAAAAATATGACGGACGTGCACGGTTTTATATAATCAACCGACATGTTTATTCAACTCACGAATTCGATGTATCTACAGGATGCATTCAAATTCATTGGCATTTTACCTTTTGCACTACATACTCTTATAAAGAATAATTTGTACGGTAATAATTCTGCAATTACTGCCGTATTTGATATTACGACGCGGCATTATTTGATATTTAAATTGATTTCTGTTTATGAGTATTTTGATTATTTTTGATGTTTAGTTTTTTTAATTACAGTAAAAGTTTCTATCAAAGCAACTAATGCACGAGTAGACGTGGATTTTTTGTAAATATAAAAAAAGAAGATGTTTAATTAACGTTTTATTAGTCTTCGACGAAATCAATAATCAAGGCGATCTGTACGTATAAGACAGCCGCTCGGAAAAAAGATCGCGTCCTCCATTGCCGTAGATTTTTCAGAACGACCACATTGGTATTTAAATCCCACAATATTTGCAAGAAACTTTCCACGCCAGCCATCGATATAGTATAACAACTGGATACACAGTCAAGAAGAAACACCAGTAAAAGAGTGTCTGAGTACCTGCTACAGTCCGTACTCGCTACTGTCCGTGTGTCTGTACATACTTGTTACCGTGCTTGCCACAAATGTAAGGATAAGAATTATAAAGCACGGCACACACACATTGAGCTCATACTTACGTTAGTAAAAAAAAAGACTTTTCAAACTCTGCCCATAGGCGAAATGGGCAGACTTTTGACTGGGACACTTTTCAAGCGCGAATATACATCTAGTTGTTATCATATATCGATGACGCCAGCAAACAGAAGTAACGTCACTTACCACCTTTGTCCTTCGGCTTGTCATCCTCGCTGGAAGCAGGAGCGCTCTGGGCACTAGCCGCCGTGTCCACAGATAACGCAGCGGACGGTACCGCGTTCAAATCCGGTTCGGAACCCCCCGCGCTTACGCTGCCTGATAATTCCTGGAACATAACGTTCGAAATTCAAGTGCTTGGTTGTAGATTTCCTTTTTGGCATTTTCAAAATTCTATTGGCTTTCATTTTGAATTTTGTAGCGAAAGTAGTAACAGTACCTAAACAATAGGTAAATGGTAGCACAAACTATTTTCCTACAGTTTCTTGCCAGAAGTTACTTTTCCAAGAGTCAGTCTATCGAATGCAGAAATAATTTTCAGAATCAGAAATATTCTTTAGTTTGATGACTTATCAGCTCGACATCAGAGATAGACAGTGCCTGATGTCGCCCACTTCTAACATCTATCGTAAAAGTCCTTGTTTCCCCTCGTCTCCTAGTTAACACACAATTAGTACAGCCACGGCCTCACTTGTAAGGTAGGGTTGACGAGCGGGCGATGTTGCGTGGGATGCGGGATGCAGTGAGCGGAACGATGGAGCGGCTCGTCACGCAGCCCGCGCACGCCTAGTAGAGATAAAGGAGCGCCGGGGGTCGCTTCCTGGATGAAAGATAATATTTATATAATCTTAATTTTTAATTTTTTTTTTTTTTACATTTTTTAACCACAGAGCATTTACTAAGAGGAGATGGCGTTAGAAATGGCGCAGTGATGTGATCATTGGCGCCTCGCCGACACAAAAGTGGGCGGAGCTTGTCATTACTCGTTCAAAAGCGTACCGAGAAACAGATCGCGAGCTCCTAAGTGCATCACGATTTTCCACGGTTTTTTTACAGATTTAGCATTGAATAATTGGTTTCTGTTAGATAAGATATATTTACGGCTCCAAAAGTTATACCTAATATTTAAAATGGTCATAATTTATGAAGTATTGCAATGTTTTTAAGATTGTAATTTTGACGTAATAGTGACATCTATTGACAAGTAGCTGAACTTTGTACATATATTGACGATTAGTGGAACTTTGTCAATAATGGCCAGGCCAGGGCTAGCAAAAGATCAGGAACATTAAGTATTCATATGCACGGTTTACATCCACATCGATTTCAGTTTTACACCGAAAAGGAAGGGTTGTTTTCAACATTCATGTATGTTTCTTCGGCGCAAGGCTTTTTCTTGTAATTCCTTGTATTTCTCAATGTGTCCATGTTGTATAATAAAGAGTTTTGTATTGTATTGTAATATATTTGTATGTAAGTGAGATTCTTTATCTAGTAAAAATTTAAAAAAATTGTGGCTCCGTGTACTCTATTATGACTCACTGTAATCATTTGGCCATTTATTACAATCATCCTGTATATCTGTGGATATAATATACATTTTTTTTTTTAAATTTGAAAAAAATATATAAAAAACTTCGACCCAATAAATTATTGACAACCCTCGTGTGGTTAATATGTGCATAAAATCGACCGGGTCGTTAACAGTAGTGACATCTAGTGTCGGGTGTCTGAAGTACTTGATAATTAATAACGTAGTATTGCTACTTTCCGTAAGATGGATATCATTATGGTTGGACCCACGGCCGAAACCCAGCACCCCGCGTGTCTGCCTTCCGCTTATTATGACATCTCCTCTTTGTGATTGCTCCGTGGTTTTAACCAAATTGGCAAATTTGTAAAGTTTTGCGAAATTTATAAGTGCGTGAAAGTATACAGTTCTTACATGATCGTTTCATATAATTTAGGCGCATCAATTTAAGAACTTGTCTCTTGTCGGTGGAATTCTTTAATTCTTGTCTATTGTAAGCGTAAACTCATCGTACGCGAAAGAAAAATCGTGTTTTCTAGAACAGCAGGCATTTGCTAACAATTCAAAATGCGGGCAACTAAACCTGGAAGCCTAGCCGACATTTATTAGGCTGTCGTTATTATCTTGAGTAACGCCTGTTATGCCAAAATTTTTACATCACTAAAAAAAAATTCCTTGTTAGAAATACAGTTGAATAAAAATAAGTAGACATACAAATATTCATTTATTTATAAAAATCTGTCTATCTGTGCCGAAAATTGATAAGTAAATTTAAACTTGGAACAGAGTCTATCTTTGTGGCTTATCTAAAATTAAAAATAAAAATTCAAAGGAAATAACGCATAAGCGTTCAGTATTTATATGTTTGAATATTGATATTAAGATTTTTATCTCTCAATGTTCTTCTTGGCGTGTCGATATCCTCCCAACGAAATAGTCATATCATAGTGTAGTAATGTTAAACGCTGATTAGTCATTAATGGGTTTCTATAACATCTGACCCATGGAACTATTAAATCTGGAAGCCAGGCCCATGGAGTAATTACAAAGAGGAGATGCCGTAAGAAAGCGTTTGTGAGGCTACACGGGGCGGAGAGCAGACGTGCGGGGTGCTTGGTTTCGGCCGTGGCTCCAATCATGGAGCACGAGCAATGACAAGCTCCGCCCACGTTTGTGTTGGCGAGGCGCCAATGATTACATCACTGCGCCATTCCAAACGGCATCTCCTCTTTGTAATTACTCCATGGCCAGGCCAGTTTATATAAAAGGTTGGCGTAAGAAAATTTGACCTAAATGCATTTCGCTATCCACCTCTCTGCTTCTAACTCTAATAAAAATGTCATGATTGACATTAGGTTTCCATGTCCGGCACTAAACCACCACCCCAAAATAAATAAATAAATAAAAATTGGTATTGTTTAAAAAATAATAAATAAATTTTTATTCCGTGTTTGAAATTTATAAATAAATGAATACTTATTTTTGGGATTGATATAAGGCCTTGTTGCAAATAGTTGAAGTGAATTTGTGATATTTTTATTCTATAGTATTTCTGACTAGGCCAATTTTTTGAAGTGATGGAAGCATTTGGGAAAACACGGGGTTAATCCAGGTCAAATTTAGCTTATTAGCAGCTCCCAGGTTTCTGTAGCTCGCATTTTTGACGGCGAGAATGATGTACTTTCAATATCATCTCTTAACAAGTAAGACTTTACGTACTTTCAGAGGAGGTGCAGCATAAAATTCTATAATTCATTGAAAAAGCATTATCAAATTCATAGTGTGTAGCGTGGCCGACACATAATCAAATGTTTATATAATTAAATAATGCAAACCTTTTTAATCCAGTTCGGACAGTTTTCATTTCACTAAAATGTAGGACTTATTTGTGACCCTTTGTGTTCGTTGAGAAATAATCTTAGAACAACGAGAAACTGGCTCAATATGGTAATTGAAACCTGTTTCGCTGAATAAATATTGCCAGAAACTTAAATCTATAATACTATTATAATATATTAATTAATTTTGAAAGCCAGGACATAATTGCAAGAAATATATTAGCATTAATAATAAGAAACCACAAGTAAATGAGAAACACGACGACAAAACAAATAATACCTCTGTATTTTTGTCCCATATTTCTCACGTCATAAATTATAAAATTCTACTTAAAAATGTCAACAATATAAAAAAATATTCAGAAATGTTCTCACTATATTAATATATGTCAATATTTTCTTTTTCTTTTTTAATTAAGTATTTAAATATATTAAAATACAAAAACTCTTTAATGCACCAAAAAAAAAAATACAGAACAAATACAGCGAGGCACAAAGGCAGACACTATTCATTTTTTACAATATGAGAAAAATGAGGCAAAAAACCGAGAAACGAAACAACACGAACGTTAGTAACCATTAAAAACCAAATAAACGTTCTGACAAATAAGCTCTGCAAAAACTTTGGTAAGTAAAAGAATACAGCAAAAATTTAACAATATTGTAACTTACCTTACGCCGAATAGGTTTCGTTGGACTGACATCTTGCAATAGCTGAAGAGATCCGGTAGTTACCGACGGTTCAGTTATGGACGCGGCTTTGGCTCTAAAATTTACATTTATTTAATTAAATTAAATAAAAAATTAAAAAAAAAATTAAATAATTATAATTTATTAACATTAAATTATAATTTTTGTAGCCAAAAAGGATATATCAAGAAATATTGTATTAACTGTGTAGAGGCAGACATTTTAACTGATAAAATTGTCCTATTTGTAGACATAACAATACCATCAGGCTGTAGTATGATAAAAATAGAGACAGCTTAAATTTCACAATCATTCCTTTTGTGAGAACCAATTACAAAGAAGTAGGTTATTTAATCTAAAACCAAATATAATTTGACGTTATATTCTTTATAGTAATAGGTTTTACGGCCATGGATACAAGTCCTTTATAGCCCTTCTTAATTTTTCTATCTTCTTCAGTCCTACAGTGTGGTTTCGTCAAGTCCTAGTTTAGCCTGAAAGTCAAGTCTAGTCAGAAGAATCAGCCAAGTGAAGTGGTAGAAGAACTGCACTTAGCGATTACTAGGAACTTTTGGCAACAAGCATGAAAATCATATAAATCAAACACTGTATCACTTCCCAACACTCACGCTCATTCTCGAACACTTTGCGAATAATAATCCACCATTATTATTCACAAACACTCAAAAAAACACAAATTTTGGTAAATAAAATACAGCACTGAAACTGTTCTTTTCAGCTTCTCGCCAAAAGTCGACGTATATTCTAAATCTATGAAAAATAGTCTTTTTATCCATTCCATTTTTTCTTGATATATCCTTCCCGGTTGATCATTATTTTGGAAAATAAAAAAGCCAGTATTCACAGAAGGTTAGTGCTGTAGAATAAAGGGTGGTTAGTCAAATTCTGATGAGAAAAACAGGAATTACCTTTATCACTTCCCTTTAATAGTAAATCGTTAAAAATATTTCATATGCCGCCGGTAGCTGAAAAGGAATCCCTAAAAGAAAACCTATAGTGTGTAATAGTAATATGTATTTTACACTATATCAAAAAAAAAGGTGTTTACTTAAACTATACATAGTGTTCAGAAAAAAAAAATATTTTACACGCCTCGAACAAAAATACATTTTAATTAAAGTATGTAACTAAATACAGTGATATTACCAAAATACCATTTATACTACAAGAAAAACGGAAATGAGATCATGAAAATTTTTTTTTAAAGTATTAGAACGTATAGATAAAACAAAATTATATAAATTATATCTCTGAAAAAAAAAACGTATTTAAAGTATAATACATTAATTTATGTAGTCAACAAAATAATGAATCAAAAATATGGTATAAAAATTTTCATACTCTTGAAAAGGACCTTGTATGGAATGATATAAAACATGAGGGTTTATAAAAGTGGGAAAAGAAAGACATGATTTAATAATAAGCTTTATTGCAAAAATAAATGAGAAATATAAAAAAAAAATGTAATACTGAGCTGACGGAATGGTATCGGTTGTAAAAATAAAATGCTTAGCTACACACCCACACTATTTTACTTGTGCCAAATTAACTGAAAACAAAAAAAAAAAAAAAAATTAAAACCTGTGCTTTATATTTATTTTAGAAATAAAGATTTTGCAATTATTTATATCGCGTGGGCTACATGATCAATCGACCATATACATCCTGGCATCAGAGTTTTTCGGAACCGCTTTTCGGCCTCTGGCGTGGTTCCTTTAACGGCCATTAATAAGCGGCCGGGACCAACGGCTTAACGCGCCTTCAAAAGACCGGAATCATCATTATTAACAGACCAATTAGGTTATTCAAGCCTACAATGTCTTAACTAAACTGGAAACAACTAAACAAAGTATGCTCCCCGTGGGAATCGAACCCACGACCTCTGGCTCTAAAGCAAACGCCAACCACTTAACACTTGACCACTCGATCACGGAGACATTTTTTATGTGATACATGAAATATACTTCTTGGCAGGCAAAGCCGCGGGAAACAGCGATTTATAAGTAAAATCTGTCTCAATTGAAAAAGACAATAATGTAAACAATCGCAATTATTGAAATTACTCGTCAATCACTTACATTCGATTACAAATGCTTATCACATGTAAACGAACCTACAAATCGTTCTCACAAAAACACCATCAATAAACCTGTCTCAATGTCAGAAAGCCATATTTGTTTACATTATTGTCTTTTTCCAATGAGACAGACTATACATGTTACAATAGATAAAACAACAATACATACACTAAAAGTAATAGATTACGAAAACGACAATGAAATTGGTAATTAATTGTAGCAGTAACTAGCTTTTATGGTTTTCTAATGAAGAAACGGGAGCGTGGTGGGCTTCTTGACATCTTGCCACCTCATTTGTACGCACGAAACCAAGTGGCAGTGATGTCAGTCCACCCCTAAGTGCGTCCTTTTCTTGTTTCTTAACAGTTTCTTCTTCCACAGGATTTTAAAGGCTTATAAGTTATTTATTTTTGAACGAATTGAAAAATTCTGTTTATGAATTCTGGGACTTCATTATTGGTTATGAAGTAAAGGTAAGTAAAACCAGTAAAATAGCAACCTTCGCCATATTGCGGAAAAATATTAGAACTAATTTCTTTTACTGGAAACTAGGTATTAATTTATCATTCCGTCATTTCAACGTCGTCGGCCAAAAATAGACAGGAGTGCATGTTAAGTATTTTGTGAATGATTTCCTACGATTCATTTATAAAATGGCAAAAATAATTCATATTAATTAGAGAAAAATTATATAAAAGATGTTATCATATTTGACGCAAATAAATACGAAGGATTAATCTCTATTTAAATGATATTGTCATTTTTGTTGTGACTTGATACAATCGTCACAGACAACATGTTGCCATCTAAAGGCAATGCAGGGTTTTTATTTTCCTGGTCGGGCTATATATAAATAAAAAAGGAAAAAGTTAAGACTGACCTGAAAGGCGGTATCTCAGGTATCTTTCCGATGAATATCTTCTTCCCTTTATCTTGTTGTTGCGATTTAGGAGTCGTGGGAGTTGAATCGCGAGGAGTACCGCGAGCTGAGTTTCGGATGTCGTCTTGACTTGGGCAAGAAGACTGCGTTTTTATAAAAAAGGATCAGCACATTTTTATAAATACCATTTTTTTGTGCGTGCTTCTATTGGCATGTATACGTTTCTTTCAGGGGAGAAAGCCCACTTTTTATTCAACATTATTCATTAAACGTCCAGGTCGAAAATATTCCCGCTCCGTATCAGCCAACGAATGGTTTCAGGGATTGTGAGCAGGTAATTTGGATACCTTTCCAGTCTGTTTTTGTTAGTATCTAATTTGTAGATACCATAAAATTGTTCTTTTAACCATGGGTCCCACTGCTGAGCAAGAACGTCCCCTCTCGTTTTCCACGTAACCGCCTATCAGACGGACTGGACGCTTGTTTGCATACTAAACAGTCTAAAAAATAGACTATACTTGAGTCATTCATTCGATTTTCGGATCGAAAGGAAGTATGGTTATGGTCTCCTATAAATGCTGTCACTATGCTTAGTTAGTATAGTTATGTACTTTCACACGCTGACGTTCGCGTATGGACTTCGTAGGCGACCTTCATAGGCCATGTTCGTCTCTAGTTATTTCGAACCATTGCAGCGTCAACATCACACCTAATATCTGAACAAAATGTCGAATTTATGCCCATTTTTTACACGCCCACATAGATAAAAATATGTACTGATGTAGAGCTCAGTTGTTCGAGTAATGAGATGTATTGACCGCTGACGCTGTGCCTGGCATTACAGACGTCGATCGGAATGTTTGCGTATAATATAAAATAGGAGACCATAGCCTAAATCGATGAGGTCAAAAATATCACGATAATATAAATATATCCAAACTAATATTACAAATGCGAAAGTCTATCTGTCAGTCTTTTTGTATGTCTGTCTGCTACGCTTTCACGGCCAAACAGCTGGACGTATTTTGATAAAATTTGATATGAATATAGTTGAAGACCCGGGGTCAAACATAGGCTACTTATTGATGCAGGCGGAGCTACGGGAAAACGCTAGTATGTAATAAAAATCACATTGAAAAAAATATGGCAAAATTTAACTTTTCTCTCGTCACCTACTATTAACTATTGGTCTGTCGAACTTACCAACAGTGGTGCATGAGAGTTCTTGATAGCTTCCCTCCTCTGAAACTCGACTTTAGCCATTTCCGTGGCGAGCCACCCCGGAATCTCCGGTATGGCGACGCGGAGTGCCAGTATTATCACCAGAATCACGTGCTGGGGAAATACTAAAGAATTAATAATTAAAAAAAATATTAGGACTAATTTCTTTTACTGGCAGCTAAATATTTATCTACATTCCGTCGTCTGCCAAAAAGAGACTGGAGTGGATGTTGTTAATTTTTAATAATTTCCAACGATTTATTTATCAAATGGCAAAAATAGTTCATAGTAATGAGAGAAAAGAAGATGTTATCATATTCGACGCGAATAAAAACGAAGGATTGATTTCTATATCATTAAATGACATTGTCAATGTTGTTGTTGACATGACACATACAACATATTGCCACCTAACGGCGATCAGTACAGACGCCAATGCAGGGTTTTATTTTCCTGGTCGGGCTATACTTATTGCTTATAGTATAGTAAAATAGCTTTTAAGGTTGGTAAAGCCAACCTTATTAGCTACTTTTACGCATACAAAAGCAGTTTTTTTTTTCAGAGATGACTGGTAACTGATTTTCTTCTTAATACTCCTGACTATGTGTGGATAAATCGTATAGATCTCGTAGTTCTGTGACAGTAGACTTCGCGAACAACCTCCAAATATGAAATTAACTTATCAAACGCTTTACGAACTATCCTCCCAACTTTTTTCCTCCAATCAAAAAAAGCACTCGACAAAAAAAAAATTATGAGCAAACTTTCGTAGAAATTCCTTTAGAAATGTTACTTCTAGTCCGGAACAAACATTTTCCGATCCAAAAGCAAAATTGTCGAAATGGAGACGCTTCGCTCGCTCGGTCAATTACGCAGTTTTTCGTCAGTGTCGCCCTCCATGGTTGTACCTGCGGCTGCGGTTACATAGATCCTGTGTGTTACCTCGAGCGCTACGATCAGCAACACGTTTGGTTGTACCTGCGGCTGCGGTTACATAGATCCTGTGTGTTACCTCGAGCGCTACGATCAGCAACACGTTTGGTTGTACCTGCGGCTGCGGTTACATAGATCCTGTGTGTTACCTCGAGCGCTACGATCAGCAACACGTTTGGTTGTACCTGCGGCTGCGGTTACATAGATCCTGTGTGTTACCTCGAGCGCTACGATCAGCAACACGTTTGGTTGTACCTGCGGCTGCGGTTACATAGATCCTGTGTGTTACCTCGAGCGCTACGATCAGCAACACGTTTGGTTGTACCTGCGGCTGCGGTTACATAGATCCTGTGTGTTACCTCGAGCGCTACGATCAGCAACACGTTTGGTTGTACCTGCGGCTGCGGTTACATAGATCCTGTGTGTTACCTCGAGCGCTACGATCAGCAACACGTTTGGTTGTACCTGCGGCTGCGGTTACATAGATCCTGTGTGTTACCTCGAGCGCTACGATCAGCAACACGTTTGGTTGTACCTGCGGCTGCGGTTACATAGATCCTGTGTGTTACCTCGAGCGCTACGATCAGCAACACGTTTGGTTGTACCTGCGGCTGCGGTTACATAGATCCTGTGTGTTACCTCGAGCGCTACGATCAGCAACACGTTTGGTTGTACCTGCGGCTGCGGTTACATAGATCCTGTGTGTTACCTCGAGCGCTACGATCAGCAACACGTTTGGTTGTACCTGCGGCTGCGGTTACATAGATCCTGTGTGTTACCTCGAGCGCTACGATCAGCAACACGTTTGGTTGTACCTGCGGCTGCGGTTACATAGATCCTGTGTGTTACCTCGAGCGCTACGATCAGCAACACGTTTGGTTGTACCTGCGGCTGCGGTTACATAGATCCTGTGTGTTACCTCGAGCGCTACGATCAGCAACACGTTTGGTTGTACCTGCGCCTGCGGTTACATAGATCCTGTGTGTTACCTCGAGCGCTACGATCAGCAACACGTTTGGTTGTACCTGCGGCTGCGGTTACATAGATCCTGTGTGTTACCTCGAGCGCTACGATCAGCAACACGTTTGGTTGTACCTGCGGCTGCGGTTACATAGATCCTGTGTGTTACCTCGAGCGCTACGATCAGCAACACGTTTGGTTGTACCTGCGGCTGCGGTTACATAGATCCTGTGTGTTACCTCGAGCGCTACGATCAGCAACACGTTTGGTTGTACCTGCGGCTGCGGTTACATAGATCCTGTGTGTTACCTCGAGCGCTACGATCAGCAACACGTTTGGTTGTACCTGCGGCTGCGGTTACATAGATCCTGTGTGTTACCTCGAGCGCTACGATCAGCAACACGTTTGGTTGTACCTGCGGCTGCGGTTACATAGATCCTGTGTGTTACCTCGAGCGCTACGATCAGCAACACGTTTGGTTGTACCTGCGGCTGCGGTTACATAGATCCTGTGTGTTACCTCGAGCGCTACGATCAGCAACACGTTTGGTTGTACCTGCGGCTGCGGTTACATAGATCCTGTGTGTTACCTCGAGCGCTACGATCAGCAACACGTTTGGTTGTACCTGCGGCTGCGGTTACATAGATCCTGTGTGTTACCTCGAGCGCTACGATCAGCAACACGTTTGGTTGTACCTGCGGCTGCGGTTACATAGATCCTGTGTGTTACCTCGAGCGCTACGATCAGCAACACGTTTGGTTGTACCTGCGGCTGCGGTTACATAGATCCTGTGTGTTACCTCGAGCGCTACGATCAGCAACACGTTTGGTTGTACCTGCGGCTGCGGTTACATAGATCCTGTGTGTTACCTCGAGCGCTACGATCAGCAACACGTTTGGTTGTACCTGCGGCTGCGGTTACATAGATCCTGTGTGTTACCTCGAGCGCTACGATCAGCAACACGTTTGGTTGTACCTGCGGCTGCGGTTACATAGATCCTGTGTGTTACCTCGAGCGCTACGATCAGCAACACGTTTGGTTGTACCTGCGCCTGCGGTTACATAGATCCTGTGTGTTACCTCGAGCGCTACGATCAGCAACACGTTTGGTTGTACCTGCGGCTGCGGTTACATAGATCCTGTGTGTTACCTCGAGCGCTACGATCAGCAACACGTTTGGTTGTACCTGCGGCTGCGGTTACATAGATCCTGTGTGTTACCTCGAGCGCTACGATCAGCAACACGTTTGGTTGTACCTGCGGCTGCGGTTACATAGATCCTGTGTGTTACCTCGAGCGCTACGATCAGCAACACGTTTGGTTGTACCTGCGGCTGCGGTTACATAGATCCTGTGTGTTACCTCGAGCGCTACGATCAGCAACACGTTTGGTTGTACCTGCGGCTGCGGTTACATAGATCCTGTGTGTTACCTCGAGCGCTACGATCAGCAACACGTTTGGTTGTACCTGCGGCTGCGGTTACATAGATCCTGTGTGTTACCTCGAGCGCTACGATCAGCAACACGTTTGGTTGTACCTGCGGCTGCGGTTACATAGATCCTGTGTGTTACCTCGAGCGCTACGATCAGCAACACGCTGGTGGCGGGCGCGGCGTCGGGTAGCAAGCGATGTAGTGGTCCCGCGAGGCCAATCAGAGCGCAGTTCACTACTACGGCCACGCCCACCATGGCTTCCATTGCGTGCTGGAATTAAACAACACCATATATGTCGACTCTATGTTAGCTTCTTCTTTCGTATCAAAATATAACTTTAGTTTGAACTAGTACGGCGCAACATTCACGGCCGAGTCACATCAGCCCGTGTACGTGCTGCAGAGCAGTTGGGACACGATAGCAGATGATTCGCCTTTTCTGCTTCACAAACACACCTATCGCTGTTGGACAGATCCCACCTCTTCCTGTTCGCCATACATCGGCCCATCCCCGATCGTAGCGTATTATGTGATTTCCACGCGGCCTATGTTAGTTTTCCGCCAGAGAAAGCTTTAAGGGTGGGAATTTCTTTGTTCATACATCTAATCGGACATTGTCCAGGCCAACAGTATTTTATAAACTACGATTGCTCTTCAGACGCTTAGCGATTTGAGAATGTTAGTGAAGCGAGTGTCTGTCTTAACTCGTGTATTTTAGAATTTCAAATATTTTTTTTATTTATTCATTGTCACCCTGCATTTGTTTTTGCCTTTCAGTAGCACAGGCTACCTCTCTACGAAAACTCGGGGAGCTATACCTGCCAAAAGGTACAGTTGTGCAAGTGGCGTAGGGTTTATCTTAACATTTATTATACTCCAAATTTATCCTTCACGTAAGCGGACTGTGTCAAGCAAAGCGCCAATGACACACACAGATTATGTGATGAAGCTCCCCTATAGACGTGAAGCGTTAGCTATGTTAGCTGAATGGTACTACCTTTTTTTGAAATGTATGACAAATATATGTCGAATGAAAATTATTCGACACATCGATTTTGGGCGAGTCTCACTTTTCAAAAATTGCACTCCAGAACCCAAAAGTGACATTTGCATAGCAACATGTGTGTGTGACATGGAGCTTTTATGTTTTTCTTATCATAATCTGTAAGAAAGCTCTCGATATGACATCTCTTTGTTATTGCTCCGTGGAGCTGACTCTCTCTCCAAAAGGTCTTTGCGCCACATTCCACAGTTTAAAAAACATTTTATCAGCATTTTTAGTAACGCACATAGCGCTGCTAAGGAACCACTTTATAGAACAATTTCAGCTAAAAAAAAAAGAGATAAATTTCTTACCTGCCAACTGCCAATAGAGCTGACTCTCTCTCCAAAAGGCCTCTGTGCCACGTGACACAGTTTAAAAGCATCCGCCCTTATTTCCGCGGCATTGTTCAGTAACGCACAAAGCGCTGCTAAGGGAAATGCCGAGGAAAATAACACGACGTGGCCTAGCTGTGTCAGCATTTCGAGGTATTCCGCGAATGTGCCATCGTACTGGAACATATATTGTTTTTTAAATCTATAATTTTAGTAATTTCATTGATTTATAATGGGTTTAAACACACTAACTGCCTATTATTCATTTAACAAAGCCTTATGGGGTTTGCAAGACAACACACTATAGAATAATAATAATTAAGGTTACCGATGCGAAAAGTGAGCTTTATGATGTTATCTTGCCTTATTAATAGAATAGTGCCATACATACATAGCTTTTGTACCATAGATAATAATAATATCATGTACTTTCTACAATTTGGTGCAATAAAGAGTTATTATTTATTATTAGTGATGAGGGGGGGGGGGGGGGTAGTGAGGGGGTATCAACGTCACAACATTCTGATGTTGTAGTTCTTCGTAACAGTCTCGGTCTCTGGCTGGACTTAGTTTTATGTAGGATTTTTTTAATCTATCAAGTGTCTGAACTGCTGGGTAAGAGCATACCCTCTTTTCTACCAGATGTCTCTGTCCAAGGCCTTAAAATACCTTAAACAATTGCGACTCCAATTCAGCCTGATGTATGACCTTCTGCCCCACCAAAGGTTCGGAATCTCTCCTATCTTCCTTCTCAGTGCCTCCATTTAAAAGACTGTTGTCTGGCGCTTCTCCGGACGAATCGGTCTTTTTCTCGAACATTTCTGTCAGTTGGGCTGACGTTGGGACTAAAATTGAGAAAATACAATACTCAGCAATATCCAGCTTACCACATAAAAGTTAGACATCTGCGTTTTGTCTACATTGGACAGATTCTACTTTGGACATTATCATCATCATTTAAAATCATACATTTTTGCAGGTGACCGTAAATTATGTTTATGTACGTAAGATAAAGACTAACTGTCTCACTATAAAACAAAGATAGACTTATGTCTAGCTTTGTTTAACACGTGTTTAAACACAGTTTTCTTATGCCCGGTCTCCTGCGCCAAAAAATAACAAAACATATTTTCTGTCAGCCGCTCATCACATTTTGTATGAAAAAATCGTTTAGTCTACATTGGACAGATTCTTCTTTGGACATCACAGTTTTGTTTCGACAGATTCTACATTTGACAGATTCTATATTGGACGGACTCTACATAAGACTGATTCTATATTAGACAGATTCTGCATATATGTCTGTATGTCTTATGCAGAATCTGACAAATGTAGAATTTTGATTTTAGATTGCTAAGCAATCCCTTACTTACTATATTTCGTTTATTTTAGGGCATATCAACTGTACTTCTATCAAATATTTTAGCGTGCGTACATATTATACGTCCGTTTTTAAAGATTTACTACATTTTTTTATATTTCAAAGGATGATTATTTACTAATAACAGTTAGATAAGCATTTTCATAAAACTTACTTTTACTAGGACTGAGTGCACCAAAAACGTCAACGCAAATTTTCGCAAGTCGCAGATTCTCAATAAGATAAGGCAACGCGGACTCCTTTAGGTTTCCAATCACTTGCCTTGTTATAAGTAATACGGCCAATTGCTGAAAACATTCAACAATTTAAAGTACTGTACGTACTTATGAAATTTTCTAGCTCATAAATCACTACTAAAACTTTGTAAAATGCTACATATAAATAAATCATTGAGGGTAAAAAGTTATCACCTCTAAAGTATGAAAAAAGATGTGGTAGATATTTATCAAAAAATTATATATTATGGCGAAAGAAGAGAAGAATAATATAAAAAAATTTGAGAATGGTAATGTAGTATAGCCCGATCAGGATAATAAAAACTCTGCATTGGCGTCGCTATGATGGCCTTTAGGTGGCAACATGTTGTATGTGTCACGTAAACCACAAAATTGACAATGTCATTTAATGAAATAGAAATTAATCTTTCGTTTTAATTCGCATCAAATATGATAACATCTTATATATTACTTTTCTCTCATTACTATATATTATTTTTTCCGTTTTGATAAATATTTTTATTTGATAATTACAAAATATACCACTTCTCTTTTTGGCAGATGACATTGAGATGACGGAATGTTACTTGAATACCTAGTTGCCAGTAAAATAAATTAGTTCTAATATTTTTTCGCAATAAGGCCTAGGCTGCTATTTTCGTGGTCGGGCTATAATAAGAATGCGTTTAATATAAGATATAAATTACGTCGGCCCCAACGTTCTTGGGGGACATCATTTTTTTAAAAGTATTACTTAAGACAAAAGTAAGCAAAAATTAAGTTGAACCCTGTTATTGCTACACAAAAATCAATTTCAAATAAGACGATGATGAATAAAAACACGTAAGAAAAAAGCCTTACCTCTTTCAATTTATCCATATCCTGAAGATAGAACGCAATGTAGAACAAACTCATGAACGAATTGACGAACTGAAACTGTAAACAGACGGACGTGACAACAATTTGATAGTTACTTACAATATGTTAAGTGATAAGCTGATACTTAAAGTGACAGTTTGTATGGAGTGTTTTGGTGTAATGCATGATGCGTGCTTGTCATAATGCATATAAGGACGCGAAGCCCGCGCGGGACTTCCATAGAAATAAGATTAGGTAGAAGTGATTAGCGTGAGGCATTTCTACGTATTCTTAATTTTGTGGGCGCACCGCGAGGTATTTGCGTCAGTTTGTATGAAGCTTAACCCCCTAATTCATAAAAATAAACAAACGTTCAGTAAGACCAAATTAACTAAATTATATTTAGTCCCTTTCCGTCTTATCTATTTTTGACGTGAAAGAACGAGACGAAACATAAAGGAAAAAAGGGGCAAGGCTTTATTTATAAAAATAAACAAACGTAAATGTTACAAAGGTTAAAGAAAATTAAGATATCAAAAGAAATAAAATAACTGCGATACCAAGGCTGCTGTGTCATTTTCCAGAAAAAAATATCATTAATTAAAAATGATTGAGTCATATATGCTTTCTTTCTCTTTTTGACCTCTCGTACCATTTTGTACATGTTTTGCTTATACAATATCTATAAAACACAGAGCGAACCGACGAATCAACGATATATGCCAGTTTGACCCTTTGCGTACATTATTATAAAATTAGTATTAAAAATATCAATATAAGTGAGATAAAAGGGTCTTCTAGCTTTGACATAATAGATTATATCTTTAGGAGAACTGACAATAAGGCACGCACATCACATCTAAAATAAATCGGCAATGTTTGGCTTAGTAGAAAAAGTATTATTATTTGACTTCAGGGGGGCTTACTATCATCTCTTCCATCCAAACGCGAGTGAGTAAGCTAGATGGCGCTATACGGTGTGTAAAACTAAGTACCCACTAGGCGACATTTGTCGCCCGATAATATGTCTTTGGGGATATCGCCCTATACGTCGCTTGATATTTAATTCTCTTTAGTTTAATCAACAACAACTAAAGTGGCAACGTCGCGTAAAGTCACACCACACCAACTTCGGGACAAGATTCGCGCGATAAATGTCGCCTAGTAGGTACGCGGCTTAAGACGACATCTCGCTTACTCACTCGGATTTGGATGGAATTATGAGTTCGTGGTAACCAGTCCATTTGGCGTTTGAATGTCAAAAGCTTTCTAGTTGCAAGTTTCATTCCATCTGTGTTTTATGTTTCAATGGCGAATTAAAATAAGGAATAACTACTAAAAAGATTTCAGATTTTTACTACTGAAAAAATATGTTTATAAAAAAGTAAAAGTGAGTAGAGATGTGTATGTAGCTTTTAATATCGTTATTTAAAAACGTAATGAAGTACTAGCATGAAAAAGGAACTATTTGCATCATACCGTTGAAAAAGTTAGTATGACGTGCTTAAACATGCAAGCTAGAGTAAAAACGCGTGCTATTCGCTAGTCGCTAGTTTATTAGTGATGTTTTATCATAAATTACTTTTTTAAATTTTCGACCTCCATTCGTTAATCTATGGTAAGCGAAGCGTGATAGAAGCTCAGCTTAGGATGGCGATAATTTAAGATCACTTTTAATACAAACCAATGCTATTTTGACTATCAGATGGTTCTCATACTTGGTTTCGAGACGATAATTCTCTGTGGTTCAAAAAATATCGACGTTTCAGTGTTGCCATGTTTTATCGAAAATTTATATTACGACGTCCAGTCCCGTTTGGTAAGCAGAAAAGAGAAATAATATGCACTATAGTAAATTATGACTACATTATAGTGTACACTACGGATCGTGGTACTATGACTATTTATTCATTGCCAATTAAATATCTATTTATATGTAACGTTTATGGCTAAGGAGACAGTATGTGCTAATCTATAAGAAGGGGAGATACAAGGAGTAACGAACTATGTGCATGCGTAAAATCTTAAAGTTAGAATAATCACTTTAAAAGTCACACTATTACAGAAATCGACACACGAAAATCACAAGTCTCAAAAATAAAGTCATTCTGCAAAATTAATTTTCGTAAGTTACGATTAAATTATCAGAAATAAAGAAATAAAATGTCGGCAGTGACGTGCAGACATGTGTAGCACAAATCGAGTGAACGATTATTTATTAAACCCCCCCCCCCCTCCCTCCATATAATTCAGACCATTTCTTTACGTCGAAATCATTTAAAAAGGTAGCCAAATAAGTATTGGGATTTGTATGTAACTTACGAAAAAAAATTACTATTCATATTACAATTTTCGTAAAGAAAAGTAAAAAATTGTTTATTCGTTGAATGAGACACTGATAAATAGAAAAACAGTATTATATAATAATGAAATAAAACTCCTATAGAATTTATCTTTTAATCACTCTGATGAATATTACGAGAGTTAAAATGTAACACCAAAACGAAGAGAGCTTTGTTCCATAAATTAAAAAGTATATACCATTGTACAAAACAATAAACACACACAAAGAAAAATTAATTTCTATCCTAACACTAGAAAAATCTCAATATAATGTTTGATACCACAGCTACCTGAACAAGATTCCGCCCCTTCAGTTGGCATTACATTTCAACACATTAAAACTAAAATTTCTCAGTCACCATAAAACCATAGACAAGTTACCTTTGTCGTTGAGCCACCTGGCTATCCGAGCATAGACTTCCTCCTCTACGGCTATAGTGATGGCCAGTATCGCGCGCGGAATCCATGTCAAGTACACTATCCTTGTTTCCCACCAATCCTGAATTGAATATATATTTTAGGGTCACATTCGTATTTCATTCCTTTTTACTAAATTATTTGAAGTAGTTAGTTCTAATTACAAATTTGATATACGTGTTTTTAATAATTAACATTAATAAGTAACATTCACATCCATACTATATATAGGCGTTTCGACGTGTGACAGTGACGTCGGAAAAGTGGGCGGGGCTTACGTCATTTTTCGTTCAACTGAGAACGACGTGGAGCGAGTTCATGTGTTTTCATATTTTTCTAATTTTCGTTTCGTTTCAGCTTAGAATATTTGATAAAATATTTTAAACCATTGTGTTAAGTAACAACAAGCACTATACACTAGTTCCCACCTGCGCCCGCAACAGCAAGCAGGTGGCCGCTGCACACACGCACACGCACACAGCCATGACAGGCAGCTCCCTGTAACAACAAGCACTATCCACTAGTTCCCACCTGCGCCCGCAACAGCAAGCAGGTGGCCGCTGCACACACGCACACGCACACAGCCATGACAGGCAGCTCCCTGTAACAACAAGCACTATCCACTAGTTCCCACCTGCGCCCGCAACAGCAAGCAGGTGGCCGCTGCACACACGCACACGCACACAGCCATGACAGGCAGCTCCCTGTAACAACAAGCACTATCCACTAGTTCCCACCTGCGCCCGCAACAGCAAGCAGGTGGCCGCTGCACACACGCACACGCACACAGCCATGACAGGCAGCTCCCTGTAACAACAAGCACTATCCACTAGTTCCCACCTGCGCCCGCAACAGCAAGCAGGTGGCCGCTGCACACACGCACACGCACACAGCCATGACAGGCAGCTCCCTGTAACAACAAGCACTATCCACTAGTTCCCACCTGCGCCCGCAACAGCAAGCAGGTGGCCGCTGCACACACGCACACGCACACAGCCATGACAGGCAGCTCCCTGTAACAACAAGCACTATCCACTAGTTCCCACCTGCGCCCGCAACAGCAAGCAGGTGGCCGCTGCACACACGCACACGCACACAGCCATGACAGGCAGCTCCCTGTAACAACAAGCACTATCCACTAGTTCCCACCTGCGCCCGCAACAGCAAGCAGGTGGCCGCTGCACACACGCACACGCACACAGCCATGACAGGCAGCTCCCTGTAACAACAAGCACTATCCACTAGTTCCCACCTGCGCCCGCAACAGCAAGCAGGTGGCCGCTGCACACACGCACACGCACACAGCCATGACAGGCAGCTCCCTGTAACAACAAGCACTATCCACTAGTTCCCACCTGCGCCCGCAACAGCAAGCAGGTGGCCGCTGCACACACGCACACGCACACAGCCATGACAGGCAGCTCCCTGTAACAACAAGCACTATCCACTAGTTCCCACCTGCGCCCGCAACAGCAAGCAGGTGGCCGCTGCACACACGCACACGCACACAGCCATGACAGGCAGCTCCCTGTAACAACAAGCACTATCCACTAGTTCCCACCTGCGCCCGCAACAGCAAGCAGGTGGCCGCTGCACACACGCACACGCACACAGCCATGACAGGCAGCTCCCTGTAACAACAAGCACTATCCACTAGTTCCCACCTGCGCCCGCAACAGCAAGCAGGTGGCCGCTGCACACACGCACACGCACACAGCCATGACAGGCAGCTCCCTGTAACAACAAGCACTATCCACTAGTTCCCACCTGCGCCCGCAACAGCAAGCAGGTGGCCGCTGCACACACGCACACGCACACAGCCATGACAGGCAGCTCCCTGTAACAACAAGCACTATCCACTAGTTCCCACCTGCGCCCGCAACAGCAAGCAGGTGGCCGCTGCACACACGCACACGCACACAGCCATGACAGGCAGCTCCCTGTAACAACAAGCACTATCCACTAGTTCCCACCTGCGCCCGCAACAGCAAGCAGGTGGCCGCTGCACACACGCACACGCACACAGCCATGACAGGCAGCTCCCTGTAACAACAAGCACTATCCACTAGTTCCCACCTGCGCCCGCAACAGCAAGCAGGTGGCCGCTGCACACACGCACACGCACACAGCCATGACAGGCAGCTCCCTGTAACAACAAGCACTATCCACTAGTTCCCACCTGCGCCCGCAACAGCAAGCAGGTGGCCGCTGCACACACGCACACGCACACAGCCATGACAGGCAGCTCCCTGTAACAACAAGCACTATCCACTAGTTCCCACCTGCGCCCGCAACAGCAAGCAGGTGGCCGCTGCACACACGCACACGCACACAGCCATGACAGGCAGCTCCCTGTAACAACAAGCACTATCCACTAGTTCCCACCTGCGCCCGCAACAGCAAGCAGGTGGCCGCTGCACACACGCACACGCACACAGCCATGACAGGCAGCTCCCTGTAACAACAAGCACTATCCACTAGTTCCCACCTGCGCCCGCAACAGCAAGCAGGTGGCCGCTGCACACACGCACACGCACACAGCCATGACAGGCAGCTCCCTGTAACAACAAGCACTATCCACTAGTTCCCACCTGCGCCCGCAACAGCAAGCAGGTGGCCGCTGCACACACGCACACGCACACAGCCATGACAGGCAGCTCCCTGTAACAACAAGCACTATCCACTAGTTCCCACCTGCGCCCGCAACAGCAAGCAGGTGGCCGCTGCACACACGCACACGCACACAGCCATGACAGGCAGCTCCCTGTAACAACAAGCACTATCCACTAGTTCCCACCTGCGCCCGCAACAGCAAGCAGGTGGCCGCTGCACACACGCACACGCACACAGCCATGACAGGCAGCTCCCTGTAACAACAAGCACTATCCACTAGTTCCCACCTGCGCCCGCAACAGCAAGCAGGTGGCCGCTGCACACACGCACACGCACACAGCCATGACAGGCAGCTCCCTGTAACAACAAGCACTATCCACTAGTTCCCACCTGCGCCCGCAACAGCAAGCAGGTGGCCGCTGCACACACGCACACGCACACAGCCATGACAGGCAGCTCCCTGTAACAACAAGCACTATCCACTAGTTCCCACCTGCGCCCGCAACAGCAAGCAGGTGGCCGCTGCACACACGCACACGCACACAGCCATGACAGGCAGCTCCCTGTAACAACAAGCACTATCCACTAGTTCCCACCTGCGCCCGCAACAGCAAGCAGGTGGCCGCTGCACACACGCACACGCACACAGCCATGACAGGCAGCTCCCTGTAACAACAAGCACTATCCACTAGTTCCCACCTGCGCCCGCAACAGCAAGCAGGTGGCCGCTGCACACACGCACACGCACACAGCCATGACAGGCAGCTCCCTGTAACAACAAGCACTATCCACTAGTTCCCACCTGCGCCCGCAACAGCAAGCAGGTGGCCGCTGCACACACGCACACGCACACAGCCATGACAGGCAGCTCCCTGTAACAACAAGCACTATCCACTAGTTCCCACCTGCGCCCGCAACAGCAAGCAGGTGGCCGCTGCACACACGCACACGCACACAGCCATGACAGGCAGCTCCCTGTAACAACAAGCACTATCCACTAGTTCCCACCTGCGCCCGCAACAGCAAGCAGGTGGCCGCTGCACACACGCACACGCACACAGCCATGACAGGCAGCTCCCTGTAACAACAAGCACTATCCACTAGTTCCCACCTGCGCCCGCAACAGCAAGCAGGTGGCCGCTGCACACACGCACACGCACACAGCCATGACAGGCAGCTCCCTGTAACAACAAGCACTATCCACTAGTTCCCACCTGCGCCCGCAACAGCAAGCAGGTGGCCGCTGCACACACGCACACGCACACAGCCATGACAGGCAGCTCCCTGTAACAACAAGCACTATCCACTAGTTCCCACCTGCGCCCGCAACAGCAAGCAGGTGGCCGCTGCACACACGCACACGCACACAGCCATGACAGGCAGCTCCCTGTAACAACAAGCACTATCCACTAGTTCCCACCTGCGCCCGCAACAGCAAGCAGGTGGCCGCTGCACACACGCACACGCACACAGCCATGACAGGCAGCTCCCTGTAACAACAAGCACTATCCACTAGTTCCCACCTGCGCCCGCAACAGCAAGCAGGTGGCCGCTGCACACACGCACACGCACACAGCCATGACAGGCAGCTCCCTGTAACAACAAGCACTATCCACTAGTTCCCACCTGCGCCCGCAACAGCAAGCAGGTGGCCGCTGCACACACGCACACGCACACAGCCATGACAGGCAGCTCCCTGTAACAACAAGCACTATCCACTAGTTCCCACCTGCGCCCGCAACAGCAAGCAGGTGGCCGCTGCACACACGCACACGCACACAGCCATGACAGGCAGCTCCCTGTAACAACAAGCACTATCCACTAGTTCCCACCTGCGCCCGCAACAGCAAGCAGGTGGCCGCTGCACACACGCACACGCACACAGCCATGACAGGCAGCTCCCTGTAACAACAAGCACTATCCACTAGTTCCCACCTGCGCCCGCAACAGCAAGCAGGTGGCCGCTGCACACACGCACACGCACACAGCCATGACAGGCAGCTCCCTGTAACAACAAGCACTATCCACTAGTTCCCACCTGCGCCCGCAACAGCAAGCAGGTGGCCGCTGCACACACGCACACGCACACAGCCATGACAGGCAGCTCCCTGTAACAACAAGCACTATCCACTAGTTCCCACCTGCGCCCGCAACAGCAAGCAGGTGGCCGCTGCACACACGCACACGCACACAGCCATGACAGGCAGCTCCCTGTAACAACAAGCACTATCCACTAGTTCCCACCTGCGCCCGCAACAGCAAGCAGGTGGCCGCTGCACACACGCACACGCACACAGCCATGACAGGCAGCGACACGCAGTGTCTCCACACGCGACGTCGCCACGCACTGTATTGCGGTTCGGGCCGACCTGTCACCACGCTCGTGCCCATCTCGCCCTGTAACAAATACAATACAAAAATTACATGGCACATACATAAAAGGCGGCTTTATCGCTATGAGCAATTTTTAACACACAACCTTGAGAAGTAATACTCGGCACATAAGATGATCTAAGTCACACCCCAAACACTCCATACAACAGCGGCGAGCCTTGTGTATCAAGTGATATTGATGTTTTATAAATTAAGCATATAAGGGATCCAAGGAGACTATTGGTTGTGTATCATCGCATGACGCGGGTAGTCATGGGCGTCTGATTTTGCCATGAAATAAGGGATACGTCCTCTGTCGGAATAATTGCTCTCCCTCGCTTGACTTTTGTGATACTGCCTTTGAAAAGTTACCCCGTTGAAGTTTTGCTCTGAGCCATCACTTTCAACCCACCATAATTTCCATTACGAGCCCGTAACAATAGTGATTGTCAAGCAATTGGGAACCAAACATCGATTGGTTGCCATTTTTATCTTCACTAGTAAAGCCGTTGGTCTCGACTGTTATTGCTAGATGGCAGTATTGCTAGATGGCAGTGTTAAATTCATCATCTATCTATGAACGAATCAGGTCAATCCTGCAGTTCAGATAGACTGGAATTAACTTCTACAAAGTATGTTTTCTACGAAGTTTAAACACACAAACTTAAGATTTTACACTTAAGACTTGTGTTTTCTTCCAGGACTTTATGAAAAATATAATTGGCGCCAATTAAAAATAGCATAAAATTTATATTGAAAGATGTTTAGATTTAATGATTACAATGTTAAGAAAATGTGTGCATTTTCTTTAAATTATGTCACCATTTCTAAATAAGTGGAAGACATGATGTTTTCCATCAAACACCTAAAAAGAGAAAAACGAAACAACTATTGAATACACGAATTTTCTGGTCTGACTGGAAGAAAAAGACATAAGGCATTAAGACCACCTTTTGTATTATGTTTTACAGTGCAATAAATAAAATTGTTTTTTGTAAAACTTACCTGAAAAAGAGGGCGAGGCTCAACCAGCAATTCGTCCCTTTGATCTATCGTACCCCATTTGTACGCCAGAACATTCGAATACCTGTAAATAAGACTCATACATTTAACAATCAGATGACGAAATGTTATATAAGAATTGACAAAAAAAATCTTGGGAAGTAGAGAAGTTTCAAGTACTAATTATACTTTTTTGATAAACACCAACAATTAGGTTTTACATTTATTAATTTTAACATGACATGATTTCAATTTGTTCTTATTTTAATTGAATATTAGTATTAAATATTTTATTTTAATGTTTATATGAATTTTAATCTGGAATAAAATTATTATATCTTATAATTATTTCTTTATTTTAGACTGGGTAAGAAATTTTTGAAAAGATTAAATCTAAGCAATTTACCTTTTCCACGTCTCCAAATAGACGCAAGCCCACAGAACGTTGAAGAGGGAAAACAATACGTACGCCATGTCTTTCCACGTTTCGTTCGCTGTGCCCAGCCAAATCTGTGAAAGATGTACAAAAATTGCAATGCAATTCAAAATCGTATGGTACTTTTTCCTATAAGGCGACTTTAGGACAAACAAGTTCTAATTTCCCTGTACATCTAGATAAACTAGTGGTAACGAGTAATTCTATTCCACTAACAATAATAATCTATAGAGGGTTATCGTCAATGACATAAATATACCACGATTGTAGCACACGCGCCAATTGTTTTCCAATTAACGACTATGTAAAACGTTCACCATTCTGATCGAGAGGGAAATAAAAGATCATCATTTCAACTGCAGTTCGTCCACTTTAGGACATAAAGATTTCCAAAACGCTGGACGAAGGCCCAAATACCGGTCATATTGGAAAATAAAAGAAATGTCTAATAGATTAAAAAAAACTGTCAATCAGTACGGTATAAATAAAGACATTCTATACTGCACCATCGCCATCTTTACCTAAGTGCACATATCCTATATGAACATTAAGGTTTGCTAGAAGAGATTACCTCGGCGTTAAGTCCCGTCTTTATGCGTCACTTTATTTGTAACTAGCTTTTTCATTTATAAATAATAATTATAATTAATTAATATTAATTATATAGTTAGTTATAATAGTTAGTTAGTTATAATATAATATTAATTTAATTATTTTAATATTAAAACTGCGATGATATTGAATGATGATATAGCATTTACTTACCCAAAACACGAATCCAACTACGGCGGGTACGGTGAGCGACCGCGTGTAGTGTCCGAGCCAAGCGAAATACATCGCTATTTTGACACCGAAGTATTCGCTTATCTCGTCTGAAATAAATGTTAGATAGATACACTAAACATTAACTCCATATCCTATGTTTTTTATATAATGTTCTTATTAATCCCTTCTCTCCTGATTGTTTAAAATCCAAATTATCCTTCCGTAGTATTAATCCCCGCCTTCGAGTATCGCACAGCCTAAAACTGAATTTACCTGAATACTCCTCTCAGTGCTACGCTAACTCTTTTGCAATACTTGCTGCACGTTTATGGAACAAGCTTCCTCTGGAGATCAAACAGTCGTCCTCTCTTAATACCTTCAAATTCCAGGTTAGGGAATACTATGAGCGTTCGGACTTGAGTTGACTTAGGTTTAAGTTAAGTTTGGGGTGCAGGGCAGGGAACCTCCTCGAGTGCCCGGTCCTTTGAAAGCTTTGCATTCTCACTTAATCCCAAGGATCCAGTGAGAGGGCGGGCTGACAAGGGATTCGGGACGGTGCACCCTGGGTGACAGTTAATAACTCCCTGGTAGTCGGGGTCTTGTTGACTGCCGGCCAATTTCTGCCAAAAGACCACTCCACCGCCGTCTATAATGAGACGGCGATTGGATGTGCGTTTGGGGGACGGGCGTGGTCCATTTATAGGCCACTGCCTGATTTGGGGGGGTGGCCGAAAGGCCAACGGTCGGGGCTGGAGGGCGTCGTGGTAGAATGCTAACGCGACCCCATGGCGCCCTCAACAGCTGGTGCGGAAACGCCGGAGGGGTTTTAGTGGGTAGTCCAGGCTCTTTGCCTGGGAGTCCCACACTCAGTGCGTAAATGCATTTCGCCTCCGTTAACAAAAAAAAAAAAAAGGTTTAAGTTAAGTTAGTTTATACACATACATTTATATTTATCGTATCTATTGTACTGTACACTCTTTGATGCTCATGTACTCTTTTTTTCCTTTGGTTTTCGGGTTGACTGGAAGAGATCCCTATCAGGGATAAGTCCGCCTCTTGTTGTGTTCTATTTTGTTTTAACAATGTTCTTTCTGTACAATGAAGTTTTTACATACATCCTCGTACATACAACATTTATTCATCATCATTTCGTGAAGGTTACATTGTCGATCGACCATGAATCAAAATATATTAGTGACGTATTTTTTCTTTTGTCAATTGGGCGATAAATTATAAAGATATCAAAGTTTAGAAGTGAGGGCTCGTGACGTCACATATTGGGAAAAAGTGTAGCACACTGTGACGTCACACGGAACTTTAACACGCCATATCTTTACCATTCTTTGTTTAATTTTCAAAAGAAAAATACTTCTTCAATATTTTTTTATTATCTAACTGACGGACTAATTATATTTATTTAGGAAACTAGCCTATTGAGGCAATCACTGGTTTTCAGCTACCGTGCATATATATGCTGCCGATGTTGAACTCAAGTATAGGTAAGTAATATTCAATATCACGAAAATAAGTTTAAAACGGAGAGTAACGTTTATAATTAAATTAGATATCAGCCCAGAAACAAGCCTGTTAGACGCCTAGTATAAATCATTCATGGTGCAGATGTTTGAGCTATTAGAACAAGACAGCAAATGCGTCACAGTTTGAGGAGAGAAACCACACTGAAACTGAAGTTTCGAAATTCGATTAATTGATATAACTTACCTAAAGGCTGTGGGGAAAACAAGGTCTTAACCCATTTCTTTCGTAGATTTTCAAGAGCCTGCCTCTCGTGTAGTGGGAACATGCTGGCAACGACGCCTTTGCTCACGCAAGCAGGCACTGCCAAAAAAAAAATGTATTATAGAGGTCCGATATCCATAAAAAAAAAAAAACATTTTATTTTTCTGTTTGCAACCTTAATAAAACAAAATTAATAAATTGAAATAAAGTTTCTTAATTTTTGACATTAGTCCTTCGAGCCGGATGTATATTATCGCTCGGGCTGATTCCAACACATGTTTCACTAGAGTTGTGTCGTCCTCAATACAAGTGAGTACACTTATACAAGTGTATACACAAACAACGATACATTTAATATCACTAATGCTTTGTCACCTGTTCCACTCGAGCTAATTCCAACACTGAATGAATGAATGAACTGAACATTGTAAGTAATTATTGTTCACTTGTATGACACCCCGAACACTCCAAACAACAGCGGCGAGCACGATACCTATTAAGACTACAACGATTCGGTCACGTACACACACCCTTCAAAGTGTTACTCGTAGGGTTCCTTATATACCGTATCTGTATCAGTGTTAGTGTCCGTTCTATTTGTACTGTTAATATTTATGTGCGTGTACATTAACATCACTCACCAATGCTTTGCCCCGGACGCAGCGTGAGCGCAGGCTCGAGAGCATGCTCGTCACCAGGCTCGGCTCGGGCCGATTCCAACACGTGTTTGACTAGAGCACCGCGCTCTTGAGAGTTCAGTAGCTCTGATGCTGAGGTACCCTGTAGAAGAATACAGTGGAAAAAGTTAATTTGGGTGTCTCATATTGATTATTTAGATCGCAAATTCCCACCACATAACTGCATCCCGGATGCCAGCTTATGGTTGTTAACGTCAGAGGCTGAAAGGCGGTTTCGAAAAACTTTGGCACAAGAATATGCATGGTCGGTTGACCATGTAGCCCACTCGATATTATGATGACTACTTCTGTGGTCCAGTGTTTAAGGCGTTTGACTGAAGACAAACTCCGATTTCCACGGGATGCATACTTTGTTCAGTTGTTACCAGTTACATTGCAGGCTATATCACCATTGTCTAATAATCGAGATCATTTCGTGCTACGGAAGGCACGTTAAGCTGCTGGTCTCGATTGCCATTTGGTTTTCATTATAGTAAATCGTAAGTATGTTGCTCTGGTTTCCCTGTAAAAAGGGTTATGAAGATCAAACTGCAGTTCATTGTAATAACCATTACCGCCAAATTTAGGACCATGATAGAAGACTGCTCTGGCCACTGAAACGCAAGTTGAATTTGCAATTGAAAAAAAAGCGCTCGAACGAAGAAGAGTTGATTCCCACCACACAAATAGGTTCACATATTTTTTTTAAATATGAGTATGGTCAGCGATACTATGATTTTCATTCTGCGTGACACCACCAGAAAATTGTCGTGCCGATCTGTCGCATACAATTTTGTAACGAAACCTCAAAATTCCATGACATTTACCCATAAAATTACACAAGCAAATATTCAAGGGCTGAAAACCGTTTGGAAACTTTTAACATGCAATCAGAGCGTTGCAATTTCTCGCATGCATTATTCATAGTGATCGATTTGTGCCAGAGTTACTATTCAATTAATAATATAAAGCCTCAAACCGAATCGTTTCTCTAAACTTTAAGGCGTTTGCCTAATAACCTGTAATTTGGGTTCGATCCCCGGTCAAGTCGAGATGAAAAATGAATGAATGAATGAACATTTTATTGCACGATTTACAAACAAAAGAAACACTAGTTAAATCGAATAAACTAAATACTCTTGAATAAAATTATATTTTTCTTATTGGTTTGCGTCTTAAATGTCGTTGCGTTCTATAATCTGTAATGCACTTTTTTTCCTTAAATTACATTTGATGAAATTAATGAAAAAAAAAATCTTACTATAAAATTCATTAATTAGAAATGTACATACATTTACAATTATTTTTGCCTAATGTACCTATTTAAAACTTCGCCTGTTTGCGGGCACAAGTTCTTCCCATGAAAAAATTTATAAATTTCATGCTATTTGAGAGAGGAAACGAGAGAGGACATTTTATGTTATGACAATTAATGTTGTGCAATAAATATATTACAAAACAAACTACTTTATACGTGGGGCGCACTATAAGTTTCCGGAATGAATATGAAAAAATACTATTAAAGGTACAAAATTAATTTATTGTTTTTCAAAATAATCTCCCTTGGCGTCTATGCACTTTTTCATTCGATGAAACCAGTTTTGAAAACTTTTGTGCCACTCCTCTGTGGTGACCTCTGAAACGTGTTTTTCATACTCCTCGACAGCCTCTTTTGGTGATGAAAATCGTTGACCGCGTAATTGGTTCTTAATTTTTGGGAACAGAAAAAAGTCACAAGGTGCCAGGTCGGGACTGTATGCAGGATGACTCATGAGTTCTACATTTTTCGCCTTCAAAAAGTCGTTTGTCTGTCTGGCCGTGTGAGAACTAGCATTGTCGTGGTGCAGGATGATACGGCGTTTACGGTTATTTTTACGGAGTTCGTCAATAACTTCCGGCAAACAAATGGTCGTGTACCAGTCACTATTCACTGTACGACGATTCTCTAAAGCAACAGTAGCCACGTGTCCAGTTTTATTAAAAAAAGAAGCAATCATCCGCTTAGATGCACTTTTCACGCGCGCCACTTTGGTTGGTTTCGGCTCATCTTGAAAGACCCATACGCTCGATTGCTGCTTTGTTTTGGGATCGTAGCAATAAATCCATGTTTCGTCACCTGTTACTATGTCCCACACCAAATTTGACGCACCTTCGTTGAATCTGGTAAGCATGGCACTGCACCAAGTGACGCAGTCCGTTTTTTGAGCCTCGGTCAAGTTGTGTGGGATCCACCGCGAGCACAGCTTTCTCACACCCAAATGTTTGTGTAGGATGAATTGTATTTGACTCATGCCTATTTCTAAGGATGCGCGAATTTCATGGTAGGTCACATGCCTGTCTGTTTCAATCATACGGCGCACAGCATTGATGTTTTTGTTGGTCACAGCGGTGGACGGCCGACCATCGCGAGATTCGTCACTGAGATTGATACGACCACGCTTGAATTCTGCAAACCAGCTATAAACAGTTGTCTTGCATGGTGCTTCATTGCCAAAAGCTGTTTCAAGCCGAGCGATGCTCTGTTGAGCTGTCAAATTACACTTAAAATCGTAGAAAATCATACTACGAAAATTTTCCCGAGTTAAATCCATGTTGATGCAGACACACAATTTTTTAAATGGCGCCACAAGGTAAAAACAAAAGACAGTCAGATGAAACAAACTGCATTCTACAGCCAAAGAGTTCTATTTTCAAATGTTGCAATAAATTTTTAAATATTGTTTATGTAAGTGGCCAGTTCCGGAAACTTACAGTGCGCCCTATGTAGGACCTTATAGCTGAGAAAACGAAATCCACACGTCGACAGGCTATCGCTAGATCCGTCGCCCGATAACAAATAACTCTAATCAGGATACGTAATGAACTCATTATAACTTGGTAGCCATAAACTTCTAATACGTTTCCTTGATTAAAGAAAGGCTGTTATTATGTAGCCGGCTCTTGGACTAAGCTTTGATTCCGATTCTCACCGATCACTCCCGCTGTTCCCCTCTCATCATCATTATTATTTCAGCCGCAGTCATACTACTGCTGGACATAATAAATAACTCTTTATTGCGCCAAATTGTAAAAGGTACATGAATATTATTATTATTATATGTATATATATTGACATAGTTCTCTCCTAACGATTTCCGCAATGACCGATTGGAAGCGGCCTGCTTACAGCGTTTGCCTGCGACCTTTTACAGGTCATCTGGTTAGTGGATGTCCAACGCTGCCCTTGCCGGTTCTTGGTCGCCATTCGAGAACCTTTCTGCCCCATCGGCCATCGGTTCTCCACGCTATGTGCCTGGCTCACTGCCACCTCAAAGAACTAATCCGTTTGGCTCTATCGGTTCCTTTTGTTATCCTACGGCTCTCCCCATTTCTGATTCGATCTCGTAGTGAAACACAAAGCACCACCCTCTCCATGTCCTGTGGCCCTCTGATGTTCACCACCATTACTTTTAGTTCACTCTCGTCTCCTTGACTTCTGAAAAACATCTGTATTCTCTCGGCCCATAAATATAGTTCAAACTCGATCTACGGATCTTTGACAACTAGATTGATCGAAACACTGTTTATCTACATCATTATTCGGAGATGTCTATCAGTTACATCATCAGCTTATGATTCAGAGCCCCAGAGTATCTATGCTTTTATCATGATTTTAGAAATGACTGTACTTGTTTCTTGGCTACAGGAAAACTAGATGAAAAGAATCATCAACCGAGGTTTTTCAGGCCATCTGAACAAATCTGACCACGGCTAACGTGTGCCAAATAATGTTAACAGCCAGGACCATCATCATCCTAGCTTGTATTCCTTGTTGCGTCGTCAGCTTACGATTCGGAGCCTAGGGTACGCTGTAAGTCATGGTCCTAGATTTGGCGGAACTGATTATTACAATTGAGCGACTGTCGTCCGACCTCCTTAACCCTTTTTACAGGGAAACCAGACCAACAGGAACATGACCCAAGGTGTATTAGTGGCCAACATTGTCAGAATTTTCAAGCTGCCCTAAGGCATTTGACACAGCCTCACGACTGCTATCTATCGATAACAACCGGGACCAACGGCTTAACGTGCCTTCCGAAGCACGGAGGAGCGATAGAAAATACCACTAAAAGGCGACCAATTCAATAGTGATCGCATCACGTCGTCGCTTGACACGAGCATTCACTACGGATACGCGGTTCGCGCTCGACTAACGAGCTCCTCATTTTAACAGCCAGGACGAACGGCTAAAAATGCTCGTCGAACCGCGATTAAATAAAGATGATTTAGTGATTCGGAAGGCTTGTTGGGCACTTTCATTTGGTATAGTCGTTAAAGAAACCACGTCACAGATCCACTGGAGTTTTCGACATATTCTGACACTGTCTACGCAGGGTCGATTAACCTTGTAACCCACACTATATTAATGAATTGAACCAACAAAACCGGACAGACTGCGGCACTCGTTACCAGTCACGAGTCAACGAACGCCATGCATTATGGATGTCCACAAATCGATCTGTTTGAATAATGGATAAGACTGAAATCCAAATAATTGGGCAGGTTTAACAGTCCACCCTATGTTTTTACATGAAACTGTTATTTAAACGATTCTGAGTCTTCATTAAATTAAACTATTTTAATACGGTTTTTATCGCGTTTATTACATATTTATTTACACCTGACGTTTCAAACACTTTACAGCGTTCATGGTCGCAGGCAGACTAAGTTAACATTTGTCTTTGATGTCATGAGATTACTAACTACCGCCTGAAATTTTTATTGGGTACTATTCTATATACGTGCCATCCATCCTCTCTATTGAAATTAGGATGTTTTTTAATTTCAATAGCTTCACGTAACATCCTTGGAAAGAATCTGTTTTCCTTTGCAAGGACTAGAGGATTATCAAATCGCATATACTGGTTGGGTTTGTCTAGAGCGTGTTCACAGACTGCAGACTTGGTTGAGCGTTTATTTTTCATGTCTGTTTTGCAGTCTGTGAACACGCTCTAGACAAACCCAACCACTATATGCGTTTTGATAATCCTCAAGTCCTTGCAAAGGAAAACAGATTCATTCCAAAGATGTTACGTGAAGCTATTGAAATTAAAAAACATCCTAATTTCAATAGAGAGGATGGATGGCAGGTACCACTAGCTTGGGACCCAGTCATTAACTTAATAAAATCGCAAACTCGGAAGCACACTGCAAGACCCTTAGATACTGTGAGCCAATACTGCGTGAATCGGAATAGTTCCCAATAAAAATTTCAGGTAGTTTGTAATCTTATGACATCAAAGACAAATGTTAACTTAGTCTGCCTGCGACCATGAACGCTGTAAAGTGTTTGAAACGTCAGGTGTAAATAAATAAGTAATAAACGCGATAAAAACCGTATTAAAATAGTTTAATTTAATGAATAACAATCGCGAAAACATAAGAAATGATTCTGAGTCTGTATAAATTAACAACTTTTTATGAGTCAGAAACCGAACGAGAATACACTGGTCGAAAAGATTTGTAATTAAAAATTCACCCTGTTTTTATGTGCGACGCTTATTATCTACTCTTTATTACTAACCAGTTCTATGAGTCCGAAGAAAAAGCTACAATAAGTCAATGAAAGAACATTAAACTAATAAAAAAAAATATTCCGTCAATCTTACACGTCGTCCAAGATCTACTTGTGGTAGATGCCACCTACTTTACCATATGAGGAATTTTTTTAAATAAGTTATTGTTTCTTCCCACTGGCACACCCCGGACACTCCATACATTAGCGACGAGCGCGATACCTATTACTACTACTACGATTCGGTCACGTACGGACGCGCTTAACGTGTGTGTTAGTCGCAGGGTTGGTTATATACCGTATCTGCGTCACAGTCAAACCGACATCCTTGCATTGTTTTGCTCTCGATCTTTACCCTAAATCGGCGCGAGGTGCGGTATCTGGTTGTGAATGTCCGTTCTGTACGTTAGTACTATTAATATGTAATAACCCTTCGTTGATGGTCCTCAATTCCTCGGCTCTCCTCATCAGACAAGATTGGAATTCTTGGCATAGACATCTCCAGCGATGTCCAGTATTGTAGTAATTTAGAGAACAAGGCAGAAATGGCATCCAAAAAGCTAGGGAGTTCTCAACAGGGCAAAGCGATTTTTCACGCCGCAGCAAAGACTGCTCTTATACTCGTATAAGGCGCAAGTGCGGCCACATATGGAATATTGTTTTCACCTATGGGCGAGAGCACCTTTATGTCAGCTTAAGCCGACGAGTCAAAACTCAACTCAAAACGAACGTCAAAACGCGCTGTCAGAATTTCCGAAAATCCCGTGATTACAAGCCTTTTAGTCTCAGGAGAGACTTCGCTTCTTTATGTGTGTTCTACCGGTTGTATAATGGGCTATGGCTTTGCACGGAGGAAATATTTGACATGATACCAACAGCCAATTTTTACCATCGCACCTCTCGCCATCGTCAGGGATTTCATCACTATACCTTAATTGGATCCAAAGTTATCGCGTTCAGTACGCTTCAAGCGGAATTTCCGCCCTCGTACACTGCCGTGGTTTTCCCCAGTGATTACTACATACGGGAACCTTCAAAAATGGCGTGAAAAAATTCCTTCAGCTCGTGACACTCTGGTGTTGCAGGCGTTCATAGGCTACGGTGACCGCTTACCATCAGGTGGCCCGTACGCCTGTTTGCCTACTTAAATCTTTAAAAAAATTCTGTGCCACTGGTAGTTACAGTTGTACAGAATTATTTAGTAGTTAATAAACCGATTTCGATTGTAACTAGGGTCAAACAAATTCACTAACACTCTTTTAGAGAAAGTACCTTTTGAAAGCAATGCATGTCCCGTACAGTAAACTCTTTGTAGCCGCCACCAAATTCCGGTTTTAGTAGCTTCGGCAGGTGGACTTCTTCGGCTGTTTGCAGCAGCCTGTATGGAATGGAAAGCAAGGAAATCATTTTAAAAAAGTACTAAGTATTTTATAATTCTTATTCTTGATCATTTTTTCCGTATTGAGCGGAGTTTAATCGTCCAAGTTTTATCTGTTTCGATCGCCTTTATTAGTCAGACTAGCTTTTACCCACGGCTTCGCTCGCGTGTAAACCTCCTTTGGAAACATGATGTTTTTCCAGGACCAAAAGTAGCCTATGTTACTCTCATCCTTTCAACTAACTCTATGCCGAAAATCAAGTCGATTGGTTGCTTAATTAGGGCGTAAAGGAAGGACAAACAAACAAACACACTTTCGCATTTATAATATTAGTTAGGATGAAAGACGGTGGTTCAGGAACATGAGTTTTTGAAAGTGTGACACACGCAAAATCTTAAAGGAATCATTTTTGTTCAATATACAATGATTTTCCTTCGATATCGAAGGTTTTTTATTCAATACTAGCCGTTTCCCGCAGCTCCATCTGCGGTATATAGCCTATGTTACTCAGGGTGAATGTAGCTTTCCAATGGTGAAAGAATTTTTGAAATCGGCACAGAAGTTTTTGAGTTTATTCATTACAAACATACACACAAATCTTTCCTCTTTATAATATTACTAGCTGAGCCCGCGACTTCGTCCGCGTGGAATAGTTATTTTGGGAATCATATTTATTTTTTGTTTACAAACCTACCTCCTCAGCTTTATTATAAATTACCTATAAGCTGTTACCCACGACTTATTATAGACGATTTAGTTACATAATTAATAGAATATATTTTAAAGTAGTTTTAAAAAGAATATATTTTAAAGTAAATCTGCTTAAATTATATTTTTACTTTTATTTTCTTGTGGCAGAAGAACATATTGATTTTCTCCACAACCCGATCTTGACAACGCGACATATAGTTGGCCGTGTGAAAAGCAGTCTTGACGTAAATCGATTCCTACGTGTTTAAATGTTTGCCCCTGTGATTTATTTATTGCAGTGATTCCCAAAGTGGTCCAGGTGGACCCCCAGGGGTCCACGGGAGACTTGCTGGGGGTCTACGTAGGCGTGAACAAAAAATGGGGGTCCATAAGATGTTAATGGGGGTCCACGAAAATTTATCTGCTTTTGATAGTAAAGAGCAAAAATGTAAGCATAGTTTTTATAAGGGCCTACCTACATTGTTTTAAGTACCTATCTAAGCAGATAATATTTTAATAAGGCAAGCGACTGTTACTTGTCCAAACTTGTGTATTCGATATTACGTACAATTTCGTGTACAGACTTGCAAAGCGCTATCCGCCCGACAATGCTTAATGCTTGTTCAGACATGAACTTGATCAACACTATAAATACTTGATGCCAAAGGCAACCAAACGCATTCATTTGTTTCCGGAATTTCGAAAACAAGGCGGAATTTGGAAAAAAGTTGTGAGAAAATTTATATCTGTGTTTGCTAGTGCCGGAGAAAAGTAAGTAACCTACCTTTTTTTGTTATAGTACTTAAGTATTTTGTTTACGTGTACTAGTCGGTTGATCACAACGGCCTGTATAGATAGGTAACTTAGTAACTTACAGATATTTTAATTGTCCTCTTTCGATTTGAAGACAAACACAGCACGTTTTATTCAATTGTTTTTTCACGAGAGAAGCACTGCCTCTCTAAAAAGGCCGAATAAGCAATATTGCAGAGCAATTAATTTTGTAATTTTTCTTGCAAATAACTACTAATTTTATAAAACAGTAATTTCATAATCATGTTAAATTGATTTTGAAGTAACTATTTTATCAAAACTATTCCTTTTCGGAAAGAGCGAGCGGTGCGCGGGCGACGGGAAAAGGGCGGGGCTTGAACTTCGATGCCTGTTTGTCACGTTTTAACAATGAAGCCGCAGACAAAAAATACGCAAATACACGGAGCGCGTGAACTCATTGATTTAATAAAATGTTAGTTATCGTTTTTATGGACAATTTTGGGATTTCGACGTTTATTTTTTCCTACACAAATATGATCAGTATTCGATACTGAGTACACTAATTTTTATTTATACTATTAAAAATTAGTGGTAAATTATGTACTTTAAAATTGATACCGTTTTGTGAAAACGTTTGTATTTGTCTCAGCGGTTTATTAGTTGGTCCCTTTACAAGCCGTAATTCTATTTCCGCGTGCTGACAAAGGCTGCGGTGTGATACCTATATTCAGAAAAAAACTTGGTTACTAAAACATTTTTTTTACAGGTAAGGTAACTGACACGAAACATGGCTACAGCAAAGAAAAAATGTCGACAATATAGTGTCGATTATTTGAAATATGGTTTTGTTCCATCAGAGGCAGACAAACAATTGCCCATGTGCCTATTATGCAACAAAGTTTTGAGCAATGACTCTATGAAACCATCAAAGCTCGAAGATCATCTAAAAAGGTGTCATACTGATAAAATAGGTAAAGATTTAAAATATTTTCAAACATTGAAAGAAAAATATGGAAAGAGACCCACCATGCACAGTATGTTCGCTTCAACATCTCAAAGTAACGATGATGGCTTGCGGGCATCTTACAATATCTCATTACTTATAGCAAAATCTGGAAAACCGCACACTATCGGAGAACAATTAATTTTACCCGCTGTTGAAGAGGTTTTAAAAACTGTTTTGCACAAATCTCCATTTGACGTACTAAAAAGAATTCCATTAAGTAACAATACTGTACAAAGACGCATTGATGAAATGAGCTCTGATATCGAAAGCTTTTTGTGCAATCATCTGCAAAAAACTCATTTTTCTATACAACTGGACGAGTCAACGTTACCCAGTAATGAAGCATTACTATTGGCATATGTCCGATTTATTGTTGAGGAAGAAATTCACGAAGAATTGCTATTTGCCAGAACTTTGGAGACTGACACTAAAGGCGAATCAATATTTAATGTCCTGAGTAATTTTTTTACGGAAAAATCGATCCCATTTACAAACATTATTTCAGTGGCAACAGACGGAGCTCCTGCAATGGTCGGGCGATATCGTGGGTTTATAAAGTCATCTCAAAAGAATTATACCAGGACTTACAGCTATTCATTGCGTAATCCACCGACAACATCTTGTGGCAAAACATTTAAGTGACAGGTTGAACCAATCTCTTCATTTTGTAATAAAAGCTGTCAACAAAATCAGAAGCAATGCATTGAATACACGTTTATTTGCTCAATTGTGCGACGAAAATGATGAAGACTTCCAACGACTGCTCTTACATACTGAAGTACGCTGGTTGTCGAAAGGTGCATGCTTAACGAGATTTTACTCTGTTTTCGATTCCATATTAGAGTTCTTAGAAAGTAGAGATCCAGATTTAAAAGAAAACTTGATCAAATTCAAAGCAGACATTGCGTATTTGACAGATTTGTTTAAAAAATTTAATGATATTAACTTGCAGTTACAAGGGGACAGCCTGAATTTAATAAAAACAAAGGGGATAATTTCGGCTTTTCTTGGGAAATTGAAATTTATGAAACAAAACATTAGTCGGCGCGAATTCTCTCAATTTCCAAACTTGTCGCAGGTAGAATGTATTGATGAGGATATCCATACCTACAGTCAACATTTAAGTGCCCTGCATGATGACTTCAAAACCAGGTTTGAAGATATACTGACGATGGATATACCACCATGGATAATAAATCCATTTGATGAAACGGAAGTGGCCAATGTTGTATTACAAGAGGAGCTGCTCGAGCTAAGCACTAATGAGGAGCTGAAGGTGAAATTTAGAAAAGGCTACCCAACATTTTGGCTGCAAGCAGAAATACCCGAAAAATATCCTGGACTGTGGGAAATCGCAAGGAAATTTTTAATAGCTTTTCCCTCGTCATATCTTGTCGAAAGGAGTTTTAGTGCCGTTACAAACCTCTTAACAAAAAAAAGGAGCAAATTAAACATCACAGAGCGGGGGGATTTGCGGTTATTGCTCACAAAAATAAAGCCAAACATTGATCGTTTGCTGACACTCCATCAGATACATCCTTCCCCATTAATTAAAATTATGACCTGAACCTATATTACCTTAATATTTTTTTCTTGTAATTCTATTCTTTTAATAAATAAAGTGATATAAAATGTACCATTTTTCGTTTTTATTTTACATATCGAAATATAGGGACAGAACTCAGAAGTGACACAATTTTTATTTTTTGGCGACTTTAAGAATGTGGTAGAAATGTAGCAGCAGGGGGTCCACCGAAACCAGTAAAATTTTGAAAGTGGTCCACGAGAAAAATAAGTTTGGGAACTACTGATTTATTGTAACGGCGAAAGATAGCTTAACGGAAAATTTAATTCTTTCAAAATTAAAAGGTAAATCATTTGGAATCATTGGTGTGAAGCTAAACGTTGAGAACGTTCAGCGCTTGATTCCCGTAGTCGGTTCACCAAAGTTTGAGATCTCTGCGAAGCTAAACGTTGAGAACGTTCAGCGCTTGATTCCCGATCGCGGTTAGCCAAAGTTCGGGAATTCTGTGAAGCTAAACGTTGAGAACGTTCAGCTCTTGATTCCCGTAGTCGGTTCATTAAAGTTCGGGAATTCTGTGAAGCTAAACGTTGAGAACGTTCAGCGCTTGATTCCCGATCGCGGTTAGCCAAAGTTCGAAAATTCTGTGAAGCTAAACGTTGAGAACGTTCAGCGCTTGATTCCCTAGCACGGTTTTGTTCACTGATTGCTCGTTGAGTAGCCAACCTATGCATATTTTTATCCTCTGTTTCATTGCTGCGCAAAACTCGCAGCCGCTTTGCAGCAGCAGTCTGCCGAGAAAACCGAGTTCTTTTTCTAGGCATTACAGTGACGAAGAAAGAACGTAGGAAATTAAATCTTAACCAAACTAACGAAGAATATTTATGTAGATGACACCTACAGGTATTATCTACAACAAAACAAAAAAGTGTTATTGTGAAATGATGATGATGATGATTATATCGCAATAACAAATTAACGCTACATTCAACCGTTCAGTAGGGAGCCGACCGCGCGTCTGACCGCGCGGCACATGGTACCTCGTAGAGCTACACCTCCCTCCGCCTCGCCCGCAAGCACCGCCTCTCCTCGCCCGCCAGTGAATTTTGTTTCAGAGTTATTTTAAAATTGTATTATCTTATAAGATGTTTATTGAAATTAGGTGATGTTAAAGACAATTTTGTTCACAGTTAAATACTCTTAATCAATAACACATTTATTTGGATAAAGATCAATATTATTATGTTGATACAACTCTGACAAATAATTAATTAATTTCGACCAAATTTTATTATCATAAAAACGGTTATTGTGAGTTAATCTTAAAAGATAGACATATACTGTCGCAGACATTTTTTTAGATAATTTAAAGAGGAATAATTCTTTAGTACATATTTTTTGGGTATCTCGAACGCAGCGCACGCTACAGAAGCCCTCATAGATGAATAATTTTCCCCGTTTTTTCCACATTTTCGACTGTTTCTTCGCTCCTATTAGTCGCAACGTGATGTTATATAGCCTAAAGCCTTCCTCGATAAATGATCTATCCAACACAAAAATATTTTTTCAATTTGAACCAGAACTCTTCAGCTTTATAATATTAGTATAGATATAGTGTAGATCAACGATTTTCATGCGACATATATATTAATATCATGCAGTTCAAAACGAGGTCTCCGGGAACCGCTTACTCGTTGGTATTGGAAGATGCCAAGAGAGATGTGTGTGTGTGATCTAGGTGGAGTGTCTCCTGTTACCAATCAATCGATAACCACGATAGTTTTACCTCCTATTAAGCCCTACAAATAAAGACCCCCACACACTCAAGCGTTCTCAGTTTGTCAGCTGTCAGCTATAAGGAAGAAAGTTTAAACAAGTTACTCACACATCGTCATCAGCCGTGATGTAGAATGCTCCGCACTGTGATGACGCGTGTTGCCGCACGCACACACGCAAGCGTGGTCGACTTCCACGTAGTTTTTGCAGGAGCCATAATAACATTCCGTCAGGGAGCCCTGATGACAATCAAAAAATTTACCAGTGTCGCCACAGAATAGACAATAGGACCTTCATGCGGCATTTTCAAGCTACCTTGTTAAAAAAAAAGAGTCATGGCCAGAGCCAAAATGCTCATCAGTGGGCAGCAAAAAGATACACCTATTAGCGTCAAAGGGAGCATCCTCGTATTACAGGATACTTATTAATTCTTTGTTCCCTTATGAGCTACTTAAAATATAAATTTTGATGATACATTATCGTCTTTATAAATGCCGCAGTCACGTGACAGCAAAGCAAAAACTACAAAGTAATTCAGATACTACATAATCCACGTTAAGAGATAAAAGATATATTCGGCAGTAGGCAATTCCACATAATATGCTCTGTGGTTTTCAAATGCTGTATCAATACTACTACTGCGATGGCTCAGCGACCCTATGAGGATCTTATCCTCCGACACAAGATCCTATCAGTCAGCTCTTTTGAGGGTTCCCATGTCCTTCGTCTCTCCAGCGATACCTGGGACTAACGACCGAAATATCAAATGATGTGTCATGGCATTTTATGTCTCAGTCAAAATAAGTTAATCTTTAATAATGTTCACTGTTTAGTTAACTAAATACATACTCGTAATTAAGTCAAGTGGCTCAATAATTCAAGGAAACGAGCTATAGCCGCCGCTAGCAGCCTATTCAAATGTGCTTCTGGCCCATTTCTCATTGTTTCGTATAAGGTTCATTGTACACTAATGCGTCTTTATCGCTATGGTTATTACACCTTCATTTATATTGTGGTTATTTTTTTGTGGAATCGAGGCTAATGATGACAGATTCAACCCAGACCAGAATAAAACCGGTCAAGTGCGAGTCTGACTCGGGCATGAAGGGTTCCGTATAGAGAATACAATCCCGAGCATGTTTTTCAATCCCGGGCTTACGGGATTTTTGAAGCCTATCCCGGGATTAGACTATGTGGTTTCTAATTGGGCTAAAATAAAAAACACGAGTAATTAAAAAAAATGTCTTTAATGTCTTTGCACAACACAAATCAGAATAATAATAAGAAAAGAAAAAACACAAACCAAAAAATACTATACTTTTGCAAGAAATTAAAAAACAGCACAAAATAACTATTTAGAATTTCGAAAATATAATCGCAGAAATATCAAAGCATCCAATGTTTGACTTCCGAGCCTGCTTCGTAGTCTATTGCCAACATAAGCAGCAGCTGAAAACGCTCGTTCAGCTTCTACGCTGGTCGGAGGAATAGACAATAGATACTTATATGCTGTTTCTAAGTGATATCCACGAACTCCTCCATTTTCGAACAGGCTCATTTCACGTCTAATACTATTTGCCAACCCCAATTCATTTTGTACTTGTACTTCAGGATCTGGGGATTTCATACTCTTGTTAATTTCCAGCTGTAACTTTTCCTTTAATGTCAATATGGGGTTGGGATTGGGAGGTTTCTGACCTTAGCTCATCATCTGTTTGTGATCCTGACCTTGCTTCTTCTTCCGTGTTATCTCGACTATTAAGTCTTTTAACAATATTCTTTATTTGCTTCCTCACTAAAGCCTGTGTCGGAACTGGAAATAAGTCGTGCCATTCCAAATCCGATAATAACTGATTTTCATCATCCATTCGTGGATTTTGTAAATAATTTAACACGCCAGTTAAATCATCACTTCGTCGTTGCTTTATACGTTCCACTAAGGATGTTTTAATTTTTTTGGCAAGTGCTGAGTTTTTGCTAGACAGTTGTTTTATAAGAAATTTCAAAGCGGCATCAGCTGTGCATAAATTAGCATCTCGCCGACAGATTGCTTCTACTGTCAATTTAATTGGGGTCAGCACATCAACAATTTTATTTACCAATTCAAAATCAACATCTTCTAAACGAATTGGATGATTGAGATCTATAAGAGCTTTTTGAATGCATGCTTTTAAAAGATAAAATCGCTCCAGCATTGATAAAAGACTATTCCACCTGGTTTTACAGTCCAAAAGAAGTGACAACTCTTTTCCATGTTCAATTTTCACATATTTTTGAAGTACTGTTTCATTTTTCAATGGAGATCTTTTGAAATACACTACAACTTTGCGGATTTTCTTTATCAGCTTATTAATATTTTCATATTGTGTTAACTTTGGTACGTGTTCTGGCGCAAGATCATTTTGTGACATTGCGATTAAACCTGATTCTGGACAGTCTAAGTCTTCTAAATGGTGTTCATCATCGCTGTCGTCCATATAATCAACAGTCACAGCTGGTTCATTTATAGTATCATCTGAGGTAGGGCTATCTTGCAAATTATTATGTTTTTCATAAAGCACATCTCAGACCGCCAAATTGATACCATGTGCGAGACACAGTTGTTGTTCAGTGCAAACAAGCCGCCCCACCTTTATCATAACATTCGGTCCATCGGTTATAATAGCCACGATGTCAGTTTCTAGGGAAATGTCAAATTTACTTAGACGCCCTTGCAATATACGAAGACAATTTTCAGCTGTCATACTATCGTAAATAGGAACAAGTCCTAAGTTCCAAAATTTTTTATATGAATGAACGTTGACCGCCATGTATCGTTTATTGGAAGTTGAAGTCCACTCGTCGAAAGAAAGACTAAATCTTTCACCTGCACTTTTCAAATGTTTTAATTCTGCAGTTACTTGCTTTCTGATTTTTTCACTGTAATTCATAACACGTTTTCGAACAGTGACGGCTGACTTTGGTAAATCCGTGTATTTTGCTAAGAGCAATTTTCTCAAATCATCTGAGGTTATGAATACACTGAATGGAAATCCATCTAATGCAATCATTCTTGCCAAAATATCATCCAGGCTATCGTCGGCACTTTTAGTAAAATAATCATCTAACTTTCGCTTGGCTGGCGGCGGTGCTGTGTTCAGATTTTCAGAATCTTGACTTGTTGAAGCTGATATAACCTTGATGTTATGTTTTGATAAAAAATGTGTATGTAATCCCTTAGTGGGTGGATCAACCCAAAGTCTTGAAGATGGCTGGGCATCGCTTACATTTAGCACTATTCTCGTCCTTCGCAACTAAATAATAACTCCACACTGACGTCGTATCACTGTCTTTTTTATGTTTAACAAAGTCTCCCGCCATTTGAAATACTTTTTCAGATAATTGACTTTTAAATTTTAATGACGTAGCCTACGTAACCCGTCACTGACAGAACAATAAATGAAAAAAATAAAACCGGATTTGCATATCACTGTCTTTTTTATGTTTAACAAAGTCTCCCGCCATTTGAAATACTTAATTTCAGATAATTGACTTTTAAATTTTAATGACGTAGCCTACGTAACCCGTCACTGACAGAACAATAAATGAAAAAAATAAAACCGGATTTGCATATTTATACTTTCGTACAGGGAATCCCCGACGGGAAATACCCGCAACAATATTATGATATGAGATGATCGGGTGATTCCCCTGTTGGTTCGTTGGGGAATTACCTTAAGAGTATTGTATTAAAGTATTCCGAGTGGGGAAGTCCCTTCTAAGTTCTACGACAAACATATTATTAGGACTGCACCTGTGTAGTAAATAGTGGGTACCTAACTACCTACGTATTGTACGAGTTGCTTTTTGTCGTAATGTATTCAAATAATCTAGGCAAGGTTATTTTCAAGACGCAACGGACTACGGAATACAAACTAGACTTGTTTGTGGCAATCCCAAAAATCCCGAGATTAGCCAAGTACAGTCCCGGGATTTTCGGGGCCAGAAAACGGTCGGGATCCCGGGATCCCGAGATTTGGGATCCCGGGATTGTATTCTCTAGTTCCGTACCATTATTAATGTCAAAAATCAAAATCCATTATCAATTATGAAAACCACAAAAAAAAAATACAAAATACTACTATACAATTTCAACTTTACCCACGCGATATAGTTTAAGGTTGTTTAAATACTCTGATCCGCTAATAGATTTATTTGTTTGAATGTGAAATATTTAGCTAAATATTCTAAGTTTGTGATACTAAGGGGCTGAGCCCATTGCTTTGGTTTGGTATCTCAGTTTAAAAGTTCAAGTTGATGGCTCACAATCATTGAGGAAGCTACATACTTTACTTTATATAATAGTCCCTGCAGCCCGTCCAGTCTTTGTCCTATATATAGCCTTCCTCGATAAATAGGCTATCCAACACTGAAATATGTTTTGAATGAACCAGTAGTTTCTGAGATTAGCGAGTTCAATCAATCAAATAAACTGTTCAGCTTTATAATATTCACGTCTATTTTTCCATAATTGCTTTTACTGTTCGGTAAATACGTTTAACCTTTAGGGGGTGGGCCCGTACGGGTGGGTGCATGTCGAGACATGTGGTTTGTAGGAAGCGGAAACTTAACCTGGAATGTGCCAAGTGTTATGCAATTACGGCTAATAAGAATGTTCGTCGTATTACAGAATAAGTAGAAACTACTGTTTTCGCCGCTGGACCTACAATAGGATCACCAATTCTCTGCCTTATGGGAAACAGGCGTGATGTTAGTTAAGTCAGATGATAGTAAAAGTAAAAACAGAAAATTAAAATTGACATTTAGAACTGGGGATCTCTATTGCAATTTTTAATACAGACGTGAGACTATACATACATATAATTTCGTACATTAGTATTATCGAAGACAGCGGTTCTCAAAGTATGCTCCGCGGAGCCCCGGGGTTCCGCGTGGCCCCTCTGTAGGGGTTCCGCGAGAGAATTTGTAATAATAAGAAATAAAAACAATAATATCGAACAAAAAAAAATAGTTATTAAGTTAATTATTGTTTTACCAATTTCGTGCCAATCGATTCTAAATCGCAGCCTATCTATTTAAAAAGGCTTGTTGTTAAAAGTACTTATAAAAGAAGTGTAGGAAGACTTACAAGCTTTAATAAATGAAAAGGAGTGGGAAGGAGTGGGAAAGGACCTAAATAAAATATTAATTTAAGATGGTTAATTTCAATTAATGCACAGAACCCTGTCAAAGCGAGTAACTCCCACTTGGCCGGTTTTTGTTCACTTGGGGTTCCGTCAAATATTTTGCTTTTCAAAAAGGTTCCATCACCAAAAGGGTTGGGCAGGCCTGCGGACCGAATATCGCGCCTTTAGAGATAAATCAAAAATACATGGCGGTTAACTATAGAAAACCCTTTAAGTCCGCCATTTTTTGCGACAAATTTCGCATTCGATATAATCTCTAAAGGCGTGAGGAGTTTACTGTTGTGTCACTAAGATTAAGATCTGCAATTTTATCGTTGTTGATGAATCTCAGCATCTAGAAAATTTACCTTCATCTAAAATTAGGCAGTTAATCAAATGGCTGACTCATAGTAACTCATAGGCCAGATTAGCACTTTCAAGGTCTTTCACTTAATTGAGTACAAAACAATACAAAAAGGTAGGTACTCTTTATTTATTGAGTACAGGTTGGAAGTATTTTACCCACGTGATACAGTTTAAGGTTTTTTAAATACTCTGATCCACTAATCGATTTATTTGTTTGAATGTAAAATATTTAGTTAAATATTCTTAGTTTGTGATACTAAGGGGCTGAGCCCATTGCTTTGGTTTAGTATCTCAGTTTAAAAGTTCAAGTTGATGGCTCATTGTAAGATATATTTTTTGCATTTGATAGCCCAATTAGGCCATTAATCAAATGGCTAACTCATGGTAACTCATAGGCCAGATTAGCACTTTCAAGGTTTTCCACTTAATTGAGTACAAAACAATACAAAAAGGTAGGTACTCTTATTTATTGAGTACAGGTTGGAAGTATTTTTTTTATATTCATTACATTTAATCAAGATACTATAAATAAAATATCTTGGGGGTGATCCAAACACATTTTGGGTGCTACCTGCAAGTTGCTAACTTTACCTGGTGATTATACATGGAAAATCACATATGCATAGCAAAATGTCTAAAGGACAATGCTCAAGAAGTATGAAAAAAAACCAGGGCCGGCGCAAAAGAAAAGTAGCTCAAAATTTAGGTAAAAATAAGTAATAAAATACTGCATAGGGGTCATAATCGAAATCAATGGCTATATGTGTGAAATTGTCATTCTAATTCGAATCCTGGGTTGTTTTTTGAGCATTGTCCTTAAATATTAAAGTTTAAGAGATTATAAACAACTACAAATGACTTATAATTACCTTTAGGAAATATCAGCACTACATCTGTATGCTGGGTAGGTGTGGAATGGAGGAGCAGTCGTCTCGGATGCATGAGGTGAGCACCAAGTTGCCCTGCCATTGGAAGCCTTCTTCGGAGCTCTCTGCCAGCTGTTGTGAAGATAAAGATAGTCTTTATTGCTACAGAAAAAGCTTTTTTTACACTTTTATTTAGGTATACCACTAGATTGTGCTCTCTGACCTATGTAACTTAACTATTTACGCCTCCCCAAGTCTTTTCAAATCAATCTATCCTACAATTTTTTAGTCAAAGTTTCTTTTTCTGTGACTTTTTTAATGTTTTTTCTATCTATAGTATTATTTTTATGACATACTAGCTATTTCCTGCAGCCTATATTTGACTCCAGGTCTTCAACTATATTTAAACAAAATTCGTATAGCAGTTTGGCCGTGAAAGCATAACAGACAGACATACTTTTACATTTATAATATTATAGTACGGATTATGTTGGTGCAATCTGTGGGAGATGTAATTTATAAACTCTCCAAACTTCAAGATGCACACGTATCAGCTATTATATAGCTGCTAGTGTTCAAAAATTTTAATAAATAAATATAAATAAATGTACATGAACAATCCACCTCTTGTTTTCATTACTTGGGTTAACAATTCTCTTGCAGCGTTGAAATTACCATACCGATCTACAGGAATCCTGGATAACTGTTTGGATAAACAATTATATTCATAAAAAAACTACACTTAATAAGTACCAACCTAAAATAAACTTAAAACAAAATGGTTAATGTATGTATTCATGTCTGTGTGATAAAAATATTGTAATACAATTTCAGTATAAATGCAGCTAATTGTTTACATAATGGAACATACAAACAGAAGTAAATGAGGTATGTGAGAGATAGAGACAGAGATATGGTAGTAAAGGAGTTCAAGATAAAAACACTGTCTGTAAAGTTTTAATTTTCATGTGCAAGTAATAACAGTACAGTACAGTTTATCATTTCATTTAGATACTGATACATACACTTACTCTCTAGTAGGTGAGTAGTTATTTTCTTCTTCTTTTTTTCTTTTAAATTATGGCTTCCACCGATATCTCGGTGATTCTGCCAATGTCATGGTTTGAAGAGACACTGGCTGTTTGAGCCGTGGTCGGTAAAAGTGGTAGGCTTCATGACAAATTTTTGATTTCTGGTTTAGTTTGAAAGTCCTTACAATAATTGACAAATTGGTAAAGGTAGGGCAATTGGAAAATAGAACAGATAAGAAAAAATTAAGTGTATTACTTAGCATTCTGTAAGCTGTTCACACGTTCAAGAATAAGTACTTACCACTGTCCAACTTATCTTTAGCAAATTCAGCAAAAGACTTGTGTTCTTGAGGAGTTGAGTGAGAACTGCTTTCATAATCGTCTTTTTCGGCATTTCCAGTAACACTTTCTTCGCTTTCCATGTTTATTTCGTTATGTATTTAACAATAACAAAAAACAATATACAAATACAATGTACACAAAGAAGAGTCCTTCGCTTTCTTACATCATCGACTACAATAGAAGAATAGATTGCCTACGGCAAAAGTATGATAAAGTTAAATATTTTTTGAAGTTTTTGTCATTATTCTACAAGGTATGGGTACTAAACGTCACTTTAATTTTATTTAAATTGGATTTATATTTTCTGCAAAATACGCGACAGACGACTGCAGCTGTCACAATTCAAAATTGATTTTTGGCCGCCATTTTTTTAATTTTATTGTGTTGCCATTAGTTAATAATAGGCAGTGTCCAGTGTCAAAATGTCACGTCTCAGTCACACACACAGCACAGTCGACAGTTAAGGAATTAAACACATTATAAAATGTTGGATGGTTGAAATACGAACTCATATCTTTGAATTATTTTGTACTGAAAAATAATTTCATAAAATAAAACTATTTTAAAGTGACATTTGAGTAATGGTAACACTATTTAGAATGGAAAAATGACAATTTCTTTCCATTCTGTGATGACATCTGGAATCTAATAGTTCGTTCGGATTCATAACCACAAGTAAAAAAAATACATTGTTATTTTGTGTAAAAATTTAAAATAGTTTTACGTTACATATTTTAATTTTAAAATAAACTTTATTCCTATGTTTTATTCATATATTCTATTTATATCAATAAAATAATCATTCGTGTAAAAATGTAGGATGTGTTTATTTATAGGGATATATCCAAACGTGACTTAATTTGACTGTTTCGTTTCACAATTCACAGTATTATGGTGTTTTGCGCGACTATTTCACAAAGTGATAATGGACGTTTAAATTTCAAACTAGAGACTTTCTCTTAATTTTAATTTAGTGTCCTAAATCGATGTTTTAAATAGAATTCAGTTTTTAAAAGTTGACCATAGCGAGACAGCGAACAACCACCGCAATCCAAGGTAGAAATCGTTTGACCTTTCTACGTACTCGTTAATCGACGTAATATTAATATAATTAATCTAAAGTCTATTTTCTTGCAGACTTAATTTGAAAATCTAATAGAAAATTCTGCTTACACCCAATACTTTGTAATTAAAATTCTTTTGCGCAGTTTGGCTTATTTCGCTGTAACCCACTTTAAAAAAAAAACATTAAACAGCTGTTTTTCGTTTTAGCTATAACAAACAGCTGTTTGATGGTGAGAGATTTTTTTATTGCCTTGAAACAGTGATAAGTGAACATTAAGCTTACATAGGTACTACCTTACATAATTATTGTAAGCAAAATTTGTAAAAAAAAGTGTACTTGTTACCTATTTGTAAATATTGATTTGATGATGTTTCAACTTTTTACTTTGAATACTTGGTTCCAATTCTACAAAGAACCATAAATAAATAAATCAAGGTTAATCTGTAAAATAGCGAATGTTATGAATGAGACAGTTAGCTTAAACATATTATCTTTTGTAGTCTCACATTTTAGTAAAATTTTACCTAAATATTTATTTATGTTCCTTCACAAAGGCTAAAACTTAACATACAGTTAATCAGATAACAATCAGAACAAGCAAAATATAAATATAGAGACACACCGGCCATGGCTGAGTGCCATTATTCTTTTATTTTAAAATAATATAACGTTGTAAATGTTTTGTGTGTTTGTGGCAATCCAAATTCAATCTTCAAAGACTTGTGTATTTGTCAGGTTCAAATTAATCAAATGAAAAGTAAATCATGATTTTGAATTTTTTATGAGAAGAAAGATATCTTATCCTCAGATAAATTGGGAAGGTAGCAGGAGAAAGGAGTTGTAATTTCAATTTTGTGATTTCCCAGATGCCAGCAATTGTTTATTTATTTATATTTTTGAACACACTAGCAGCTTATATTAGTTTTATTATATTAAGATATATTGTTTGATAATTTGTCAGACAAACTTTCATATTTAAGTATATCATTTATTTCAGGCTACCCATTCTACAAAATGGGACAATTATGGCAGATATAACTTATGTCTTATTTAAAAAAATATGTATGTATTTTATTTCATCAGATGTCACTACGGTGGGACAGCCTGCCACTTCTTCCGCTGAGGTGCGTTCTTGAGCACCTGAGCACGGAGGATGCTCTGGCGGCCACGTCGACTTGTCGTCACTGGCGCATGGCACTCTTGATGTATGAGGGACACAAGTAAGTGTATTTTTATTATTCTTTTTTTATGTAAATAAATATAAAATATATAGGGACAAATCATACAGATTGAATTAGCCCCAAAGTAAGTTCGAGGCTTGTATTATGGGATACTAACTCAACACTACTATATTTTATAACAAATACTTATAGATAAACATCCAAGACCCAGACCAATCAGAAAAAGATCATTTTCCATCTTGACCTGACCGGGGATCGAACCTGAACAGCAGACTGGAGTGTTAACAATAACATTACAGAGTTTGTTATGAATGTTCTATTATTAACTTTTAAATTAACCCACTGCAAATTCAAACAGCTAGTTTAAACCCGACCAAGCTGGCCCCCAAAGCAAAGAGAGAGAGTACACAGATAGTTTTTAAAAAATAATTACAAATATTGTTTGTTATTGGTTATTACGTTTCTTACAGAGATACATTAAAACTGAGAGCAAAAAACCTAGACAAGAACATATTCCTGACGCGATTATTCAGGAAATACGTCAAGCATCTACACGTGTACCTGGATTGCACCGAGGAGCAATTGGAGAAGTTCCTCAACTATGTACTGCCACAGTAAGTTTTTTAAATTATTTTTTATTGCAGTTTATACGATCAAGCAGTAACTCGATGGCCGAGCTTGCGTATCCTTAACGGATGCGCGGATACGACCCGTATTGGATTGATCGCCATTAGTGATATTGCCTAAAAGCCCTTGGTCTTGTTTCTTATTGAATAGATGGCAGTCGTTAGGCTGTGTCTTTTGGCAGCCTAACACACCTCGATGTTTCTTTTGGTCTAATTTCCCTGTAATACGAGTACCGCCAAATTAAGGATCATGACTTAATTATGCGTATCCTAGGCTTCAAAACGAAAAGCTGTGTCCTGTAATCCCCGAGGTTATGGGTTCATTTATCGCGTAAAGTATAATTATTTTAGTTGATTCAGTTTGGTTTGGACATTGCATCATAGTCATGGAGCAGATACAAAGAGGAGATGGCGTATCGAGAGCTTCCTTACAAAAATTGTGTGAGGCTACGCGGGGCAGAAGGCAGACGTGAGGGGAGCTCGGTTTGGCCGTAGTTCCGCCCCTATTGGCGATCACCTCTACTTACCAAAGATGTCGCTAGCAAACCGAAGATTTCAAAAAAAGAATATTTATATTTCTGTATCTATTTCAGATATTTTAAACATTAAAAACATACACATATTTTGTGTAATACTAAATCAATCAAATAAATTCGAAAATATATTATTTACTTACGCTTATTGTGATCCCATCAGCATTGAAACACTTAAATTATTTTACAATATATTCTAAGCTGAAACAAAACTTAAATTAGAAAAACATTAGAGCTCGCTCCATGTCACGCATCTTTCAAGCGTAATCTTCATTCGCGCCGCGAACACCCGCGAACGCCGCGAACCGTGAATGTGGATGGCTTTCGCGGCCGTTCGCGGGCTTCGCGCTTGTTTGCGCCGTGTTCCCCGATCGGTGTCGGTATTTGCGCCCTCGACAAAGGGATTTCGCGGCGCGAAACTCCCGTGAACGCGAGAAAACAAAAAGCGCGTGAAAACAAAATCGCGAGAAACTCGGTGCCGTGAGATTGTATTTTGCAAGTATTTTACTGTCAAACGGACGGTGCGTCAAAATGAGTGTTACTTGGACAAACGAGCAGGAACTAATTTTAATTGAATGCCTAACCCATCTTATGGGATGCTAGACACAAAGATCATAAAAATAAAATAAAAGTACATGACGCTTGGATGCGAATAAAGGAAATAATGAACATTGAAGTGACTGAGTTAAAAAAAAAAAGAAGGACAATCCTATGTCAAGCTATAGGAGTTACAGGAAAAGGTAAAGGATCCTGAAAACAAGTCTGGAGCATTATTTGTCATCAGGACCGACGATATTTACAAGCCCATTTGGTTTGCGTTTGACGCGATCGATGCTTTCATGGGAAATAGCAGCCAAAGCGCAGAGTGTCACGGCCATAGCATGTTTCGGCGTCCATCCTAGACGACCGCGCGAACTAGACTGTGAACGATCGTGAATGTGGAGAGACACGTTTTTAGGCGCCGAGTTCGAGGCAAAATCACGCCACGAATTCACACTGTGAATCGAGCATGAGTGTGGAGCTAGCTTCACAGTTGAACGAAAAATGACGTTAGCCACGCCCACTTCCGACGTTATTGCGCCAATGACCGTAACGGTGCACCAGTCGATGGGCCTTCTCTTTATATTTGCTTCATTGATCATACTTTTCAAAAATATCACTCCACAGGGTTAATTGACCCCATTCACCTAATTGTCTGATAATAAAGATGATTCCGTGCTTTGTAAGGCACGTTAGCCGTTGGACCCGGCTGCCATCTGGTGATCGTTAAAGAACTTGAAGAAACCACGTCAGAAGTTGTCGCGGTTCCGAACTCTGACATCAGGGTGTACATGGTCAATTGGCCTTGTTACCTACACGAAATATTGATGATGATTGAATCCGTAAAGTAACGAAGTATGGAGAACTTCAATCTTCGTCCGAGCGTGTTTACTATTTGTGTTCCCAACTATCACCCAGAACTCACTACAATCATGATTCTCCATTTTGTAGGAATGATTATTTTATTATATAGAATCTGGCATTATTCGAATCTGGCATTTATAGAATCTGACATTTGTAGAATCTGGCATTTGTAGAATCTGGCATTTTAAACTCGTCTGACATTTTTAGAATCTGACATTTATCGCCGAATCCTTTTATCACAATGAAGAAAGCCAGCTGAAATTCTCATTTCAATTTACCTCATAACCTGTCCTTGAAAACTATCGGTTCGAAGCTACCCCTATCTTGTGCAATTACTAAACACGCGAGGGTTTGCACAATGTTTATAGGTTACTAGTAGTAGCCCGCGTCTCCGCCTGCGTTCTATGCCTAATGTCGTCTTATGCGCCAAAAACTAGACTATTCTTTTCATTTTAATTTCTTTACTTCAAAAAACACAGCACATTACAGCAATACATATTGTCTGCCAAACTGCGATGCAGTTTGAATGAACAAATTTACACTTTTTTGCACCAGTTACAAACATGTTTGAATCTAAATAAAACAAAATGAGTACAAAGGCAAAAGAGTTTGAAGACAACCTTTTTTGGTTTTCAAAATATTCCCATATAAACTGTCATTAAAAAAAATCGATCTAACGTTTTAGGCGTGCAATCATTAGGTACCTAACCTACTTACGACCTCCTAAATTTTAAGACATTTTTCTTTTATTTCCCTACTAGCTTTTTCCCGCAGCTCCGCCTGCGTCAAAAAGTAGACTATGTTTGACCCCGGGTCTTCAACTATATATATACCAAATTTCATCAAAATCCGTTCAGCGGTTTGGCCGTGAAAGCGTAACAGACAGACAGAAAGACTTTCGCATTTATAATATTAGTATGGATTACTATCCCTGGATGTATGATGGGGTTTTAAGCAATGCTAGGACAGACAGTTTAACTACGAAAAATACCCTTTACCTTACAATTCGACATGTGCCTTTTATTCAAAGCCGTGAAAGCAAAATCATATTAATATCTAGGTTGTAAGCTCTAACTGGCGCGATGGCGGCGAACGCATTGTTGAAGGCCAAATGAATTGATTGATGACTTCCAAGCACATCGATCCAAAATGTAGTAAAATACGAATTATGTTATTGACTAGCGGAAACCCCTCGTTTCTTACGCAGGCACAGAAAAGATAACATGTAGTACTGAGCAGTGGCTCTACTATGAGTTTTTATTAACAGAAGTTAGCGACTTCGTTAATATTTTATATGGAATTTCTTAGTTACGGCACTGTCCGCTAGTGGCGCTGTACAAAAAAGTTTGTTTATGCTAAAGAGTTCGTTTATGTAGACACTTATAAATAAAGTGATTCGTTTATGTGTACGCCTATAAGTAGAGTGCTACTTTCTGATCGTTTTTTTTTTTTTTTTATAATTGGCTTTCAACCGGTCTTATTGGAAATCATTAGAAGAGGCCTACGTCCTCCATCAGTGGATTGACTGCGGCTGATATAATACATAGACAGAGGCCATAGAAACATATACACGAGGTGAAACTGCGAAGTACACAGCAAGGTCTATAAAAATCACTGGACTATATGAAATGACTAACGCTCGATCGATAGGCTTGTCCCGACCATTAGTTACAGCATAATGTAATCACAGATGTGGATGTAATGTTAGTAATCTTCATGTAATGGCTTGTTACGTGCTTAGATAAGATAATGCGTAAAGTATTGCACCTAAATTATACCTTGATGAGGTACCTGCTAAATAATGAAGGGGAAAACACCATAATAAATTACGTATTGTAGTGCCTTTAGAGAAGTTGTCGAATTTGAGTTTTGCGGACATAAATTGCGGAGAAGCGTACATGTGCGCAATTATGTAACTTAAGCTAATAAGAACCCTTAGGCTTGACGATTAGATGAATATATAAACATCTAAGTACTATTGAGGTATCTGTGCGAACTGTTATGAGATCCTTGATTTCAAATCCGCCGCACTCGGAGTTTAGTTTTCAAGCTAATTTTTCAAATAAAAAATTCGCTCTTAGACATTAAGTAGGTACGTGACATACCGCCACACTCAGAGTCGTAATGGCTACTTAAGCAAACTCATCAAATAAAAAATTGGCTCTAAGAGAAGGAATTTTTAAATCTAGTTTTATACTAACAAGTATAAGTTTAAAAATTTTAAAAATTCTCCCGTTAATGGAGAATTTTTTAATTTTAATTTCTAAGAATTTGCACGACTCTTAAGTAACTGCGGCTGTTAAAAACATAATATTAGTTATTTATGAATGGTGTTTGTTTCAGGTTTTTCGATGCAATCAAACTTCAGGAAATAGTATTCATAGGGCCAAGTTATATGCAGCTAAGTCATCATGTACCAGTTAAGTTAAAACGGTGAGTGTCTGAAAGAGTTCGCATGGGTATCTCAACCTATGCCAACGATTCATGGGCATGTATACTATGGTATTCGACCCTGTCCCGCGCATCTGAGCTAAGCAAAACATTTCAAATTATATAAATAAAAAGTTCAAGCAAATTATACTACAAGGAATAAAAAAATGTTTTTTTTTGTTACTTTCCGTTTTATTAAGTTCATAATTTAGGAAAGAGTTGTAAAGTTGACTGGAAAAGGTTGCTTTAGCTACAAGTCCGCCTTTGAAGTTCACAGTTCGGTGGCATAAAGAGTATTTGTATTGTGTATTATTTCAGAATAGTAACAGAGAGTCTAGTCTTCAAACACTTCCACAGCCTAAAGAAGCTGGCGTTTTTGGGCTGCGGCATGGCGGCCATTACCAATGAGAAGGAACGATTTACAGTGAGTTACTAGTCCCATAGCACATAAATATTTATAGTTCTAACATACAGAACGGACACTCACCCCCTCCCACCCGAAACAACAGATACCACACCGACCCGCAATTAACCCTACGAGCAATACACACATTGACGCGCGTATAGGTATCGCGCTCGCCGCTAGTGTATGGAGTGTCCGGGGTGTCCTCATATTGTCCCATTTCCTAAGCAAAATAATTAGTTCTCCTTCTATTAGATGGCGCTATATATAATACTAGCTGTTTCCCGCAGCTCCGCCTGCGTTAAAAAGTAGCCTATGTTTGACCCCAGGTATTCAACTATATTCATACCAAATTTCATCAAAATCCGTTCAGCGGTTTGGCCGTGAAAGCGTAGCAGACAGACAGACTTTCGCATTTATAATATTAGTATAGAAGTATAGATATACAATAAAAGTCCCAATAGTAATAGGAGCAACCGGTGTAGTCGCCAAAAGTCTTCGACGGTATTGTGATTTACTGGACCCTCAAATAGATATAACAATTATGCAGGAACAAACCCAATTCCCACAACATATATCCTTGCAAAGGTTTTAGGAAGTTCAATCTTCATTAATGGGAATGCTGAAAGTCCCTCTCCCTGAAGGTCTCAGGGCGGGATTGCAGCTCAATATCGATCTCACGGAGGTCGAGAAAACAAACAAATAATATATTATAATATTTCTATTAAAATATTTATATTAAGTACGGAACTCGGAGTGAGTGTAACACTGAGCCGTCACCAATTGAGATATCTGTCACATCACAATGTTTTGTTACCTTTATTGTTTACATAACTATGTAACACAGACAGACAGACAGACTTTCGCATTTATAATATTAGTATGGAAGTGTGGATTATTTCATTACTTGTCTTTAATTTTTGTATTTTCTATGGTAAAATAAAGATTTTTTTTTACCAAAGGGTAAAACGGGACCCTATCAATAAGACTGCTCTGTCTATCCGTCCGTATGTCGCTAGGCTGTATCCTATAAACTTTGATAGGTAAATAGTTGAAATTCTCACAGATGATTTTTTGCTGTTTTATAGATAACTAGCTGTTTCCCGCAGCTCCGCCTGCGTCAAAATTTCATCAAAATCCGTTCAGCGGTTTGGCCGTGAAAGCGTAACAGACACACAGACAGACTTTCGCATTTATAATATTATAGTATGGATGATACGGAACCCTTCGTGCGAGAGTCCGACTCGAACTTGACCGGTTTTTTTTTAATTTACAGCACCGACACGTAGAATATTACTCCAGACCGCTCCTATTCAGTAGTTCGCCGTCGTCGGCAGATGCCATACTAACTCGATGCAACATTGACATGATCGTGTTTTCCATGTTACAGGTAATGTAAAACAATAAAACGGCAATTTAAAAAACTAAAAATCCCGACTGTGTTTTATGTGTACGTGGGGCGCACTTTATCTTTCCGGAATGAATATGAAAAAATACTATTAAAGGTACAAAATTAATTTATTGTTTTTCAAAATAATCTCCCTTGGCGTCTATGCCCTTTTTCATTCGATGAAACCAGTTTTGAAAACTTTTGTGCCACTCCTCTGTGGTGACCTCTGAAACGTGTTTTTCATACTCCTCGACAGCCTCTTCTGGTGATGAAAATCGTTGACCGCGTAATTGGTTCTTAATTTTTGGAAACAGAAAAAAGTCACAAGGTGCCAGGTCGGGACTGTATGCAGGAAGACTCATGAGTTCTACATTTTTCGCCTTCAAAAAGTCGTTTGTCTGTCTGGCCGTGTGAGAACTAGCATTGTCGTGGTGCAGGATGATACGGCGTTTACGGTTATTTTTACGGAGTTCGTCAATAACTTCCGGCAAACAAATGGTCGTGTACCAGTCACTATTCACTGTACGACGATTCTCTAAAGCAACAGTAGCCACGTGTCCAGTTTTATTAAAAAAAGAAGCAATCATCCGCTTAGATGCACTTTTCACGCGCGCCACTTTGGTTGGTTTCGGCTCATCTTGAAAGACCCATACGCTCGATTGCTGCTTTGTTTTGGGATCGTAGCAATAAATCCATGTTTCGTCACCTGTTACTATGTCCCACACCAAATTTGACGCACCTTCGTTGAATCTGGTAAGCATGGCACTGCACCAAGTGACGCGGTCCGTTTTTTGAGCCTCGGTCAAGTTGTGTGGGATCCACCGCGAGCACAGCTTTCTCACACCCAAATGTTTGTGTAGGATGAATTGTATTTGACTCATGCCTATTTCTAAGGATGCGCGAATTTCATGGTAGGTCACATGCCTGTCTGTTTCAATCATACGGCGCACAGCATTGATGTTTTTGTTGGTCACAGCGGTGGACGGCCGACCATCGCGAGATTCGTCACTGAGATTGATACGACCACGCTTGAATTCTGCAAACCAGCTATAAACAGTTGTCTTGCATGGTGCTTCATTGCCAAAAGCTGTTTCAAGCCGAGCGATGCTCTGTTGAGCTGTCAAATTACACTTAAAATCGTAGAAAATCATACTACGAAAATTTTCCCGAGTTAAATCCATGTTGATGCAGACACACAATATTTTAAATGGCGCCACAAGGTAAAAACAAAAGACAGTCAGATGAAACAAACTGCATTCTACAGCCAAAGAGTTCTATTTTCAAATGTTGCAATAAATTTTTAAATATTGTTTATGTAAGTGGCCAGTTCCGGAAACTTACAGTGCGCCCTATGTAAAAACAAACTAAACACACACAAACAAAATAAACACATAGTTAATTCCAATACAACTAAATGGGTACAAAGGAGGACTTATGATCAGCATTTATTTTTATTTTGATATACCCAGTGTCACTCTTTCAGTAAATACGTATCTAACGACACCTCTCAAGGTAAAATCCCTCGAGCCGTACAGGTTATACATACACAAATACTCTTGAAAAATATATCCCTCAAATTTTTGATTATTTAAGATTACGTCAGTTTTCCTTTTACTTTTTCTATCTTTTTTCTTTTTCAATCTACCCCAAGATTGGCTGGAAGATAAGCCCGCCTTTATACACAATTGTATGTAATGTGTCTTAATTAATTTTTTTTTGTTCGTCATAGGTACAATAAAGTGTCTATCTCATTATGAATACTTTTTTACAGCACATAATCGTGGACTACGATCAAATAAGTACCGAAGCCATCGAATCTCTGACTCATCTCAACATGTTGGCCAACTTGTCGCTCAACGTGTGCGGCAAACGTAATTTGACCTTAAGGCCCATACAATGGCAAAGGCTAAGAGATGTTTTTGGTACCCGGTTGAACGTCAATGTTAATATTGTACGTACATTTTTGTATACTTTTCATTTATAAGTAAAATTTCAATTACCTACTACTACACATCTCAAATTGCAATACCCGATAGGGTTTATATTATACCTATTTAATAATAACAGAGTGTGTGTACCTACCTAGTTAAGAACTGTTAATGTACTCTATGAAACGCACACTTCGTCGAATACCACACACAACAGATAAGGGCTGAGAACCGAGCACTGGTGAACCCCGACCGTGACCAACAGCAGTCCTAACTATGGAATCGGATTCGCGGTACACGTTCCGGATGATCTCAATATAGGTTTCAGGTACCTCTTTTGACCCTCAGTGCCCACCAGATCATCGACCGAGGACCCACAGTCGTAGGCCTTCTCCATATCCAGAGACAAGAAATGGAGTGACGTATTCGTCCTACTGTATTTCTCCATGACGATCCTTAGGACAAAAACAGGGTTCATGGTACCATGACCAGGGCGAAACCCATACTGAGACTCCTAGACCGTACTTTCCTGTCGGATTCGGGAGTCCACTATACGCTCAAACAGATTCATGGTGTGAGACATGATCTTGATGCCTCGGTAGCTCTTTCATTCCTGCACCGATTCCTTTCCTTTTAAAACTAGAGTAATTATACACAGCCTCCATTGGTCAGGGATCTTGCCGCTAAAGAGGGCTTGGTTAAATAGGCCAGTTAGTATGTCCACACCACGCAGGCCCATAACCTTCCAGGCCTCGATAGGGACTCCATCGGCTCCGACAGATTTCCGGTTTTTCATGTGACGTAGAGGCAAGTGTACTTAAATCACACGAGAATATAGATATTTTTTTCCCGAAATCAAAAGTATCTTATGTTGGTACCATAGTTCAGTAGTAACTATAGAATATACACGCTGCCTTTTGCATTTATAATTTTAGTTGTTAGGATTATGTGAAAGTAAAAACAGTGATATATTATTTAGTTGTACTACAAACTATTTGCTTAACGTCATGAAAAAAAAAAAAAACAAAAAACAAAAGATACTTGTTAAATTGAATTCTATGATTAGTTTTACCTATGATTCAACGATGGTGTCAAGTAACGATTTTCTCAATATCAAGCTTGGTAAAAGCACTGTGTATAAATTAAAATACGTATTCAATAAGTCCGCCTTTGCTCATATTATGTTTAAGTGTTTGTTATTGTTAAAATATTAGCAATAAAGATATTTTGTATTGTATTGTATAACAAGAATAAAAATTAGATAATAATAGAATTTGATTTGGTTTCAGATATCCTTGCCATACAGAAAGTTTAACGACGTGATAGAAAACGTTCTAGTCGAAGGATTACCTTTAGTGTCGTTGAAGGTTATGTTTTGTAAAACTGTGAGTATTCTAATTTTTAAAATTTTAAATTAATCACTTCGTTCAACAGCTAGTAATTCAGTCTTGGGCTTTAACTTTTAATTTTTCAAATTAAAATTTAAAAAATATTTATTTTAAGGCAATTTCAAAATGTAACAAATATTATATTATTATTTAATTGATTGATTGGCTTTTACACGACATTTAGCCTAACTTCAGGAATAGAAGCGATTGTGATGACCGGATTAGCTAAATTTGAGCTTATGTCTCTTTGCAAACGCCGCCGATTGATAGATTTGGTATTCTTGCATAAGTTGATTCGTGGTGTTGTCGATTGTCAGAATAGCCTTGACACACTTACAGGGTGCCTAGGCCAAACTCTAAATAGATTCAGCCGTTAGTTTGCGGAAGTTAAAGTTACAAGCACTTACCAAATTATTTTACGTGCATCCGCCACCAGTTAGTTCATGCAATTTTTTTTTATATATACAACTAAGTTGGCAAACAGGCTAATAGTAGCGGGTGGGTGCCGGCCAGCAATAGTTTGCATGAACTAACTGGTGGCGGAAGTACGCAAAATAATTTGGTAAGTGCTTGTAAATATTATATTCACTCAAATTCACGCCATTGGCCAAAGTCGATTATGACGTCATAGTTCACAAATGATACCTTTTTTTACATGAACTGCATATGTCAAACTACATATAGTTTTTACGTCTTAACACGGGTTGCCATGCCTGTTTTGAGTTGTTTATATTAAAAGCGAACTTTTATTAGGGTAACTTAAATATGTGAAAGACAATATCAGAAAGTAGGTGCGTGTTCCGTGCACCTATTCCCCACACGTATCCGTCGTCACATCTATGGTATCTTTCACGTCCATCGTGTTTGCAAGCATTTGTCATGCAACGACTAGCCCCTACTCCTACTAACGAGCATGTTTTATACATTTCCATATACCATCATCATTCTAGCGTGTATTCCTAGTTGCGTCGTCAGCTTACGCTTCGGAGCCTAGGGTACGCTGTGAGGTACGCTGTAAGTCATGGTTGAAGATTTGGGGGAACTGGTTATTACAATGGAGCGACTGCCGTCTGACCTCCTTTACTTTATCTTCGTTATTAAAAACAAATTACAATGACATGGTAAAAAAAGACATCGTAAAGAACTGGTCATAATCTGTTTACATTTTGTCTCATGGGTCAATGAATACTGTATAATAATTATAATATTCTTACAGATTCATGGGCCCCTATTGGAGCACTGCATGCGTTTGTTCCGTCTATCGCTACGGGAATTACTATGGGCCGACGCTCCCGCCAGAACTGACAACAGATGTATACTGACTGACAGGCAGTCGCACGCACTCAATGACAACGTACGTATTGACACAGACATAATATAATATACAGATATTCAACCTCCATACATTGAAACCCGACCAGAAAAATAAAAACCTTACATTGGCGTCGCTACTGATCGCCTTTAGGTGGCAACATGTTTAAAGTGGCATTGTCAACAACAAAATTGACAATAAAAATACACAATGTCCACTCCTGTCTCTTTTTGGCAGATGACGTTGAGATGACAGAATATTACATGAATGCTTAGTTGCCAGTAAAATAAACTAGTTCCAATATTTTTCCGCAATATGGTGAAGGTTGCTATTTTCCAGTTATTCAATGTAAATCATCCTTACGCCATCTATCGAAAACACGATCTTAATTTATAACTTTTTAAATATAGCACTAAATCAACTTGCGATAGAATGTCAGTTCGTAAACAAGTATTTTTAAAATATTGTTTCATATTTCGCCAAAAATGAGATCAGTACATAAATAATTTCATTTTGAAGCGCCGTCTATCATCAGAAAGGGGAACTAATTCTTTGGCAATGAGACCCCATGGTATTGATTTTATTAAAGTTTAGATAGATCTAATGAATTCTCTCTAATTTATAAACCAGAATCACAATTTCTCTGCATTAAAATCTTTAAATATATATATGTGTATGTATATTATACTCCCTATTTGTGTAAATATATGTATGTTTATTTAGCTGTAGGGTTCCTTTTTTATTTTTCTGTAATGTTACACAAGGCTTTTTTGCGCCGCTTTGTATTTTCTCTGTTTTTCCTAATGGTTGACTGGGAGAGAATGCTTTTAGCATTAAGTCCGCCAATTGTATTTTTACTTGTGGTACAATAAAGTTTTAATAAATAAATAAATAAATAGATAAATAATGCCTTGTGCTTTTATATCACTGGTTAGTATGTCTGTGTGGTAAAATTACCAGTAATAGTCGAGTAGTTTTTGTAAAAATATGCAAATTTTCTTATACTGTCATTCACTGGGACTTTCTTAGTATTGACTTTGTTCTGTCGGTGTAAATAAATAAGTTCAACGCGATAAAAACCGTATTAATATCGCAAAAACATAACAAATATTAACGAGAGATTTTTGGAAAAACATCATCATTTCGTGTATTTGACCATTTACACCCTGTGCCAGAGTTGTTCGGATCCGCCTCTCGGCCTCTGACGTGGTTGCAGTGGAAGCATTCCTGAACTTACCTGTCACTTTATCATTAACATCATAATTTTAAGACCTGGGCTCTTGTTGGTGGAGTTTCTTCCATTCTTCTCAATTATAAGCGAGATCCTTAACTAAGTTTTTGATACTTCACGATGTTTACTTTCTCCTTTATTTGTTTCATGTAGTTGTGCCTAGGTCTACCTGGACCTCTTTTCTATCTGGATCTGACACTTTATTTTATTTTTTTATTATAAAAATACAGATTTTTTACAAACATGTAACCCAAAAACCACGCAGGTACACTTATAGACCTAGATTTTGATTGCATAATGTTATTATTGTTTCAGAATAACATGTGTGAAGTGAATCCATTCATGATGCTGTGCTGGCAGTGCCTACATCTGGAGAGGCTCGCCGTTCATGGTAAGTTTTGTATCGACATTTGCCAAGTTTGTTAGTTTTTGACCGAGCGAGCGAAGTGAGCGCAAGTGTTTGTTCACGTTGACTTGCGGTAGTGGTGGCGGGCTCGGTCACGAAATATCAAACATATGACGAAATATCCAAGTGTTCATGTACGAAACGCACGTGCGGTCTTAGTAGCGGGCAAGCAAGCGATTGGCGCTCGCGACAATATCAAACGCGTGAGATGTTTGCGTGTGTTCGTTACTAGCGACGGAGCGCGCGATTCACTCGCGACGTCAGGTAAGATCACCCAGTTTGAACTCGTCGCTTGAATCGATTCATCATGTCGTTCATTATAGAAAAGTTTATTAGTGCTGTTCAACCATGTTCGTCCATGTTTGCAACTACAGGCAACACGTTACACTCGGGCAAACGCCTGTCGACCTCGTGAACACAAGCTCGCAACGTCTCCGCGCCCGCACCCGCCTACGTGAACAGTGTTTAAAAAGTCAAACTTGTTATCAAATTGTTAAATGCAATGGTTAAATTAAATGTATTAAACATCCAAAAGAGAAGTTTTTTTTTACGTGTCATTCCGTCTAAATGCTAGCTGTAATTTTTATAGATTGTGTGAGACATTGTCGAGTAACATCATCATTCGTCCGCCAGGTTACTGGGTATGGCAATACGACGTGGTAGGTTTCGTGCGGCTCCGCAGTTCTCTCCGCGCCGTGGAGATATCGTCCGTGCAGTCGCGGCCGGGAATATTGATAGATTGTGTGAGACATTGTCGAGTAACATCATCATTCGTCCGCCAGGTTACTGGGTATGGCAATACGACGTGGTAGGTTTCGTGCGGCTCCGCAGCTCTCTCCGCGCCGTGGAGATATCGTCCGTGCAGTCGCGGCCGGGAATATTGATAGATTGTGTGAGACATTGTCGAGTAACATCATCATTCGTCCGCCAGGTTACTGGGTATGGCAATACGACGTGGTAGGTTTCGTGCGGCTCCGCAGCTCTCTCCGCGCCGTGGAGATATCGTCCGTGCAGTCGCGGCCGGGAATATTGATAGATTGTGTGAGACATTGTCGAGTAACATCATCATTCGTCCGCCAGGTTACTGGGTATGGCAATACGACGTGGTAGGTTTCGTGCGGCTCCGCAGCTCTCTCCGCGCCGTGGAGATATCGTCCGTGCAGTCGCGGCCGGGAATATTGATAGATTGTGTGAGACATTGTCGAGTAACATCATCATTCGTCCGCCAGGTTACTGGGTATGGCAATACGACGTGGTAGGTTTCGTGCGGCTCCGCAGCTCTCTCCGCGCCGTGGAGATATCGTCCGTGCAGTCGCGGCCGGGAATATTGATAGATTGTGTGAGACATTGTCGAGTAACATCATCATTCGTCCGCCAGGTTACTGGGTATGGCAATACGACGTGGTAGGTTTCGTGCGGCTCCGCAGCTCTCTCCGCGCCGTGGAGATATCGTCCGTGCAGTCACGGCCGGGAATATTGATAGATTGTGTGAGACATTGTCGAGTAACATCATCATTCGTCCGCCAGGTTACTGGGTATGGCAATACGACGTGGTAGGTTTCGTGCGGCTCCGCAGCTCTCTCCGCGCCGTGGAGATATCGTCCGTGCAGTCGCGGCCGGGAATATTGATAGATTGTGTGAGACATTGTCGAGTAACATCATCATTCGTCCGCCAGGTTACTGGGTATGGCAATACGACGTGGTAGGTTTCGTGCGGCTCCGCAGCTCTCTCCGCGCCGTGGAGATATCGTCCGTGCAGTCGCGGCCGGGAATATTGATAGATTGTGTGAGACATTGTCGAGTAACATCATCATTCGTCCGCCAGGTTACTGGGTATGGCAATACGACGTGGTAGGTTTCGTGCGGCTCCGCAGCTCTCTCCGCGCCGTAGAGATATCGTCCGTGCAGTCACGGCCGGGAATATTGATAGATTGTGTGAGACATTGTCGAGTAACATCATCATTCGTCCGCCAGGTTACTGGGTATGGCAATACGACGTGGTAGGTTTCGTGCGGCTCCGCAGCTCTCTCCGCGCCGTGGAGATATCGTCCGTGCAGTCGCGGCCGGGAATATTGATAGATTGTGTGAGACATTGTCGAGTAACATCATCATTCGTCCGCCAGGTTACTGGGTATGGCAATACGACGTGGTAGGTTTCGTGCGGCTCCGCAGCTCTCTCCGCGCCGTAGAGATATCGTCCGTGCAGTCACGGCCGGGAATATTGATAGATTGTGTGAGACATTGTCGAGTAACATCATCATTCGTCCGCCAGGTTACTGGGTATGGCAATACGACGTGGTAGGTTTCGTGCGGCTCCGCAGCTCTCTCCGCGCCGTGGAGATATCGTCCGTGCAGTCACGGCCGGGAATATTGATAGATTGTGTGAGACATTGTCGAGTAACATCATCATTCGTCCGCCAGGTTACTGGGTATGGCAATACGACGTGGTAGGTTTCGTGCGGCTCCGCAGCTCTCTCCGCGCCGTGGAGATATCGTCCGTGCAGTCGCGGCCGGGAATATTGATAGATTGTGTGAGACATTGTCGAGTAACATCATCATTCGTCCGCCAGGTTACTGGGTATGGCAATACGACGTGGTAGGTTTCGTGCGGCTCCGCAGCTCTCTCCGCGCCGTGGAGATATCGTCCGTGCAGTCGCGGCCGGGAATATTGATAGATTGTGTGAGACATTGTCGAGTAACATCATCATTCGTCCGCCAGGTTACTGGGTATGGCAATACGACGTGGTAGGTTTCGTGCGGCTCCGCAGCTCTCTCCGCGCCGTGGAGATATCGTCCGTGCAGTCACGGCCGGGAATATTGATAGATTGTGTGAGACATTGTCGAGTAACATCATCATTCGTCCGCCAGGTTACTGGGTATGGCAATACGACGTGGTAGGTTTCGTGCGGCTCCGCAGCTCTCTCCGCGCCGTGGAGATATCGTCCGTGCAGTCGCGGCCGGGAATATTGATAGATTGTGTGAGACATTGTCGAGTAACATCATCATTCGTCCGCCAGGTTACTGGGTATGGCAATACGACGTGGTAGGTTTCGTGCGGCTCCGCAGCTCTCTCCGCGCCGTGGAGATATCGTCCGTGCAGTCGCGGCCGGGAATATTGATAGATTGTGTGAGACATTGTCGAGTAACATCATCATTCGTCCGCCAGGTTACTGGGTATGGCAATACGACGTGGTAGGTTTCGTGCGGCTCCGCAGCTCTCTCCGCGCCGTGGAGATATCGTCCGTGCAGTCGCGGCCGGGAATATTGATAGATTGTGTGAGACATTGTCGAGTAACATCATCATTCGTCCGCCAGGTTACTGGGTATGGCAATACGACGTGGTAGGTTTCGTGCGGCTCCGCAGCTCTCTCCGCGCCGTGGAGATATCGTCCGTGCAGTCGCGGCCGGGAATATTGATAGATTGTGTGAGACATTGTCGAGTAACATCATCATTCGTCCGCCAGGTTACTGGGTATGGCAATACGACGTGGTAGGTTTCGTGCGGCTCCGCAGCTCTCTCCGCGCCGTGGAGATATCGTCCGTGCAGTCGCGGCCGGGAATATTGATAGATTGTGTGAGACATTGTCGAGTAACATCATCATTCGTCCGCCAGGTTACTGGGTATGGCAATACGACGTGGTAGGTTTCGTGCGGCTCCGCAGTTCTCTCCGCTCCGTGGAGATATCGTCCGTGCAGTCGCGGCCGGGCGGCGCCGCGCTGCGCGTGCTGGTGGACGACGAGCCGGTCGCCGGCGATCACAAATATGTAGCTGTGAGTGGATTACAATACAATATATCTTTCCGTCAACATGGAAATAGGTTTATTTAATAAAAACTGTACGTCAATTGACATGTCCTAGCCTAAACCAACGACGTTATTAAAAATATTTGTTCCCAGCATCGATGTAGAATAACAACTAGATGCACAATCGCGCTCGGAAAGTGTCCCAATAAAAGTCTGCCTATTTCGCCGATAAGCAGAGTTTGTGTACAGTCTTATTATTCTTGTCTTAGTACAATATGTGCAAACTCAATGTCATAAATACGTAAATCCTGTGCTAGAACTCTCATCCTTACTGTGAAAGTAATACTGTTTACGTTTGAGGCAATTAATAGAAAAGTGACATGAATAGAGAGTGAAGTGAGGAAGTGACTTAACTATCAAACACTTCTTCATTAAAGCGTGCTTTCCTAAGGTACTCTGTAATTCGTGGTCCTTGATTTTGCGTCACAGGTTTACACAATGGAGCGAGTACCGTCTGAGCTCCGTAGCCCTTTTTCCAGGGAGACCAGACTAACAAGAACATGACCATAACATTTTTTGATTATTGATTATAAACTGCTAGTATTAGACAGATAATAATCACTTCTCAACTACTACTTTGTTCACACAAATCTTTGTCCAATTTGCAGCAAGTGAACGAATTCGCCGAATTCAAATACAAGCCCCTAACGTGGAACTCTCTCCACCCCGGATTACGCGCGCGGGCAACTTCCCAACAACGCGCGGACTATGTACTACACGAATTGAGAAATACTCTGGGCGTTACGTAAGTATGAAGGTTTCAGCACACACATAATTGAGATATTATCGGAAGCGTTAAATCAAGTTACTATATTAAAACTGTTGTCTTATCGTATTTTTTAAACAATCAATCAATGAATTTATCAATCAACTTTATTGCGTATTATGTGTGTACAATGATGTTATATAAGTTCAAGTATAAGACACAGTATAAATCTTTTTACAGTATGTATTAAAATCGCCGAATGTTTATATTATTTAAAAGTATAAAGCTATGAACACAATTGCGATATTATTAAAAAATACATATGTAAATATTAGCAAATTGAGGGCTTTTTACAATTTTCAAGGCATGCATGATACTATTTTTTCATTTGAACTGCGTGATTTAAATCAAATTATATAACAAAAGCACAACGGATAGATTCGTTAGTGTTCTTTAATTTTCTTTTATGCTTATTTTGTATTTACATGTGTATTCTTTGGTATAAAAAAGTCGTACTTATATGAATAAAGATTATCGAATTTAATGCTATATATATATATATATATATCGCAGTAGCCACCTTATTTCTTATAATAATATCAATGTAGTGTATAAGTCTATCAAAATATTCTATCGATATGGAAATGAAACGCTTGCGATAATATCGACCGATAAAACGCAACTGTATGGGAGAACCTTTATGTAATACAAAATGTCCCATGACTTTGATATGATAAAATACTATTTAAAAAAATCATAAAATCAGTTTTAAAGATGCAAATGCCAAAAATCAAAACTTTCTGCAAATTATGTCGCAAATAAAAATTGAAAAGGTTAAATTGATTTTACAAAGACGCCTTTTCATTTACATTTATTTAAAAATATGACATTTAGAATGTGTTCGTAATATAATTCAATTAACATGTCAAAACCCTAAGGTAAAACATAATTATGGTTAGTGCCTACTCGAATAACCAAAAAATACGCCAAAATAAATGCAAGTCGTTGGTCATCAACCATCAGAATTTCCATTGAATTTTTAAGTATTTATGTTTATTAAAGCTTTTAGTTGTCAATATCATCATTAAAATTTAATAAACCTAAATATATAGATTATATATTTTTTTACGAGTTATTTTTGTTAACACTTAATAAATCTAAGTTTTTAATCAAAGTTATTTTCTGATAAATATAAATACTTATGGAGTCAGTACTGTTCTCTCATCATTTGAATTATCAAATAAATATGAAATATAAATCATGTCCATTGATTATTGGCCCAATTGACTGAATTAGAAATATTTTAACTCTGTAAACAAACTAGTTTTTTTTTTACAAAATTTAAATTATAGAAAATTAAAAAATCATAATACAAAAAATTTTTTTAGTGCGACGTATTTACATTGAATGTATCAAAATAGATTTTGGCGTCAAATCATCAATTTATCACAAAATATTTTGAAAACCAAAAAGGTAATTGCAGAATAACAAAAATCTTGAACAAATACAAGTAATTAATGAATATATCAAAATATATTAAATATTATCAATGTACTAAATAGTATCAATAAATAAATAAATATTATGAATTTCCATGCAGGAAACTGCTATTATTATGAGTATAATATACAAAAAATAATAATGATGACACAATAGAAATATATTTAAAATCATCAAAATTACTTATAATAAATACTCAATATTGACAAATAAAAGTTATCTTCACATCGATCTTGTGTGTGTAAAGTGTGCCTAGCCAATTTAGAGAAATAGTATTTGTTCAAATCCGTATTTAATATCTACAATTATTCGTGAGTAGTAAAAAATATGTGCAATAAAATTAGTGTTCTTTCTCTTTAAAACTAACGGTAATTCTATAAAAGACGTGCTTCTCAGTCTGTCATGTTTGTGAAATATATCAATTTGTGACAAAGCATATAATGTTTAAAATTGAGTATGGATATTTTTTTAACATTTGCAATATTTAAACGAAAGTTAATATAAAAAAATCGAAGGCAATACAAGACTATTTGCAAAGAATAATAAAATATAATTTTTTCAATCTTCCAAATGTTATAAAAAATTACGCGTGTTTCAGATAATTTTTTTTTTATCAAATACTGAAACATCGATGATTGATTATATTTTGAATTTTAGCTATTAGGTATTATGTATAAAAAATATATTATTCGTGTAGTTTTAGATAAATAATATTTTTTTGCATCTGCTCTTGGTAGCACTCACATAATTACTATATTATTATTATTTAAATACAAATCAAAACATCAATTGTCATTAAAATATAAACTGCATGTACTCACATAATGTTTTATTCAAATATTTCTTATGACAGTGAAACTTTGAGCTAATAGAATATTACATATGTAACTTTATATTTACGCAGGTTAAATAACAGATCTAAATCTGTACAATGCAGTGATACATGACCGTCAGTGAATATATGATAGATACTTTTCTAGAAAGAATGAATATAACAACGAATATAAAAAAATGATCCCAATTATTAACCTGTGTAGATATATTTTCAGCTTTATATTCACGCAGTGATTTTTTTTAATATACTATAATTTAGGTTAGGGCAAATATAAAATTCAAAATTAATAAATTCAAAATTATTCTCCTAATTTCTTTATAATTAAATGTTATTATAGTTAAACTATAATACGTATTATCTAAGCGGTATTGGGGTCTAATTATTTTAAAGTACGTTATTCATTCCATTATAAATGTGATCAAAATTTATTAATTTCTTTTTTATTTTGAATAATAGAATATTTTATGTTGGCGTAATTGTGTAAGTAAAAAAGGTCAGTGTCAATGCATTGTAATTTTTTAAATAAATGGCCTAAAACATATTCGTTGCAAATACATGTTTACGATATCTAATTTCTTATAATATAAATGAGTTCATTTGATAAATTGTATTAAAAAAATATCCAGAAATAATAACTGAGCAATTGGTAAAGTTCCTGTGCATGCGTATTCTAAACCCATTTCATAAATTTATTGCTTAAATAGAAAATGGACTAGTAAATATTTATCTCAAAATTGTATTCATGTAAATAGCTTAAAATATATTTTGTCTTTTTTAAATATGTATTTTAAACGTCATATTAGTATCAACAAATGAAAATCGCACCAACATTAAAAACTGTTTATAACAATGTGTAATATAAAACTTGTCTGTACCCACCTTTTATAAATTACTGAAATTGTTTAATACCTTGAATGAAATAGTCATATTGCGGTTTATTAAAAGCAATGAGAAACGCCGAATAATATGTTTACTGGCAATATCTCTCGAATCGCGAATTTATCATGTACTTGTAATAAGTGCAATGTTTTTTTGTACAGCTAATAAAACAAAATTGACTTCGGACACTGAACAGAAGTTAGTAATAGCTCAATGTAGGGTTTTTTAAATTTTAACTTAAATATGACATTAATTCTGGTAGTATCATAAATATTGGAAGCTATTACCAATATAGATAATCCTGCAATACTTACTGGATGGTAATTAATAATTCTGATTGAAGTAAATTTAAATAATTGATTAAATGAAAACATAAATAAATTTATATTTAATTACTTGACGTAATGATAAACATAATTAGAACTAAATAGCAATAAAGGAATAGAAGCTAAATTATTTGAAATCAACGATAATTATTTTTTTATTTATTAAAGGATTATTATAAAAATAAAAATTTCCTATATTTATGAAATACTGTAATCAACGCTCTGAAAGCAATTTCGGTGTTCGATGTCATATTAACCATCTAGTCAAAGGGTCACTGAAAATTTGTAAATAAAAAAGACGCGTAGTAATCAGTGTCCCTAGAATGAACATTGCACATTTTATTGACAAACGAAGTATTACAAATACATAATTTATATCAATGTTATAGCTTTAAGGGAAAAATCTCGCGATACTGTATCAAATACAGTGTGAACAAGTGCCACTCTGAAATTTATGAGAACTAATATAAATAGAGTAGAGATATATTTAGATCAACGGATCTTAAACAACGGAGCGTTAAGAACATCTGAACAGACCGTAATGTCGGCTGGAATGTATCGAATCCTTTTTTTTAATCGAGCTAACTTATTTGCTGTTAAAATTCCTATTGATTTTAATATTCGTGAATATTTTTATGATCGTTAATTATTAGAATTTAAAAACGAACAACATGGACAGCAAACGAATACTGTCGAAAAAATGCGTGACCGTATGAATAGATAGGTTTTTTACGTAGAAAAATGTCGAAAAGTTATGATGATTAATTTAACAATAAATAAGATTCAGTCAACCTTTCAATTCATGTAGATACGATGAGTTCATACGAAAAGGTTTTTTCATTCGCTGTAAGCATATAACCTTAAATTAACTTTGGGATCTGTGCTACCGACTTTTGCTGACTATGCAAATTTTGCGTTTGGTTCGACTGAAATTTTATTTGGCTTGAATCCTCTTCTATGAAATTTTAAGACAAATGCTCCGTCCCCACATACAATTGCATTTGAAAATAATAGACTGAAATTGTTCACCATTTACAGAACAACTAGATGAATCAACGGACGATGATATTTTTGTTCTAAATATATATCGAGCTAAGTTCATGATTTAGAAAAAAAAAACTTAATAGCGTTTTCTTTTTAAATCATCAAAGCGTGTAGGCACAATTTTTTAGGTTTCCAAACGATTTAGAGCAATTAAATAATAATACAATAATAACATTATAATATCTAATAAAAACAATTTAACAATACTGTGAATGCCACAAATTGTGAACAAAACGCAGCGTGGACTACACGACTTAATAGAAGTGAAATATTTAATTTTGAGCATCTCGAACAGTAATTAAAATTTACTTATCTAAAAGGTACTTAGAATCTTTAAATATTATTTTATTATGACATTACATAATAATCGTTTAAAAAACGTTATACATATCAAAATATGGGATTGGTTTGTAAAAGAACACCAGTGCAATAAAAATGTTTATAGTTACCATAAAAATGGTACTCCACAGAAGTGCCAATTGAATCCCATTTTTGTGACAACGGTCACATTTACTTTGTTTGGCACGATGATTATAGCTTTTACCAATTCATTAATAAAATTTTATTTGTTAATAATCAACAAGAAAATCTCGATAAATATAGTCACGCACAAATTTTGTGATCTAAGAGTAAATGATGCAGATACTCAAACATGCCTTCAGACAAATTTAATAATATGTATTACTAATTCAAAGTAGACCCAAAGTATTTTTAATTTAGTCTTAAAAATCTCTTAGACATAATATGCCCAAACTTTAGAAGGGCAAACACAAAATATATAATGCTTCAAGTAGTTTTAGGACTAAGTACTCCTTAGATTTAGTATTTGTTATTCACAAGGAATTATATATCTAATAAATATAAAGAAACTTGAAAACGATTTCTTTGACATATTTTTTATGACATTTTTAAGAAGTTCGACGTGAGTGAACTCAATATATTTTGTAAGGCAACGAAGAGACTTACCAACAAACATTCCCTGAGACTGAGAAACGAATAGAAGAGGCTAATCAAATAACAACTAACAAAATAATTGTAAGAACTAAAATTATAGTGAAAATAAAATTATGCGAATATATCGTTTTAATTTTAAGTGTGATAAAAATGATGAGAACATTTACAACCAATATTAATTGAACATCATTCCCGCCTCTGATTTATGTTTTGATTCTAATTTAAAACTCTGTTCTATTGGAATGATTTAAAAATGGTAAACATACAGACTATTAAGAGTATTAATGACAATTTTAGCAGTAATATTTGACGAAATGTGTATAATCTATAGAACAGAGTTGGAAGAGCAATTTATACCACCTAAGACTTCAATAAGGCTGTGAAAGAACTCAAATTCGGTTTGGCGATTGTCTTGACAAAATAACATATTTTGTTAATAAAATGAACGAATTTAAATATCACAAAAGGATGGTATAACTTGTTTATAATACATATAGGATACCTATGTTTTTTACTTTGAAAAATGTAACGAAATGCCAGTCCTTTTGTGTCGATATCGTAATTTGTTCGTACATAATTTCTCTTATTTCGTTCGATTGAGAAATATCGAAATTATTGGCGAATAAATTCATAGTTGGCTGAACCGAATTGCCTAGATTTAGACCAAAATCGTTGTACTTATCCATCTTATAGTGATAAAAAAGGGAATGTAAAAAGAGTGATATGTTAGAACAACTTTGTGAGTAGTGGTCCACTTAAAAATATCTTCGTTTAAGTTTAAAAACCTACTTATATGATCAAGGTTAGTGTAAGTGGACCTTAATATTTTTATGAAATTTTTGAGAGTTTATTTGCGTTTCAGATCTGAGAATATTTTATTTTTAAAGTGTTAAAATATCTTTCTGTTTTGGTATTGTGTCCATTTCTGGTTTATAATAGCAATATTTAAAATTATAATTATCATATAATTAATTACAGAGAAATATATTTAATCATTAAAATATACATTTATATAAGAACTTGTTTGTCATACATGTCCGTGTAATAGCATGTAGCTTTTGCATTATAGATTCATTATAAATGTGTGTGTGACAAAATAATTGATTGTACAATATTCTTGCCTTGAATAACTTCCTTGAAAGAGTTATATGTTACCTTTATTCGTAAACCGTCAGGATTCAAACACTACTTGTTTCAATATAATACTATCTATATTCACTAGTACTCAAACATAATTTTATACGCTATCAGCAGCTACCTTTGTTATTTCTTTCAATGAAATATATACATACATATGATACTAAAACATATTAGTGACTAAATAAACATATGTATGTTAATTTGTAAATTTATCTATATCTTTCAACTTTCAATTGTAATAAATAAAGGTTGGAATATTAGCTTATCAATTCCAAATAAATAAGTTAATCTTTATTTCTAAAATTGAAAAGTAAATAACGTTTAGGCCAATACTTATAATTCTTTTCAATATATTCCCGTTTTAATATTACTATCTGAAATATATCATTGTATGTCACGATTAAATATATTATTATGTGTAGTAATAATATTGTTTTATTCGATATCTTCACATTAATTAAGCGATAACTTACAACCGTCTCTGCACTACGAATCCGAATCAGGAATGAGAAGAGCAAAATTTACCGACGTAGTCCAGCGGATTTAGGGCTGGTTTAGACGGATCCAGTGCCGTCAATCCAGTAGCGTTCATGGACACAAAATTTACAAACACACAAACAATTTCGTGTCCGTGAGCGCGTCTACAATCTCTACAAAGACAATTTCCCTACTGGATTGCCCGCACAGGATCCGTCTAACTTAACCATCCATTAGATACTATTTGATGTGGCAGTGTGCGGCGCACGGAAAATAAGGCAGAAGGTTCTCGAATGGTGACCAAGCACTATATATAGAATTTAGCCGACTAAGATGGTTAGACGACCTCAAGAAGATCACAGGGATGCTGATGGCTGATCCAACAGTACAATTTGGAAATCTTTGAGGGTGGCCTTTGTCCACTTGTGGACTTCCAGCGGCTGAAATAATGATTTCCAATATTCAGGAAGCATGTCAAACCTTTAGGTATTTTTGTACTTAGTACTTACTCCATGCCTATGCCCGTGCTTATACCTAGTCCTCTAGTTCCGGATATGCTGTTTCAAAGCTAGCCAATTAATCGCAGTGAGTGACACGTGTGGTTTATGGATTACTCTGCCTCTGCACATGCCATACAATCAATGCTTTTGACAAGTTTCAATTTAAAGAGATTAATGCGATTTTCGAAATGTACTGTCAGCGCTCCTGTTTGTGTATTTGTCTGTTTTCTACGGATATTTGACGTCGACACAAAGCCTTTGAGTGTGTGAGTCCACTCTGTAAGTTCCAAACGATGATTATAACATCATCATCTTAGCGCCTTCCCGGTTGCATCCTCAGCTGTTTGCTTCAGAGCCCAGGGTACACTTTTCTACTTTTACGTCTCCACTTCGCCCGGTCTTCAGCATCCTTGGCAGAGAGTCCTTTAGCACGCATATACAATACAATACAATACAAAATATCTTTATTGCCCACATACAGTAACAAATAATGTTACATTTACAAAGACTTCAACATATCCAGACAATGATTATAAAAAATACTCGTATCACGTACTAAGCTTGATTCATCATTGTAGGAGGCGCAGGTGCATCTCGAACGTGAAGGCACGCTCCTACGCTATCAGCTAAGGTTGTACTTTCATTAGTTTATGAATCCTACGGTTTGAGTGATTACTTAATTTCGACGAGTAGGCGTCTATTAAATAATGTAGATAAATGATGTTTACGGACTTGACCCTATTTTCATCATTCTTTTGTTTTTACGATCGTTTTGTTTGTTATTTTCATGTAAGTATATAATTTATGTATTTATTCAAACTTTCATCATAATATACAATTTATTGTATATTTTGGTTAATTACTTTCATCTTTTGTATGTTCTTTGTTTATTTATTTACAGGTTAGAAATTCTGTTATACTTAGATCGGCTTAAATAAGAGGGTAGAATCTTGTCGGTGGTGTAGCTTCCATCTGTTTTGTATATGTCTTTCGTAAGTGTAATTTCAACCTTCTTTTCTTTTTTTTGGGCCTATATACATTATTACCAGATATAGTTCGATGATATTATTAGATATCACACTTTTGGATGATTGACATGACTTTCCAGTCGTTTAAAGTTAATTGTAATTAGAAAGTCGAAGTAACTAATCTTTATGTTTCTGACAATCTGACAACTGATCATATACATAAAATGTGCTTTTAATTTTTATTTTTCCCTTAAGGCGCTGAAAGGTTTTCTTTAGTGAAAAAACTTTAGTGATGTTGTAACCGTGGTCCTGGCGATTTGTGCCAATGATGGGTCTATGGGATACCACTAATCTGTGCTCGTACTGGTTGGAACTCGGGATTGATAGTCTTAGCAACTAAAAATGATAACAAACTAAGTCATCATCTATTAAAATAGATTAGGTCAATACCAAATGCAGTAATAGTAGTAGGAAGTGACCTAATGCGAAAAAAGCGTATTTTACTAATGCAAATTGAAGACACATTTTTTTATTGACTACACGCCCCAGATTAGTACTTCAATACAGATAGACACACTTTGGCCAATGTCCTTTCGTACGACACAAACAATGGAAGATGTTTTCCTTCAAAACATCGCCGTCGCTTCGGAACCGAGGTCGAGCTGTAGTCTTGTATCCTATATATATTATATGTCTGTCTCATCTTTGTTTTGTGTTAGAAAGAGTAACAAAACATATTGTTGGAGTCGTGGGAAACCTACTGAGTCATGTTTCGGCAAAAGGAAACACCATGCAATATTGCGAGGAATTATTTTGTACATACAATAAAGATTTTTACATACATACAATACAAAACACACCAAAATACAAATTTAACAAAAACAATTTATATACATATATTATTGTTCAATACATATTGATGACACAACTTTGTAAACGATAAGTATTAAGATTCAACATTTGAGCTTATTTCCCATGAGGCCTATTTCTAAAATACAAGACTCGTATGTCGAATGAAAATTGTTCGATATCTAACAAAAATCATTCGACTCCAGATCCCAGGATACAGTTTCTATGGGACTAGTGGGACAGAAATTGATGCTGGTGCGGAAGAACCACGAAAACACACTTGGACAAAGAAGATTCTTATACAAGTCAAGGGCTCTTTTTTGGAGTTTGGCGTCACAAATCGAATTGAAAGTTACCTAAAAAGGACAGGAAGGAATAATAAGACAAGTAGCATCATCGCATGAACTTAAAGTACTTAACTTCTATGACTATGGAAGTGTGTTTAAAGAATAAAACTTAAACTCTAGAAAGTCAATTGAAAATAACACGTTTTGCTCATGGAACAACTGGTATGAAGCCATTATTCGTTGAGTAACAAAACATTGTCCGCAAATTGAATCTGGGTTGTGTTGGGGACCGGTTCAGTTCAAGTGGATAGCTCTATAAAATGCAAACACAAGTGTTTATTAAGATATTAAATAGAACTCGTTTTATAATGTGAAACAAATCCTTTTACAAACTGATGAAACGGAACGACTAAACTGTAAGAAAAAGTGAATAAGCAAACGAAAATAACGGTAGTAGAACAAACAAAACCAATTCAATATTGTTATTTAAACTATTGAGCAACTGCATTTTTATTGAATATCGAACGATTTTCATTCGAGATATAATTCATACATTTAAAAAATAGGCCCCAACAGGAACGTGACCAAAGCAGCCGATCGCGCAAAGTGCAAAAAACGATAACGTATACCTAAACCAAACCATGGTTACGGCTCTCTTTGTGTGAATGCAAAACCGGTGAATCGAATGACTTTCGTTCGATTTCGATTGAATTTAACTCGACATCATAAGTGAGTGGAACGATTTTCAAGCAACTCGAAAAAAAATATTTCTCCGCCGTCATGGGACCTACTTAAATACGTTAAAGTCATTTGCATTAAGCAAGATTGTAGAACCCTATTTTTGAAAAGTGTACCGCTCGCGCAAAATCGGCGAGTCGAATAATTTTTGTTCGATATCGGAACTATTTTCATTCGACATTATATATGTCATACATTTCAAAAATAGGACTCCTGGTCAATGGTAATACATCATATTCACAAAAAAGTCACATTACGTACAATCCGTGGCCCCTCGTCCCATGGAAGATAGATAAAAACGTGTTATTGTTGATACTCGATGTAAAATGTTACCGAGAACAAAACCCACGCATTCTAAAAGGTCGCTGCTCTGACTTCCTGTAACTTCAACTTTGTCTTGTTCGTGCGAATTTGAGTAACTTCTAGGTATTGTGTAGTTGATTAATTAAAAAATATGTTTGCTTGGGATGAGGAGCCACCTTTAAATGGCCATAACATTTTATATATTTTACTACAAATTCCAAAATTACGGCTACATAATTATTTCATCACCTACTAAATAACGCAATATGTTTCATTAGAAATCTGATGTGGCTCCTCAATCCTTGCGTACATCTAGGTTCTTCTTCTTCATTGCGTGTCGATAGCACTACACCCAACCCAGAAAGACACTTTGAACAGCTCTGTCAGAGGCCAAGTACAAGTCAATTATAGTGCAGGTGCACAAGACAGCAGATGCGCCATTGTTTGAGGGGAGAAACAACACTCGCACTGGATTGTGCGCCGTCAGTAATTCCACACTTGCTTAGGTTGTCTCTACATAGACCAACTTGGGTTCGCAAACTATTGAGAGACTTCCAAACAGGCCAAGGCAAGTGATGGCCATCGCGAAATTCTTCTCCTTTTTGCAAAATGTGATCTCTCTCCCATAGCTCTATTCATGCCTCATTATACACCGTGAAATTTGAGTCGTTTTGGACCCATCGTCTAGTGACTCCATTCATGCAATTGAACAACTTTCCCCAAGATACATGGGTTGAAATATGTCATCATCAATAAAATGTCTCATCACGTGACCTAACTTACTATGGGAAGTCCAAATTTGTTTTTCATGTTTCGAGCTATGTTCCTTGGGGAAATTTGTTCGGTTGCATGAATGGAGTCACTGGACGTTGGGTCCAAAACGACTCAAATTTCACGGTGTATGTTACAATCGTGGTTTCTACGTTAACAATTCATTATGCACTAAACAAGATGTTTTAATCATTCGAAACCACCTCGGCCATCCCACCTAGGAGGGAAAAGCGAAATATTTTTCCACTCTAAGCACAAAAGAGCAGAAGAACTCAGTACAGTACATTCGCTAAAGCGTATGAAAATTAACAAAACAATTGAAATGTGGGTTAGCATTTTGTGTCACTTTATTATCTAGGATAAAAAAAAACTGGGTCCCCAGGTGCGAAAACGCCTGCAGAATAGCATAGAATGATAAGCAGCTGAGCATACATACACAGTGGCTACAGTGCGTACGCGCCGCTGTTGGGCGTAATTAATTACTTTTGTAATTTGACTAATAATTTATTCTATGAGTAGTAATTAAACTATTTTTTAATTTGTAATTTATTTTTTAATTGAATTATATAAGTTATTTGTTTTCAAAATTACATTTTTAATCTAATTGCTTGAAAAAATAAAAATCCATCATCATTTAGTACTGACATTCGTAAATTAAGCATGTGGTTATTTTAATATACAACAGTGCAATCATTATGACCTGCTGGTAGGTATACCTGTTGTAGGTATGTTAAATTATCAAATCCGTCGTACTCGTATCTTCTTGTCTGATTATAATTGTTTACAAACTTTCGGTATTGGGTTGTAAACTTGTAACTTGTGAAAAAAAAATTATTATGTTAAATTAATTATATCCGTTATTTTATATACGAGTATATAATTTATAGCATAGGTGTAATAAACTTATGAATGAGGTAACTTCAGCTACAGAAAAAATAATACTTAGTACTAAAGTAATTTAGCAAAATCATGGAAATCACCTACGTATATACAGTTTTATAATCGTGAAATACTAAGCGCTCTAGTTATATCTGTCAAATCAAAACCAAGCCGTGTTTTACCTGTAAATTTGTAACAAACTATTTATTATCTTACAACATCTAATTATCATAATATCTACTTTAAGCCGACACAAATATTTAACTTATGCAAACGTCACTTTGACATGTGCATTCCCGCGCTTCGGCGACCAATCGTGACCCAGTGTTGCGCCGTAAGCGAACGCGGGCGCGCGCATTCCATTTTCAAATATTTAAAAAGTTTTTATTAATCACCAGCCAGTGTCAAAGTTAACATTTAGAAAATAGTGATATGAAGTGTTAAACTGTGCAGTTTATTGGAATATTTTATTCATTTGAAGGTTTGTTTTTTTTTCTGTATGAGGTAATTAAGCAAATATGATTTTTGGATGTTCTTGCGAAATGTTTTTGTTATGATGCCGGGGCAGGGTGTGAACCGATTGCAGCCTTCGTTTTTGTTACCTAATGAATTATTACGAAATGGAGATATGCAGATTATGTGTTTTGCTACTGATTCGTGTGCGGAAGGTTCCGTATCGAATATTAGTGCAATGGTTAAATTGTGTACAAAATAGTGTTTCATTATTTTATTATTATGTACAAAATAGGTTTTCGTATCGTAGTTTATATTTATACCTAAAATGCTTACTTTAAGAACTCAAACGGACAAAAGATAGGCTTAAAGCTAAACTTCTACTTCATTTTCAATGGACCCCAAAAACCCAGTACCGCGCAACCTAGAATCATGATTGAAGCGTTGTCTGAAGCCAAAATTGAAGATGTAACTGGGAAACACGCTCGGATAATGATAATGTACAGAATCCCTAAAAATAATCACGGTAAAAAATTTAGTAATTTGCATCCGATGATAATACAAACTCGCTTGGTTAGGTGTCTAACAATCATTAATATTGTAGTTACATCAATCACATAAATTCACAGTCACTTTTAATTAGCACCTGACTAAGTTATGTTATGGAAGTACGAATGAAAGAACTTAACTATAATTAATTATGAAAAGTAAACCGGGGCCGATTGTGCAATTGGTCCGTAGAAAAGACATCAACGCGCCCAAGGTTCGGTATGCGAAGTGATTACCTAGTATATTCGATAACTTTATTTGACCTATGTTAGTACTTATTATTTATTTTAGCTTAAGTTTTTTCCACTAATTTATATAGTCAAGTGAGAGTAGGACTCGCGCACGAAGGGTTCCTTACCATTATCTCTAAAAACCTCATAAATATCACGTTTGTTGTATGGGAGCTCTCTGAAATATTTATTTTATTCTGATTTTAAGTATTTGTTGTTATAGCGGCAACAGAAATACATCATCTGTGAAATTTTCAACTGTTTAACTAGCACGGTTCATGAGATACATGCTGTTGACCTACGTGCGTCATTTTTCCGTGTTCTTTCAATAGGCTAGTTTCCTAAAAAAATATAATTAATCCGTCAGTTAGATAATCAAAAAATATTAGAAACGTATTTTTACTTTTGAAAATTAAACTAAAAATGATAAAGATATGGCGTGTTAAACTTCCGCGTGACGTCACAGTGTGCTACACTTTTTCGCAATATGTGACGTCACGAGCCCCCCCCCCCCCCCCCTCCCAACTTTGATGCGTTATATAGTAGTTCCTGAGATTAGCGCGTTCAAACAAACAAACAACTCAGCTTTATAATATAAGTATAGATATTTTAAGAATAGGGCACCTGAGTAATGCTTAGATAACCCGTTCATTCGCACCCAGCTGTTACGAGTTATAATCTGATATCTCGCACGCGACCGGTCCGTTATGTTACGTGATTGCAATCGTCTGGACAATAACTGCTTTTGTCCGTGTTTTCTAGCTGGCGAATAGACCACTCACTAACGTTACCTGAAAAATTAAGAGAAAGATTCCTAAGGTGGCATGGTTGGAATAAATTGCTATGGCACAAGCCCGCGTTTGTGTGCATTGTTTAAATTCTTGCTTAGGTTTATAAATTCAATTTTTCTCTGTTATTGGTACAATATATCTCATTAGGGTCTAAATTGATTAATCAATCAACTTATCAATCAATCAAACTATCAGATTCCAACGTAAGTATAAAATCAGTGATTAAGTAGGTATTGGTGGTGACCGAACCATGTAGTAAAGAATTTTAGTTTTGATGTGCTGACTATAAAAATTAAAAACATTGTTATTGTTTGACATACCTAGACATGTGAACATTGACTATTCCTTACTTATGCCTAGGATTTGCTATTTTTGATTTTTATTCTGTATCGAATAATTTTTGTTGGGTATCGATGGTTTTTTATTTGACATATCTATACTTTTATACTATATATTAATTATTAATCAATTATTGTTATATTAAAAAGATGAAGAATTTGTTTGTTTGTACACGCTAATCTCAGAAACTACTAGTCCGATTTGAAAAATTTTTCAGTGTTGGACCTATTTATCGAGGAAGGCTATAAACCAGGACGAAGTCGAAATGGGCCGCTAGTAAGTCATACATTTTAAAATAAGGGTTTCTGATCGTAACAAATCACATCGCTAAACGGAGAAGAATAATAAAAAAGCGGCAAAAAATCCAATGATATACATATAACTTACGTACTTCCCGCTTCATTAAAGTTGTGATGACGCCACAGAAATACTGTCAATTAAAATTTTAATCACGAGCATGACTCATCGGATATTTTTGCTGTTCTCCTCGGCCGCAGACTAGAAGTACTGTCGTACCGGTATAGTACTTCAAAGGTTTTATTTTTTAATTTTATTCAAAAGAGTGCTCAGAAAACCATTTGCAGTATAGTCATTCATTCATACGAATTGTGATACATTACGATTTACAGGAATCATCGTGCAGCATTTTGTCAACAATGCCGCATCTATTATCATGCCCCTCTTGCCCGGTGAGCTGCACAAAACAAGACCCTTAAATGTATGACATAAATTTCGAATGAAAATCGTTTGATATTGAACATAAATTTTCGATTTGCGTGAGTCACACTTATCAAAAATAGCACTCCTAATGTCAGCCACGGAAAGCGGCATGAGTTTGAACTAATCGATACGAAAAGAGGAAGAGCATTTTCTCTGGTTTCCTTTAACGAGACATCAATATAATTTAATACATTTTGCACGAAAATCGTCTATGTAGTCGAGGTGCGTGCGGGCTAAGGCGCCCTGACGATGCCTCGGCTCTTCTATGGTTGTCGCCATCTTTGTTTCCCTTTGTCTTCCTCTTAATCGTGTGGGTTACTAGGACAACCGACCCCCTACAGCTCTATATCTCAATTTCCACTTCCCGGCCGTACTTAAGCCGAGTTTCGCTATGAAAGTTAAGACCGGACTTTTATAAATGGACGAGTCAAGCAAGTCAACCCAAAAAAAATGTCTAAAGGCCAACCTGAGGAATACTGTGTTGTGCCTTCTAAAGGAGAGAGGAACTGATGATTGTTCATCATCATCATCATCCTAGCGTGTATTCGTAGTTGCGTCGTCAGCTTACGCTTTGGAGCCTAGGGTACGCTGTTGTAAGTCATGGTCCTAGGTTTGGCGGAACTGGTAATTACAATGGAGCGACTGCTGTCTGACCTCCGTTACCCATTTTACAGGGAAACCAGACCAACAGGAACATGACCTGAGATGTGTTAGTTAACACTGTCAAAATTTTGCAGGCTGCCCTAAAGCATCTTTTTTTTTTTTTTTGTTAACGGAGGGGAAATGCATTTACGCACAAAGTGTGGGACTCCCAGGCAGAGTGCCTGGACTACCCACTAAAACCCCTCCGGCGTTTTCGCACCGGCTGTTTAGGGCGCCATGGGGTCGCGTTAGTATTCTACCACGACGCCCTCCAGCCATGGCCTTTCGCCCCCCCCCCCCCCCCCCAAATCGGGCAGTGGCCCATAATGGGCTGTTGGCAGAAATTGGCCGACAGTCAAGAAGACCCCGACTACTAGGGAGTTATTAACTGTCACCCAGGGTGCACCGTCCCGAATCCCTTGTCAGCCCGCCCTCTCACCGGATCCTTGGGATCAAGTGAGAATGCAAAGCTTTCAAAGGACCGGGCACTCGAGGAGGTTCCCTGCCCTGCACCCCTGCCCTAAAGCATCTGACACAACCTCACGACTGCTATCTATCGATAACAACCGGGACCAACGGCTTAACGTGCCTTTCGAAGCACGGAGGAGCTCAAGATAGAAAATGCAACTAAATGGCGACCAATCCCATAGTGGTCACGTCACGCCGTCGCTTGACACGCGCATTCGTTACGGATACGCGGGTCGCGCTCGACTAACGAGCTCCTCAATGAAAATGTTCGACTCGCCCATTTTGCGTGTATTACACTATTCAAAAATAGCATTCCTGCTAAGCTCTGCTATCGAGCTCCTCAAGTAGAATCAGCCGTAATAATTATGCATAAATATTGTAAATAGTAAGCAGGTCACTTGTATATCATTGCAGTTATTTATACTTATATCTACTAGCAAGAGCTACAGCCAAGCCCGCATGCTAATGGTCTGACTCAACTCAATTTGCATTTTCAACAATACGCAGGTATCCGAATGTCTCCATATTGTGTTATTGGTGAATGGTATCTTTAATATATTGTATTTTTTTATTTCCAGTTGTTTCAAGATAGTATTTTGGTATGCTAACGGGATATATTGTGGGCGAATTAATTCGATTATAGTGTTTAGTTTAAAAAAACAAGTTTGCGAAGGGGATACTTCTTTAGGAATGACGTATCTACATATAAGTAAATATGTCTTCAATCCTTTAACTATACCATAGGTTTACGCTTTACTTAGCAATTTCTTTAAATTTTATAGGATTCTTGTACTGGAACGAAATAGGTACCTCTATTTGTATAGTTTTATAATTTAGGTTATATTTCTATCATCATCGTAATCTTCATTTCTGACGCAATGAGTACACTGCTTGAAGTAGGCCAAGGATTTCCAGAATAACCGATTTCGAAGCGGCCTGCATCCAGCGCTTGCCTGCGAACTTCTTCAGGTCATAATATATAATCTAAGTAGTAAAATTACCCTACTTTGTAAGACATTGCTTGTGCGAAAACGTCTGTCCTGAAAAAATAAACTTTTTGCAGAAGAACGTCTATTACGACTAGACTAGACTGGAATCCCTATTTTTGTAATATATAACTCCTATGTCGAATAAAATTTTTCGCGAATTTTGCGTGAATCATACTTTTAACAATAGCAGTCAGATACTTTTGTCGTTAAAATTAACTTGTTGAGAAATAGAAAAAGACTAGTGTCGATGTGTGACACATTGCAACACATACGCCATTCAAATCACGGCGTGCCTTTGAGACAATGCCATGAACTCTTCAACTAAGGTTTCCACTCACGTCCACCACCATATCACGCCTCAACGGAAGCGGGTCTAACTGTAACTTAGCGTTTTTGTAAAATGAGCTCTGATTGCAAGTAATTAGGTTGGGTTTTGAGGTCGCAGTTTGTTGGTTTAGGTTATCGGTCAATGTTTGATAAGGTTTTATGATTCTCTGTCACAAGGGAAACCTACATCATACTGACTATAAATACTCTTATTGTATAGAAATAATGAGCTTTTAATTTATGAAAGACTAAGAAATGCGTTGTGCATATATATATATACTTATACTAGCTGACCCGGCAAACTTCGTACCGCCTTCGAATATATTCACGTTTTAAACCTTCCCTGGACTTCCACAAATAATTGTAAACCAAAAATAGCCAAATCGGTCCAGCCGTTTTCCAGTTTTAGCGAGACTAAGGAACAGCAATTGATTTTTATATATATAGATATCTACTTCAGTATATAGGTATCATATATATTATATTTTTAACTAAGGTGTAATTTAATTAAGCTCTTCTTTATTTAACGACGCGCGCCACTCACATTTTTTTACCACTCGTCTTATACATAGGGCGCACTGTAAGTTTCCGGAACTGGCCACTTACATAAACAATATTTAAAAAAATATTGCAACATTTGAAAATAGAACTCTTTGGCTGTAGAATGCAGTTTGTTTCATCTGACTGTCTTTTGTTTTTACCTTGTGGCGCCATTTAAAAAATTGTGTGTCTGCATCAACATGGATTTAACTCGGGAAAATTTTCGTAGTATGATTTTCTACGATTTTAAGTGTAATTTGACAGCTCAACAGAGCATCGCTCGGCTTGAAACAGCTTTTGGCAATGAAGCACCATGCAAGACAACTGTTTATAGCTGGTTTGCAGAATTCAAGCGTGGTCGTATCAATCTCAGTGACGAATCTCGCGATGGTCGGCCGTCCACCGCTGTGACCAACAAAAACATCAATGCTGTGCGCCGTATGATTGAAACAGACAGGCATGTGACCTACCATGAAATTCGCGCATCCTTAGAAATAGGCATGAGTCAAATACAATTAATCCTACACAAACATTTGGGTGTGAGAAAGCTGTGCTCGCGGTGGATCCCACACAACTTGACCGAGGCTCAAAAAACGGAGCGCGTCACTTGGTGCAGTGCCATACTTATCAGATTCAACGAAGGTGCGTCAAATTTGGTGTGGGACATAGTAACAGGTGACGAAACATGGATATATTGCTACGATCCCAAAACAAAGCAGCAATCGAGCGTATGGGTCTTTCAAGATGAGCCGAAACCAACCAAAGTGGCGCGAGTGAAAAGTGCATCTAAGCGGATGATTGCTTCTTTTTTTAATAAAACTGGACACGTGGCTACTGTTGCTTTAGAGAATCGTCGTACAGTGAATAGTGACTGGTACACGACCATTTGTTTGCCGGAAGTTATTGACGAACTCCGTAAAAATAACCGTAAACGCCGTATCATCCTGCACCACGACAATGCTAGTTCTCACACGGCCAGACAGACAAACGACTTTTTGAAGGCGAAAAATGTAGAACTCATGAGTCATCCTGCATACAGTCCCGACCTGGCACCTTGTGACTTTTTTCTGTTCCCAAAAATTAAGAACCAATTACGCGGTCAACGATTTTCATCACCAGAAGAGGCTGTCGAGGAGTATGAAAAACACGTTTCAGAGGTCACCACAGAGGAGTGGCACAAAAGTTTTCAAAACTGGTTTCATCGAATGAAAAAGTGCATAGGCGCCAAGGGAGATTATTTTGAAAAACAATAAATTAATTTTGTACCTTTAATAGTATTTTTTCATATTCATTCCGGAAACTTATAGTGCGCCCCACGTATTATACTTGGACTGTGTCTCCAATATTCCACTGGCAGGTTCAGTAATTTATGAAGCCTGATTTTAAATTTTAGTTTTTTAGTTATTTTAATCATATAAAGTACTAGTAGTAGGACATGTACTTTTTTATAACTAAGTAATTAAATCTAGCAATAGCAACTATCAAAATTAATAATTTATTCATGAATTAAAACGTTGTGTAATGGAAAGGTAATTGTGAACTAAAATACAGCCTAACCAAGGACATCTAAATAATTATGCATAAGCAATCAATATGCTAGATTAATTTCGACGTTCTAGTACCAGCTACCCGTAATTTGCACTACTGTTATAAAGCATAGGATATCCGGTGCCAGTACATATCAACTAACTAGGACACTAATATGCCAGACGTGAGGTCTATGCTGATATGCTACTTTCCCTTAATTTTGAAATTTTAAGCGCTTACTTCAAGTTAAGCTTAGTTCTTACTTTTAAAATTTTAATGTTTGGTTTTTAGACCTAAAATTCAATGAGTTTTTTTTAGAAATTAATAGGTACCTGCATAGTTTTGAATAAGTACGAAGTTATTTTTGATAAAATTATACTCCGTTTCGTTTATTATTCATATTAATATATGCAACAAAACCAAATTATAAATTATCTATTATAATTTTTCTCATACTGTTATCAAATTAAAATATTCCAGAGTAAGTAATGTTAGGATAGTCGAATAAAACTGCTAATAATCTCTTGAAAACTTGTATTTCTATTTACTCATCTTTTTCTCATAACTTATTCACTTTTCAACTTTTATTATTTTCTTTTCGAATTTTTCTGAATCAATCGAACCGGCTCATCACTGACATCTGTCAACTCCCGTTCTACTTTTTTTAATTTATTAGTGTTGCCTTAAAAAAATGGCACAATCATCGTTAAGATTATTTACAGATTCTTCTAAAAATATTAATAAAATCTATCAGATCTTACAGTAAATATAAGTTGTTCATAAGTCTTGCATATCATTTTAGGTTTTTAGGTTTACGGGATCACAAAACTTTCAATATCAAGCGGTAGAACTTAACGATAATAAACTTTGTAGCGTCAACTTTTACAGTTTAAAAAAAACGCGTGGAATTATTCTTCACTTCGCAATAAAATTCCGATCTCATACAAGGAGTAGACGTTGTTGCCTGTGAAAGACTGTAACCGTCAAAACAAAACGTGAGCGCCGTTCCTGATTGGCTATCAATATGGCTTTTACTATCGTGTTTAGCCAGAAACAAGTAAAAAAATGTAGAACTAAGTTGTTTAGTTAAGCATGTCTTAAGTCAAGTATAGTAAGTATCTTTATGTGATTTTTGAAGAAGATTTAGAAAACTGTCTATCGCAGGGAATTCATTCTATAAATAATTGCTCAGAAAGCATACTAAGTATAATGTAACTCGATGTATTACCAAACATACATAACAATAAACCTTGATAACCGGAAACTTAGAAACGGTTGATGCAACAATGATTATCTAATGATCATAATTTAATTGGTCACAGTAACGCACCAAGATGTACAAAAAAGTCAGCGAATCGGAACACGTTTTTCAGGGTGACTTTTAAACATCAGTGCTATTTTTGAAAATTGTGACACACAAAATCGGCGAGTCAAATGATTTTTGTTCGATATTCAACGATTTTTATTCGACATATGAGTCATACATTCAAAAATAGGGATCCAGGTTTTTACCCGACATATTTGTATATATTATTGTTTGGCAAGCGTTTTTATAATGTGGTAACGAATACTGAACCGGAAACAATACTCGAATCCAGAATTTTCGTAGCTCTAAATAGATGACTGGTTTAAGGCAGTTTTCTGAGAATTCATGTTAGTGAACCCTCCCGTATCTCAGAACTACCGGGGTTCTGAAATTCTGGAAGGGTTACCACATACGCATTTTAGCTTGAGAGGTGTCGTTAGATACGTATTTACTGTGATAGTGACACTGGGTATATAAAATAAAAAATAAAAACAAAATGGCTTTTTTTGGGTTGTTCGTTTTAAAATTACACAGAAAGGTAGTTTTTTTTAGTTTTTTAAATTACCGTTATCTAATATATAGATATCTATATTATATAATATGTGTTTCGTACGTAGAAACCGAAAAAAAAACATTTTCTGTCAGCTGATCACTAGAATTGTATGGGAGGTCGAAAAAATTTTATACAATACAATACAAAATATCTTTATGGCCTACATACTTACAATAACAAACAACGTAACATTTACAAAGACTTCAACATAATATGAGCAAAGGCGGACTTATTGCTAGGCAATTTCTTCCAGTCAACCCTTACGAGGTGAGAGAAACAGTTAAATACAAAGTAAACATAAGTTAAGTAAATTTCAGGCGGTAGTTTGTAATCTTATGACATCAAAGACAAATTTTAACTTAGCCTGCCTGCGACCATGAACGCTGTAAAGTGTTTGAAACGTCAGGTGTAAATAAATAAGTAATAAACGCGATAAAACCGTATTAAAATAGTTTAATTTAATGAATAACAATTGCGAAAACATAAGAAATCATTAGAAACAGTTAAGTTAATTATTTCGCTTTTTTTTTCTATTTTTAATTTTTTATTGTTTATATTGGTTTAGTTTGACGTACTAACACACTGTAAAAGCTGGGGTTTTATACAGTCACATAATTGTGTACGGAACCCTAAAAGAGTATCATTGTCTGCATTTCGATATACCTAGTGGCACTTTCACTCTAAGACTAATTCAACGAAACTAATTGCAATTTGGACAGCAGCGTGTCTGCAGATCTGTTTCATCTTTGTATACAACTTAGTAGGTAAACAGGCATACGGCCCACCTACCAATGTGAATACCGTAGCCTATGAACGCCTCCAACAGCTGGAGTAATACGTGCGCATTACTTATCCCGAAGATTATTATACTGGGTATTTTGAAACTACTGGGAATATTCGACCAAAATCCAGTCAAGTGATCACTCGATTTATATGGGATGTCGAAATTTTATTGGTCAGTTTTCACTTATTTGTTCTATTGAAAGTGGATTAGTTTGGCCTTAAGACACTGTTAGAATTTTGCCAGTAGTTTCAATATCACCGTGCATTTCTCTGTAATGTGTGTAGTCAAAGCATAGCAGACGTTTTTTCGTATTTCGATTCGTACGTAAACTATTCAACCGATGTAGATGATGTTGGGTCTCAGGAAGACAACACCATCTAAACGGAATCAGGCGTTACTACCGACGAATCCGCATACAAAATCAAAAGAAAGAACAATTTAAAAAATCTTTCTGGCACGTAACTTAAAGCGTAACTTATTGTAGCGAGTAAAATGTGAGAGAACGAAAAACTTCACGAAGTTCGGAAATCGATTTATTCAGAAAGAATTCGTCTTCACTTGAAGATACATCCTCAAATGTGTAATTCCTTTTGAACAAAACACTAGGAAGTTACGAGTACCTACCAAGTTGACCACTTGAATGAGTCAATGACAGTTGATAAATGTGCCCTTGCATTATGCATTGTTGAATTTGAAGACAGTTTGACGACTCATTAGGCATACAAATTTGTCACTAATTCTGTGATTAAACCTTCTTCTTCGTCTTACTTCCAGGATTTAGGTAATCTGTTGTGGGTTTGTATGATGAGTTAGGCTTTCCCGCTTTCAAAAGAATAATTAAAATTCTGGAAAACTAATATTATTTATTCACATTACTTAGTAACATTGTTAGACTTAATACCTAGTTCATAAATTAATAGTTTTTATGTAATATGTGGTAAGCGGTGCTGAGGGTACAATTACTTTTTACTGTCTGTAAAACAATTTTATCCATATGTATTGTGTTCTTGTTTGCTTATTTACTTTTTTAGTTTGGAAAAAAAGCTTCGATAAGCTAACAAAGGACACCGTATAGGTAGAGGTGGCCAAGTACTTACTGGTCAAATTTTTTTTTTAGTATTTGTCCTCTGAAGTTTAATAACTGCCAGAGTCGACTCGCTAAAAATAAAAATTAGTTATTACCTATGACCTTCTAGCAATCATGATTTGTAAGAAGAGTCAAATAAAATATATCGTTTATTGTTCCAAGAATGCTAATGACAAATAAAGACAAAAAGATAATTATTTTTCTCCAACAATCTTAATAATACAAGGTGTGTAACAATACATATAATGGTTCCATCTCAGATTGGAGGAGACTGGAGCCGGTAAAAGGCAGGCCTGTGCCACAGATCTCCAGTGCTCTCACTTCTGGATACAAGCATGGATTATAAAAGAAGTGAAGCTTACTTAAATATAAATTTCTAAAGCTTACAAACTATTCTTATAATTCAAACAACAAAATTATTGAGTAAAAGACTAAGGTACCTTTTATATTATATAATAAACATTTGGAATGTTATTTAAAATATGTTTGTGTAAGCATGTGTTTGGATTTAAGAAATACATTGGATGGAAGTAAAGAAATAGGGCCATATCAACGTTAGAAATAAATTATTAAATTAATGCTACAATTTAAGGTTTTTCGTATCGTCGTAATTGAGAGGTGTTAGTAATAGTTAATTTGCAGGAATATTTAGAAAGAGAAAAAATTCTGAGCTAGCATTGTAGATTGTACAGAAAAGGGCCGAAAAAGCAGAAAAACCGATGGGAGAATTCAGTATTTAAAAGAGAAGCGTTGACTACGAGTCGGTTCCTTCTCAACAAATTTGGATTAAAGATAGTGATGCTATGTTGCTGTAGGATGATATTTAAGATAAATAACTGACGAACAGTGAGAACTTCACAAAACTGGTAAAGATCATGAGTTGGAAACAAAAAAGGTTTTAATGTGCATACTTTGAGCAGTGCCCGATACAATAAGTGCGATGCGATACAATAAGTAAATAGGGATTGATCGAGAGCTAGATAGACCATTTTGACAACCTCGGGAACAGCCACGTGTCTAAGACGTTTAATGGTTCATTAGCTTCGATATGCTAGTCCATAGTTGAAAGTGGCTGGGATGCCTTTCTTATTTTCATTAGTCATATTTACGATACAGACAGATCACAGATACTTTCTTTCTTGGTGGCATCGTTTCTCTCCGCATCACTCAATCTAAAGTAACTACTTCTGAAGTTTTTCAAAGAAATGTTTGTTTGATACGAAAGTATTTTAATAGGTTATGCCTATTATGTGATCAGAGATTGATGACATAACAGTCTCATAGACACATAATAATCATTCGAGATCTACATTTCAGCGAAATATTACGTTGCCAGCAAGAAGCGTACGCAAGAGAGGATGTAGACATCAAGTATTTTTATTTAATTACCTAGCTATATATAGTATCTATATTGAAGAAGCAGTGTTATCTTCACTAGGCCAAGGTCCACTGCCAAGGAGATCAATCTTCCCGCCTACCTATCAATGCTAAACACAGTGTATTACTCAGCGAAAATGCTTCCCACTATTAAACACTTGAGAAATGATAATTATATATCAAGTAAGTTATGATTTACTGTCTTTGACATATTTATGTCTACGGTCACATTTATTGGTGGTACCGTTTTTTAATTAATTAACCACCGTACCACCAGGTGTTGTCGGAGGTACGATTTGGAGTGCTATTTTTGAAATGGGTGACTTCCGCAAAATCGACGTGTGAAATAATTTTTGTTTGCTATCGAGTATCGAATCGACATATATTTCAAAAATAAGATTCCAGAACTTCCAGAAGTGCACTAAAACCCACAGTGGAAAAGTAAAGCTCAAAACGTAAATGAGAAGCATGCATTAGAGGTAGAAAAGATAGAAATTGTGACTTAGCCTACTAAGTATTAGCTGTATATCCACAGTCTGCAGCCTACACTTATAGAATGGCATGTGTTATGTTTTTACAATACCTTGGCATTTGGCATCGAAGCGGTCAGTGGGCTATTTCGTGGTCATTAGAGGTTGATTACACCTGCAAAGTCATCAAATTATCGCTAGAAGATGACGCTTATTTTCGCATTAACCTACCAAATAGTACGAAAGTAGTTCCAATAGAAGGCATAGAGGTAGCTAACCTTGTCAAAATAGGTACCGCATTCTTCCATACTGATTCGAAAGCACTTCTTTGGATATAATGAAGCAATACAATGGTACTTACCTATTGCTGAACTAAATCTAAACCTAAATAAATCCAGACCAGTTCCTAGTCAATCTATCTGTTTATTCCTGTTGTATTAACAAAAAACAACCTTCCCAATGTAATGTCTCAGATACCAGGCAGTAGGGACAACTTGATTTTGAATTCTTGTAAATTCATGTTATTAAACAGATCGTTATCGAATCGTTAGTACTTAACTAATTTAGTGCTTACTTTAACTCTAAAATCGTGAATTAACTAAACAATTAAAATATTTACCTACCGAACAATCCAAACATTTACATCTCCGAGGTCACTGATCGTCTTTGCATATTCCAATGCTAACATTTAATTGTTTGTATGTGTATTCCCAGCATTGATGGCAGTTCCCATGGGCTAGACAACACAAAGAAATATTCATTAGACAACAAAAGGTTTAATTGACGATTTGTTTGGCATATGTAGGCGGCGATGTAGAGGTTTTTATGGTTCCTTAGTTGACAAGGAGACATGATTGCTGTTATGTTTACGTGTGAAACTAAGAAAAGCCTAAGAGCTGTATAGATCTACTTATTATTAATCGCTATAAAGAGCTAAAGGTGAACTTAAAGTGTTAATTAACTGCCGTTCGTTGGTGAACTCGGGTCTAAACAATTTAGTGAATTACTCCGAATCGTTACAACTGAGAAATCAAAGAAGAATACGCTAAGATTCATTCATTTAAGAATTAGATACTTACAAAGTCAATTGACCGTGCTTAATGGTTGGTAAAAGATTTCACGAAGTATTTCTATCATCGGCCACTGGACCAACAGCTTGACGTGTCATCCAAAATTAAAGGGCATCAAAATGATTTAGGCTTCCGGTTCTTGTCTTAATTAGTTACTGTACTGTTAAATTCCATAGTGTTGAAACCACGTTAAGATCTAAATTTTAAAAACGATTTCTTCATTGTTTTCAGATTACGTGCACGAGAATTCAAGAAAACTAACTTCTCGACTTCATTGAGAAGATGAAGTTTTTCAACTTATTTCGGATCTAAAAATTCTGATACTAAATCAGACAAAAATAACCCGAAAATCAGACTAAAATTCATAGACAACAACAACAAAAAATGATAAAACAACAACGGATTTTAATATAAATGTGACGTCATAATCATCAGATCAGTCACTCAGAATGTCGACGAGCAATGAACTGAGTGACCTGGATCCTCCGAAGATCGGGATGAAGCCTGCTGTGACCAGGATATTCTGTTGTAGTGTCACTGCTGCAGCAGGGTTTATTGCCGCTTATGCTTTGGTAAGATTCCTTATTTTTATTGACTGCTCGTGAAATTCTCTACTAAAAGTTAACCTTCCTAGAGCTCCGAATTTTTTTGAGATTTTAGGGCTCCATTTTCCAATACCATATCAGCTTTTACTAGGAATTTTAGAGAGGGCTGGAGTGGCTATTTTTGAAAAGTGTGACTGTTCGAATACTAATGATTTTTGTTCGATATCGAACGATGTTCATTCGAAATTCCATTCATTTCAAGCCCTATGCTCCTGACACAGAATAATAAATTTGTGCTCCTGGACTGTGTCAGGGAGAATATGATTAGGACGGGTGTTAAGATAGAAATGGCTAGAGAGCTAGGTAATAGAGAAGATTAGCTTGGGGGGTTTAGGGGTTTACTCTCATACGCCGAACTTCGTGCTTTCCATCGAATTGATATGGAATTTCTTACGAAACGGTCCACTTTCGCATCTCGTAATCCCAGGAAGAGCCATAATCGAACCAATATGGTTAGCGGTTACTGCAACGTTCCATAAACGTTCTTACAAGTTTTTTCCATCACTGTTATGCGGAGCTGTCAAGAAGATCGCTTGTTTCCGCAGTGATTGTTATATTATCATGGTAATTAGGGTTCAGTGTTCAACAAGATACGATTACTAGCTCCACGATGTTATTGTTTGCCCATTAAAACAAGTTCAGTTTAATTAAAAATAAAAAATAAAAATAGGCCTTCAGGTTCTTATATCCGAATCATCGACAACCAAACGAAACAGGACAACAAGTACCTAATCGAACGGCGGCCAACTTCTGCAGTTTAAAAAGAAAAGTTGTGCGTTGATAGTCGTTTACAAATATCTTGACCTCTGTCGTACTTATCTCTCCAAGGGCTCATAACACGTAAACCAGTAAGCAAATAAGCACAAATCGTGCTTTAAGGCCATTCCGCACGCAGTTATGTCATTAACCCACGAAACTGGGCGTAAAAGTGAGAGTAAGTGTCTATGGCTAGCCTCCAGTGAACTATGTTAACTAAGTGCATAGACCTGTTTACGAATCCATTCACCTCCTAGCAGCCTGCAGCTGCAACCTAGATTTTATGGTTTTAAATAGGCCTAGCAAAAATATATTTAAGTACTATAGGGAATAAGTACTTAAGATTTGTGATCAAGATTTATTTAACGCGATTTCATGTAAAATTATCACAGGGTATTGCGATTTCCTTCAATCAACATTCTGAACATGTCAGGCTGCCAGAATAATCTAGAGCCTATTGTCTACCGTACCTACTGTATACCAGACATAGCAGAGAACGACGCGACGGCAGTCTACCAAAGCAGAGAGGAGAACGAGATAGAAAATTGCCACAGTGGCCCATGGAGTCCAAGTCAGGAATGCTATTTTTGAAATATGTGACTCACCGAAAATCGGTGTTTTAAATGATTTTCGTTCAATATGGAACGATTTCCATTAGACATAATCAGTGAGTCGAAATAAAATCACTCGACTCGCCAGTTTTCGGTTAGTCATAGATCTCAAAAATACCACTGTAGAAGACCTACATACACAAATAGTTTATCACCTTAAATTGTGATGTAGATCGGATGATGAAAGATCATAATAAATCTTCTTCATCCTAGCGTGTATTCCTAGTTGCGTCGTCAGCTTACGCTTCAGAGCCTAGGGGTACGCTGTAAGTCATGGCCCTAGATTTGGCGGCACTGGTTATTACAATTTGCGACTACCTTTTGACCTTCGTAACCATTGTACCTCCGATGAAAGATCTTAATAAACACCTACTCTTTTTTAAATTTTCCAGGTTGCATATGCGATAGCCCTGATCTACGAGGTGGTGTGGGTGGTGGAATCCCAAAACGGGCTGCCCATCCCGTCGGCGATGCTCATGCTATGCTATGTTATCATCATAGCAGCTACGGTGATACTGGTGCACGGACTTATCTCGGTTAGTATTGTCTAACTGTCCTAAAACAAGGCGTTGGATATCCAACCGACTAGGAGTACTATTTTTGAAATATATGACAAATGTCGAATGATACAAGAGAAGTAAGGATACGAGTTTTAACTTAAAACCGCTCTCCCCTCTTAAACGAATCAATGAACGAACTTAAGGTAAGTTTGTGTTGTCTCTATACTTTCGTATTCACAGGCCGTAGCCTGGTCCTATAAGGCTTTCATGGGGACACATGTCTAACATGTGGAGGCCTTGTGAGACGTTTACTATAAATGGGAAAGCTGATAACTGGTGATGAAAAGTGGATCAGGTACGACAAGAACGTGCGAAAAAGGTCGTGGTCAAAGGCCGGTCAGGCTTCACAGACTGGCGAAACCCGGGTTAACTCGCAACATGACGCTGTGTGTGTGGTGGAGTTGGAAGGGAATTATGCATTATGAGCTGTTACCACCAGGCAGGTTTGATATAAAACAAAATTTATTCGACTCGCCGACTTCGTGTGAGTGGCACAATCAAAAATAGTGTTCTAAATGCTCAGGGGCCTTACTATCACCTCTTGCATGTACATAACAATATAAATTTTGCACGTCTGCTATCAGATCGAATAAATACACTGGATGACAAATTCTGTAATATTTTTTTCTACATGTATTCTTGGAAATAAATGATTCTGATTATCTAAAAGCAGAGCAGAAACGAGCTAGAAAATGTCCTGCTTTTAAAGAATAAGAATCTTTTATGAGAATGAGATGATAGTAAGGCATCAGATGGCCTAAAGGTCGCAGGCAAACGCTGGTTGGAGGCCGCGACCAACCGGTGGCCAATCTGATGTAAATCTACTCAACTATACCAAAATCAACTTTCTCATCTACGTATTTAATGACCAAATTCGTTTGAAGTTTATTCGATTCACCATCATGTCCACGTGGACTACCCGTCTATCTAAAAACACTTATTAAAATGAACTCTACAATGTACGGAATATAGTTCAAATTTGTTTGATTAAACGAATGAACTGTATTAACCGACTACGTGTATGCGTCTTCTATCGTTGCTAGTAGATATAAACGTTCTGCACATTTATTTTAGCCGTTTAAAAATTTAACTAATCGACGCATGAACGGTGGACCGTCTAAGCGTTAATTCTTCGTCAACCGTCCATTCAACTAGTCCGTTAAATCAACGCCCATCGCTACCGTGCTCCAAAGTGGTGACCCCGATGTGATTGGAAGCAACCTTCATCATGAACATTCTCCAACATCATTCTCCAATCTTCAACATCTCTCTTCCTCTCAAGCCTCATTATCTGGTCAGCACTTCAGCAGCAAGCAGTCTCACAGCAAACCAACATCAGGGTATCTCCAGGTCCATCGTAGCCAACTGAGCTTGCACCCACCCTCACAACTTAAAAGGACTTCAGCGACCGGCACATCCACCGCAGCCCACGTCTGGTACTCACGGCCGGCCACCGCACACCAGCGTGGCAGTTCAACACAAGACATCTACCGGCGCCAACAAGTCAACATCGCTCAACTACAGTCTCGACTCACCGCAGACTACGAGCACGCAACACAATCGCTCACACCCGACTCACTGGGATTATCGAGCAGCAGCAACTACGCTCCCGACTCACTGGGACGTCAAGCAACTACTGGCACTTGCAAAAGCTTACATCTTAAGCACAGACTGCAAATCAAGATCATCAGACCTTCGGTCTTGGGAGGGAGTCCTGTGGCGAAACAATCGCACACAGTAAATAGTTACAACACAACGCAACAGATAGTTGAATATAGCTTTTATTTATTGTTTTTTGTACATGTAAGTAAGACCCGATAATCTGTACTCCTACTACAGTCACAGACTTTCCTCTGTTATAGTGGTTGACTGGAAGAGATCCCTCTTAGAGATAAGTCCGCCATTGTACATTAATATTTAAGATGTTCTTTTTCTGTTGATGTTGTCTTAACTATTTTCTTTTATGTACAATAAAGAATTTTACATACATACTAATAAGTGAAAGAAAAATAAAAGATGAAAAGTTAATAAATTAAACGTTAGCAAACAAGGGCGCATCCTCCAAAATGCGAAAAATAAGAAGAGGAACAAGTCCTCAATTAAAAAAAAAACCGGTCTTATTGGAAATAATTAGGAAAGATTTACGTTTAGTAGAGGATTGACTGCGGCTGAAACGATGATGATGGATGTCTTAAGACCCCCAGTAACCCAGTAGGGCAATTCAAGACCGTCAGAAGCTTCTCACGATCACTCCAAGACTCAGGTACATGTGGAGCAGGGGGCGTCTTTGATCGGTCTTGTGCCACGCGCTTTACTTCCGTTCCGACCCAGGAGCCCTAAGGCGAAACTGTATGACCCGCGCAAAACCGGTGAGTCTTACTTTTCAAAAATAGGGCTACAGGTTAGACCGATGGGCTTGAGCTCCGTTGCAATCGTGCGTGAATTCGGAATCGGAATGCCTTAGGGGTCCATTGTCCACTCCTGAGTTTGGTTTGGAGTAGGTAGTCAAAAAAATCTAAATCTATGGTTTGGAGAGGTGGGAGCAAAGTATTTGCCAGCTAATATGGTGTTTGGGGAATCGCTCACCTCGACAATTATAATAATAATAAGGCGCAGTCTCCACAGGGCAGCTTGTGTCGAGCTGTTTGGAGTGGCGACACCGCGGACCTGAGTGCTCCCAGGGGAGGCCTCCGTCCCTCACCTCCGACCTTTCTTCGCCAAGGTCGGAGTGGACGCCGATAAGGGATAGGACCCTCTACCTTTGGCTTGCCTTAGCCGGTAAAAGTGGAGTCGCAAGAGCTATATGCTCGACGGTGGAAGTGTATTGCAGGCAATGGCGTAATAACGGAGAACCCCCGCTCACGAGGAAACTCGCGATGGCGAAACCAGAGCCGCACCTCTCGGCACCCTTAGCCGCTTATTCCAAAGTGGCCCACTGTTGCCAAAGGCGGCGACTATTTGGGGGGCCCATTCACTGAGCGGCATGTCACTGCCTGCCACTAATAGTCAGTAATCATGATTATAGCAGGTGTCCGATTTCTATTGCAATAGCCCAGTTTAAATCCATCCAAACTTCATAACAATAACCCATTTTATTCTTTTCACTCATTAGCAATAATTCCTCCTCCTGCCTAGACCTGTTCATGAAAATGTCATCTATTGATATAGCCGAGCATGGGTTTGGACAGGAGCATAATATAACATCAACTTCGCTATTGGGCCTCTATGCGTTGGATCAATATTCCCGCGCAAGCCTCTCAAAGGACCGGGACAACCTGTGAAACCCAAACGGAGATAAATTATAAAAACTCTTTATTCCACCAAGAATTATGTATCTAACCCATAGCACAGATTACAGAATGTATGATAAACAGATATTCAATTGCCCTAAACAGATATTCAAGTGCAATACAAAGTCATTGTTACGCCATCTATCCAAAATATTTCTTATATTTTATTTGTTACAAATTAAGATTAATAACTTTTGAAATACAGCACTTAATCAACTTGTTATAAAATTTAAGTATCTAAAAATATAGTGTTTTAAAAAGTCAGTTCTTTTTTTCGCCAAAAATAAGCGAGATCAGTACTTAATTCAATATTTTTATTTTTGAAGCGCCATCTTACATCAAATAGCGGAACTAATTATTTTTATTAGGCAATGGGACCCCATGCCCATAGATACTTTGAAGGCACAATATATATCCTTCTATACAAATTATGATTTTTTGTGGGGATGCAGTGGTACTAGCTTTTAGCGCGATCTGTTTGCCAATCTGGCATAATAAGCCAACATAATTTATTTATTTACTTATGTATACAAAGTAATCAGAATACAGAGTACTGAACATAAATTAGGATAAAGGTACTACTTATTTTAAAAGAAATCTCTTCATTCATAACGGGGCAATGCCCCAGACAGTCTACTAAAAAAAAATTACAAATAATTATTTTGCTTTCGATACGTTTGCTTACTTACTAATGTTACCTACTTAATGTTTTTTTTAGAAAAACAACCGATGCCTGCTGGCATGGTTGATTGCCGTGATATTGGTGCTTATACCGGAGTGTGCACTAGTCTTCTACATGTCCATATGCCATTGGGTAAGAGATATTTTGTTGGTTGTAATTATAACTAAGAAATATTTACTTATATTTAAAAATCTAAGTTTTACCGTTATAGTTCCTCGAAGAAGTTTTTAACAGGAAACCTATATAAGAAAAATTGTCATGATGAATATGTCGATTTTCATTCGACTCACGGGCATTCTTTTCAAAAATAGGACATCAGAGCCTAAATACGTGTTAGCAATAGGTAAATAAATTCCTGAAGAGTGGAGTGTCCTGCAGATTTCCTCATGCTGTAGCATTAGTAGAAAATGCTACATCTTAGACAACACCTATCAAAGTAATTGTTCCACATTTCCTATCAATCGGAACCGGAAGTTGAAACAAGCTTTAAACTAAACGCTAATCTTCAAACATAAAAAAACATAAGTTTTAACTAAGTGCAGTCTCGAGATCAAGTTGTCTTTCGAATAGCAAACTTACGATATGCGACTTTTTCGCCGGGGGTTAAAACGAAAAAAAAAAGACTTAACTACCAGTGTTGCCAGTATTAGATACAGTGCTAATTAAGGTAGAAATATTGTTCTCTCCAAAATTCTTGTTTCGAATGCAAAGACCAAATCTATGCCGAATGAGTGTGCGATTCTTGTCGGCCCGATAGGTGGCGGGCTCTACGTAACAACATGGAATACAACATATCACAAAAATGTACAGTGCTATTTTTGAAAAGCGTGACTCACAGAAAATCGGCGAGACAAATGATCTTTGTTCGATATCGGATGATTTCTATTCGACATATATGTCATACATTTGAAAAATAGGGCTTCAGGTGGTAAATGGTATTATGGTATACGTGACATTTATCATAAAAAGTTATTGTAAATGCCCTAGGGTTTACAAGGAGTGTACGGCGGAGCAGAGCTGGCGTGCTACGTGGCTCGACTGCCGGCCATCGTGTGCGGGGTGGTTCTGGTGCAGTCTGCCTATGCTCTCAGACAAGCCAGGTTTTTTTATCAAGTTTGCTCAATGATTTTATACGAATTTCGTATTTCGTATAAGTATTAGTAGCCATGTCATGTGGGTTCAGTTCAGTCAATCTACCAATCATTTCTTTATTTGTATAAACTGCACTACTATCTAAATACTTACTTAGTATGTAAATTATAACACACATATAATTAATTTTTTTCGCTTTTATCTTTCATCCAGGTGTTTTTTCTTTCGTAACCGCCTCTTGGCCTCTGATTCGACTGATTGTTGTAGATTATGACGTATGGTTGTATGGTCGGAATTTGTTATAGAAAAGCTGGATACAGCAATGGTGCGGCAGTTGGTAGCGGCAGCGAGTTCGATGCAAGCCACTATATTCCTGACGCCCCCAGCGCCTTCGCTAATGATGGATTTATGCCTGATACTGGTATAACTTCTTAAAATTATTTTTAATTTTAAAACATTTGCGAAAATATATAGATCCTTTTATGAGAGATAAAAGGAAGTCACACCTCAAATTTGCATTTATTTGTCTTTACTCCGGAATCTTAAACTAAGGCATTACACAATTAACTCTCAATTTCAGGTAAATCAGGTTCGATGCCGGACCTGCGGCGCCACCTAGCAAGCCGTCAGTCGCTCCCTCTGCACTACCCCGCGGCGCTGCTCCCGCCGCCCGCCTACTGGCCGCCGCCGCCCGAGCGCCCGCACATCGCCAGCCTGCGCGGCTTCCCGCACGCCGGCCCTCCGCCACAAATGTACGGCACGTGGGTCGGACCAAGATCCGGACCTTACGACAACCCTTACAAGAGGAGACATTCGGTCGTCGGTGCTTTCGCTGACGAATACCCGACCAAATACGACATCTACGAAGACAGAACTGACTGCAAGAGTGAAATTGCCTATCCATATTACCGATACCCGTATGACCAGAGAATGTACCCACCCGAGTATGATCCGCGATTTTATCCAGACTACAAGCGAGAAGATGCCTCGTATGGTGTTAATTTACTGAGACATGAACCTTATAGATTCAGTGGGTCCAGAGAAAGAGTGTTTTATGGTATTCGAAATAGTCACACGTCCGTAGGTAATGAATCTGATGATTTAGGAAAATATAAAGATGTAGCATTGTAAAAATGTGTCAGCTCATTTAACTTGACGTATTTCAATAGGTATAGTACTTTACAAATCTTATGTCAGACACGAACAGTCTTCCAATTACACTCCTCAATCTTTCTTTTCATGATCTGAAACTACAAATAACACTGTACAATGTACCACCGACATTAGCAGTAGTTTTATCTCTGTTGGAGCTTCAGGATGATGACTTCAATGTGACAACCTGTATTATCAGTAATCTAATTAAGCTTATGCATTCATGTTTCTATTTCACGCATAGGTACTCTTTGTGCTATAATGTTTTCCATTGAAACGAATTGTTGTGTATACTCGGTGCTTCATATTTTATCGCATAGTTTAGTTGGTGATAAGTAATAAAATTAAGTTAGCCATAAAATGTGACTTGGCTTTAATAAATAAAATTGTATAATTTAGGTTACCTAATAACCAAAGTTTTAAGAAATAATTTTATTTAAATTAATAATAATAAAAATTGAATTGGAGTCATTAGCTCATAAATATTTTTGATATTAAATAATAATCTTACAAAAAACCCCTTTGGTATTTATTTCTTCTTTCTAATACAAGCACTTAAAAATATACTGCGTACCTACTTCCACAAAATGACTCCTGCCGAGTCCTGCGTGAATCAAAGAGAATGTTTTCTTTTGCATATCCCGAAATATCTTAAGGAATCCGATATTTGAGAATATTTTCATACAAATCGAATACTTCGTCTGTTCTCGAAATTTATTTTAAACTACTGGTGATAATCAAACAAATGAAGTATCGCGAGCAAAAGCTAACAATATATATATATATATATATATATATATATATATATATATTTTTGATATGTGCTAATTTAGCCCTTTCATTTGATATCATTTGGCATCAACTAAAATGTTTTTTTTGTCGTCCTAATTTTATGCCCGCTAGATGGCGCTGTTTCAAATTTTATATGATGTTACATAGCCTAGAACTAGCGGATAACTAAGGCAATTCCAACGATACTCCATTTGTTTAATTATCACTAGTAATTTAGAAGTAAATCGCGATTCGTATATTTATAACTACTAGCTGTTTCTCGCAGCTCCACCTGTGGTATATAGCCTATGTTACTCAGGGTGAGTGTAGCTTTCCAATGGTGAAAGAAGTTTCAAATCGGCACAGTAGTTTTAGAGTTTATTCATTACAAACATACACACAAAAATACAAATCTTTCCTCTTTATAATATTAAGTGTAGATGTAGAAGTGTAGATTTTGCCTAAACTTTTTGTCCTTTCGAGGGAGCTGTTTAAATTTTAACATGACGTGACATAGCCTATGTCGCCCACATAACTAAGGCCTTTCCATCGATACCCCATTTGTTTGATTATCGTAAATTTGACATGACGTTACATAGATAAGAACCAGCGGATAACTAAGACCTTTCCAACGATACCTCATTTGTTTAGAACCTGTAGTTCAGAACTAAATCGGGAACAGATGAACATGGAACTAAAGGTAAAGATGGAAACCAAACCTGCATACAACAGGCTAGTTCCAGAAAATTTGACCAGGAGTAACCCCTGTTTTCCCAAAGTATTATCATCACTTCAAAAATTTTTATACTAGAAATACAGTAAAATAAAAATGTCAGTTTGCTTAATATAATTGGGCTTTATATTTCTATATCAAAAACAAGTATAATTTTTTTTCATTCGTTAATAAAAATCTACCTCAAAATAAAGATTATATTGCTACGTAACTGTATATCATTTTTTCCAACTTTTAGGGTTGTTATCAAGCGCTGTGATGGAAACCCAGATTCACACCCTAACACATCACGAATAAGAAAGACAAACGTGGGTAACGAAATGCATTCAGGTCAAATTATCTGTCATGAGCGTATTGTATATACGCGCGCTATCCCTTTAGCTTTAGATCCATGCATACAAACCGCTCAAAATCATAACCCTCCTGGTGGCTTTGCCGAAGTCGGATAAAAACAAATACGTAGTCGAACTACATGAATGTACTCTTTTTTTAAGTTGCACATGCACACTACCAATTTTAGGAGAATTTCGAATATTTTTAATGGCAACACTAACTAGCAAGTTGTCGACATGAAATTTTGCAGCAAGCAGCAAATGAAGTTTTTAAAGTTTTTCGATAATCCGAAAAGTTACTCAATAGATAAAGATAAGTTTTTTTCAATGTTTATCAGTGAAATTGCAATGGATTGACTTGTTGGCAGCTTTGTGCAAGTTTATTTTTGTGATGGATCGTGTAATCTAACTGTTTATGTTTCGTGTAGGTGGCCGTTCAACAGGCCGATGTGAAAGTGTTTCGCATAAAATTTAGATACTATTGTTCGGATTCGTCCGGGTTACTTGGGAAAATAGTGTTTAATTGTGACTTGCGCAAGTTATTGTCTGTCGGCGATGTGTTGCAAAGGATTTCGTCGCATAGTCCGTGGAAATTGAGTGTGGTAAGATAATCCATTGCTATTCTGTTTACGTTTTTTCTTTACATCCCTTGGATCCCTTGTGCACCTGTACAATCAATCTTTGTTTTTTATAAGCAGTGAGTATGATTTTTTGTTTTGCAATATATAAACCTAAAAGTTGTTAGGAATTTGATAAAAATCTTAACCATTGTTTTGTTGTATTGGTATGCTACTTTGGTTAGCACATTGTATAGCGGTACTTATGTTTTGTAACGAAGTCGAACGCTCGCTCGCTTTGCTCGCTCGCTTATTTTGGTGGTCTGAAGATAACCCATAACCTAACCTAATGACTATTCCATAAAGTCAGTTCCGTGACTAAGACGATCATTCAGAAACTCGGAAAATATCGCCCGCAGGAAAAATGGTCACATGACCTCAAATGATGCTTATGGTGATCCCCAAACCCTGACATAAATAAAAACAAGTGTTGATAGGACATAAAAATTTTCTAAGTTTCGTACCACTGTGCACACCCTTTTGTACACTCTAACCAAAACAACTTCTATCCAGAATGTATTCCTTACAATAAACCAGAAATGTTGGTGTTTGTTGATGAATACTACATCTTATCCACCTCGGCATGTTTTCTGGTTACATCCTCAGTATGCTTAAGAACCCAAGGTACACTTTAATCATGGTCCTATGAGGCGGCACTATGTTTACAAGAATGACTACCATGTGACTTCCATAACGGGTTTCTTTTCATCTTTTATTAAGTAAAGTAGAAATTAAAATACAAATAATTGTATAACATTTGGACAGTTTGCAGCCCCATATTGTATTTTAGCCAAGTTGGTCAGTCAAGCTAGACAGGATTTAATGGCTCATTAATAATATGGATCCAGCAGCAGAAATCCAGTAGCAAATTTCTCTATGTAGACATGCATAAACAATTTCGTGTACCACGAGGATTGCCTGCACTGGATCCGTCTAAACCGACCCTAAAAAGTGACAACAAACTCTTTGGACATTAATCTTGTTTGGTAGTTACAAAAAAAAAAAAAATGCCATTTATTGTATCATTAATCATTTTATATTATTATTAATCATGTTAAAAAAATACTAGTTTAGGTCCAAAGGCGGAGTGGAGTTATCACTAATGTAATCAATTTCAGTCAATATCAAATGCGTAATTATTTGTACAGGTAATATAACTGCACACTAAATAAATAAAACATATTTTTTGTATAAACATGTAACAATTTGGTTAGCACATTGTCTGATTGTCTGATAACAACAATAGTTTTGTGTCAAAAGAAAGCCATGTTAAATAAATAACTAAATTCTCTTTATCAGTACACGCTCATTTATGTTAATAGTATTACATATTACCTTCTTAGTCCTAGTATTATTTTGTTCTTAGTTGCGTCCTCAGCTTATGCTAAGGAGCCAAGGGTTAAGTCGTGGTCTAGATTTGGCAGCACTGATTATTACAATGGACTGACAACAGTCTGACTTTTTTTCAGGGAAACCAGACCAACAGGAACATGACCTTACTTATTTATTAATTTATAATACTTTATTGTATCACAAGTAAAAAAAAAATAACTTTTACAATTGGCGGACTTAATGCTAAAAGCATTCTCTCCCAGTCAACCATTAGGAAAATCAGTAAAGTTATGTTACTTATATCTTGGTATTAACTACTTATTAGCTACTAGCAGCCAGTCTCAACTTCCTCGTAGCCTATAACGTTTCTAGATAAATAGGCTATCCAACACTGAAAGAATTTTTTAAATCGGACCAGTAGTTCCTAAAATTAGTGCGTTCAAACAATCAAACTCTTCAGCTTTATAATATTAGAAGATAGAAGTATAGATTAGTATAGATGTTAGTACGTCTTCATGCACAGGGTATATAATCTTGGCATTGCGTCAAACACGGTCAGTACATCCTGGTGCTGATCATATTCAGGATGCTACTTACCTTTTTTAGCAATGACTATGACTTTGCCCATGATTGTGGCAAAGCAATCTACATCTACACCCACTTCTGCAAACATGCCAGATGCACATAAAATGTGGTAATTCCTAACATCCTTAATGTATTATTGACTGGACCCAGTCTCTACTAGAATAGAATAATTGGTACCAGCAGCCACTAGGTGGCATCTTTGAAGAAAACAAATCAAAGGGTGAAAGGTGGTTTTGTAAAGCTCTGAAACTTTATCCTGATCAATAAATCTTATTTATTGTATTTAACTATTTATTTCATGTACACGCTGCGAATATAATCATCATCAGAATCATCATCATCATCTAGATACTTCTGTGGCATTTTTTAACGCCAACATAAGTCTAGTTTTTTTCAGCTAGTTAGCTTACAAAGCGAGAAAGTTATACCAATTTTTGTCCCATTGTGTTTTAAGTTGCCTTTTTATCCTACAATATGCCAGCCCCATACTACCTATTCAAGAGATTTACGTCTGAGAGTAAGTTGCCATATCGTGCTCAAAATTGTTGCCCTCCACTTTCAAGAGCTCCAAAAGCATGCCATGTTGCGCCCATTCTTATAATTTCCATTAAAACATGCAGAATAATTTCAACCAGATGGCCACACTGGTTTGGAACTTCTTTATTATTTATTGAATTTAGCATAAAAATGTAGTTATGGCAAGATCAGAATGCACTACAGAATATAATAATGTATTGTAGTTATATGAAACAGATTTAAAATCATGATTAAATGTTACATTAAAAAACTAATTTTACTGTGAACCGAAGTAATAAAACAGTTTAATTAATTATTAAAAATTTTATGTTTTCAGTTTTACATCCCGGGAAGGCAGTTGAAATGAGTGCACCAACTAAGGAGTTATATTCATCATCAGGTTAATACATGTAATTTTATATTTTATAGACTACTAGGCTAACCTTTAATAATCTTTACCCAAGTATTTCCCATTTACATACACAGCTTATACTTCAGAGTTTCAGAGCCAATGATATGCTTTAATCATGGTTCAATAAATACTGACCTGAGAATTTTTAAAACTATACTAACTAATTAGTATAAATTTAAAAATTCTTCATTTATCGATTTTTTGAGTTTAAAGAAATTGCTCATTAACGGTCCATTCAAACTGATGCGAATCAAGAATCCGTGCCGTAGCGTATGCCAAAGTTAACTGGCCTGTTATTGGCACGTCTAATATTCTTATTTCTGTGGGCGTCCCGCAAGTCGCGCGGGATTCGCGTCAGTTTGAATAGAGTTTAATTACTCTGAGTCTGTCAAACTTTATGGGCAAACAAGCTACATTCGTTGAAGACTGTTATGATACGTCTCTTTTTCGTTTTACTACTTCGGGAGACGGCACACGGCGAAGACGGGTTCACCCCACTTATTTACTCTAAAATCTAGATAGTATTGCTTTGATAGTGTCACAAGCGAATTGCCGACTCGCGACTTAACTCGTAATTTCAAATACAAAACATTGCTGTCTGGAATTTAGTTCCGAGGTAATACGACTCAGGATGTAACTAGGAAGATCTTGATAATCAGTCATGGTATTTTACCTCATAACCATTTTACAAATTTTATGCGGACTACTACATTAACGTACGACACACATGTATTGTCACCAACACAGTTCACAAGGTAATTATAATTTTGACCTCATATTTTCAGTCTTAAATCTCAGGCAATAAAGCTTACATTAGCATAATTATTCGGCCAATGGTAGATAAATGAGACATTTGGAGAATGTCACTCTATGACTTTTTACAATAGATTGCGGTATTTAGTTAATACGTGTTGCTGGTTTAATAAATGTTATTTTTGTAGTGTAAAACGATAGATGATGTATAGTTGTAAGTAGGAAGAGAATTTTGTTGTTGGTGTCAATTGTCACTACTCTAATAAAGGTAAAAGGAAATGAATATTTTTCGCGGATGTTACATTAAAAGATAGGACAATAAATATTAGGATGGTTATTACATGCCTATATAAAATCACAATGTGAATTGGTCAGAAAAGCGGAATCTGGTCTCCAAACAACTCGCCGAAGACGCAATCGGGATAGCTCTAAGACGAACGAGCTTAGATAAAATAATCGTCAGGTACAAAAAGAAAAACACAAAATGTATTAGAGAAATTACAATTTAGTGTATTAATTATTCTGCAGGCAGTCATTTGTTGCTCTCCACTCAGCCGGAAAAGCAACAGATGCACTGCACACAAATTTACGAATGCAAAAATAAGGTGGTGTGCGTCCTTTGACTGTGTTGTGTCAGGCTCCGAGGAAGGCTTCTGGGCGATCGATTTCGCGCGTGCGCCGTCCCACTAGCCCGTACAAAGGCAAGGCTGCTCCCATACGGACTGGCCCTGTCAAAATATTCCGCGAATTTCACAAATTTAACACGCCACACACCACCATCACCGAAAATTGCTTTCGAAATAAAAACAATAAATTTTCTTTGCTTTAATTATAAAAAAATATAGTCGCTTGTGCTCTAAATTTAAACTATCTATTCGTAATTTTTTTTTCTTAAAAGGTTTTTATTAGAATTCAGAAATAAGTTCGAAATCCTAAATTGAGAATGTGTTTGTGGATTCGTGACCGGTATCATAAATTAATTAGTGGCGAAAAAGATGAAGCGGCGTAGTTTACTGCACAGGGTATGTATTGAATACTTGTAGCATTCGCTTACTTGTTGCGTCCCATTTTAATGTCTGTATTACGTAATGCGACGTCCTGAAAGCCTTATGATTTTCCAACATCAATAATATTGATGGACTGCTTAGTAACAGTTTTTGCGAATTAGATTATTTCATGAAATATCATGTATTAATAAAAAGTCAAATACGTATTACACTTACAAAAGTATAGTTTTATAACTGATTTTATAATATTATTTTTGATTTTATTTATATTTAAATTCGAGTATCTAACACAAGCATGCTTAAAAACTAAATACTTACTATTTCGTGTACATTAAAAGTTACACGTTGGGCGCCAAAACATGACAAGGAATCTTCGTCTCGAAAATCATAATTATTTTTACTCATTTTTAAAAAAAAAATACAATTACAAATGGCGGCCTTATTACGAATAAAAGTGTAGTCGAAAGAAAACTGAACACTAAAAAAAATGTTACGTCCGTCACCGATTTGGCCATAGCCATTATAGCCCCCATCAAATCCCACTTAGTTTTATATTTGCACCGTAAAAGCTGTGCCTGTGGCGACCTTTTATGGAGAAAGCAATTTTCCAGTTTTTATTTTTATTTTTATGTTATACGATTTCCCCTGCTAATTCGACTACTGTATGACAGCGCCTGCGTTTTCTTTACTTTGTTATGTCGTGCTTAAATCATTGTATGCTGTAAACCAACCCGGCTCCGCAGAGGTGTATACGGATAATGAAGAATTTATCTTAATCTGTGTCGAAAATCACATCATAATCCTTTATAGTAAAAAATGTACAGACAGACGCGGGTAGTGATTTGAACTTATCAAGAACTGCGTTCCCTTTCGCGACAATTTTAGAAAATCCGTTTAGTAGCCGTCTCATACATAGGTCAGTATTTTTTAGATTTCCTTTAAATACATATAGTGATTAAATATACGTAAATAAATGACCTTTCGATTTTATATATTTAGATCAGTAGGGGAGAGCTGTAGGCGTTATAGTAAGATATTAGTAAGGTAGGATAAAACTGTTGTCGGACGCTTATCGTAGCCGTGTCGAGTATTTTCTGGCTCATTAACCGAGCATTAAGCCATTCTCTATCCGCTACTATCAGAAAGTACCCAACTGTTTTCCTAAAATCGTTATACATAACAAAAATCGATGAACATCAAAATATTTTTGAAACAAATCATAATAAAAGCCAATTGCTTTTATTCGATTGCGGTTTGCTTTGACCACATAGTAATGAGCTTTAGCGTAGAATGTAAACTAATTAAAGAGCCATCAATGTAGGCAGTTAAAAGCAAATTTTGGCGAAGTTAAAACGAAGATTCAATGATTGTATAGGTTAAGTCAGGGGTGTTCATCTTCAGCCATCTTTCCGATGGCTTGAAGTATGGCATACGGGTACGCGAGCCCGACTTACCCGAGCTGCTACTCACTCAACCCAAATCCATCCGGGTCAGTAGCATCCTAATACCTTTTTCCTATCCCCAAACCCAACAAAATCCTATCCTTCCCCTGCTTTAAATACTTTCGATGGGCAGCAGCGTCGAAAGTACCATAAGCCGCAAAAAACTGCGCTCGCCAACCCGCCTGCCAAGCGTGGCGAGTATGGCATCAACCTCCATATGACGGACAATATAATGATAAGGCCCCCAGTGCCCGGCAGCCCCGCTGTTCCTGGCTCCGGTAGCGGTCACGGTAGCGGCGGGGCGGGGGGTGCGAAGAATCCCCGGAGTCGACCCGGCTACCACCCCCGACGACACTTGGCCCAGGTAACACACAATATCCGGACGATGAGGTTGGACGACAAGGTGGAGGAAGTGGAAGAGGAGATGAGTAGGTTACGATGGGACATAGTGGGTTTGTCTGAAGTCCGAAGAGAGGGCGAGGGCACGACAACCCTAAAGTCTGGTAACCTACTCTATCACCGGGAGGGAGACTTAAGGAAGTCCCAGCATGGTGTCGGGTTCCTTGTTCACAGGTCCCTCATAAACAACGTCGAAACCATCGAGAGTGTTTCCGGTAGGGTAATATACCTGATACTCAGAGTATCAAAGAGATACTCCTTGAAGGTTATACAGGTATATATGCCGACTGGAAAATACTCAGATGAAGAGGTGGAAGCGGTGTATGAGGACATTAGTAGGGCCATACACGCTTCCAAAACCTACTTTACGGTGGTTATGGGGGATTTTAACGCAAGACTCGGCGGTCGAGGCGGTGGAGAGCTCAGGGTGGGACGGTTTGGATATGGGCAGCGAAACGAGCGAGGCCATATGCTGGCTGGCTTTTTGGAGAAAGAGGGACTCTTCGCGATGAACTCTTTCTTCAAGAAGCCACCGCAAAGAAAGTGGACCTGGCTAGGGCCCACTAAGAAGAGCCAAGCTCCAATAAAACAGGAGATAGACTTCATCTTGTCGACGAGGAGAGAGATATTCAACGATGTCTCTGTGATCAGCAAGATTAAAATCGGTAGCGATCACCGGATTGTAAGGGGCATCTTGAACATCGATCTCAGACGAGAGAGAACTCGCTTGATGGGGTCTATACTCCGACCTTCGCAAGCCTATATCCAAAGCCAAGATTCTTTCCAGCTAGAGCTCTCAAATCGCTTTGCATGCCTTGAGGATTGCGTTTCCGTGGACGAGATTAATAACGGATTTGTAGAAGTTGTCCAGGCGGTGGGAAAGAAGATCTTCAAATCCCGCCCCAAAAATAAACCACAAAAACTCTCACCTCAGACCCTGGATCTGATGGCTAAGCGACGGTCCATGATGCTGCAGACCTCCGAAGACGCCGACGTCTACCGGCAGCTCAATAGACAAATCCGGAAATCTTTGCGGAACGATACTCGCTCCTTCAATACAGAACGTATTAAGGAGACGATAGAGCAAAACAAAGGCTCCAAAGTGTTCGCAAAGGTGGAGTCTATTGGGCAGAGCCGACTGACCAAGCTGAAGACGGAGGACGGCAACGTGGTATCGACGAGAGCCGAGGTGCTGAGGGAGATCGAGAGGTTTTACGGACAACTCTACACTTCAGTAGCCAAACCCGTTGAAAGCTTGGCCAAAGACCCAAGAGCCAAGCTTACCCGACACTATACGGAAGATATCCCGGACATCAGCCTGTACGAGATTAGGATTGCCCTTAAACAGCTCAAGAACAACAAGGCGCCGGGCGAAGACGGAATCACAGCAGAGCTTCTGAAAGCGGGCGGAACGCCGGTACTGAAAATCCTTCAGAAGCTCTTTAATTCCGTTTTGCTCGAGGGCGTGACGCCAGAGGCGTGGAACAGGGGCGTGGTGGTTTTGTTCTTCAAAAAAGGTGACAATACCCTATTGAAGAACTATAGACCCATCATGCTCCTGAGCCACATCTATAAGCTATTTTCGAGGGTAATCACGAATCGTCTCGCGAACAGGCTCGATGACTTCCAGCCTCCCGAACAAGCCGGTTTCCGAAAAGGGTTTAGTACCATAGACCACATCCATACGCTTCGGCAGGTTATACAGAAGGCCAAAGAGTATAACCGGCCACTATGCCTAGCGTTTGTGGACTATGAGAAGGCCTTCGATTCGATCGAAATGTGGGCGGTGCTTCAGTCTCTCCAGCGGTGCCGCATAGACTATCGGTACATCGAAGTGTTGAAGTGTTTATACAGCAACGCCACCATGTCAGTCCGAGTACAGGAGCAGAGCACGAGGGCTATTCCATTGCAGAGAGGTGTAAGACAGGGAGACGTCATTTCTCCGAAACTGTTTACCGCTGCTCTGGAAGATGCCTTCAAACTCCTGGAATGGGAAGGACTTGGCATCAACATCAATGGCGAGTATATCACTCACCTTCGTTTTGCCGACGATATCGTGGTTATGGCGGAATCGCTGGAGGACTTAAGTACCATGCTCAGCGACCTCAACGTGGTCTCCCAACAGGTGGGCCTTAAAATGAACATGGACAAAACCAAGGCAATGTGTAATGTCCATGTTACGCCATCACCGGTTTCAGTCGGGAACCACACCCTTGAAGTTGTAGACCAGTATGTCTACCTGGGTCAGATGATCCAGGCTGGCAACTCCAGCTTCGAGGACGAGGTCTTTCGTCGAATCCGACTCGGATGGGCGGCGTTCGGGAAGCTACGTAGCGTCTTCTCGTCTAAAATACCTCAGTCCCTTAAAACGAAGGTATTCGACCAGTGTGTGTTACCAGTGATGACATACGGGTCCGAAACGTGGTCTTTGACTATGGGCCTCATAAGAAAGCTCAAGGTCGCCCAGAGAGCTATGGAGAGGGCGATGCTCGGTGTTTCCCTACGAGATCGAATCAGAAATGAAGAGATCCGTAGGAGAACAAAAGTCACCGACATAGCCCAGCGGATTAGTTCTTTGAAGTGGCAGTGGGCGGGGCACATAGCGCGGAGAACCGATGGCCGATGGGGCAGAAAGGTTCTCGAATGGCGACCACGTACCGGTAAGCGCAGCGTTGGACATCCGCCGACCAGATGGTCAGATGACCTGAAAAGGGTCGCAGGCAGACGCTGAATGCAGACTGCTGCCAACCGATCATTTTGGAAATCATTGGGAGAGGCCTATGTCCAGCAGTGGACTGACTGCGGCTGAAATGATGATGATGATGATAGGTAAAAAATATCTACCTATATCATAAGGAGTAATAAATTTACTTTTACCTGTCACGTAATTTTGTTATTATTACACATAGTTAACGCAATTTCGTCCATCTCAAAGATATTTATCCAATCTTAACTCGCCATCGCTGATATCTGAAAAAATCTGATGAGATAACAATATTAGATTTATTTTTGATAACGCGCCGCATACCTGTGTGATATAAATATGTCGCACAAGATTGTTCTATGCCGATAATAGTGTAATTTTCCCACGAACACGAACTGCTTGCATTATTGAATAATTTTTCTCATGGAAAAATGTAAAAAAATTGTAAACGCGTTTGGTTCTAGTAGCGGTCATATACACCTTATTTTTCTACAAACTTTAACCAATAAACTAGTTGTACACCACGGTTTCACTCATCTGTAATATAAGTTAAAATAAATATACATATAAACTTCTCTGGCTAGTAAATTGCTATGAAAGTTTTTAAATACAGCATTTTATGTTTTTGATGACTTGACATCATAGATTAATAAATGGTCTCGCGCGCTCGCGCCGCTGAGGCCAATTATTAATCTTAGCTTGACATGTTTCTCGCGTAACACGTAACATGCCAGTTTCCGTAACCGTACCATTGTAGAAAGCTCTCCTGAAGCTTTTCTACTAAGTCGCCCACATGGAGTCAGTCCTAGAAATACTTTTATTAATAATCTTTATGTGTCCGTCACTTCGGAGAGTTGAGAGTTGTTTTTGACGCGGGCTCAAAATTCATTTAATACTAAAAGCAGGTATGCTGATGGACAGACGACATTTTCCACAATAGGGTTTCCTTCGGAGGCTTCGGGCATCGGACGTAACTTTTCAATAGGACCTATTGTATTGTCTCTTCATCATCTCATCGATTTTCGTAGTTCAATATAAAGCTTGGAAACATTGATTACATTTAATCATAAATTGTTTTTAAACCTTCAAGTTCTATTTCACGCGAGAAATACTCTGCTTTCTATTTGAATCCTACGTATATTGTAGACCTTGTAGAATACATTTATGCGAATACCAAAAAAGTGACATCTTGCATGCTAAATTAGCATTACAATCTCTGCCTCCACCGTGGAATATAATCGGCTATTCATTGACATACACAACGGACACTGGCAACATATAAGTGGACATAAAGACAGAACCTCCAGGTGTTGCAGGTGTCTATAGACTACTTTGACAGCTATTAGGCGGTGGGTATGCTAGTTGGCCAACTAAATTGTTTATTCGCACGTGACATTCCAGGAGTTGCAGGTGTCTATAGACCGTCCGAATTGACTATTACGGTATCTTACCATTTGGCAGGCCGTATGTTTGTTTGCATACAAAATTGATTGAGGGTCGACAATACGCAAGTGACACTCAGTATCTTATATTTGTAGAGGAGCTAAATCAGAAACATCAGTCATATATGGTCAAAATAATCTTGCACCTAAGATCCAACAGAGACATCGGCTACACAGGTTTAGCCGAAATGATGCCGGCCCCGGCATTGACCCCGCCAGCCTTGCAGATTAACTTCACCACATAAAAATATTTTTAAGTTGGTCCCAGTTAAAGAATAGGAAAAGTTTTCTTGTTTTCGAATAAAAAAATAAATTAAATTATTTGTTTCCTTGGTCCAGGTATTTTTTTAGTTATTTTTATTTTATAACTAAACTACTGAACCGATTGCATTAAAAAATTCAGGAGAATATTCTGTAAGTGTACGCATTTGTACATGAAAACAAATTTCAAAATCGGCTTAAGAACCTCGAACATCAAAACCTGTTATTTTTGAAAGTCGGTTAAAAACAACTAAATCTTTTTTTTTTTACTAAATGTATTTAACGTTTTCTACATACATTCTGAATATCAGCAGAATCCGACCATCGGCTTTGGAATTATTAAGAAATATTTGTTTTTACCATATGCAAATACCTCAAAAACGACTAAACGATTTTGTTGTCAAACGAACTTGAAAATTCTATGCGTGTCTTCTATACTCCTTCTGAATTTCATTGAAATCGGACTAACGGCTCGAGAGTTATCGAAACATAAATAGAAACATACAAACAACGTTTTTCGCCCCAACTTGATATGTAGCCTAATATTTTCTTATGTTTTCGCGATTGTTATTCATTAAATTAAACTATTTTAATACGGTTTTATCGCGTTTATTACTTATTTATTTACACCTGACGTTTCAAACACTTTACAGCGTTCATGGTCGCAGGCAGACTAAGTTAACATTTGTCTTTGATGTCATAAGATTACAAAACTACCGCCTGAAATTTTTATTAGGAACTATTCCGATTCACGCAGTATTGGCTCACAGTATCTAAGGGTCTTGCAGTCTGCTTCCGAGTTTGCGATTTTATTAAGTTAATGACTGGGTCCCAAGCTGGCGGTACCTGCCATCCATCCTCTCTATTGAAATTAGGATGTTTTTTAATTTCAATAGCTTCACGTAACATCCTTGGAATGAATCTGTTTTCCTTTGCAAGGACTTGAGGATTATCAAAACGCATATAGTGGTTGGGTTTGTCTAGAGCATGTTCACAGACTGCAGACTTGGTTGAGCGTCTATTTTTCATGTCAGCAATATATTCAGCAAAAAAATAGTATTAATGCTTCTCTTTGTTTGCCCAATGTATGATAAACCACAGTCACAGTCAATTTTATAAACTCCAGCATCTTGCAATGGGATATTGGATTTTACAGGTCTTAAAAATTGGTTTATTTTCTTATGCGGCTTGTAATAGGTCTTGATTGAAGCTCGCCTAAGTATGTTACCAATCTTGTCCGTGACTCCCTTTATGTATGGTAAGATGGCAGGAAAACGATCAACTGTGTGCGGCTTGGGTCGACTTCTGTGACATATGTCTGGGAGGCTGAGATTGTTGCTTCTTAAGACAGACTTGACTCGGTGAAGCTCCTCCTTAAGATGGTGGGTGTCACAGTGCTCTCTGTAACAAAGATTTGCCTACGGTAGCTTACTGACATGGATGATGGTGAGATTTACCGTTGAGATATTTGTCTGTGTGGGTGGGCTTTCTGTACCTACACAGTGTGACTGATACTATTGTCAAGATTTCTAGTTATTAAAACATCTAGAAAGGCTAATGAATTATTGATCTCAGGTTCCATAGTGAATTTAATTTTACTATTAATGGAATTTAAATGATCTAATAAAACAGAGACTTGAGTTTTGGGGAGTACAACAAAAGTATCATCTACGTACCGTTTGAACATCTTCGGCATAGCCAGGGTGCTTGAAAGAGCCTTCTCAAGGTCTTCCATGAAAATGTCGGCAACAATGGGAGAGACTGGAGACCCCATAGCTACACCGTCAATTTGCATGTAGAATTTGTTTTCCCAGAAGAGATAGCCTGATGTTAAGCAATGCTCAAGTAACTCTGCATACTCTTGAGGTAGATGGTGGTCCTCAAGCCTTCTCTTGACAATATCAATATAGTCATGCAAAGGTAGGCTGGTAAATAATGACTGTACATCAAAACTGACCATTGTGTCTTCATCAGTTAATCGTAGATCTTTAATTAAGCTGATAAAGTGATAAGAGTCCTTGACATTAGTATCAGTATGACCACGAAGTTGTGTTAATATCTTCACCAGGTGTTGTGCTAGTTTATAAGTTGGCGAATCTATTTGGCTTACAATTGGTCTTAATGGGTGGTCTTTTTTGTGTATTTTTGGAAGGCCATATAATTTTGGTGGTTTCACACAGGAAGGCACGAGCGACGTGATGTCTAAGTTTAATGTGTCGGAGTATTTTAATATTAATTCTTTGCAATTGCTGGACATATGCCTTTTTCTATGTCTCACTTACAAAAAGGCGGTTCTGGGCAAAGTCATCCGGGTTTTAATGACTATCACTCATAACACGTTTTTGTTTGCCCACGGTTCGTCATCATTTTCAGGCTCGTATCAGAATTATTTCTCTTCAACTTGGCTTTCAATATTATATGTCATTTCTAAATTTTCTTTAATTTATTCATGTCTCGGAAACGTCCGTTGGCGCCGCCGCGTTTGCTGAACTTTGCACAATGCAGTGCAATAAACGTATCTCGCTCGTATTGTTGCTTTTAATTAAACTTTTGAGCCTGCGTATCTTTTGGAGTACACAATAACTGGTAGTTGTATTTTAGAGGTACACTGTTGTTCCACATTTCAGTTTATGGTGGAACTAGCTGCTGCCCGCGGTTTCGCCCGCCTGATTATAAGTGATTTTTGAAGTGATTTGTGAAGTTTGAATCACTTACATTATATGTGACAGGTCTCTCAGGATCTTTTTATGTATTAAGAAGATTACTACCCCATCGGATCCCAATAGGGATTGATAGTATATCACATCCGACACGTTGGATTTTAAAATGGTTGTTATTTTCGTAGTCAGCAACCCGATAAACCATGCAAATAACACGCATGCCCCCCATTCATGGGCTGAATTTTAAAAACCTTAAAGCAGGTAACGAATCATTTATCAAAAAAAAAACTTGTGAAGTTTCGACTGCAACGGACTAACTAATCTCCTTGCCCCGTACATACTTTGAACAACGGTTCGATCGGGTCAACATCGGATCAATTTTGAAAAATTCTTCATTTCATTTGCACCCCCTGAGGCCCTGATTGCAAAAGCAACCCACTTGTTAAAATTCAATGACAGATAATTTTTTTTTTATGTTAAAATGTCCAGCGATTGACCACGATCCCAGCTGTTATATAGTTTAGTCAGAGCTTGTCTCCCTTTTAGAAGTGGAATTCTAAAAATACTGATACAGTTATTTATTTATTCATCAAAAGTTTCGAATAAAACGGTCCAACTAATCTCTCACCCCCTTACCTACTTGGGACCCCATTTCACCCCCTTAGGTGTTGCGTTTCGAAAACTCCTTGCTTAGTGTACCCGCTGATTACAAAATTAGCCCCCTTCCTAAAATAAGTACATTTTGCATTAACCCCTAAAAGGGGAAAAGGTTGTGTATCATGATTGTGTTTATTTTAGCAGGGGGCTCCTATTGTAGTCAGGAGCAAGGAGTTTCAATATGCACCTGCTAAGGGGTGTAATGGGGTTCGAAGAAGGTATGGGGAACGAGATTATAATTAGACCATTTTATTTGAAACTTTACAAAACTATTTATTTTAATACCTGTATTAGTATTTTTAAAATTCCAGTTTTAAAAGGGGGGTGAAACTGAAAAAGCAAAACTAAACTTTAATTAATCTGTCATTGAATTTTAGCAAGTGTAACTAGGAAAGCGAACCCTGGGCTCCGAAGCAATCAGCGGAGAATGCAACCGGGATGACGCTAGGATGATGATGATGAATTTTATAGCAAATGGATTCCTTTTGTAATCAGGGTGTGCACTAAATAAGATTTTTTCAAATTCACCCCCATAAGGGAAACTGATGTCCAAAATAAGTACGGGGGAAGGAGATTAGTTAGTCCGTTGCAGTCAAAACTTCACAAGATTTTTTTTTTTGATAGATGATTCGTTACCTGCTTTAAGGATGTAGAATTCAGCCCCTGAATGGGGGACATGAGTGTTATTTGTATGGTTAATCTGGTTGCTGACTACGAAATTAACAACCATTTTGTTTCGACGTGCATGATATAATATACTGTCAATCCCTATTATGATCCGATGAGGTAGTAGTCTTCTAAATACATAAAAAGAAGATCCTGAGAGACCTGCAATATATAATCTAAGTGATTAAATCCTGGCCTCGTTGGAAAAACCTTTTGATCTGGCGGGCGAAGCCCCGGGCATCAGCTAATAAATAGATAAGTATGAGTTAGAGTTCCACAAACTTATCATAACTCTTTTTTCCTGGTGCAGGAAAATACAATTTGATACGAACTCTGACAAAACTCATTATAATGAATTTTATTATATATAAAAAAATAAAATGCTACCTAAAAATAGGAGCACTAGAAAAAAACTCCAACGGCAAGACCGAAGCTAATGTTAGATAGATCCTTATATTGATAAATTGTCTGCAGATGACGACGGCGGCGGTTCAGACTTAAGTTCCGACAGCAGCGAGGACGAGGTAACGGAGCACGTGACTCGCTCCACGCCGCCAGCCAATATGGCTGCCGCCAGGGCACAGGTACTTTATAAATTTAACTTTATTACGTAATTTTAAATCGCGGACTTAAACCCGGAGGTTTCTACTTTCAGAGTCTGTTCAATAAATTTCGATAGCACATAAATAATAGCATCAGAATTTTGGGATAAAAAATATAGTTAAACTATCCAAACGTTAACGATATACTTTACTTTTTTTTTATTTCTCCATTGCATTTGACTCTATACATCATATTATTAATTGTCAAAATTTGTTTAGCGTAGTTGAATTACGCTCTTAATTAGATAAACAAGGTTTCTTAAAACTGTTTACTGAGTCAAACTCAATCTCGACAGGATTGATTTAAAGTTTATTTAGAATTATTTAGAATTGGTGTTTCTCTGGGTATCATACTAGGCCCGCTTACGTTTACTATTTCTCATTTTTGTAATCATATTGTTATGTTTAGTCATGGACGAGCATTTACTATTTCTCATTTTTATAATCGTTTTATTAACTATGCTGACATGGCTTTGGTGTGACTGTGCACAGGTGCCAACGATCAGTGTAACGCCCCACAGTCCTGGCGTGCTAGAAGACAGCTTGCAACAGTTGCGACGGCTTCATGCGGTCGTGCAACGTATGCGCGCTGCCCCTCTGCCATTGTTGGTGAGTTGATAGGCGATAATTGTGAAATTAGAACTGCTTTTTACTAGCTGTTACAGCTAAGAAAGTGCCAATGAACTGTATTATTCTTCCTTGTTCTTACGTGGGATAGGTATGTTAGCTAGCTCCTGTTACTTTGTTCTATCACTAGTTGTGAAAAGTATAGATAGAGATGCTTAACCAATGACCTACCGACACAAGGGAGCCGGTTTTAAAATGTTATCAGGTCTATATTGTGTAAAATGTGTTGAAAAATTCTAAGTAATATTTTATTTTAGTCATTGCATTTTTTTCCGAATATGTTCCGATTACACTTTAGCTTGCGTTTCAGAGCGTAAGTTGAGAACGCAAATGGAAAAAACACTCTCTGGTAAAAAAAAAACTACGAGCTCTTCAAATCGTGTTATTTACCTTACCTATTGTGATTTCTGTCTACCAGGCAACCGGCAGCAGTCGCCTCAGCACATCATGTCCGTCGTTGTGCAAAGATGGCGCCCCGGAGCCGGATTGCTCGTCGCCGACTCATTTGGACTTCTACGTGCAGAGTCGGAAGGGCAGTGGTAAGATCTAAATCAAGCGGGGAGGTGGTGTTCCGTCTGTTCTATGTTGTTTAACTCTTGCTGACAGTGTGACTAAAATTAAAAGTGATATCATCCCCAGGCGAGTCTCGACAATGGAGCCTTTGGGGCGAGCGTCGCGACGAAGGTCGAAGAAGTTCGTGGGCTGCTCTCGAACCTGGAGGCGCGAGGTTACATGAAGCTCAGAGACAGAGGAGGTCAGTATCCAAACCATGTCCATACTAATTCAAGGCGTGTACATACTAGAGCTAAACAAAAAAATAAAAACTCTACCGACAAGAGCCCAAACGCTTAATTTTATGAATGACATACAATAGAGCATTTGGGTAATTCGTTAGCTGCTTGAAGCTCAGAAACCGAGGTCAGTATACAAACAATGTCCATATTAATATTAACAGGCGAGTAGATACTATGGAGCATTTGGGAAGTTCGTGGGCTGCTCTTGAACCAGAAGAAGCGAGGTTACTCGTGCATGGAGCTAGAGACAAGGGAGGTCAGTATCCAAACCATGTCCATACTAATATTTACAGGCGTAGATACTATGGAGCATTTGGGAAGTTCGTGGGCTGCTCTTGAACCAGAAGATGCGAGGTTACTCGTGCATGAAGCTAGAGACAAAGGAGGTCAGTATCCAAACCATGTCCATACTAATATTAACAGGCGTAGATACTATGCATTTTTGAAGTTCGTTGGCTTTTCTGGAGGCGCGAGGTTGCAGGAGGCTCTTAAGATTAACGGATCAGACGACCTGAACAATGTCATGATGTCATTGATAATGACATAGTTACTATGGAGATTTTGGTAAATTCGTGGGCTACTCTCGAACCAGGAGGTGCTAGGTTACATGAAGGAGGTTAGTATCCATACTAACATTCCAGTTGACTACATGGCGTGGTTCTATAGACGGACGTCTTGAATTGTATAGCTCATTTTTTTGTGCGTCATTTTGAACTTTCATGCATACATACATATAAATAATTGACTTAGCGTAAGGGAATTCTCCATTTCGAAACTGGCCAATTTTTACTTTTGTACCGAAAAATGTATATTCCGGGCTAGATAGAGATCGCAATTCTAAACGGATCCTTACGAAACTTGACACACGTGTTCCTTGATTTATTTAAAACAATTTGTCGAGAGATTTTTTTGATTGGGTAACAAACGAGGGCAAAAAGGGGGTAGTTTGCTGTATATTTATTTCTAAACGGATTCTTACAAAACTTGGCACACATGTTTCTCGATTTATTTGAATTTTTTTGATGATAGTTTTTTTTGGGGGAAAAATGAGGGCAAAATGTGGGAAGTTTAGTGTAACATTATTTAACGTGTTTCAATCGTACTAATTTGACAACAGCATATTATATCGGGTTCTCTAAAAGTGCTGAAAAAAAACTCAAGAAAGGAGGGGAAATGGAAGATTTTTTTGTCTGTCTGTATGTTTGTAATCGTATCACGCAAAAACTACTGCATAAATATAATGCGGTTTTCAGCGATATATTGCTAGAGGTCCAACTTAGAAATTAGGCTACAATTTATCCCGAATTTCTTACCAGTTACCGAAGGACACGTGTCTAACTTAAATTGACCCCTAAAATATATGATGTGCGTATTATATGAGAGGTCAAACTGTACTTGGTTTCAACTTTATATTACACTAATACGAAAGTACGTCATGTACGCGGACCATGTCACAGCTAGTTATGAATAAATCTCGTAGTTGGAGGTAGTTCGTGAAGTCGAACAGTAGACTACTAGTCAATAGATTTTCAATTACCAATTTCTTCCAGCACATTAAATGGTCACAGTGCTTCGCTATCGTCGATGGAGTCCGAGGGCGAAGTGCCGCGTCCTGTGCGACATTCAACTCATTCGCTCAACGACAATGATTTGGCGGTAAGTCATTGCACGAATGAAATGAGAATGAATTCATTCATTCTTTTCATGTTTATATGTTAAATACAATGATGTGATTCAAGCCTGCAATGTACAAACCAAACTGGAAACAACTCTACTTCCGGTGGGAATTGAAGCCACATCTGCATGCAAACGCCAAACCACAGCAGTGAGATAATGATTTTTTTACGTATAATATTCTGAGATCTAATATTTGCGATTTCTTTACTATATTTACCCTTTGAACGAAAGACATGAACTATTAATCGTATATTGTGTACTAGCTTTTCCCCGCAGCTCCGCCTGTGTCATAAAGTAGCCTAGGTTTGACCCCGGGTCTTCAACTATATTCATACCAAATTTCATCAAAATCCGTTCAGCGATTTGGCCGTGAAAGCGTAACAGACAGACAGAAAGACAGACAGACAAACGACTTTCGCATTTATAATATTAAGTATGGATGGATATGGATGTAGCGGCTTTTTCAGACCATTCACTAGCTAGATAATTTGACGTTAGACGTGAGTGATTGAACTGTATTAATGATAAAAATGTTTATCATTATAAACATTTTCATTCGCGCAAAGTATACGTTTAGTCATTGAACGAATGAAATGCAGATAATTGTTAAATACTTTTTGAGTCAAATACTGTGAAGGCAAATGGCTATATATTAAAAGCTTGGAATATCAAGAATAGAAAGACTTTGGCAAATAAATTATGAGTCAAAAATTGTGTAATCAAACTAAATGAAGAGGTTTAAATAACAACAGAAAGACTTCGAGAAAGTAACAGCGACGTTGCGCGCCAACGCCGCCGCTGCCGAAGGTGCTCGTCTGATGGCCCGACTGCCGCTACAGAAGTCGGTCTCTACGCCTAGTATTGTGGCCGCAATACAACCACCCCAGCCTCAGCCGCCGCCTGACAAGTGAGAATTGTTTATTTATAACATTTTCATGTTGTTTTTTTTTATACTACCTACCAGGTAATTACTTTTTAGTTTTTAGTTTGATATGTGAAACTTGACGATAATATCATTAGAAAAGTATAAGTTTGCCCCATTCATACTGAAGTCAAGTATTTTTGTGTAATTTTAATAAATTTTAATACCTTCATAAGGCAAGATCGACAAAATTTATTAACAACCGATGATTTAATTTAGAGGGCGGGCAAAATTTTTTTTATTTAGCTATAGAGTTAGTACCCGTACTCGAATAGTAGAGATGCACGTACTAAGTGCTATGTGAAAAATTTACAGGTGTTAAAAAATCACTGTTTATCACTTTAATTAGACGTCGAAGTCTGTGCAAAATGAATAAAGATCAAGAAAGCTAATTCCTTAACAACGTAGGATGTAACTGAAAACACCTCTTACTTATGAGAGTCAAATTTAGATAAAACAGTATAATTTCTACAACAGTATAATTTTTACAACAAGCCGGGAAATAGCTTATAAGAAATTTAGCAATGCAACACTATAATACTTAATATCAATTTGGTTTACTTACTTTTAAGCATTTATGCTTAGTATACACAAACGAGATTTTTTTCCTCAGATAATGAGGCTATGCCTAAACGAATAAAATTATAGTCCCATACTTAAAGGTACCAAAATATTAAAAAGTGGAATATTTTAAACGTTACATTACAGTTTATCCTTGTGTATACTACGTATTATGTGCATGTGAAGATTTTTTTGTGCATGTCTGATTTTTATTGTGCACTATTTGCTTTGCTCTTTTAATCTATACAACCGGTTATGACCGGAACGTTTTTTTTTTCCTGCACTAATTTTGAGTACTGACGTTATTCAATGGAGATATTTAAAAAGTTGATGTGGTACTCAGTTAAAATTTTCACTAAGGCCCAGATAGCTTCCGTAATCGCAAAAAAATTACCTAAGTGTGAGAGGGACAAACTCTTATGTTTTTGTCTCGCTCACATCTGGATCAAATTATATTATTACAAACAAACAAACGGGTATCGTAACGAACTATGTTTTTTGTGGGATTCGAAATCGAACTCACTGACTTTTTAGTGTTCAGCCTTCGACCACAAGGCAAGAGATCCCTTTCTGCGCCATTTTACATTTTATATTTATGAAGTTTTCTTAACAATAAAAGTATAATCATATCTCGCGATTGTTACACATTAAATTATACTATTTTAATACGGTGAAGATATCACAAACAAACATTTGTATTAAAAAAAATTCATTGAATGACGTCATGCTTATTGTCACGTCACGCTCGATGTTAGCCTTTCGCCGGGGGGCGCCACTGAGACGGAAAGCGATGAAGATGCTTCAGCTGCAACAGTAGGGGCAACTCCTCAACTACCAGGAAGAAGGAACAACACGCATCAAGAACATCTAGGGCTGCATCGACTGGCATTCCTGGAACAGTAAGTGAGGTTATACATGGTCCCTTTCAGATTTGTCAAAGCCCTGTCGAGCGACCCAAATATAAACGATATAGGTGCGTTATTACTTCATGTAAGTCTAACCCCCGTATTCTTAAACATCTAACGTCCTTCACTCAAACTCATTGGAGCCTTAAGGAAGTCCTCGAACTTTCTTTGAAAACGATGTTCTAAGTTGGTTGCTTGAGCAAACTCCAATGAGGAACGTCACAGGTTATAATAACAACTTTAAACATATAAATTGAAAATTACAAAAGAAAAGAGTAAAAATTAAAATAAAGCAAGTATATATCTAGGCTAAAAGTTCCAAAAAAAAAAACGAATTATATCCACAGGATGCCTCAAGGCACCTCTCGACCAACTTTATATTTGACAGTTCGATACTCACTCACCTCCAATGAGAAATCATCTCAAGTCAAGGAAGCTAGTGTCGACTAATCATACCATTAAGTTGGAGTGAGGTTGGGTGGAGTTTGAGGAAACGTTTGAGAATATGGGGGTAAGAGATAAAGACGTCTTAGCTGCAACAGTAGGAGCAACTCCTCAACTACCAGGAAGAAGGAACAACACACATCAAGAACATCTAGGGCTGCATCGACTGGCATTCTTGGACTAGTGATTGGGGTGACACATGGTCCCTTTTACATTTGCCAAAAACTGTGGGGAGACCCAGATAGAAACAGCCTAGGTACGTTATTTAATCATGACGTTTTTCATGAAAGTCTAAGAGATGAAAAAAGAAAATAAACATCGGGAACGAATTAAAAATATATGGCTGTATTGGCTGGGATATTTGGATCAGTAAGTGGTTATGAATGGTCCATTTCACGCTCTCTGAAGAAAAAGCGCTTAGTTATTTGATCGTATGCCTAAATTTTAATACGTTGTTACTTTAATTGAATATATTATTAAATTTGTTATTTTTTTCACATAAGTACGTAATTGTTCAAATATGTAAAAAAATATCTTCACTGGAGAGCGTAAAACGGAGTAAAGGGTTGTTAGCTACATATAAAACTCTAGCTGTCGTCATTTACGTTAGATAACTTGTACAAAAGTACTTACCAATTTTGTATTGTTTCAGTTTCAAGGGCAAGTGACCGTGCAAACCCAAGTGTCAGAGTTTTCTATAAATGATTTCTATAAAGCCTCATTCAAGCCCGCTATGTCTAACTTGGAGCCCTTATTTTGAAAAGTACTCTCGCAAAGCTGGTGCTTCAAATGATTTTCGTTCTATATAGTTCCGACATTTTAGTAGACCCGAGTCAAATATAGGCTACTTTTTCACGCGGGCAGAGCCGCGGGAAACAGCTGGTAATAGCAGCAGATCGATATCGAATCCCCTATATTTACATTCTTCATAGTCTGTGACTGTGAGTCGAACGATTTTAATTCGACTCACCATTTTGGGTTTTGAGGAGCTGGGTAGTCGGGCGCGACTCGCGTATCCGTAGCGAATACGCGTCACTATTGAATTGGTCGCCTTTTAAGTGGCATTTTCTATCTTGAGCTCCTCCGTGCTTCGGAAGGCACGAGGCTGTGTCAGATGCCTTAGGGCAGCCTGAGAAATTCATTAACATGTTATCTACGACTAAAGTTCATGTTCCTGTTGATCTAGTTTCCCTGTAATAAGGGTTACGGAGGTCAGACAGCAGTCGCTCCATTTTAATTGCCAGTTCCGCCAAATCTAGGACCATGTCTTACAGCGTACCTTAAGCTCCGAAAGCGTAAGCTGACGACGCAACTAGGAATACACGCTAGGATGATGATGATTTTGGGTAAGTCATACTTTTGTAAAATAGTGAGGGTATCTGAACTAAAACAGCTTTGCAAAGTATGTTTATAAAAGAATTAACTTGTACGGGATTTTGACGACATCCCACGCCATTTAATTTCCATATACCTAATTGGATATTTACAATTATTATTTTTTATCTTAGTCGTTCATGTGACTACGGGTAATTGATTATGTAGTAATTTTAATTTCTCTGCTGGTTATAACAGAACGAAAATTTCCTTTCATAGTGTTTAGATTAATTTTGCAATCATAATTTGAAGTTTTTTTTTTTTTTTATAAATTGATTCGGCTCAGTAAATATGTGTGTAGCAACCCTTATAACCCATAATTAGAATAATAGATTATCTGCGATGTCATCTCAGTCTGTTCATCTTCAGTATTGTAAGTACCTATAGTCTTATATCCAATTTTAATACATTTCTAACGTTTTTTTTTTTGTGATGGCACTTAATTTTTTACTTTTTTTCTAAGCATGCTTTTACTAGTTGTTTTGTCGTGTGTGTGCCTGTTTTTGCGATTTTTCCTAAGTACATACATATTATCACGCCTCTTTCCCGTATATTCGAATATGATATAAAATTTTATCTTCCCGCAGGAAAAATTAAAAAAAAAAAACCTTTTTTTTTGTTTTTACAGGGCAGCGTTTGATCATCATGCCGAGAAAAGGCGAAAACGTGGCAGTCTCTTCTTTAGGAAGAAAAAGGTATTTATTTTATTAAAATTAGGTAACTGAATGCATGAAATGCTCTGTTGTTATTAGTAAAACATTTACATCGTACATTTAGGTCAAAGAAGTGAAAAGTGTCGGATAGAAAAAAAAAATACTTGGGTAAGATATTATATAGATGTTGTCTACCTAATCATTTCAAAAATTATATTTTTCCATACATTTTCAAATTATTGAATTGATATTTATAGGCTTAAAGCTGGCACCAAGCCATAATAAGCAATCGGTAGCCGATAATGATGAATGAAAGGTAAAGACATACTAGGACTGAATTAGACATAGTAAGAGAATGTGAACAGAAAACTCTGATACTAGTCTTTGCAGGGTCATTATCATTAGCATTGACACTCCCACAAATTTGTAGATACTTTTGTAGAAGTCTTCTTACGGAGCTAAAGTTTTATGTGTAGCTAACAACCCTTTGCTCCGTTTTACGCTCTCCAGTGAAGATTATTTTTCTGCCTGGTACTTTTCACTTTTGCACCTAAATTGTATGAAGAGCGGATGATATGTTTTATTTGTGCAGGATAAGTCTCGTAAAGCAGCGCACGCGTGGTCTGCGGCGAGCGCGGGTGCGGATTGCGATTGGTGCGGGCGCCCGCTTGCTGACAAACCGGCGCTTTACTGCGACAGTGCGTACTCACATCCTTTTTCAATATTTTCGGGTTTATCTCTTAGGTGACCAAAGCAAATGGCGGCTACAGAATGGCCTTCCGCAGGGAAGTGTGCTAACCCCTGTCCTTTTTAATATACATGTTTACAAACAAGCATACGGTCATTATAGCATGTAGTAGCTGTCTACTACATTATAGCATGTAGTAGACATGCTTGTTTGGCAACAAGTTTGTTTAGTCTTGCAAAATCTAGATGGAGTGCGGCTCTAGATGTCCTACAAAGAAACTGTTTCGTTGGAAGGGCATCGACACGCCAAGAAAATCATTAAATTAAACTATTTTAATACGGTTTTATCGCGTTTGTTGATTCCTTTTTTTTCCTCTGCTGCGGCTTCTAACATACATATCATCCCGAAGGCACAGAATGCTATCCTTTAGACCATTGCAAATGCATCATGGTTCATTACGAATACAGACAATTTCTTCAGTATAGTAATAGATACTGGCACATTTTTCTATACACTCCCTTAGAACATTGTATGATATTAAACAATTTCTTATTCCTTTCAGATTGCACTATGACAGTACATCAAAACGTATGTAAAGACTACATAGTTGAATGCAACAAACCGAAATCATCTAAGGTAAATGAAATTACAATATTTTCTTTTTGTATCGAGAAGTTCAGCGTTTTATTTTTGCCCAAAAAAATTATTTTTGGCACTTTCTGTGGCCGACATAAGATCTTGTTTTGTACAGTTTACAGGCCAAATAAAAAAAAATTGTTTGAAATTTCCAAACGAATTTACTTTTTTTAAATGTTTCAGACTTCGGTTGGAAAATCATTGAGTGCCAGCAGCGGAAAAAGTAGTAAGCGAAGTTCTGTTTCCGGCCAGTCGCAAACTACAAATAGGTAAGTACTGCGTTGCGCACTGGCACTTTTTAAAAATAAATAAATTTTGAATTCCGAATCAAATTTGAACGCAAATTAGCGATAGCACGTTCATTAAAAATAGAGTTCCCTTATTATGATGATCGTAGAGAATTTTTTAATTATGTATGGCGTATATTTTGCTGCTTTATTATTTCATTGACTACCTGGAAGAATACCTGGCAGATACAAAGCTATGTAGCCAGCTACGGGTGACCAGTTTTACGCTAATGCCTTTTTGGATTTCATTTGCGTGCGGAATTCTATTATGTCTTCGAAGAATTTTAATGAATTAAAAAAGTAGGTTTTAAATGTGAAATCCTTATTCAGTGTCATAATGTTTTGTTTATGATTTAATTATAAGAAGATACACAAGTATGTGAGACACTGTGATTTTATGAATTATTCTATACTTACACCTTCGACTATAATTGACTACCTATAACACTGTCTTTTGCTTTGTATCATTGCTAGTTTCCATTTTATTTTATTTTTATTTCAAAAGTTTAAGAGCTCGCTTCTATGATTTACTGTAAGCTATTTTTACGTTCTTTTTTTTATTGTTTTTGGTGAACGGATGTCTTCTTATAAAGGAAATCATTTTTACAGACGTATTGAAGTGATTTAATATAACTAAATTATAAAAAAAACAATATGTACAAAACAACATAATTATAAAATAGAAAGATATTTTTCATTAATCAAAAGAAAAAATAAAAAAGTCACCTCGATCCGTCCGCCCGCGTCACGTGACCGCAGCAAAATTAAAAAAAGAAACCCAAGCACACATATGTAAACGTGTGTTCGCATTCCGTACGCACACAGCAAGAAGCAGAGTGGATGTTATTCGCCGTGGCGACGCGTCGCGACCAAGCTCGGCGTGCAGTAAGTTGCGCGAATGCTGCGATATACAACTGCCTCTTTCTTACTCTCTCATCATACATACATCACCGCCATCGTTCTGTCTCTCTCTGTCACGTGCCACTCACGACGCGATTGTGGTATCCTAGTAACTCGCGTTGCGTTGAGTAGGTTTTTAGATTATGTTGTAGTTGTTAATTGGCAGTTATATTGAGTTTTATTTGTTGATACTTAGGTGTAGAGGTGGTTTTTGTTTTTGAAATAAAATAAAAAACTGTCATATTTATGGTTTTGTATCTTGATTTGAATACATTTTTAGATTTTTACACACTGCTACAAAACTTTACACAATGTAACCATACAAGTTAAAGTTAGTTTAGTGAACCAGTAAATAATCATCATTTTTTATATTGCAATTCTATTTTTTTTGTATTATACTGCGTATAACGTTTCGACAAGCAATAATGAATTGTTCACTGAATTTTTAACTTTTTAACTAGGTGTAATTTAGTGTCTCTTAGACAAACTCAATCGATTTTTTCGAAACAAAGGAGTGAACTCAAAAAAAAGAACACATTTTTTATATCACAAGCAAACGACACCTCTAACGGAGGGCTTACTATGATCTGGGCAGGGCAAATGAGTGAGTAAGCAATATGTCGTCTTTATCTCGTATTGCGCCATCACTCTTACTCGCTCGTTTCTGTTCTTAAATCCATCATAGTACGCATCATCTGGACGCCGATTCTTGCGCCAGTAGAGATCAGTCGAATCCGAGAGTTGTCAAAAAAAACATGGCGGCGGTCTACTGAAAACCGTATACGACCACCATTTTCGACAAATCTCCCATTAACCATTCGACTTTTTCTTTATATGCTCAAAAATCGGCCCTCTGAAATCTTACTGTACCGCGTCGTATCATCATACATCGCAGAATCTTCTAGAAAGTTCTCGAATCATCCACGACGCCTTACTTGTGTATCTTTCTGTCTTATGAACGTAGGTAGTTATTATTTGACAGTCGATGTCGTAGCACTTAGTATTGGATGAGTTTCTTCGCTGATTTGTAAATTGTCTGTTCAATTTTGGATACTAATGTAAATTTTAGCCCTCGTATTAAAAATAATTGATTAAGCTGATTTTAGCTAAAATGTTTTGCGTCTCGTTTCTTCATGTTAAATATCGAATAGAAGAGAAAGGGACAAAAAAAAAATGAATGAATGAATCAACACTTTATTGCACCATTTACATACATTTAAGAAAAGATACATCATTGAAACCAATTAACATTAAGAGAAATGAGTACAAAGGCGGACTTATCGCTAATGCAATCTCTTCCAGCCAACCTTATGGTAGAAAGGAGCAGAGAATAAAAAAAAAACTTGAGCGAGCGGTGCAGAAAGCTAAGATGTTATCTACAACAAAACAGATAATAAACTTACATAGATATTTTGTGTATATAAACCTAAATAAAATACTAAAATAAATCAAATACATAAAACGAGTAGGACAGTAGTGACATAAAAAAAAGAGACAAGCTTATTGAACCTTAGAAAGGTAGTGAGACTTAACTAAATCTTTGAAGGAGGCGATGGTTTGTGCTTGACGAATATCTACCGGGAGTGCATTCCAGAGACGAATAGCCTGAACCGTTTTAGCTAAAATGTGGTTAACAAATTATTTTTAAATACAGGGGGGGAGCCTCTCACCCTTGTTTCCCCCAAAATCTACTCATCATAAAATGTCACTGTTTGCGGATAACAGCGCTTTAAAATATAATGCAGGAAATTGGAAGGTTATTGAAAAAGACTGCAATCGAGTGGCTTAACTGCAATAACCTATAATTATATTGACGAGACCAAAGTAATGCTATTTCAACTTGGAAAAAAAAACATTGTACGATATCTAAATTTTAAAGACCATAAAAGTTAATTCCACAAATGTAATAAAATTCTGAGGTTTCCAAATCGATGATAATATGACATGGAAAATTCAACTAGACCATATATGTAAAAAACTACACCAATTATGATACGCCTTGTATATATTAGGCAAAGTGGCAAATCAATTAGCGCTTGTGACTTGTGACTGCCTACCATGGATACGTTTCATCTACCCTACGATATGCTATTATGTTATGGGGTAATGCTACAAAAAGTCATAAAGCATTCTTAGTTAAAAACAAAATGCACACGGTCCGTCTGCAATATAAAGCCATCCGAATCAGGCAAACTGCACTTTCAAAAACAAAATCCTAACAATGCCATCCCTAAATATGTTTGAAATTGTTATTATAATTATATAATAATATTATTATATATTATTAAATTTATAATATTATTAATATTATTATATAATTATTAATATTATTATTTGTAAAAATAATATATATAAAAATAATATTATTTAATCAAGTGAAAAGTCAACGTTGCTTAATCTCCATCTAGTGCACTCAAAAACAACGTTTTTCTGTAAGAATGGCAAAGGCACCTAAACTGTATAACAAGTCGCCAGAGGAAATAAGTAAAATTGAAAATGTAAATCTATTTAAGAGACATGTTTTAAAAATCCTCTGAACAAAAGTATGTTACTCTATTAATGAATTTCTTAGCGATAATATTGTTACAAAACGATAATTATTTGAATGTGTAAAATATTAATTTATAATTATGGACTAACCTAATTAATAACAATTACTGGCAATTGTAATTATTCATAACGATATTTCACGTGGACAAATGTTATAGCAAAATAGTGCTATCTAAAATTAATTTGGTTGTAAATAGTTCCATTCAAATAATTTCTCCGCAGAGGGGAAATCAGTACATTAGGCATAAACCGCGAACGACTAGGAGTAAACGATTTTTTTCTTATGTTCGATAAAGTACTTGATATGTTAGTATTTTGCTAAGATTGCATGACTTAGCTATGTTCAGATTTGAATAATATCCAACAATTGAATAGACAATAATTTAACACGAATATTATTTTTAAGTTACTATTAGGTATCTCTCAAAATCAGTTTGATCTTTCTGAATTGTTAATTTTATTCTTTGTTCGAATGCATGTTGTTTTATTATGAAGTTTTGTGAAGTGACGTTCAGTATTTGGCTTCTTTTGATTATTTAGGCTTTGCTGAGATGTTACGTATGATTGTTTTCATTAAATAATACGTGGAATAAGATGCAGATTGATGAAGATCATTCGGTTAAACTGTTAATTTTTTTTTTTCGTAAGATTTGTCTTAACAAATAAAGCCATCTCTTAACCGAAGTAAATTTTATTCGGCTCAAAAATTCCTATCACATATAGTTGCAGGAAGGTAGAGAAATTCAGACGTTATTTTGCGGAAGATAATGTTACAAGCACTTAAAGAGTTATTTTTGTGGCGAAGACACGCACAACAATAAGTAAAAGCGCTTCAACCAAACATACAAAGCTTAAAGAATATTTCTATTTAGCCCTGATCATAATTCTTTTAACGAAAGACTGTTACAATCTTTATCATATGCAGGATTATATGGGATTTTGTTAGACTGCACCGAAAGATCTTTTTCAGTCTGCAATTTACAATACGACAATTTCTGTAATAATCGTTTGTATTGTCGTCTGGAAGATGACCCTGTCAATTTATTCTTATTTTTAATGGCAACACCGAAATTGTAACTGTGCAATAATTGTTTCAGGAGTTCTATTCTTTTATTATGGCAACTCTTTCACTGTCAACTTGTCTGATGAAGTATGTCTTCGTAAATGCATCTTGATTTATCCAGTCCGCTGACATGAATTGTACTGTAAGCTGGATTGAATATGTATTACTTTATGATAGAATTTTCATATTAAAATTTAGAGACATTTTTATAAAAAAATAATTATTATTTTCTCATTAATGTATTTTAAATAACATACATCTAAAAATCATGCTCATGATGCGTTAAGCACTAACTGATACGTATAATTATTTCTTACAAAACTTTATAGACAGCGTGATACGTGTCGAATCGAATCAACACTACTGAATATTGATTGTGTTTAATTTTGACCTCCATAAAAAAAAGACGCAACATCATAAAATATAGACATAAATTGGGCATTATATATACAATTAAATGGGTTTTAATTATTATATTATATTTATGTAATATTTTTTCCGTCACTTTGCGCCGAACTATATTTCAGTTTATGCCAATGCTTGACTGATAGTAGCATTAAATCCGGCAATTGTTATTAAACCCGTCCACATAAGGATAAGTCTCATTAAATATTTATTATTTATTTTATTTCTGGCGGCCGAAATGTTGAGTATTTTTTTTACTTGTGGTTATTGTTTCACTGGTTTTATTAAATACATACATTCAGTCCAGCTTATCAGTAGTTAGTAAGTCGGTGGTCATGTACCATTGTGTTTGTGTGGTAATGTATGTCTGTCTGTTGCAGCACGAGTCACGTGTATAACGACGACAAGGACGGGTCCGACCATAAACATGATCAGAGCAAGTAAGCAAATTTTTTTTATGTCTTCTAAAGAAAGTTCATGATAATATGCTTAGTGACTAATCTAAGTTACAACAACTTCTTTCTCACAGTAACTTTTTTTGTCACAGTTTTTCACTGTATAGCGATAGCAAACGCTCGTAGGCAGACTATGGTGCTGGAAGAGCTTAGTAAGAGCCTATTGTGGGTGGAGTGAAGCGCCCTGGTTTTTACTGCGTGGCTATCGCCGGCGAGTACGATTATATGGATAATCCCGTATTCCGGCGAGTCCTCCGTCGTCACCATGATCAATAGCCTATGGCCACCCGCTTATGACATTTATGTTCATTGTATGTCGGTCCATGGAAATGATTCTACGTCCATAGTAAAAAGTGGCCCGCATTTTTGTTAAGTTTTTTTTAGTTTGGTTAGGACATTAAATATTTTCAGGCAGGTGCACATTAAGTCGTTGGGCTCGTGCGCAATCTGGTGATCGTTAAAGGAATAACGTTAAAGAGGCCGAGAGGCGGTTCTGAAAGACTTTATTAAAACTTTGTTGTTCTACAAGCACAGATAAGAGGCGGACTTAATGCTAAGAGTATTCTCTACCAGTTACAAAAAAGGCCAATGATAAGAAAAAATTAGTAAGAAATATTTAGGAATTCTTCATTTTTCAACCACGACGACATACTCTAAACTGTAGAAATGGATAATCACATAACATTTCGCTTGCTCTAACAAAAAATGAGCCATTGGTTATTGAAAATCATTGATTTTTAGTGTTTAATTTGTATCCCATAAAAAATTGGTAAACGACGCGGCGCGCATGTCGTATATATACAGTGACAAACTGTGAGAAAAATGCTGGGTATAAAAATCACGCCTTTCAGTATATTTAGTACTTTGTCCTGCCGAGTATTACTCCCGTGATGTATTTGATATGCAAAAAGATTTTTCTGTTTCAGTCAGTTAGTTCAAGGAATACATACTTCAAAACATACAAACTCTTTTTTATAACATTAGCCGTCAACTGATCCAACAATAGTTATATCAATTGATATGCTCACTGTTCCGTACATTTTTTTATTTTGAAGTTTGATTACCTATATTTCGTAGTAAAATTAGAGTTCTTTGTATAAATTAAGAACACATAACTTGAATTTAGTATGGAAAGGTTTTCAACTGTGGGTTCCGTTAAATACTGGCAGTAAACGGTTGTTTATTGGGTATTCTACCATTTCGATTTAATACCATGTTGAAAACCCATCAATAATGAGTTAGTATGTAAATGAGCTGGGAACATGTTAAGTAAATTTAATATTTCGTTTGAATATCATTAGTCTCACAAAACATACTCTATTTCAGCGCATCAGACGACGCGTTAGTGACAGAATGGCCGGAAGTGTACTTGACAGCAGATCAGTTAGGAGAAGCAGCCATACTGCTGGGATTGGGGGCCTTAGAGCCTGACACTTGGGCAGCTGGTGCTCCCAAAGGATTGGCCAAGTAAGTTGGATGAAAACATACCGTATTTCAGCGCATCAAGTAACATAGTGGTTGGAAGTATACTTCACAGCAGATCAGTTAGGAGAAGCAGCCATACTGCTGAGATTGAGGGGCCTCAGAGGCTGACACTTGGGCAGCTGGTGCTCCCAAAGAATTGGCCAAGTAAGTTGAATGAAAACATACTGTAGTTTAAAACACTTTTTAAAATGCCTGTTATATTCAACCAAATTAATAATTCTGTTTTCCAAATTACCAGATCGTTAGGAGAGCGGGAGACGAAGCGTCAAGAACACATCTACGAGTTGATACTGACTGAGAAACATCACTGTCTTACAATACGACTGATGCAGAAGGTAAATTTTTAAGATTTGCTCGCGGTTTTACACACTTTCTTATATATAACTTCAACAGTTTTTTTTTTCGGGATTAAAGAAATCTATGTCGTTCAGTGATGAAGTTGCACATAAAGAAGATTTCGTTAACAGTACTTTTATACGTTTCGTATTTATACGTTAACGCGATTCGAAATTAGCGCGATTGCCCTCCTTGGTAGTTTTGCAACATTTGGAACTGTAAATGCGATTTAAAACTAATGTTATCATATGACATACCCTATGACACTCGGAAGAAAGTAAGGAATCTAAACACACCTCATAAGTCTAAAATTAAAAACGGAACTTAAATGAAAACTAATATACTGAAGAGTTTTTATTTGTACGCATTTTACTCTGAAACAGATTTAAAAAATTCTTACGGTATAATCTATAGTACAAAGACAACACGGGCTGGATAAAATGCGGAGAATGTTAGTAATAGCTCCAAGTTTTCTTAACGATACCAATTTTTGAAATCGGTTTCCACAGCATTTCTTTGTTTCTCCAGATGTTCGTAGCGGGCATGATGCGATTTCCCGGCGTCTCAGCCTCACAAGTGTCCAGAATGTTCCCTCGAGTTGACGAATTATGGTCACTACATGCAGATTTACTGAGCAAACTAAGAAACAGACAGCGATCGTCTACGACAGTGACGTCCGTGGCCGATATACTGGCGGAAACGTTCGCGCCACCCGCTATGATCAAACTCAAGGCTGCTTATGGTAAGTTGTTTGTAAGATCTATAGTTATATTGTTGCTAGTTTGTGAGATGAAGGGGTACAAACAGATTTACTGAGCAAACTGAGAAACGGACAGCGATCGTCCACGACCGTGTCATGGATCTTTTATCTGATAATAGAGCTGTAAGATGCATTTTGCCTATAAAAGATTTTGTTCATTTTTTAATATGAGCCTGATTTAAAGCACTGTATTTTATGTACCAAAATACTGCCACATTTTGATATCATTTATAGTATCTTTAATATTCTTTATCAAATTTTTGAAAGGTTGCCTGGAAGAAATGGGTATTGCTATAAGGCCGCCATTTGCGCATGGTTTTTATTTTTTTTCGATTGATTGGATTTGACAAATGTTTCCTTGAAAACAGTCTTGTATTGTACTCGAGTTGTCAAATGTGTAAACTTATTGTTAACAGGCGAGTTTTGTTCCCGCCATCGCGACGCGGTGGATGTATTCAAAGAATGTTGTACGAGAGAGCCGAGACTCGCTCGGTTTATTAGAAAGTGCCAACAGAACCCATTGCTCAGGAAGAAGGTATGTGATATAGATGTTATAATAGTTAATTACATTAGAGACTTTATTTATTTAAAACGTGTATAAAAAACAATTTACTACCGAGTAACTTTACTTGTAACTAGTTACGAGAAAAGAAAAAATCTTCTTTTGTAGCCGATTACAAAATACAATTACTTAGGCGGCCGATAAGGAAGTATTACCATGCTTTAAGGCTCGACCGAGATCTCGGTCTCGGTCTCTGCATTCTCGGCTATAAATCCAACCGGGAAATTTGTCTCGGTTCTCGGCTAATTATAGCCGAGATTCTCGGCCATGACCGAGATTGTAAGTTTGTTCGGACCGGCATTCAAATTTTACTGCACGTGGCCACGCGCCGCAGCGCGAAGTCGATTGGTGTAAATACGTGAGAGAGCTGAATTGTGATTGGTTGAAGTCCCGGCTGGCGAACTGCGGCCGGCCGCCTTCGCCCCATTCGTTCCAGCCAAGACTGCAAAGAAATGCTAATATTTTTGAGTAGTGGTTTTCGTTACCTTATAAGGTGCTTAAGCCTGCAGCAAATAAGTTTTTATCTGCGCAGCCTACTAGCGTAGCAAGTGAACAACTTTAGCAAAGCTGGACAACTGTATGACGAGAGGCGATACTCTTTCAAGGGCGAAAATGCCGAGAAATTGCTTTTTTTATGTTATAATATGATGTTATTTTACTTTTATTATTTAAACAGTTAATTTTGTTAAACAATTAGTAGTGTATTAAAAAGTTAACAGTATTAAAAAACATTTTTTTCACGCTTTGTCTATTCTCGGTCTCGGCTCTCGGTCTCGGCCGAGATATTATTTTATTCTCGATCTTGGTCTCGGACTCGGCCGAGAACAAAAAACCCATCTCGGTCGAGCCTTACCATGCTTTGACAATATTTTTAGTTAGACTAGAAGAAAGTAAAAGAGATTGGCGGCCATGATCAATTATAGTAGAAATTATGATAAAAGCTGATATGCATTTATCGTACCTTAGTGTGTAGTTATGTTTCTTTTATACATGTTGTAAATTTTTTTGTTCAATAAATGTTGTATATTTTTAAACTATTTTTTTTGTGTAGAAACTAACCACCTTTAGGGAGTGATATATTGCAATTAAGCTGTAAAGAGGTCGGTCCAGTGGGGTTTTCTTTTGAGATCCAACCAACCATACTATAATGATACAATACAATACAATACTCTTTATTGCACCAAAATACAAATTTCGCAAAACAATTTAAGATAAAAATGATCTCGATTATTTTTACGATACATTAAATAAAACTATTAATTAGTTAGGTGTAAAATATCAACCTAAGTAATAAACGTGAAAAAAAAACAGTATTAAAATAGTCATATGTTGTCTTCAATACAACGTGTATAATGTGCATTTTTTCTGTACAACAGGGTGTACCAGAATGCGTGCTGTTCGTAGCGCAGAGGCTAACAAAATATCCGTTGTTGTTGGAACCACTCCTCAAGACTGCCGGGGACGATACTAATGAAAGGGAGCTATTGCAACGGGCGTTGTGTGGAGTTAAGGTAAGATTTATTTGTTTTTAAAACCTATAGGTTCATAAGGAGTTATACATAAAAAATTACGAACCTTCTATGAGGCCTGAAATGTTTTTTATTTAATTTTTATATCAAATAATTATATGAGAGAAAGAGACTGAACGTTAAATATTTGTAAATTTTTATGTTTAATTCGGATGTGTTTGTTAAGTTTGTAAGTAGAAGTGTTCAGAATTACTTATTTTCTTTTACCATATCCTTTGTTGTTATGTGGCGTCGTCACAATATGGCCGACATATTCTTTATTATTTTGTACCATTTACAAAAATTATACATGTTGATACAATTAACACCTAATTCCTAATGAAGATTTTACGCAGTAATATATGTAAAGTAGAGGTATCTGTAAAAGTCGGTTTAAGGTCTATTTTTTGATTTTTCAAACTTGTTCCATACATCCAAAATATTAGTACAATCTTCGTAAATTAATCTATTTCCCGTTCATCCAGGAAATCCCTATTTGTACTAGGGAGCGGCACATGACTAATTGTATAATCTTAATTATTTATAATTATTGGACTTATTTCTCTTTTATCCAGGAAATCCTAGTAGACGTAGATAACCAAGTGGCAGCCAAAGAGAGGGAGGACAGAAAACTAGAAATTTACCACCGGATCGACGCGAAATCATTCGCCATGTTCCGCGGGAACAAGTTCAAGAAAAGCGACATTTTGCAGGGGAATAGAAGTCTCATGTGAGTATTTTTACGACCTCTGTGGCATATATGTATGTATGTAAAATTCTTTATTCTACATAAAAGAAAACAGTTTATACAACATCAACAGTAAAAAAATCCTAAATATTAATGTACAATGAGACTGATCCCTGTGAGGGATCTCTTCCAGTCAACCACTATAACAGAGGAAAGTCTGTGGCTGTAGTAGGAGTACAGATTATCGGATCTAACTTACATGTACAAAAAACAATAAATAAAAGCAATATTAATATTTAATTAATGAATATTATAATGCTAAAGAGTTTGTTGATTTGAAAGTGCTAATCTCAAGAACCACTGGTCCGATTTGAAAAATTATTTCAGTGTTGGATAAGCCTATTTATCGAGGAAGGCTAAGGCTTGGACGAAGACGGCAAGGGCTGCTAGTAATTAATAGTACTAACGTACAGAACGCACACTCACACCCTCCCACCCGATGCAGATACCGCAACGAACATCGCGGATTTAGGGTAAAAATAGTGCAAGGATGTCGCTTTTGCCGCACGGCCGCTGCGACGACTACGATGCAGATATTGTATATAACCAACCCTTCGAGGAACACGTTGACGCGCGTGCGTGCGCTACCGAATCATACTAGTAGTAATAGGAATCGGGCTCGCCGCTGTTTTATGAAGTGTGAGGGTTGTGTCTGTGACGCAATGATCAACATGCCTGCCCTCTAATCAGGGGTCCCGGGTTCGAACCCCAGTCAGGATAGACAAATGTTTTTCCTGATTTGCCTTGATCTTGTCCGTTTTACTACAAAAAGTTAGATATTTGTTTAACGTGTGTCTAAAAAATGCTACTATATAACTACGTTTGTCTATAAGAGTCTAAAGTACTCTTAGACTATTGTTCAACAAAGCTTCAAACCAAATCTTAGTTTTAAGGTACCATTTTTTTAGACACATGTTGAACAGATGTCTAACTTTTTTGTAGTAAATCTAAGTATTTCTTATAAAAACATAGAATCGTTGAGTAAGTATCTCATTACACAAGTCTCGAACTTATTATGGGGCTAGCTTCGTAGTCCGACTCGCACTTGACCGGGTTTTTTAAATTAGAATATTTGTAAACAGGTTCGAAGGCGTAGCGACGCTAATGCAGGGCCGCAGTAAGATGCAAACATTGCTCGTGGTGGTACTGACGGACTTGTTGTTCTTCTTGCACGACAACAACAACAAGTATACGTTCTTCACGCCAGACAATAAGGTAAGCTTTACAATCGTTCGCGAAAAGGCCCTGGAGAATAGTGAAAAAAGTCCCAAAAAATTTAAAATTAAATAGGTACATTACTAAAAAAAACAGTATGCCAATTGACATATTGCTGACCTAGACCAACAATTTCATTAAAAATATTCATTTCCGGCCGCTAGCGTAGGTTCTTTTAGTGTACACGTTTTTTTCATTGTTTCATACATAGTTTTTAGTTACAAAATGACGGGTATATCAAAAATAACCTAATTTAGCGAAAGGTAATGAACATTGCTGAGCACTAAAATTTGAACATGGAAAATATTGCAGTTCCATGTTCAAATTTTCTCGGCCGTAAATTGCATCATTTCCGGCCTCGACAGTAACGTACCATTTTCTGTTTGTAAAACAATTTTATTAATATGTATTGTGTTCTTGAGTATTTATTCAGATAACAATGATCTATTTTGGTTAGAAAAATTTATTTATTATTATTCATTTTTTTATATTAAATAAAAATGGAGCCCAAATCGCTGCCATCACAGGGTACAAGTACTCAGAAAGCTGACGACTTTTCTTCTCTGGATAGCCGTGTATATCTACTGAAATATGTGCCAGCCCTTGGGTCCTCGGAAACTTCGACTAGCAGCCGCATATTTGCGCCTCTTATTTGTCTCCGCCGTGTTATTTAGTGTTCTTGTCCCAACTTATCTCAACATAAAGGGAAGTGTATTCTCTCCCCCAGACGGGCGTAGTTCCCCTTCTAAAACTTCTAGTACGAGAAAAGGCCGGCGCGGAAGGTCGAGGTCTGTACCTGATCTGCAGCGGGCCCGCCGAGCCTGAAATGTTCGAGTTGCGGGTCCATCGGCCCAAGGACATACACCAGTGGATACAGGCTATACGGTATGTACGGATCTCTCTTAAATAAAAGGATGTCGTGAGAAGCGGGGAAGTAAATGTAAGAAAGTAGACCCCGGACTCGGTCGTAAATAACTGAAGATGCGACCTGCAGCTACCATACTTACGATAAGAGAGATGGTCCACCGGCCAAAGGACACATCAGTTGCTACAGGTTATATGGTATGTAGAATATAGTAAAAAAATGATTTAGGAAGTTATCCGTAAGCCACATTCGCACCTGCAAGAAAACTTATGCAATATATGATAATCTATCTGGCAGCAACTTCCAGTAGTTTACTTGCCTGTGTAATGAGGCCTTAGAGCAAGACTTGAAATATCCTGGTCAAATCGGTTCTATTATATGGATGCCAAAGGTAGAAGACATCCTCTGCCTCAAGTTTGATTTACTTGATTGAAGCGCGGAAGGTCGATAACCTCTACTGATCTGCTAAGTAGATCAAATGGTAAAAACCTAGTTGTACAAATATAGCTCAACTAGCTATTTACCGCAGATCCGTCTGCGTCAAAAAGTAGCCTGTTTGACCCCGGGTCTTCAACTATATTCATACTAAATTTCATCAAAATCCGTTCAGCGGTTTGGCCGTGAAAGCGTAACAGACAGACAGACATTCGCATTTATAATATTAATATGGATTCAGGGTGACATTATCTCATCTATGTCTTTGTATGGACCTTCCACTTATTGATTTAGCTATAGGGTTTTTAGGCGCGGCATTTGCTCGTTGTAACGTTAGTCAGCGGCTTTAATTCTGCTTCTGATTGCACTTCCTATGCAAAACTAATCCTAAATCTAAAAATACATTCAAAAAGCATTTAGAAGCTTCCTTGATACAAAATCAGAAGTTAGGGTTAAACACTTAGTTACTTAATGGCTCAGGGTTCAATTTAAGTCCCTTTTTGTGATTTTATATTGTAAAATCAAAAAAATATTGATACCATTTTGTTTGTATAACTTCATTCGCTGTAATTTTAGATAGCTATTTTAATTATAATTTAAGAAGGGAAAGATAATTTTATTAAGTTACACCAAGTATTTGGTAATGCGACTGATAATTTTGTTTCACGCGTTCTTGTCTCTCTTGAATCTCGTGGTGATGCTAAAGATCAGTGGTTTGTTCTTCGAGCAAACGTATCGCTGAGCCCATAACCATTTGCTATCGCTGTGGCACACATTTTTATTGTGTAAATTAATGTGTTTTGAGTCATTCATTCTGTGTTTTTTAAGAGTGTAATATTGTGTCTTTGGATGGCAATAAAGTGATTATCTATCTATCTATAAATATAGCTCATGTCAGGGTGGCATTAGCTCATTTCCTGTTTTTAATGAGGACCTTTAACGGAAATACAACCTAATAGCTTGCATTTCCATTATATGTTTAAGTAATTGTATTGTGTGTTTAGTAAATTGTGAAACGAGGCGAAAAGCGCAAAGGCTACTAAATAGGTCTAAATAATTATATGTCACGGCCATTGGATACGTGCACTATTCACCGCACGTATCTGTCATCACATCCATGGTCAATTTGATGTCCACCGTGCTAAGACCTATACTAACGCCACGCCTGTCGAGCAAAGACTAGCCCCCACTTTTACAAACGGGTATGCTTTATTGCACTACCCCCGCTATTTTTGACTAATATTATTGCCAGCAAATTGACACGCGTTAAAACGATATTTATTATAGTGCGGCGGTTGGTCGATGTCCGTCAGCGGCTTCCGAAGCTGAAGTCGGCGCGGCCGCCATTTCTGCTGAAGAGAGGCAACGGCAGCTTTCTATGCAACACGAGAATATACGACTTATTACTGGTGAGATTTTGTCGTTTCCTTATTTCTTTATTTAGGTAATGAGATTTATGATGATGGTTTTACACGAATACAGGAGATGTATTTTGTTTTCGCATAGATATTAACAATTTAATACGGCTGTATCGCTTTTATCGCTAATTTATTTTACTGTTAACATTACAGCTTTTATGTTCGCAAGTAAGCGATTTATAGTGTTTGAAACATTAGCTGTAAAATAAGTAATAAACGCGAATAAATCGTTAATTGAAGTAAAAAGAGATTTAAGATTATTTTATAGTTTGTAGCTAAAAAAATATACCATCTCATTACAGAACGCGGACTAATAACAGTTGTTAATTAATACCAGTTTCAAGACTTGGTTAAACCTCTATTTAAATATGTACATGTCTATATATTTACATGTTTCTATTCTCAAATAAAAATACAACACACATGCATTAAAGAGCCATTAATAACAGGGTATAGATACTATTCTCTAAATTAAATATCAACAGATACTTAACACATTGAAAACAGACAATAATTACTATTGTAGCATTGGCGTGGCGAAACAGAAGCGAATTCACAAATAGTTATTGTATTTTACATTATTTAGTACAAACATTAAAATAATATTTTATGATTGTACAGACGACACTCCCTGGTGGCAAATAGAAGGTGACTAACGTAATGGACATTTGTAGATTTTGCATGTGCATGGCCATTTTAATTTTCCGCTATAGTTAAAAAATTTAATCTAATTTAATACAATTTATTAAAAAAATATTTTCTATTTGTACGAATATCCCTGTTTTTCTCATTGGTATTGTTACAAAGTAAATAATAATACTACCTGCATTATGTGTAGAATTGTAGTTTTTCTATTTATTTAAATTATTCAATACTAACCTTTTTTAATGATTGCCTGATAGTTTTATTTATTACTCGGTCTGTCGAAGATAATAAAAGAATAGAATAACTTTGTTAATAAATCTATCATGTCATCTGTACATTATTGCAAGTGTATAAAACTGTTAAAAAAAAAATGTGTGCAGAAATAAATTATTAGAATTGAATATGTTAAACTAAGCCGTTCGTAGAAAATTTTGAAATAATACCAGAGTCTTAAACATATCATAGCTTTTACCCGTGGGTTTTTGCAATCTACTTACTTTTGTATTTTTAATTTTTGTGCTTTGAATTGTTTTTATAACCTGTGTCCTCATTGGAGTTTGCTCAAGCAATCAATTAAGAATGTCATTTTCAAGGAAAGTTTGAGTTTCCTTAAGGCGTCGTCCAATGAGTTTGAGTGAAGGTCGTTATGTTTAAGAATACGGGTGTTAAGAGTCTTCTTTTATAATATATATAGCTATAGATAGAAGAAAGAAAATATATATATAGATAAAGAAAGAAAGGAAACAGCTAGTAAATAATACATTTGTGTACAGAGGCGCTGAGGGCGAAAGACAGAGAACACGCGACCCTCCTGGAAGAGAAGATGTCGCTACACATGAAGATGGTCGGACACACGGGGAACTATACATTGGACGTGCCCAACCCTGGTAAGTATGAACATTTCTTTATATTCCGTACTAGCTGTTTCCCGCAGCTCCGCCTGCGTCATAAAGTAGCCTATGTTTGACCCCGGGTCTTCAATTATATTCATACCAAATTTCATCAAAATCCGTTCAGCGGTTTGGCCTTATTTTATCGTACGTATTTGGATTTATCTTGGCAAAACATGCAATGACAAATATTTGGCTAAATACCCATAAGTGAGGTTCGCACCATTAAATTCTTCCGAGTAACATAGACTATGTGACGTCTAAACGGCGGATTATATGAGCAATTAATGGCAGACCGAAAAATATGATCAATCTAATCGAGTATCGTAATGAACGGATTGAAAACGCTATTTCAAAAATGCATGTAACCAAAATGTTTAAATGTACGAAGAAGGTTCTTTCTTTATTTGTATTGTCGACAGTAGTGTTAATTTTTTTTTTTAAATGAGTTTGAATAAAAATCTGTTTATTTCCTAAATAGACGTTATATTACTTTTTTTTTTAGTAGTAAACACGGTGTTCCCCGGAGGCCTGGTGTTCCCCGACTACGTGAGACTGTCAGCCCCGTCTGCCGACACGCACGCTGTTTGGCAGGAAGTCTGCCGGGTGGTGAAGGTACGTCTTCAATTATTTATTTATAGGCAAATAAATAAATTTGAGTTTAAGTTAAGATGGTTTGGGCATGTAGAAAGAATTGATGAAAGTAGATTTACGAAAGCTATTTACAAATGAAAGGTGACAGGAACAGTCGGTAAGGACCGGCCTCGGAAAATATACTGTGTGGAGGAAGAGGAGAGGAGAAATGTAACGGAATGAGTATAGGGATAGGAAACAAAAGTATTTTTAAGACACAGCACTCTATTTACATAAATATAAAAGTCCACAATAGAAATAAGTAAAGAAGGAGTATGATGAGCAGAATAAGAAGAAATAAAAGTTACTTTATACAATAAAAATAAGCAACGGAAAAATTAACCAAACCAGTTGACAGAAAAAATCTAAATCCAAGAGAGAAAAATTGTAGTTTCCATGTTGCCATGCTTGCTCTCGGCCGAGTCTGCGCTCGAAGGCGAACCGTCAACTGCCATCATTGAAAGAACAATAAGAATGACAAAACTATATATATATATATATACATAAAATCGGTTCATCTGTCCGGATGTTACAAAATTAAAATATTTACAAAGAATCAAACAAAAATTAAGAACACTAAGAAATTAACATTATGTACACAAAAAACTATAACTAACATAAGTGGTTTCACGCCACAACTGCGACCAAATCGCAGTATCAAATAACAGCCAGAGTCGACTCGCAAAGAAAGAAAGAATGCCGATCTTAAAGTGAAACGAGTCGGTTATTCGGTTCTTTTTCTTATTTTTATACATATTATTCATTATTACCGTCCAGTATTACAACAGATCTAGAGATAGAAGGAAAGTGGAACTAACATACTATGCCAACCACACATAATAAAGTGAGACAAGAGAGTATACGTAGCTTATGCGCTTGTCAAGCGACGGCGAGCCGCGACCACTGACACAGATTGGTTTGGACTATTTAGTGGCATTTTCGGAAGGCACGTTTAACCGTTGGTCCCGATTGTTAACGATAGATAGCAGTCGTTAGGCTGTGTCAGATTTTAGGTAGCTCGAAAAAATCTGACAGTGTTGGCCATTAACATACCTCGGGTCATGTTCCTGTTGGTCTGGTTTCTCTGTAAAAAGGGTTACGGAGGTCAGACGGTAGTCGCTTCATTGTAATAACCAGTTCCGCCAAATCTAGTACCATGACTTATAGCGTACTCTAGGCTCCGAAGCGTAAGCTGACGAAGCAACTAGGAATACACGCTAGGATGAAGAAGACTACTAAAAAGACATAAAAGACTAAACTACATAAAAGGAAAAAGACAGTACAAGGGAGCTTTTTATTTCTGTATGCATTTTTTTTTTTTGCAATTATTTATTGCCTATGGTTTTGCCCATATTTAATTGAAAACTGTCTCGATTTATACAGTATTGGTAATCACACAGTAATCCGATGGGACGGGTATAAATGTTTACGTTATACACCGTGAAATTTTAGTCGTTTTGGACCCATCGTCCAGACTCCATTCATGCAACTGAACTATTTTCCCCAAGATACATGGGTCGAAATATGGAGTAAATTTTTGGACCTCCCATACAAAATGTCTCATCACGTGATCTAACTTACTATGGAAAGTCCAAATTTGTTTTTCATGTTTCGCGAGCTATGCTTCTTGGGGAAATTTGTTCGGTTTCATGAATGGGGTCACTGGACGATGGGTCCAAAACGACTCAAATTTCACGGTATTATAATATATATATATATATATATATATATATATATATATAATATAATATTTTTGTGAACACAGTCCGCTCTGGAAGTGTCAAGCGCAGGATGGGCGGCCGGCGGTGGGCTCGGTCGCAGCACCAGCTCTGCCGGTGAGAGACACTCCAGCGCATACGAAAGTCCGGCTTTGCCTCGCCGAGCGGACACTTTCGCAGGCTTCGACGCTAACAAGCATAGAGGTAAACAATCAGGCTGTCGTACGCAGAAACTATTTTCAAAATAGGTTGAGTACTTCCGAAGATAACTCCGTACAAACGGCGGAAAGACTTTTTAGTACTTACCGTAGATTGCGCTTATTCTGACGCTATCAAGCTTATAGCCGGTAAATAGTGATTGCTTAAAATTTGATAAAAAATAATGCAGTTTTAGTTTTAAATCAGATTCATTCAATCACATCGAGTGAGTTACATTCGACTCTGCACACCCTGGTCTCAGAGTTTTTAAGAACTGCCTTTCGGCCTCTGACGTTTCACCAAATGACAGCCGTAACCGACGGCTTAACGTGCCTACCTTAGCACGGAATCGTCACTTCTGAAGTCAGATATCACTGTGAATATCTTTTCAGGCGTAACACTACGGATGTCAACGGACACACCCACAGAGGCGGACGCAGCGGAAATAGCCGAAGCGAGTGACGTCATCGACGAACCGAAACTTCTAGAAACCATCGGCGGCGACGCTGCGTTGAGATTGCAGCATGCGATCTACACTCTCACTTGTATCGTTTGGCAACAGATGACTTCCATCCACAGGTATATTTAGTGGGAAACAATATTAATAATAAGTTGCAACTACTCGATTATAGAAAGTAATCGAAAAGGTAGTTGGAACATTTCGACTACTAACTACATAAACCAATTTGATATTGTGGACAATGCATCATTCAGATGGTCGGCACTTACGCTATGGCGATCCATTTTGAAAATCAAAGACGTATCGTCTTCTGCAAACAAAACTATGCCAGCCTTTTTTATTCAACCGCGTAAGGCATTGACGTAAATCAAGCCTTGGGCTACACCTATCTTTACTGCCGAACCGCCTGACTTAACGTTATTTATGTCAATCAATAACTGTATTGCTTTAGCGTCAAAACCATAGCAAGCTTGAGTAGAAGTCTCACGATCAACTCTCGATACGGCATTCGACTATGCCTTGAAAAGGTCACAGAACACTCCAATAACATGCTGATACTCCTCCCAGGCGGTGGAGACATGAGCGGTGAGAGCCACTCATGCATCGGTTGTTGATTTGCCGCAACTACTTGTAATTGACTACATGTAATTGTCATTTCTAATTAAACTACAAAATGTAGTTAACTACGCCCAACATTGGATATATATAATATAAGAAGTGGTGTCATGAAGATGGTATATTTGTGTGATTGAAACGCTTGCGTAACAAACGAAACGAACAGAGTTTGAATGCTTTTTTTATATTATACTAGCTGACCTGACAGACGTCGTCTATGTTTATTTCATAAGAACCTTGTCCTTCGACAATGATAAACACGACAAAAAAAAAAAAAATTTAATTCAATTTGCCAGCTTTAAAAGGGGTACTCCCGATCCCTGAGGGTTATTTATGAACAGTCACTGAGCTATGTAATAATCTGTGGCAGGATTTAATTTCTCGGACTGATTTCACACTAGGGTGCGAGGGAGACGGAAATATAGTATCTGAAACGAGAGAATAAGAGACAGCCTACAATCGTTAGCGGTTTCAGTAGACGGTTGAAAATGGAAAATCGTTGTAAATTTATTTGAGTTCTTTCTGGACCAAATGAAGCGGATTTCAAACCTTTGCTTGAACGGTTTTTTGTCATTTGTTACTAATAAGGGTCTGTTTTGATTTGGATTACCTAAGGGTTTGTGCGGTGTTTGAATTGGCTAGATGTTATTAGTTATTTATAAAATTCATTACAAAACATGTAAATAAGGGGACTTAAAGCCCTACCCTCTTTTTCATAAAAATTAACGAACGTTCATTAAGGCAACATTAACTAAAATATGTTTAGTCCCTTTCTGTCTTACCTATATTCGAAGTGAAAGAACGTGACGGAAGCAGTTATTTTTTATAAATATGAGGGATAGGCTTTTTCTACCAGTCAACCAACAGGTGATGTTGAGAAGTTGAGTAAGTGCATAAAGTTATGTGCTTAAGTGCTTAAAGTATAGTATTGAAATAAAAAATATCCTCATTTCAGCCTGGAAGCTCAAGTATGCGCGTGGCGATCGCACGGCGGCAACGTTTCTCGAACCCACGACACCCAACTGGAGGAATTGAGACACGCGCAAGCGAAACTCACGGCAGACCGAGCTGCATGGGAGGCGCAGAGACACGCTGATACTCAGGCCATCGCCACAGGTAATCACACACTCGGACCCACGACCACAGAATGGACGCATCGAGACGTTTACTCTACATAGGACAGAATCTACTTTTCACATCATAGTCTTGTATCGTCATATTTTATATTGGACATATTCTGTTTCTTTCTACATAAAACAGACTCTATATAAGACAGTTTTTTTATATATTTATTACAATTCGATTCCTTTTTTCAAAATCTACCCAAAATAGAAGAATGTGTCTTATGCAGAATCTGTCAAATGTACAAAAAAAATATTTTCTTTTATTTATTAATTTCGTGTTCATTAGTAACTTGATTAGGAAATCTTGGTATAAGGATAGAAATTTCTTGACAAATAAGCAGAAAAGTATTTTTTTTCTTTCAAATCAAACTTATTTCTAAATAATTTTCTTCCAGCAGACCCGTTTAAATGCCTCCGTGTTCCAGTGGTTAAGGTGTCTTCGGCCCGAGCCTTGCGGGTTCGATTCCCACAGAAAGCACTCTGTTTAGTTGTTTTCAATTTTGTTAGGACATTGCAGGATTTAATCACCTGATTGTCTGATAACAAAGATGATTCCGATGGTCGATTGACAATGTAACCTACACGAAATGATGATAAGCAGACCCGTGACAGGATTTTGTTTTACAGATAAGCAAAAAATATGAAATTACGACATTTTAATAAAATTCACAGAAAAGCAAGAGCTAGAAGTGGCTCGTGAAGAACTGATGGAGTTACAAAAGGACGTCGAACAACAGAGGGACAGGTTGTATCGACGACTCGAGCGGTTGCAGCAACACGGTACGTTATTTCGTACAATACACTACTTATATATGTACATCTTTGTTGCCTCTGTTACAAAACGGTAAATATTAAATTGATTGTATTTAAAAACTATGGAGCAAAGAGATCCATATTGACTCTTATAAAATTCTTGTTCGTAATTTGTTATTCATACTAACCGAACTCAACATTTTTAGTCATACTGTCATTACTAAGAACTTTCAAATTTTTTTTCATGACTCTTTCCTTCATATTTTTCTTAATTAACTTTTGTACGACAAAAGTGTCTGTCTGTTCATATAGTCGTTTATGAACATTTTCTCTTGCTCGTTCACCGTAATGGTCACTGTAAAACCATAACCTAACCTACTTTCCTATTTGGAAACAAGTGGCTTTTGTAAAAACGAGAAAGAATATCAAAATATTGGTGGACTGGTAGAAAAAGCCCACGGCTTTAAGTCCGCCATTTACATACTTTGTAATAAAGTTTAAATAAATAAACTTCCATACAAAAACCTTTCATCTGTTCACTAGATTTGTATTCGTCGAAAGATTTTTATCGATTTTCACGTAATTATTTTATTGAAAGTTGTTTTTAGTTTCACATACACACAGTGTACCTTCCCATCAGGTGGGCTGTGTTCCTGTTTGTCGACTAAATATAATTGTTTGCCTACTAAATGGAATAACACAGAAAAATAAAACTGTACAAATTTGGCTGATGTTAAAAAGATTTTCTTCACATGTGAACTTCTCCAGGTGGTTCTCAGGAGGAAATCGCTACTTTGTCACCGGATTCCAGCGTTAGCGACACGACGCGACGGAAAGACCCTAGCAAATGGCGGAGTGAGTATAACTTGTCATATCCTTCTTTAGTGACATTGGCTAAATCTAAATATATTTTATAAGGAGAACTGACAGTGTAAACTTAAATTTAATTAGAATAAGTAAATGGAGCGTAAGTATTACTTGTCGTCTCCTTTTTTCGTGTCAATGGCTAAATCTAAATATATTTTATATGGAAAACTGACAGATCTTAATTAGTCATTCTAAAATATTTATACCAATTACAAGTTTTCGCCGTTCCGTTTACCGCGCATAGACATACAAAAAATTTTTACCTGTGACATCATTTTATAGATGTTTCTAAAGGTATTTTTTTCAATATCGCTTTTATTTTCGTATTTAGGCGAGTAACAAGTAAAAACTATTAAACAAAGTTATTTAGTCAACCAAGTCCAAAGTTAAGTCAAGTCGTGTCAGAAGAATCAGGCTAAGTAAAGTGGTAGAAAACTGCACTTAGCGATTTCCAGGAGCTTTTGGCAACAATCAAGAAAATTACATAAATCAAACACTGTATCACTTCCCAACACTCACTCTTGTTCTCGAACACTTTGCGAACAATAATCCACTTTTATTATGTACAAGAGGAATTTTTAAAAAAATGGTACAATACTCATTTTGGTTTTGTCCTTCAATTTTTTATTTAAATTATTATGTTTATTTAACATTGATTTACTACAAATAATAATGAACAATCACCTTACGGGCTTCCTTTCCATTTGAAATTAAATCCTATTTAACTAAAATTAAAATTTTATTAATGTTGTATTAAAACAGACCCCTTGATTTTGGTATGTCCCCAGTGCCATGTAAAAAATTAGTTGAATTTACAAAAAACAAAATTTGAATCACCTTAACATATTTTCTTGTGTTTACCAAAAAAGAACCTTATTTTTTAACGCTATGGTTCAATATATGTAGAAAAATGAATGTAATCGCTTTAAATCAAACAAAGTTTGTTGTCCCCGATATTTATAACATGTCAGTTTCTTTCCATCAAATTCTTAATAAAGAATTGTACCAATTACAAATACATTGGCAATGGCAACACTGGCGTTGTATTTTAACGGCCGTGTCATCTGGTCACCGGTAAGAGCAGTTGGTGTGCGACCGGCTCGTCTAGAAGAAAAATTGATTGTCGGGTTTGTGATAATGCAATTTGTAACTGTACCATCGAGATTCGATTGTACGTATTTTAAAGAAATACCAAGCTTTAAACGTATAAAATGGTGTATATATAATTTAGCCTACTGAGAAACTAAACCGATATTGTATTTTTTTAATTTGCGATAGACAAATATGTTACTGCGGTTTGTTACGGTAACATATAGTCTGACCAACAATGTTACAAAACTGACGGCATAAAGCTAACTATCTAAAGTAACTGTCCCACAAAATATTAAGGAGTTTTACGGATTTTCTCCTATATTTCTAAAAAAATTTTATATTCTTGTTTTTGTTTCAAAATCTACATCTATCTACACTAATATTATAAAGAGGAAAGATTTGTATTTTTGTGTGTATGTTTGTAATGAATAAACTCAAAAACTACTGTGCCGATTTCAAAAATTCTTTCACCATTGGAATGTTACATTCACCCTGAGTAACATAGGCTATATACCGCAGGTGGAGCTGCGGGAAACAGCTAGTAATTTATATTTTGGTTTTTCTCACTGTGGTCTTATCAAATTTTTGCTCATTTTACATTGATAGCATAAAAGATATGCCTTGTTTTGGAACCAGTAGTAACAAACCTGACAGAGAAACGTATTTTTGAAACTGTTGGAATATTTAATGTTTTTTTTTCTTTTGATTTTTTAATATTTATTTTTTTATCATCAAATGTAGTGTGTATACTAGGTTTGGTTCTTTAGTTGGACTATTCTAGTTCTATTTGTGAGGACCTATAATTGGCTTCTAAATTGCTTAAGTTAATTACCTATTGTATAGATTTAAGCTGTTGGTCTTCCTTATAATAAAATATATATATATATTTAGCAGTGTATTTACCAATTAATAAGTAAACACGTTGAATTTATCACCAGTTTTATTTATATTAAATATTAAACATTGTAATGAAACGGACACGAATTTAATACTTACCCTCATATTTTTATGTGTTTTACCTAAAAATAGTGTCCTTATTGAAAAGAAAAATAATTTAAATAAATTAGAATATCAATCTTCAGAATTTATTTCATTAAATCCCCCTGCAATAAAGTTACATTTTCAATTTATCCATTGTACAATTTTTTTTAAATTCCTCACAAACATTCAAAAAAGCGCAAAGATTTGGAAAATTAAATACAGTGCCGATAGTGCTGTTCTCAGTTTCCCCCAAAAAACCCGTATTTAAATTATTTAGGCTCTATTCAAACTATCGCGAATCCCGTGCGCGCGGGACGCCCACAGAACTAAGAATACGTAGAAGTGCTTTATGCAAGCCAGTCAACTTTGACACACGCTATGGCGCTTTTACCTAATATTATTTCTGTAGGTGTTCCGCGTGGGATTAAGTGAATTTGTTGTCAGGACGATCACGAAAGAGCAATGTCGACGTTGTATTTTATTTTCTAAAATTTGTGTTTTTATGAGTAATAATGGTAAGTTATTATTTGCAAAGTGTTTAAGAACAAGCGTAAGTGAGAGCGTTGCGAAGTGAAACAGTGTTTGAATTATGTGATTTTCATGCTTGTTACCAAAACTTCATAGTGATCGCTAAGTGTAGTTTTTCTACCACTTCATTGCGCCTAATTTTTCTAACTGGACATGACTAATGATAATGGCTCTTTTAATACCAACAATTTTGTTTTTCTATTTTCATTATTGTGGTTTTATTTGCGGGAACCTTTTATTGGTTTTAAGTGTAATTATTTTTTATGTATTCTATTTTATTTAGCTATTGGTTATTCATGAAAATAAATTATTAAAAAAAATTGTTGTGACCAGACAACCGCGGCTCGACGGGTTCGGAGTCGTCCGCGTCGATATCAGCGTGTAGCGTGCGCGGCGCGGCGTTGCCTCCGCCACAACTGCTGTCCGCACACAACGAGAGTCGCGCCAGTGTGCGTGCGCCACAAGTAGCGGTCAGTACTCACACAGCCAGAGCTCGCGTCGACATCAGCGTGTAGCGTGCGCGGCGCGGCGTTGCCTCCGCCACAACTGCTGTCCGCACACAACGAGAGTCGCGCCAGTGTGCGTGCGCCACAAGTAGCGGTCAGTACTCACACAGCCAGAGCTCGCGTCGACATCAGCGTGTAGCGTGCGCGGCGCGGCGTTGCCTCCGCCACAACTGCTGTCCGCACACAACGAGAGTCGCGCCAGTGTGCGTGCGCCACAAGTAGCGGTCAGTACTCACACAGCCAGAGCTCGCGTCGACATCAGCGTGTAGCGTGCGCGGCGCGGCGTTGCCTCCGCCACAACTGCTGTCCGCACACAACGAGAGTCGCGCCAGTGTGCGTGCGCCACAAGTAGCGGTCAGTACTCACACAGCCAGAGCTCGCGTCGACATCAGCGTGTAGCGTGCGCGGCGCGGCGTTGCCTCCGCCACAACTGCTGTCCGCACACAACGAGAGTCGCGCCAGTGTGCGTGCGCCACAAGTAGCGGTCAGTACTCACACAGCCAGAGCTCGCGTCGACATCAGCGTGTAGCGTGCGCGGCGCGGCGTTGCCTCCGCCACAACTGCTGTCCGCACACAACGAGAGTCGCGCCAGTGTGCGTGCGCCACAAGTAGCGGTCAGTACTCACACAGCCAGAGCTCGCGTCGACATCAGCGTGTAGCGTGCGCGGCGCGGCGTTGCCTCCGCCACAACTGCTGTCCGCACACAACGAGAGTCGCGCCAGTGTGCGTGCGCCACAAGTAGCGGTCAGTACTCACACAGCCAGAGCTCGCGTCGACATCAGCGTGTAGCGTGCGCGGCGCGGCGTTGCCTCCGCCACAACTGCTGTCCGCACACAACGAGAGTCGCGCCAGTGTGCGTGCGCCACAAGTAGCGGTCAGTACTCACACAGCCAGAGCTCGCGTCGACATCAGCGTGTAGCGTGCGCGGCGCGGCGTTGCCTCCGCCACAACTGCTGTCCGCACACAACGAGAGTCGCGCCAGTGTGCGTGCGCCACAAGTAGCGGTCAGTACTCACACAGCCAGAGCTCGCGTCGACATCAGCGTGTAGCGTGCGCGGCGCGGCGTTGCCTCCGCCACAACTGCTGTCCGCACACAACGAGAGTCGCGCCAGTGTGCGTGCGCCACAAGTAGCGGTCAGTACTCACACAGCCAGAGCTCGCGTCGACATCAGCGTGTAGCGTGCGCGGCGCGGCGTTGCCTCCGCCACAACTGCTGTCCGCACACAACGAGAGTCGCGCCAGTGTGCGTGCGCCACAAGTAGCGGTCAGTACTCACACAGCCAGAGCTCGCGTCGACATCAGCGTGTAGCGTGCGCGGCGCGGCGTTGCCTCCGCCACAACTGCTGTCCGCACACAACGAGAGTCGCGCCAGTGTGCGTGCGCCACAAGTAGCGGTCAGTACTCACACAGCCAGAGCTCGCGTCGACATCAGCGTGTAGCGTGCGCGGCGCGGCGTTGCCTCCGCCACAACTGCTGTCCGCACACAACGAGAGTCGCGCCAGTGTGCGTGCGCCACAAGTAGCGGTCAGTACTCACACAGCCAGAGCTCGCGTCGACATCAGCGTGTAGCGTGCGCGGCGCGGCGTTGCCTCCGCCACAACTGCTGTCCGCACACAACGAGAGTCGCGCCAGTGTGCGTGCGCCACAAGTAGCGGTCAGTACTCACACAGCCAGAGCTCGCGTCGACATCAGCGTGTAGCGTAGCGTCACAAGTAACGGTCACCGCACCAAATGGCAGCCGGGACCAACGGACATCAACGTGCCTTCCGAAACACCGGAATGACCATTATTAACTGACAGATGATTCAAGCCTATAATATCCTAACCTATGACGTTGAACTGAAGCTTGACAGGTTCAGACCCATTTTCACCAAGGTATATTTAAATAGGCATGAGAAATAATTTTCGATTTCATGTTTAAATGAAAGACCTCATTCTAATATACACATTGGTAAAATAACACGTCGATAAAACTTAAACTAACTGAGATATGACGAAGTTAAACTCACGCGCATTTTGAACGATGCCAAACGCTCCATACTAATGGATACCTAGCGGTGACGTAACGCCTAGGTAATTTACAAGGGTGAGACGAAATTTTGTTCGACAACTACCTTCAATATTGCGTTTATGTAAATAGTTCCTAAATGAAAGTTTCTATCTATACTAATATTATAAAGCTGAAGAGTTTGTTTATTTGTTTGAACGCGCTAATCTCAGGAACTACTGGTTCTAATTGAAAAAATCTTTTTGTGTTGGATAGATCATTTATCGAGGAAGGCTTTAGGCTATATAACATCACGTTGCGACTAAAAGGAGCGAAAAATCAGCCGAAAACGTGGAAAAAAACGGGGAAAATTATTGATCTTTGAGGGCTTCCGTTGCGTGCGCTGCAAAAACCGTTCGAGATACCCAAAAAATATGTATGAAAGAATTATTCCTCTTTAAATTATCTTAAAAAATGTCCGCGACAGTATATGTCTATCTTTTAAGATTAACTCACAATAACCGTTTTAATGATAATCAAATTTGGTCGAAATTAATGCATTATTACAAATTATTTGTCAGAGTTGTATCAACATAATAATATTAATCTTTATCCAAATAAATGTATTATTGATTAAGAGTATTTAACTGTGAACAAAATTGTCTTTGACATCACCTTATTTCAATAAACATCTTATAAGATAATACAATTTTAAAATAACTCTGAAACAAAATTCACACGCGCCGCATGATGAGCGCTCGCCCATGATTCCCAAAATAACTATTCCACGCGGACGAAGTCGCGAGCACAGCTAGTGCTTTTTATGTGTGTATCGATAATAATAATTTTTTTAGTAATTTAATATTTATAAATGGACATTCCCATCGATTTTTAAATTGTTATAAAAAGTCTCCTGTGCAAAAATTGAAAATGTTAATTTTAATAACTAATTTAAACACATGTATGCTATTATAAAATATCACTATTATTCAATGTTTGAACCTTGTCGTCATCCCAATTTTAAACGTCAGCATCGCTACGTTTACGTTGGTCCTGATCGAGCACGCGTGAATACAAAGAAATTTAAAAGACGTAATTTATTAACAGATGGTAAAGCAGCAGTTACCGCTGAAACTAGCGAGCGGCAAAACTCAGCAACAACCGCCGCCCGGATACCACAGACTGCACGAGTCTCCTGGCGAGGTAAGATGTCAAAACCTTATTTATTTTAGGGTGCCTAACTTCTAATACGTAAACGTAAATACAACCAGACCTGTTCATGGAAATGTCATCTATTGATATAGCCGAGGTCGGGTTTGGGAAGGAGCACCAAATGACATCAACTTCTCCAAAGGGCCTCTACGCGTTGGAACCATATACCCGCGCAAGCCTCTCAAAGGACCGGGGCTACCCGTGAATCCCAAGCGGAGATACATAATAATAACTAGCATTGTGCCGATAGTAGTATTTGCAAACGGCCTTATAGCGAAGAGCCTAGGCAGACATTCTTGATACGGCATGGATTGTGAGGAGTTTCCTCAATTTGGAGCCGTGACCATCGGCAGCTTGGGTTTTGACTCCGCTGCCGATGGGTACCATATATTAAAATGTTTTTTATTTTATTTATATTTAAAAATGTATTAACAAAGAAAAGAAAATAAATAAAGAGATAATAATATTAACCGGAGCTGCACCTCTCGGCACCCTTAGCCGCTCATTCCAATGTTGCCCTTCTATTGCCATACGCGGCGACTATTTGGGGGGCCCTTTCACTGAGTGGCGAGTCACCGCCTGCCACTAATGGTCAGTAATCATGATTATGGCGGGTGTCCGAATTTCTATGACAATAACCCAGATCCAAAGCACCCAAAGTTCATCACCCTAGACCATATATTCTTTTCACTTATTAGAAATAGTTCCCGCTCCTGCCGAGACCTGTTCATGGAAATGTCATCTTTTGATATAGCCGAGGACGGGTTTTGGCATGAGCAACACATGACATCAACATCTAATGTTATTATTATTTATTTATTTACATTTGGGAAACATACAGTTATATATTTGATATACATCATAATACATTTACAATACACTCAAACCAATTAAGTTTCCTCAGATTACTTTTACAAAAACAACGACAAGAACTAAAAATACTAAAATGAATACAATATAAAAATTTGGTAAACATAGAATAACTGGACTTTAATGACTTTTACAGTGAAGCATTACGTGATTTAATATTACTTTTGAAAGAAGCGATAGTCAAATGGAAAATATCTACGTCATTATATTTAGAGTTGTAATTTTGGCAAGTGAGATATAAATAAGTATTCTTAACATAGTTAGTTTTGCAAAGGGGAATATGGAACAGTGTCACAATTCTAGAATTAGGTCGATGGCATCTATAACAAATTTCACTGACAAGAAATGGCGATTCGATACTATTGTGAAGAAGCTTATAAAGAAAAGTTTGATCCTTTTCCATGCGGCGGCTTTTCAACGAGGGTAGATGGTTGGTTTGTTTATTTTTAGCGTATTTCTCAAAGTATTGCAGATGTTTAGCAAATTTTTCCTGAATCCTATCTATCATATCTTTATATACATCGTATTGTGGATTCCAAACTGTTAAGATTTAAGATTGCCTATCCATCGGAATTTTTTGGTGCGTGCACCTATTAAGTTGGGGCACCGTGACTCAGAAGGCGGCGGCTGAAAACCAGTGCTAGTCATGCTGCCATGTCTAACGTATGACTGAGCCGCCACCTATTGAGACGTCTGTCATGCATATATTGTATTTTGTCAATCAATGTTTGATAAACGTTTCAATAAATTATATTCTATTATATTATATGTGTTGGATAGGATCAATATCCCCGCGCAAGCCTCTTAAGGGACCGGGACAACCCGTGAAATCAAAACGGAGATACATAATATTTAACTCGTCCATTCCCCCTCTTACGATTGTTTTTGCTAGATTCGAAGAGCTTTTTGAAATAAAAGATCGAGCTAACTTTGCCGAGCCGACGGCCGGCCTCCAGTAACTGAGAGGCACTTGAAGAACAACTTGTAATCCTAACTTATTTAAGCTTAATTTGAATTATTCATCAATAAATATCGAGTGGGGACATATTTAAGATTAATTCATTCATAACGGATACGTTACATGGTCAATTCAAATTCTTTATTTGCAATAGAAGGGTATGCAGATGTTTAAATTACATAATATCGAGCTTGCCTATCTAACCGTTGAAAACAGTATGCAAATTTTATGATTAAATATAAAATCTACTTACTACATACATATTTCGACAATCGACCATGTCCAGTAGTGTCAGAGTTGTTCGGAAACGCCTCTCAATCTCTGACGTGGTTCCTTTAACTACCGCCAGATGGTGGCCGGTACCAACGATTTGACGTCGCTTCCGAAAACGGAATTGAATTAGTGAAACGTTAATGTCAAAATTAGCGGAATTACTAAGCTTTGCAATTCATGAAATTATTCGTTTTGATGTATTGCTCAAAGTGGCCTTTTAGAGGGGCTGCAGTTATAATAAAATACAACTGTGTCGCAGATGTCAAACACCCACCTCCGACAAAAGTTTATATATATATATATATATATATATATATATATATATATATATAAATTTTAATAAATTTAATCTATGCTTTAAGAATATTGTTAGAGTTATTATAAGTTACGTACAGTAAAACAGATAAAATGGTTGATTCCAGGAAGTCGAGTATCCAAACGTATTTTAATTGGCCAAATTTTAATCGCGTAAGTAATTGGTGTTCAGTAGATCGTGTCCAAATTTCGTTGTTGTGCTTTTGATACTCTTGTTCTTGACGCCCTGTTACGTTACGCGGTTGTAGAATAATATTTCGGGCTAGGAAATTGCTTATCTTAATTTTGGCTTTTATTTTATACTATTTCTGGTGCAATAAAGTGTTTATTATTATTATTATTATTTCCTTTAAAAGTATCTGGATCTTATTTACCACAGAGATAATACAGAATGAGACATATTTACCTCTATATACATGCAACCTTAAAATTTTAAACCCCTTATTCATAAAAAAAATGCGAATGTTCGTTAAGCGTTGTTTAGCTAAAATATATTCTGTCTTGTTCGTACATGTAAAATTATTGATAAGTAAGAAAGGGAATAAACATATTTTAGTTAAACTACGGTTAATGAATGTTCATAAATTTTACGAATAAGTGGTGAGAGTTTAAAAAAATAATCTAGTCCTCTAACAAACAGCACTGTCGTCTCAATAAGTCAACTCGTTTGTTTGTAATGTTATACGAAAGAACACTTTGGAGTTTGCATCAAACACGGATTTACCGAAATCTCTGTAACTCTGTATTAATGGGCGATAAATATGAGGCGCCATTTGGTTGAGCAATTGTTTCTTATTTTGCATAAAATAAAATAAAAAATAACTCACGGGATCAAAGCCCCGGTCCACCGCTAGTTGTTCTATAAAAAAAAGTTCAATGACTTTTCCTATTTGTTGACTAATGGCAGCAGAACATAATTTATCCCTTATATATCTTCTATTTATAATCTATGGTAGTTCTTCCTATAAAAAAGAAAAAGCCAAAACAAAGAAGCATGATACGCGTTTTTTACAGCCAGGTATTGTAAATTTTGTTTATACAAACTCTGTATATATTTATAGTATTTTATGTCACGTAGATTATATTCTATTTGTATATAGCATGAAAACTGTATCATCTGTAATTTTTGACGGTTTGTTTTTTTAAAAAAAGTCAATTCCTGCTTACGCCGGCGATTGTATAGTACTATAACAAAATCGTGTTTTACTATGCAGTATATAACTCTTTTCATTATTTATCATCTCATTGCCGGTTTGCAAATTAATTAAGAAGACATGTTCTTGATTTATTGTTTTTTTTTAAGTAGTCTCAAATCTGGGCAAAAGACTTGAATTTGACGATGTTCGAAAAAGTAAAATGGTGATCTTGTATGACAACCATTTTGTCTGTTTTGCCTATGAGCCGTAGCATGACTGTTCTGTTGCTGTTTAGTACATTTCCTATGCACTAAATGTAGTAAATTTATATTCTATACCAAAATATTGTATTGTAAAATTCTAAATGTTCTATACCATGCCTTTGAGTAAACTACAGGCACAGTACGGACATCCGTATGGCAGTACGCTTACTGGACATTTGTCTGTTTCTGTAATCAATCATCTAAGAATGATCCCTTGTTAATCATATCTATCTACACTAATATTATAAAGAGGAAAGATTTGTATTTTTGTGTGTATGTTTGTAATGAATAAACTCAAAAACCAAAACCGTGCCGATTTCAAAAATTCTTTAACCATTGGAAAGCTACATTCACCCTGAGTAACATAGGCTCCCGCAGGCGGAGCTGCGGGAAACAGCTAGTACTATATGTATAATATTATAAAGCTGAAGAGTTTGTTTTTTTGAACGCGCTAATCACAGGAACTACTGGTCCGATTTGAATAATTCTTTCAGTGTTGGATAGCCTATTTATAGAGGGAGGCGATATGCCCGGTCGAAGTCAGGACTAGTATACTAATTAGCTCACGAGGTACTGCTGCCGATAATTGTAAGAATTGGAATTATTTTTATGACTGGCCTGATATTTTCCTCCCATGAGAAAGCTCACCCTTGACAAAAAGTTTTCGCTCCGTCATGACGTTGATTAACAATATGAAATTAATTTAATAAATTAATTAATTTGCAGCACAACCAAGGCTTAGTGATACATCACACTCGTACAGGGAGTTCGCCCGCGCCGCTGCCATCGCAACAACAACAACAAGTCAACAACAAGGCCACTAGGTGAGGACTTTGTTGTTGTAACATCATTCTTTTGCAGCAAAACCAAGACTTAGCGATAGTTATGACTGCTGTTCTCTACCAATGATTTCCAGCATGACCGATTGGAAGCGGCCTGTATCCAACGCTTGCCTGCGACCTTCTTCTTCAGGCCGGTCCTACGTGGTGCTTGCCATTATAAGATCTTTTATGTGATAATCAACTTATTTTCAAAAAAATCGTCCACAGAACAAACACATACCCGAAACTACCAGAGAAATTCCGTGTGCGTTCCCCTGAAGCTCCTCCCGAAGAAGAAGTTATTTACTTCTGACAGCCGCCCGAACCTAATAGCCATTCGCGATCCTGAGATTGCCGCCTCTCTTAATTCAACACGTGGACATTAGCGTTATAGCTGTAATGCCGTTATTGTGATAACGGTATCTAGTGACCCACTTCTGACAGCCGCCCGAACCACATACTGCAAACATCTATGTGAAATATTATTTATAATTGCTAATGCCTTTAACACCTTGTCAAATATTATCTGAGCATCTACATTTGCTGGATCTAGGATCCGGCTGCTGAAATATATAAAACTTTAGCATAATTTCACATTCCACTATTTATATTATTATGCATCTATATTTGACATTTTGCAGTACCTTAATATTGAGCATATATACATTACCTTTAAGTAAAATATTATTTTAACTATAATCAAATTCATCTTATACATCATACTTTTAATTATGCGTAATAAAATATTTGTATATTTTTTTAATTATGAATACTTTGGTGTACTTAATAGGGACCAAAAAATTAATTATTTTAACGTATAGTACAAATCTCTGTACGTTTCTGTGCACATGACATTCCAGTCAAATGATTATGATCTCTTTGCCTGTGTTTTTAAAGTGTTATTTATTCTTAACAGTATTCTAGGAACTGAGGCAGCCTTCCTTATCACTGTAATTTTATTTATTTAATCTTAAATAGGTAAAGCAGAAAAATACATTCCGATAAATTGTTTAATAAGTGACTTTTTTCATCCTAAAGTGAGAAAAATCTATCCAAATAACATTTCATAAAAAAAATGAACAAACTTTTTATGTTTTAAAAATAAACTATTTTTGTACCTTTAAAAAGATATGACAAATCGAAAACATTCTTCATTCTAGTGACACCTAGTCGGTTATGAGACAAATGAAACTCTAACAAATTAAGAAGACTACTTTTCTATTGGTTTTCGTGATGTTGCTGTTTCCTTCTTGCTCACATAATATAGCAACCTTTTATTTATTCGAGCGATGAAGAAATTATCGTTCTAACCAGTGTTTGTGACTACTCTGATGTTTTTAAATCTCAGAACCATTTTATGTGAACTGGAATAAAAATGTGAGTTTAAATCACACGTGTTATTCAATTTTCAACTGTATGGGCTCTATAAACAAAGTTACTAATACCCAAAATATACAATACAATGAATACATACAAAAAATTTACTGAATAACTAGCGATATTTATCCTAAATTTAAAATTTAAAAGTCCTACAAACAATATTAGCAATACCGGTCTTCATCATCATGATCATAAATTTAAGAGCTGGGTTCTTGTCGTTGGATTGTTCCATTCTTACAATACAATACTAAGCGAGATCCTTTAGTTTTGATACGACACGAAATCATCAAATTGGCCAAATGTGACACGGCCTTGGGCGAGATAGTAAATAGATACAACTAGGGACTATTGACTATTTAGTGATCTAATATAATTGTTGTTACACTAGTTGTTTGGTAAAATCATTATCTTGTTGTTAGTATCAAGACTGCTTGTGCGCTGTCGATTTTTACTGCATTTTTAAATCTTCCGAAAAATATAAACTGTTGTGCCAAAATAAATTTGTAAAATAAAAAATATAGGATGACTTAAACAAATTTTGATGGGCTTAAGATTAATGAGAATTTATTGTTAATTCGGCCTTAACTGACATGAAATTCTGAAAGGAATAAAGGGAAATTTTGGATGTATTTATGCCCAAACTAAAATAATCTGCCCGAAATTTAATTGCTCGGGCATTTGTATAAGTGAGAACTATTAAATTTCGGGCAGAATTGGCCTGTGAATTGCGTTATATAATATTTATTGCGAAAAAATCTAACAATGAAAAAAACAATGCAGTCGAGAACGAGAATTAAATCTAGTGTAAAATACTGTTTTGGAAATGTAAAAAAACACTTGTTATTATACATTTTTATACTACCATTCTTTAACTAGGTCAGATGTGAATATTAATTGTTTGGTTATAAATAAATATCGCTACTACTTATTGGATATATTTACAACTGTAGATATACGGGGTTTTCTGACTGTATATATGGAATACTCGTAACAATAAAGATCTCAAATCGTTAATAATTAAAAAAAAATGAATTTAAAGAAACATAATAAGATTCATAAATTTTATGACACTTTGAGAGTAGAGGCTATAAAGTTTATGTCGATTTAACATTTGTGACACGTTATTTTCGTGTCAATGAAAAAAAAAGTTTAGACAAGATTGTCACAGAAAGATGCACTTAATTTCCGGTTATGAAGATTGCGAGATAATTGATATACACTAATCTATAAAATTCACTTAACATATACAAAATAATAGCACGCTATTTTTCCAAACGTTTAAAAAATAACATATTTATATCTATTGTTAAAATTAAAAATATATAAAACAATAACCGCAATGAGATGTTGGCAATGGCATAAGAGGCGCCTTGGTATAAAAGTTAACGAACCTCGTCAAGCCTACATTAACTAAAATATTTTTAGTATCTTTCAGTCTTACCTATATTTGACGTTAAATAACGAGACGAACCATATTTTAGTTAACTTAGACTTATTAAATGTTCGTAAATTTTTAAAAATCTAATTTCACACACATTTCATAATTCGCGTTTCGCCTACTAGGTAACTAATTGATGCATGAAAATTATAATACTAGTGGTTACACAATTTGTATGAAACCAGCAGGCTTACTATAATTTATTATTTCCATCGAGAAAGCGAGATGGCGCTATACGGTGTGTAAGGCGACATCTCGCTTACTCACTCGCATTTAGAAATAAGAGATGATAGTAAGCCGCCAGGACGTTGATTAATATATCTGTGGCGATACTGTAATATGTCGAAATAACGCAAATTCATGTCGAATCGGCAAATAGATGCCTAACAATAATGCCTAATGGGCAAATAATTGAAAAGTTCTATTGTCAAGTTTTGTAACTAGCTACGAAAGATTTTTATTCTTCAGTTCCAAAAATAAATATCGGGCATTTAAGTTCTGCCCGAAAAAAAAATTGACATTTTTATGTAATTAAAAGTTATTGAATTATCTCTAATGGTAAATGTACAAATATTCTAATAGAAAAATATGTACACACGCCATGATATCGACTCGTAGAATAAATGTTATCGATGTAAATATGTTGAAATGTTTATTAAATGTAATATGAATGTTATATCCGCTATTATCAAGTTATTATAAATTATGTAACATCTACATTATAAGAATGGCAATTGTAATTTCGATTCTTATTAGAATTAGCTTTAACACGCTTGCAAGAGAAAAAAAAAAAGTTTATTCTTTGCTTTGTTTTGATGCACTAAGACTTTTAATATGTAATTTTAAAGAAAGATTTCTTTTTATATTCCATTTTTTTTAAATACCAATTGCCATTCTAACAGCCGAATTCACATTTAAAAAATATGCTCAGAGTAACAAATCATATTTTGTCTCGTTTTTTTTCGTTTTCGGCTGTTGTGCATTTATTATAGGCTTGTGTGCAGGCATTATGTGCAATACATTGAAAAGAAAAAAATATATTTGGTATACATTTTTAAATTGGCAGCTTTTATTTTTCAACTCTTAGTTCAATTTGAAAAATTTATTTTTAATTTGTAAAGTTATTTTGCGTAGAAAACGATCAAGGGAAAGACTTAATAATACCTCTAAGTAAATGGGCGACATCTATCGCTTCTGCCTTTTCCATTATGTAGACGGTGGAGGCTTTGTCTGTCTCGTAAAATATGAAGACGTGATTGTATGTAGTGTTTCTAAAATTTTATTCTGATTAATAAATTGTGCAGCTCTTAGAAAAAAAGATGACAAAATGGAACGAAGTTTATAAGTTCTTTACAATTAATAGAAGAAGGTTGTATTTGTATAAAATACTTGCACACAACTGTTGTTTAGCTCTATAATACTGTTGTTAAAGACCTTATAAAGACTATGTAACTATTTTTCGTGCATTTACTGTAATACATTTTACTATTTAGTCTTTAGAGAAAGTGATATTTTAAACTATTTTCTTGTTTAGGATATCTTTTCATACTGTACTGTATATAATGACGTTGATGTTTGAATATGTTGTAAGATACTATAAATTGTCTATTGAATTAATCAGATTTTAATGTAAACAAAAATATATTATCATGCAATAAAAAATATTGGATATAAATTTTATGAAATCATGGCAAATATAGAGAATAAATGTTTTGGAAGACTCCCGTCTGGAATTTGAAATCACATGATACAATAAAGAATATAATAAAAAGTTATTTTAAGTATAAAACCCACATTCGATCCCGTATTTATAAAAAAATAAAAAAGTTGTTCTGACAACTTTAATTAAAATGAACTCAAATTATTTTTTTATGAATAAAGATGACAGACTTTTTCTGACTAATTAAAGTCTATGTTAACATTTCATATGCTGTACCATGTAGTTTCAAATATCATTCGTCGCTCTTCAAAACATAGTGACAATAAATGTATGTTATATTTCCTCCGAATGATTGTGACACAAGTCGCGTAATTAATAAATTTATGCACTAATAAAAGTAAGTTTGTAATATCGCTAAAATTAACTGTTGTCGTACAGATTATGTAGTTCGTGCACGTAATCATATGTTTCTCGAGTATAATATTTTTCTTAAAATAAATAACGCATACGCAATGAATCATCTGTGCGCTAGGATTCGATATTAATTTTCATATTTTTAGCGAAACTTGAATGAACAAAGCGATAATACAATGTTACAAAAATACTTTCGTGGAGTTTTATAGTAAGGTCCACATTGATCTTGTATAAATATTTTAAATTTCACATTTGTAATTAGTTAAATCAGATTTCAATCTATGGCCAGAAATTTTGCATTTAACGCTGTTCCTTGTAATATTATATTTCTTGTTCATTACATATTGATAAGTCTAAGCGTCGCATTTAGCCGTATTTATGAAATTATCAACATTATTACGGTCGGTCGTGACTACTGACTATTGACGTAAATACGGCCTGATATTTTAAATGGCGAGCCACTGAGCTGAATGATGGGTATCTATCTGGTTACACAGTCGAAATAAACCGCATCAAAATCGGTTCATCAATAATAGGTCCTGCTTGCGACAGATACTAATAGACACGTTAAACTTAAACACCCTTCTTATTTTAACTCCACTGGTATCAGGATGGTCATAAATAAAATATCCTACTACTATTATTGGCTAACACAATAAGAAATTAAAATGTTTTACATAAAAGCAATGTTATCAGATTGTTACCCATAGAGAGATGTGATATATGCTTGTGATAACTTAAATGTGGCTACAATAGAAGACTATGAAAAGTGTTATAACTGACTAGATTGGTATACAGTTCAAATCTGATATTTATTCATATTTTCTTATTAACTTCATATATTACTTGGCTAAATTTAATATGGAAAAATTTTAGTAGTTTGTCAGAAACTTGTCAAAAAAATTCGGGCGCCACTTTTTTTACCAAATCAGTTCAATAATGGCAACACTCGATATGACTTGTAAGGGGAAAAATGAAATTGCCAGTTGAAATAAATTGTATTTTATTTCACGACTTAATTCACAAATGACGTATAGGCGATCAAGTGACGCTGTTAATTTTCCATATGTAATTATGATTTTTTTTTGTCGTTCACATGGTGTCAACTCATGTATTTTAATAAAGAAAATTTAAAGTGAGCCATAATAAGAATATTTTTGCAATAATTTTAAATAACCTCCTTTAAGAAACTCAAGTGCTTTTGATGCAATGTTATTTTACATTTTGATAACTCGTTAAAACAGCCGTGCCTTTCTAAAATAATTTTATTAAATTCTAAATTTTTTGTGTGTTTAAATTCTAAATTATTATGTTTATTTATTTAAAAATAATGATAAATAATTATTTTACTCATTGCAGTATTTTTCTCTCGACGTAAGTTACGGTGTCTAATAACAAGAGCAAGATATACCTAAATGTTATAAGGCTGTCTTACTCTTTCCTATATCTATCTCGCTCGTACAGATCCCATGAGATCGGCGTAGTAGGCAGCGTAAACAAGACACCTCTATTATTTTAGTCAGATTTCAGTACTTAAATTGTAGCATAAAAATAATTTTGTGGCAATATGTAAACGTTATTGTAAGTTAAGCTTTAATCTATGATAGATTTTTTTGTTTAGTATTTAACTTGGCGAAATCCCTCCATTTTTTTTTTTATTGTTTGTGGCAACGACAATACATTGTGTATTGCTCAAGTATAGCTCATTTTATCCTCTAACGTAGTTTCATTGATATTATAAGAAATTGGTTGGAATGAACGTATTAAGTTAATATCCCTCGTGTTATTGTCGTACATTTCTCTAACAAGACTACAGAAAAATGTAAGGAGTATGTCACGATATAAAGCGATTGAAAAATACGTTCAGTTTCATTCTAATCGTGTGTTTGTTTGTTATGTTCGTCAATTTTAGGGTTCAGTATGTTTTCTTTGATCTGTGACATTGCAGGCAATGCCTGCTGTATTTAGAGTAGAAAATGAAATAAACATTTACTTAGTATCATTTTGGTCTTTTCATTTCTTTCGCCTAGGAAACTTTGTGATTTTTACGAAGCAGAATGCAAAGTAGCATGTTTTCAACAAAATACCAGATTAAACTTTTAATCTAACGCACTGCATATTTGAAACACAAAATTACAGGATTTAGTGTGTATAATACCTTTATACTTCCGACGTTTCAACCGTGTTACAACGTTCCGTGACCACGGCCGTATTATACGCACTTAATCCTATAATGTCTTAAAATACCAACAAAGTGGGAGAAGGTAAAGGAGAAGAAGATTACACCACTATATACCCAATGTTGTATGGATGTAGGTAGTCAAGCAATAGACTAGTTTCCAGAGTCAAAAGACTATCATTTAAATTAGTCCGTCATTTAGGGAATCAAAATATATTAGTGACGTATTTTTTCTTTTGCCAATTGAGCGATAAATCTATACTAATATTATAAAGCTGAAGAGTTTGTTTGTTTGAACGCGCTAATCTCAGGAACTACTGGTTCGAATTGAAAAAATATTTTTGTGTTGGATAGATCATTTATCGAGGAAGGCTTTAGACTATATAACATCACGTTGCGACTAATAGGAGCGAAGAAACACTCGAAAATGTGGAAAAAGCGGGGAAAATTATTCACCTTTGAGGGCTTCCGTTGCGTGCGCTGCGAAAACCGTTCGAGATACCCAAAAAATATGTATGAAAGAATTATTCCTCTTTAAATTATCTAAAGAAATGTCCGCGACGGTATATGTCTATCTTTTAAGATTAACTCACAATAACCGTTTTTATGATAATCAAATTTGGTCGAAATGAATGCATTATTACAAATTATTTGTTAGAGTTGTATCAACATAATAATATTATTCTTTATCCAAATAAATATGTTATTGATTAAGATTATTTAACTTTGAACAAAATTGTCTTTGACATCACTTAATTTCAATAAACATCTTATAGGATAATACAATTTTAAAATAACTCTGAAACAAAATTCACACGCGCCGCGTGATGAGCGCTCGCCCATGATTCCCAAAATAACTATTACGGTAAGAAAAAGGAAAGTTTTCTACAGTGGTTTATAGAAAACAACCGTTGGTTACAACGAGCAAACAATGGTTAAATACTAGCTTTAATACCTTAGAGTCGGTTTTGGTTTAGTACCATAGTTTTTGACCACTGAAAATGTATGTACTGCTCATCCTTAGTCATAGGTATGTTCAAGAACTGACCTAGAAGGAATCGTAGTAGGTAATCGATTTCAAGCTCTGCTCGTGTATCAAATCGACTGGCATTTGACTCCCCGTTTATTAATCACCCTGCATCTTTAGTTTTCACTTAGTTATGGGTCTGCTTAACACAAGTAGTTATTTTGTGAATGCTCGTGGGCAAACTTGAGATGAAGCTTTTTGGAAAAAGGTTTGCCAAATAAACACTCTTTAGGATTGCTTTACGTCGAAATCGTAAAATGGTCAGTGTCTAAATTACGTACATCTAGTAGGAGGTCTGTTCTGTATCTTACAAAGTCTAAGTCAAGCCACGACTAAAGTCAGTCCTAATCATTGAATGTCTAAGTCGTAAAATGTCAATTTTTTACTAATATCTCGGGAAAATCGCCAAATAACAAGTCCTCATCCATACTAATCCATACTAATATTATAAATGCGAAAGTATGTCTGTCTGTCTTTCTTTCTTTCTGTCTGTCTGTCTGTCTGTCTCTCTGTCTGTCTGTTACGCTTTTACGGCCAAACCGCTAAACGGATTTTGATGAAATTTGGTATGAATATAGTTGAAGACCCGGGGTCAAACATAGACTACTTTTTGACGCAGGCGGAGCTGCGGGAAACAGCTAGTTATAAAGATATAACGCATCAAAGTGTAGGAGTGGGGGGTCGTGACGACACATATTGCGAAAAAGTGTAAAACACTGTGACGTCACACAGAACTTTAACGCGCCATATCTTTTAACTTTTCTTTGTTTAATTTTCAACTAACTGACGGACTAATTATATTTTTTTAGGAAACTAGCCTATTGTGTTAACTGGCCAAGTGGTTTCCAGAGCTGGATTTTTTTACAGCTTCAAAACATTTTATTCTTCAAGCAGAGAAAAAGTTATAATCTCATGACTAGTTTGACACGATTTTTATCACTAAAACGTTTTTTCTCTGCTTAACAAGTAAACAACTTTTTAGCAACGGTTAAAAACACTACATAATCCCACTTCTTAAATATAAATGGGAAAAATAAACTAAATACCCAAGGTGGTATGGGATGGAGGTAGGTAGAGTAATTACTAACTTCAGGTAAGAAAACACGGATAATTAAACTATATACTTATTGCAATAGTCCCCTTCAAATTTTTTTATTCGTTTTTAAGCAAAGAGAATATAACAGTTTACAATATTTATTGGTATTGAACGAAAGAAATTATGACAGTCTAGGACAAATGTTAAATTGATATTCCTATCCAGTACTGCCTAGAAGCAAATTCATATATTTTTGCGTGAAACTGATTAGTACATCCAAATACAATAATATTTTATATTCAATAAAAAATATTATTACGTAACGTAATTTCAAGTTAGATTTTAAAATGTAGACTAACTTACCACTGAGAGTAGCAACAACAAAACGGACTAACTATAGTTTATCTGGACAAATGCTGACTTACACTTGAGAACTATTGTTAGTCCATATTTTTTTTACAAATGAACCCAATTTAGCTATTAATTGTTTAGAAGTCAGCAAGTAATAAATAGCTTAAGGTTCAAGCGACGTTAAGAAAACATAACAAGATATATGGAAATCCCCTAAATATGCCTGAATAAGGGCGAATTCTACTCGGGCAAAGCCGCGACCACTATCTATTTAGATGAAGCAAAAAATCCAATTTTCATAGCAAAGCATTGTGTGTGTATTAGTTATTGGTATACATTAATTTATATGGAAAAGTGCAATTAGGCGGCCACTAATCTTAATTATTATATATATGGGCAAGATCCATGTAACCCACACTGTACTTCTGTCTACTGATACATCAGAGAATATGTATAGATCTGTGGTGACACAGATCCATAGATATTCTGTTTGCACTATAATTTTTTAATAACAATATGATTCATACCTCTTACAGGTCTATGGCATGATAATATAAATAAAATGCAGTCTTAACAATAAGAGAACAGTTACAACTACTTAATCTAAACAAGAACTCAATTTTATAATAATCTGTTTAAGACCATAACTAAATGGAAGTGTCTATTTTTAAATTCTAGAAATTTCTAACTATCCAGCCCCACTTAATCAAGGCACTAGTTTTCCGTTCATTCAACCTTTTTGTTTGGAAACTCCTCTATCCTATGACATATTAACATGAGACAATAGTCTGCTTAAAAATAATAATTGAAAATTGAACTTTTAAGACAATATATATCAAATGGAAACTTAAAACTACATTATATAAATAAACCTAGTCTCTTATATTATTCAGTGAATATAATAATCTAACATAAAATTAATCTTATTGTAAGTTTCTTTTTTAACATGGGCGTTAGTATTAATGGAGTTCAATTAATGGACTCAAATAATTTTTGTTCGATATCGAATGATTTTCATTCGAAATATATGTCATACATTTCTAAACTAGGTCTCCTGGATTTAGTACACTTGACTAGTATCATTATTCATTATATTAAACTATTTTAATACGGTTTTTATCGCGTTTATTACTTATTTATTTACACCTGACGTTTCAAACACTTTACAGCATTCATGGTCGCAGGCAGGCAATGAATGCTGTAAAGTGTTTGAAACTTCAGGTGTAAATAAATAAGTAATAAACGCGATAAAACCGTATTAAAATAGTTTAATTTAATTAATAACAATCGCGAAAACATAAGAAATCATTAGTATCATTATAATGGAAAATAAATTTGTTATGAGTAGATTAATGATAATTTTAATTTAATTCCCTAAAATGATAATTTTCAACATAATCTTTAACTTCAAATAAACATTGTCTATGGACAAACTTTAAGAAACAATCATTTTAAGTTCTCATCTATTCACTTAAGCCCAAAGGTCTGCAACTCAGCTCCCAAAAATATGAAAAAAATGAGTATGTATGGCATTGAGGTTTCTATTGGCCAGCATTTGTACATTTACAATTGGCATTAAAACTGCTAGGATTTCAACTCTAGGAAAGAACTCTAGGAAAAACTGATTTAAAATAATTTCACTAAATTTCAACAGATGTTTAGTGTTTACTTTTGTCTGCCTGTGCCTGATTAGTAGTATATAAAAACTCTAAAAAATTTATGTTATAGAATATCCCTAATATGTTCATTTGCTGGTTTTTCCCATATTTGCCCTGAATTGTATAACCTGTAAACCTTATTGCTAACCAAACTTTCACCAAACTTTAACATAGCGCCTTCAAACTTATGTTGGAACACCTGCATCTGAGTTTCGTTGTATCCAGCACCGTAAGGATGGTAAACTTTCGGATCCCTACATTCTGTATACTTATGTGCCCCTAATACTTCTACAGGTATAAATTTACTGCTCGAATTCAAGCTAAATATATCATCAAATGACGTCATTGAATCTAAATTTCGTACATAGACGGATTTGTTATCTTGAGGCAATTTGTAATAATGAGTTTTCTTCATAATATCAGGATATCCCATCTCGACATTGTCATCATCTTCCTGGTTTAAACAGAATAAAAGAGGTTTGACCTCAACCGTTCGAACCTTTCTCGTGGGATCAAAATCATCGAACAATGCTTTGATATTTGTGTGCACTCTGGGAACTAAAAATTCGTCCCAAGACAAAACCATGGCATGACTAGCTTTGTCAGCCTCTTCTTTGTCAAATCTAAAATGTCTAAACAAGCAATCCAACTCTATAGCACTCCGGACAATGTCATAAGACTTTGCAAATACAAATGGATAATTTAAAGGAAAAAATTGAATATTCCATTGAGTAATATCTGGTGGTAGTAAATTCAGTCTTCTTATAATATCCTCCGAGATCATACTGTCGTAAATTGTGAATGTGTTCACTCCCATCATGTGGTGGAAGACCAGGAACTCTATAAAGGCATCGCGGGACACCAAAGGCATCTGGTTCGGTATCACACAAATGGTTGGTTCTACGTTATTTACAAATCTAATGCTACTCCTTTCTCTCGGCTTTCTTTTGGTGCTCACTTGAATAACTCTATTTATAGGTGCATGTATTGGATTAATATTATAATTGTTCATATAAAAACTCACTCCTTTAGGCTTACCTATATCTTTGTTCAGAGAACAGTGAAAAATGTATAATCTGAAGTCTTTTATTGGCTCTGAAATCACTTTATATGTAAATCTGCCAGCTTTGGGTTTTGAGTTATTCTCCAGCCATAAATTACAGCGGAAATCTGGTCTTACATGCGCCTTTCCTATAACAATAGTGTCTACATTGTGTGCATGAGTTTGAGTCAATTTTTCATACTTCTGATACGACCTCAAAAATGATGAATAAGAATAAAAGTTTTCATCAATTTCTTGAAACAGTGGCGGCGTCTCACGAACTTCCATTGAGGAGTTTCGTAGTATTTCTGACAGCAAGGTGGCATTGAATCCTGGGCCACAAAACTCAATTTCGGAAAGGCCCGGCTTCCCGAAGAAATTTAACACTTCTAGCACATACCGCAGTCTGTAATACTCGTGCCTATAAATAAGAAGTGTTATGATGCTAATAAAGCATACGATAACTAGTATCAGCTGATAGTATTTCCTCATTACGCTTGGTGATTTACGATGGGTCTTCATCTAATCGCCAGAATCTAGAAATATAAATAATTACAATGGGTATTATAAAATTTCCCTCCAGTTAGGATATGATGAATATCAGCTTTAATAAATTAGGCACTCACAGTTTTGTTAATTAATAATATACAATAAAAGAAAGAAACCCTTAATATATTGTAAAAATAACAGAATTAAATAATTTATCACATCACAGTGCAAAATCAATACACAACAACATAAATTATTGCACTTCACTTTGTAACCTCGGTGCACCAAAAAGTTGCAGGGTAAGGATGAAAAGACAAAGACAGACAGGCAGACAGACAGTCAGCTGACAGTGCGAGGAAAGTTTTTTTTAAATAATTGGTTTTACGGCCATAGATACAAGTCCTTTATAGCCCTTCTTAATTTTTCTATGTTCTTCAGTCCTAAGGTTTCGTCTTAGACTATATCCAATAGACGGGAAATGCGAAAGAAAAATATATAGGATATGCGTATGTTAGAATGAGATAGAGAGCGAGACCATTTTATATACAGAATAATGTCCCATAGCAGCCTTAGAGATTTCTTGTCAAAAGCAAATATTTAAATTATAAACAAAGTATCTATCTAGTCTTAAGTGTTAAAAAAGGGTTCAGTAGAAGCGCATAATTATGGTTTCATGTGTAACAAATAAAACCCACATAATTTCACATTTTACAGATAAGTACCACCAAAATCACTTTATTTTATCACATGATTGTGTAAGATGCATTTAAATTTAAATTTAGATAATAATAAATACGTGAATTTTTACAATTTTTTACCTAATTCTTGAAGTTTAGGGATTGACATCGATAAATACATACCTACTGGTATCAAACGTGCTTATATATTTAAAATTCAGCAGCCGACACGGTTTATGAGAAAAGTCCGCTACGAACGGTAAATGATTCCGTCTCTGATATAAGTCGAATTCGAGATTTCTCGAAAGAAACATGTCAATTTCTATTAAATACCTACCTTTCAGATTTCTATTTAATTTAGATATTTGAGAAAAATGGCTTAAAATGATTGCCAGGGAAAAATGGTTTTCCAAAATATATTCATCTATATGTAGTAAACACTTTCAATACAGTTTTAAGTAGAGCGAGAATCGGCCACTAGTCTTAAAATTATAATAAAGTTAATTAATGTCGACCTATTCGAAGTCGAGTCGGAGTGCTCGTTAAAAATAAAAATACTAAAGTAGCATGTTTATTATGTAATTTTATTCTAATTTATCCCAAAAAATACTGCATACTTAATTTGGCAATGTTCTCACGTTAAGTAAATCGATCATAGTGATGTCGACATTGCTCGGCTCAGCACTATTTGACAGGGCACACATGTATGACGCACACACACAAACAGTTTTCAAATTGGTCTCGTTTCTTTTACTAATCAGCCAATCTATATATAATAGGAGCTTTTGGCAACAAGCATAATAATCACTTCAATTAAACACTGTATCACTTCCCAACACTCTTATTCTCGGACACTTTGTGAATAATAAATAATCCACCTTATTATTGTGGCGACACAGCAAATAATTACACCACGACGCAACAGATAGCGCTAAAGAGAACAGAAATTCCCATACAAGAAGCCTAATTATTATGGAGGACTGAAACGCGATATCAACGTTTCTAAGGAATTGGAGCATATTTGGAGCACGGCGGGAGCGATGGTGTTATGCTCGACCGCCGCAAAGGGAATTACTTCTCGCCAGGCGTGGTGTTATGCCTGGGGAACCGCGGCTCCGACGATGTTCTGTCGGAGGTTGTTTATATGCTCCAATTCTCGTCTTGTTTGGGAACTTCAAATTAGTCGCTTTAGCGCCATCTGTAGCGTTGTGTTGTAACTATTTACTGTGTGCGATTGTGTCGCCACACATATAAACAATCTCCGACAGAACATCGTTGGAGCCGCGGTTCCCCAGGCATACCACCTCGCCTGGCGGAAGATCTTCTCTTTGCGGAAAAATTTGCTAATAGCAGGGCAGAAACGAGTGAGCAAGCAAGATGCCACCTTAAAGCTTGTATTGCGCCATCTCGTTCACTCACTCGTTGCTGGGCCCTTACTATCACCTGTAACCGCCTCACACACACCCGTACTCTTAAACATAACCATAAGGACGTCTTCGAACTTTCCTTGAAAACTATATTCTTAGGTGGTGCTTGGGCAAACTCCAATGAGGAAAGACATAGGTTTGTGGCCATCTTCTAATAATTTATATTTTACACACACAAAATTCATTTCTTATTAAAATTTGAAAAATAAATTAATAATTTTTAAATTAGATATTTTCCAAATTCATACTTACTCACGTAAAATGTATCGCAATAAGAATCGTTGACCAGCAACTTCGCAGGCCTTCCTAAAGGATAAAGTACATCGGCTGGTCCTGGTTACAATAATCTGTTTTACATTATACAATAATCTTTCTTCAGTATCATATTATATAACAAATACATTAATAAATATCTAAACATATATTACAACAACAACATATAAATAAATATGAATAATTTTACTTATAAATTATTTAAATCGCAATATGTCAATTTGCTAATTTTTGCGCGTTAGATGCTGTGGGCACTTAACCTTAAATGTGATCCTCCAGCATCGACGCGAGTTTGCCTGTCAAGGTTTGACAGTAGAGTTTTATGATTGCTTACGCGAAGTCCGTATCGCTTCTTGCAATTTTACCATGTTTACATGTCTTGCGAATTTTGTGTTATTTGCTCAATATTATTAGCTTTAATTTCTCTACTATCCATATCGCTTGTGCACCTTCTTTCTTTCTTCTCTATATTGTGAAACTGTGTGAGTGCATGTAATTTCCATAATTAAAGACTTCCTTCGCTATCCACTCCTGCTTGTCTCATTCCGCATCCGCTTTCAATCTGGTTATCACCACTGCAGCGCATGGAACACTAGCAGCTAAGTACCTGAATAATTTACTACATAGTCCAAGGGCCAGGCATACATTTGCACCTCACAAATAAAGAGAAATCACAGTTGGGTGGTTAGATCTGACGGCTACATTATAAGCCCAGCGCGCACCGCCCGACACGGGAGCGCCCATCCGGCAGCCCCCATAGGTTATAGAACAATAACTATATAATATAATATATATATAATATTTTAATAATAATCCAAAGCACAAAAAATAAAATATACAAAAGAATAGAATGAAATATGAAAAAAGTAAGAAGATAGATACCTAGACAAGAAAGTGTTTTATGACCACTTTATTTCATTTGGAGGCCGCCTCAAGGTACCCCTTGACCAACCTTATATTTGACAGTTCGATACTCAGCTCTGATGAGGAATCTCCATAAGTCAAGGAAGCTAGTGTCGACTAAACATCAATAAAAATAGATTTTATATTTTTAATATTTTTATTGATATTTACAATTCTACAGTTAATTTATGTTAGTAAATCAACATTATTGGTTAGATAAACTTATTTAACTAAAAAATTGTAAAAGTACGTCGTAAATTATAAGGTTGTTCGAGAGGTACCTTGAGGCGTCCTTGAAATGAAATAAAGTAGATAAAAAACGGGGTTTTGCCACTTTTGGCTAAGGTAATTACTTATTTCATTTTATTATTTAGTCTATTCTTTTGTAATTTTCAATTTTTGTGTTTAAAATTGTTATTAAAACCTCATTGGAGTTTGCTCAAGCAACCAACTAAGAATGTCGTTTTCAAGGAAAGTTCGAGGACTTCCATAAGGCGCCCTCGAATGAGTTTGAATGAAGGACGTTCTTATGGTTATGTTTAAAAATACGGGGGTAAGCTTCGCAATTCATGAAATGATTCGTTTTGATGAATTGCTCAAAGTGGCTATTTTAGACCAGCTGGGCTCTTGTCGGTGGAGTTTTTTCATGGAGTATAGAAATAAGATAAAAGCCTTTGAAATTCGGCGGAAGGGGAAACTGTTAAAAAACAAGAAAAGGATGCACTGTGATTGCAGTGACGTCACTGCCACTTGGTGTCGTGACGTGAGTACAAAAGAGATTTTGTTGTCGTTTTCGGAATCGGTTACTTTTTAGTGTACATATTGTTTCGTATGCAAATATATAAATGATCTAATTCGCGAGCTTAGTAGCACCAATCTCGCCTGCCACATAGATAATGTCTGCGTCAATAACATCAGTTACGCAGACGACATGGTGTTGCTGAGTGCGTCTGTCTGCGGCCTTCGTAAGTTGGTGGCAGTATGCGAGTCTTACGCTTCGTCTCACGGCTTATTGTATAATATTAAAAAGAGCCAAGTCATGGTCTTTGGGGCTGGGAGTAAAACATATGATAATTTACCACCTGTTTATTTAAATAAGAGTGTGATACAGAGAGTAAGTAAATTAAAATATCTTGGTCATATGTTATATTGAGAGGGAACGAAGGGCGTTGTCGGTAAGAGCGAACATGCTGGCTCGCAGGTTTGCACGTTGTTCTCGAGCTGTAAAAATCACGCTTTTTAGAGCCTTCTGCACATCTTTTTACACGTGCGGCCTGTGGGCCCGGTATACGCAAAAATCTCAGTTCAGTCTCAAAAAGTTCAGTATAATAACGCATTCAGGGTGCTGATGCGGCTGCCTCGCTTCTGTAGCGCGTCAGGGACGTTCGCAGAAGCTAGAGTAGACTGCTTCTACACTACGATGCGCAAAAGATGTGCGTCCCTGGTGCGCCGGCTGCGGGGGGGCGGCAACAGCATCCTGAACATGATCGCGAGTCGGCTAGATTGTCAGTACGTAAACCATTGCCGTACCATTTCAGCTGGATTAGTGAGGCAATGGGATACGTAATATTATATATTTTTCTTTATTTTATTTTATTGTGTAGTTACTAACAAAATTTAGCATTAGTTCATACTAACATCTTGTGAGACTATGTTTCTTGAATAAATATTTTTTCATTCATTCATTCATTATTGTCCAAGTATGAATACAGTCAAATAGCCTTTTCTGATAATACTCTCTCTCTAGAATAAAAATGTCTGCCATCCTTTTTTTATGAATGAACGAATGAACACTTTATTGCACTATTTACAAACAAAAGAAATACGCTATTACGCTTAGATTAGTTACTCTTGGATTAGAACGGCGTTTGTGAAAGCGGCCTAAAATGGTGCAAGAGAAGGCAAATCAGTAGTAGCTCTTAATTGGCTAGTAAACTTTTTCATGAAAATGTCTAATTCGTAAACCATTTCGAAGAATAGGCTTAGCTAACAGATTACATTAATCAGATCTTTAGATAAGCAAGTATTTTTTAAGTAAATCGCAGAAAACCCAATGACTTTCATTTTTTAGCAAGGTTGACGTATGACGTAGCCAGATAACTTCCGGCTATTCACATTGAATTTTTTAGGCAGAACAGCGTAGTGAATAAATATTTTTTGTTTGGTAGCGCTAACTAAGCGCTTCAAATGTCATCTCTGTTCAAGTAAACATAACCTAATTACATTCATTCATACATTATAATGAAGAAGCGGTGTCCAATTATTGAAAAATCAGATGTAACGAATGAAGAGACTGCAGTAAAGTCCAATAAACAGGCCAATATGCAATAGATACGAGAAATGGGGTACCTACCTAAATATTTGGCGATTGTAAACAAACAAAAAACCAACTCGCGGCTCGCGGTCCATCTTGACTTTGACATTTGACACTGACATATATATTTTTTAATACCTTAGTAATTTTTGCTTTCTTGCAGTTCGAAATGGCCATTATAGCTGCGTGACGTCATCACTATAAAATCTTTAAAATTAAATAACAAAATAAATATAATTTTAAGAATTTTTCGTTCAAATTGTATCTCCGAAATAGTCTATTCTATCAATAAAATATTTAATATACACAATTTATTTTTTAGTTGACTAGCCAATTATAACCAGATATCCAATATCTTACGATACCTCTATTTATTCGTATCGAGTGGGTTACATGGTCAATCGATCCTGTACACCCTGGTGTTAGTGTTTCTGTTTGCTGGGTTTGGCCGTCGCGTCGGCAGATTTTTAACAAAATTAATATATAAGTATCTATGGCTGTACAACACATTAAAAAATAGATGTTATTTTCGCACGTCATTGTCATTCGTTACAGACAAAAAGTAACAAAACTAAAAGCAAGCAAGCAAAAGCAAGTCATCGGCGATTTGAAGCTTTAATTTTGTATGTATTGGATTTTAAATAAATATTTCAAATATGTCAACTAATAATGAAGATACATTACGGCAGTTTTGTGACGTTACCGGCGCTGACGAAACTCGGAGTAGGTTCTTTTTAGAATCTTCAAATTGGCAACTTGAAGTGAGTGATATCCTTGTCAATTTTCATTTTTTATTGTTTTTTCATTACGAAAGTGACTTGCCTCTGGATTTATTAATTGTTTATCGTCGGTTACTTGCTACTTTTTTGATCAAATCTTACTAAAGTTCGAATTAAGCAACTTAAATTTATAAATAATAACTAGAAAACTAGGTGATGTTTTTGTATTTAAAGTTGCACCTATATTGCTTATTTATCCACAACTTTAAGTTATGTACTATTTATATGTTCCACAAAAGAAATGTTGACTTATCTATAAAATTACCACAGGTAGCATTATCAGCTTTCTATGAACACGGTGGTAACATAGAAGAGGCTCCGGTAACCACTCCCGCACCAACTTCACTGCCAACATTAATTGACAGTGACATGGAATCACCGCCAGGGTCACCGGAACAACCACAGAAAAAGGATAAAAAGAAACCCAGTTCTAAGTTTGCTACGTTGGACTCGCTGCAGCAGGACAGTTCCAGCGATGAGGAGGAAGGCAAGTAGAATGTTAATTTCTCTTATTTATTTATTTATTTCTCACTAAATGTATTTAAAATAAGATACAAAACATTTTAGTAGCTGTAGGTAGGTACATTAACCCAGACTGGGTGTTGCAAGGTCTCTAAAAAGTTAAATTGAGACTTATTACATACTAGCTGTTTCTCACAGTTCTGTCTGGGTCAAAAATAGGCTATGTTTGATCTGCATGTTTTTGTTTCAAATTTCATGATATTCTATTCAGTGGTTTGGCCATAAAACTGTAACAGACAGACAGAAAGATAGACAAACAGACTGTCACACTTACAATATTGATATGGATGTATAGATCGAACTTTATTTAAGTGCACTTGTAAACCCATCTTAATCCTTACCTATATTCAGTCTAAAAATTACTTCACATTGGAGTGGCTAATCTGTTTTCAAACATTTTCTCCATGTTGTCTATTATAAATCTTATGAGAAAATTTACCATACTATTTCATACATTTTTTATTTATTTAGAATTTGTGTACCTTAACAATTTTCTGAGAAAAAAATTTTGTATACAAATTTAAACAATTAATTTTAATAGTTTTTCAATTGTAGTTTTGGTTTGATATCTTTAGAAAATGATTGTTATTTGATTCTTTTACAATTTTTGGTATAACACTATGTAGAAAACACGCCATTGCAAGTAATATTACTTAGAATAACATTAATATTAGTACAGTACCCAATGAGATTTGTTTTATTATGCAGAATTATTATACGCTTTATTATTTTAATGGGAAATTTGAGTCAGATTAAGGGCAAAATGTTAGCATTCTTTTCTGAACAAATATTTTAAATGTTCTTCATCATCAATCATCTATCTCCATTATTTACTTTTACACAAGTAAAATAAACATATCAAAACTGAAAATGAATTTTGTCAGACCATACCTCGATTACTTAAAGAGTAAAAGAAATAGAAGAATATTTTGAAAAACAAGCTTTAAAAAGAAAGGCTTTCATAGCCAATGAGTGTATGAATAATTGTAAAGTATTGGAAAATGCATCTGGTGTTAATCTAGGAATCGCCAAAGAACTTGATGTACTTCAAAAAGACATGAAGGAATTGATAGAGGAGAAAAACAAATTAGTAAAAGAGATAGAAAGATTAAACAAAGAGAATGATGAATTAAAGAAAGAGATAGCAAGATTGAAAAATACACAATTGACGATTAATCATGTTGATCAAGGTCTGTAAGAAAGTTTTCTAAATCATACATCTAGTTGGTCGTGCAAGTAGTCATTAATAAATTAGTCTTGTGATATCAATCCTTGTAAAGAAAAAAAGGATAAAAACATGTCGTACAAAACCATCACAAAGTTTTAACCTTAACCACTTCTGTTACTGGATTGTGCTATACAACATCCTGGCTACAGACGTTAGGACTTAAGTTTTTAAAACTCAAATGGCAATGGAAATTAATAGTTCCCTGTGGGTAAAAGACTCCTCTATCTCTCTCCATTCTTCCCTATTTCCGATTCCGGCATTTTGTAGTTAAGTGAGTCCATCTTTTATCTCTGTATCTTGACAGATGTCCAGCCCAGCCCAGGGGTATCTATCTTAATCATAACATGAACGTTTTCTACACAAAGTAAGTGCCTATGAGAGTTTGGATTGCTCACTAACAATTTGTAAGAAACATGCCACACAAGATCCTTTTTTTCATGCCTGAGAGAGAGATACCATCAATATATTTTACTACAACTAGATACATTCCCAGTCAAGCACATGGTGCGCGCAGTCATCGTTTGATTGATTTTGTGATACTCTTGATTAACCAACATTATTTTAATTATAAGGAGTGGAGTCCTTATCTAAATCACATTATCTCTTGTTTCAGGACAAGCATTTTACGCCGGAGGCTCTGAACGTTCAGGACAACAGATTCTCGGCCCCAGCAAGAACAAGAAGGATATTGTTACAGAGATGTTCAAGAGTGTAAGAGAGTGAGTAGATTTAAAATTAATTGGATTGATTTATACATTGTCATGAAAACCTTATCCCGGTATAATGATTTCTTATGTTTTCTCTACTATAACACATTATTTAACAATTTTAGTAAATACTATACTAAAATAGTTCTTATCCCAGTATACCTAAGCTGTAAAAAATTACTAGCAAGCATAATTAAAAGAGAGAATTAAAAAAAAAGCTATAGCTTTTAAACATACAAGTTTATTTCAGACGTGGGGCAGTGGTGTTTGAAGACGAACCATCATCTACCAGCAAGGGACGGAGTGGTCATTTCTCTGGTGTCGGATATAGACTAGGTAACTATCAACATTAATCAATTTTGAAAATTCTTATGCCGCTAAAATCCGGTGTCATCTCTTGCAGTTAATAATCGATTATTTTCGATTAATTGTCAAAAATCGATTAATCATTGTAAAGATCTATAAATGAATTTATATGTCTAGAAAATTTTCAGAGTTAATGACCCTGTTTGGTTTTTAATATTGTTTTTAACCTCACTTTAAATTTTCATTAAAAAACATTGTTTACGTTACTTTCTTGGTATTATTTTATCAATAGAACCTTCTCTGAATGTGTGCTGAGTTGTACAAATTTGTTCCTTCGAGCGGGACAATTAATGTGAACTAAATTGTTGCAGGGCAGACATCTGACGACCATGAACCGGTGACGCCGGCTAATGCGTCACAGCCACAGGTTTGTTTATTTATTTATTTAACACTTCTTTGCATACAGTAGAAAATTTTAACTGTCTAACTATCACGGTTCGTGAGATACAGCCTGGTGACAGACGGACAGTGAAGTCTTAGTATTTGGATCTTGCCCTTTGGGTACGGAACTCTAAAAATAAGCCGTAGCGAGATTTTGATAATATTACACTTTTGTAAGACCAAATTACAGTAAGATCAAATAATGTGCATTTTAATACTCTACTTTAATCTCATAAAATTAGATAAAAATACGTTTTTAGACATGTCCTAAAAACAGAAACGAATTTAAAACTGTTAATGTAGACATGAAAACGGACATGAACATGAAAACAGTGAGGAAGAGATATAATAGATGATATACATTTGACATCCCCATGTCGACTATGCCACCATCGCTCATCTTAATCAATTAATACTTATCTGCAAATTATATAACTTAATGAATAAAAATCTTTTAACGTATTCATCCATGTTGACATTATGGGTAAAATAAAACGACGTGTTTGAAAATTAAGTATTTTTATTACTGATCAATTTAAAATTTGAGATCTAGAAGTAATTCTCAACAAGTAATTAATAATTTGTAATTCTATAATTTGACATTTACAATTAAAACAAATGTATCCAATCCCATGGCCATCTTATGTAATTCAGCTCATCACTTTGTAGAAAATTTTCAACACCCGCAAATACAGCCGTTATAAAATCTGCGGACAAACAATATGGGATTTTACTTGTGAAATAGGAACACTGAATATATATATATATATATATAAAATGGCGATAGCATAAGCAACTTATAGAAGTCTTACAACCTTAGAGACTCCGTATAGAAGCTTTACGAATTGCCCAAAAAATTGCTTTTAAATTTGCTTACTGTTAAAAACATGACTAAATTAATAAAAAAAAAAAAAAAAGTTTAACTTGTTTGTTCTTGGCCTTAATAAAATACATATAAGAGTAATCGCACTTATTCACGCTTTCAAAGTGTATTATGTATAATGTCTCTCATAATTTGTGCCCAAACGTATCTTTATTAGCGAGAATATGGCTGTTGTAAGAACACGATTTTTGGCAATGTAAGCCACTACAAGAGTATTTTTTGTTTTAGTTTGGTATATAGAGCTCCTCGATGAAGAAGTATGAGATTAGATAAAAGTAATATATTACTCGGATACTGAAAATTCAGGTTTCTAGGTTTAACCACTACGAAGTTATAGGGGGTCGAAAATGGCCTGAATTGCTTCGAGAAAAGTACGGCCGTGTCGCTTTTCTGCTCGAGTTCGCGAATATTGACAGATATCTTAGCGAGTCGATTCTGGCTAAGTTAATTTGCCTTTGACGACTCACCTTACCACGACTCATTGACAGATATTGTAATGTAATGTGTTGTACAGTCAGAGTCCCGGTCGGTGCGACTCCGACTGTACCGCGAGGGGTTCACCGTGGACGACGGCCCGCTGCGACTGTACTCCGACCCGGAGAACAACGAGTTCCTGTTTTGTATTAGGAGGGGGTGAGTGGTTTTTTTTTTCTTCTAATATTAAATTATACAGAATTTAAAAAGTCAAAATGATACTGAAAGCTTGATTCCTTTCCTTTTTCTTTTCCAAGAAAATAAATATATATATATTTTTTCGTTTACCTACTTTAGTACTGTTAGTTAATTATTCTTGTGGTAAATTAATTATAGTACCTAATTCCATGTTTTTCTGACTTGAGAATTGGACACACTTTATAATTTTTTTGTAAAAATAGTGGTTAATGCTTCAATTGATATATCATTTCACTCACTAGTAGATATGTTTTATACATACTAGTGACCAATTCCATGAATAAACATATTTAAAGATGGATTCTGCACATGTGATATTTTCATCGCATGTGTAGTATAAAGCACTATGTATACACTTGGAACAAAGAGTGATTACAAATTCGGGTATATTAAGGCCTTCAGCTGTCTCGTTTAGTACCTGTCCCTTTCTTACTTCGAAGAATAATGTACTATGAATCAATTTCTGTAAGCATGCTATGTTCACTTTTAAAAAGTAAAAAATAATTGTATGTTCCTAACAGTCTTATCATATATCATCAATTGTTAAAACCCGTTTGGGATTACTAATGTTTGGATAAAATATGTTTTCCAAATTATTACATGCCAAACTATTATCTAAAATTTTCATTACCAAAAAAAAAATTGGTAAAACAACTTATTCCATTTTCACACTTTGCAATAGAATTTTTGGCAAATTATTATTGTCTAAATAATTACTTGGCAGTAGGTATTTCATTTTATCATAAATTACTAAGTCAAATGTATGGTTTGACATTACATACTTTTTCGTTGGCCTATGTTCAGCAGTGGACTGACTGCTGCTGAAATGATGAACGACGATAACTCTTTCGTTGCGATAAGTTTTTTGGGAAGTGAAATCTAACGAAAAACAATAAAGCGTTAATTCATTAATTGTATTTTTGGGAAGTGAAATCTAACGAAAAACAATAAAGCGTTAATTCATTAATTGTATTTGTCAGTGAGATCCCCGCGGAACTCGCGCGCAGTGTTGGCGGCGGGGAGGTGCGGGTGAGCTTGGAGGATCGGCGACTGGACGAGTGTCCGCGACCTCAAGCTAGGGCTGCGGCCTTCTCGGGGAAGGGACAGGTGCTTGGCAGGTACGTGATCCCCTCGGAACTAGCAGGATCGGCGACTGGACGAGTGTCCGCGACCTCAAGCTAGGGCTGCGGCCTTCTCGGGGAAGGGACAGGTGCTTGGCAGGTACGTGATCCCCTCGGAACTAGCAGGATCGGCGACTGGACGAGTGTCCGCGACCTCAAGCTAGGGCTGCGGCCTTCTCGGGGAAGGGACAGGTGCTTGGCAGGTACGTGATCCCCTCGGAACTAGCAGGATCGGCGACTGGACGAGTGTCCGCGACCTCAAGCTAGGGCTGCGGCCTTCTCGGGGAAGGGACAGGTGCTTGGCAGGTACGTGATCCCCTCGGAACTAGCAGGATCGGCGACTGGACGAGTGTCCGCGACCTCAAGCTAGGGCTGCGGCCTTCTCGGGGAAGGGACAGGTGCTTGGCAGGTACGTGATCCCCTCGGAACTAGCAGGATCGGCGACTGGACGAGTGTCCGCGACCTCAAGCTAGGGCTGCGGCCTTCTCGGGGAAGGGACAGGTGCTTGGCAGGTACGTGATCCCCTCGGAACTAGCAGGATCGGCGACTGGACGAGTGTCCGCGACCTCAAGCTAGGGCTGCGGCCTTCTCGGGGAAGGGACAGGTGCTTGGCAGGTACGTGATCCCCTCGGAACTAGCAGGATCGGCGACTGGACGAGTGTCCGCGACCTCAAGCTAGGGCTGCGGCCTTCTCGGGGAAGGGACAGGTGCTTGGCAGGTACGTGATCCCCTCGGAACTAGCAGGATCGGCGACTGGACGAGTGTCCGCGACCTCAAGCTAGGGCTGCGGCCTTCTCGGGGAAGGGACAGGTGCTTGGCAGGTACGTGATCCCCTCGGAACTAGCAGGATCGGCGACTGGACGAGTGTCCGCGACCTCAAGCTAGGGCTGCGGCCTTCTCGGGGAAGGGACAGGTGCTTGGCAGGTACGTGATCCCCTCGGAACTAGCAGGATCGGCGACTGGACGAGTGTCCGCGACCTCAAGCTAGGGCTGCGGCCTTCTCGGGGAAGGGACAGGTGCTTGGCAGGTACGTGATCCCCTCGGAACTAGCAGGATCGGCGACTGGACGAGTGTCCGCGACCTCAAGCTAGGGCTGCGGCCTTCTCGGGGAAGGGACAGGTGCTTGGCAGGTACGTGATCCCCTCGGAACTAGCAGGATCGGCGACTGGACGAGTGTCCGCGACCTCAAGCTAGGGCTGCGGCCTTCTCGGGGAAGGGACAGGTGCTTGGCAGGTACGTGATCCCCTCGGAACTAGCAGGATCGGCGACTGGACGAGTGTCCGCGACCTCAAGCTAGGGCTGCGGCCTTCTCGGGGAAGGGACAGGTGCTTGGCAGGTACGTGATCCCCTCGGAACTAGCAGGATCGGCGACTGGACGAGTGTCCGCGACCTCAAGCTAGGGCTGCGGCCTTCTCGGGGAAGGGACAGGTGCTTGGCAGGTACGTGATCCCCTCGGAACTAGCAGGATCGGCGACTGGACGAGTGTCCGCGACCTCAAGCTAGGGCTGCGGCCTTCTCGGGGAAGGGACAGGTGCTTGGCAGGTACGTGATCCCCTCGGAACTAGCAGGATCGGCGACTGGACGAGTGTCCGCGACCTCAAGCTAGGGCTGCGGCCTTCTCGGGGAAGGGACAGGTGCTTGGCAGGTACGTGATCCCCTCGGAACTAGCAGGATCGGCGACTGGACGAGTGTCCGCGACCTCAAGCTAGGGCTGCGGCCTTCTCGGGGAAGGGACAGGTGCTTGGCAGGTACGTGATCCCCTCGGAACTAGCAGGATCGGCGACTGGACGAGTGTCCGCGACCTCAAGCTAGGGCTGCGGCCTTCTCGGGGAAGGGACAGGTGCTTGGCAGGTACGTGATCCCCTCGGAACTAGCAGGATCGGCGACTGGACGAGTGTCCGCGACCTCAAGCTAGGGCTGCGGCCTTCTCGGGGAAGGGACAGGTGCTTGGCAGGTACGTGATCCCCTCGGAACTAGCAGGATCGGCGACTGGACGAGTGTCCGCGACCTCAAGCTAGGGCTGCGGCCTTCTCGGGGAAGGGACAGGTGCTTGGCAGGTACGTGATCCCCTCGGAACTAGCAGGATCGGCGACTGGACGAGTGTCCGCGACCTCAAGCTAGGGCTGCGGCCTTCTCGGGGAAGGGACAGGTGCTTGGCAGGTACGTGATCCCCTCGGAACTAGCAGGATCGGCGACTGGACGAGTGTCCGCGACCTCAAGCTAGGGCTGCGGCCTTCTCGGGGAAGGGACAGGTGCTTGGCAGGTACGTGATCCCCTCGGAACTAGCAGGATCGGCGACTGGACGAGTGTCCGCGACCTCAAGCTAGGGCTGCGGCCTTCTCGGGGAAGGGACAGGTGCTTGGCAGGTACGTGATCCCCTCGGAACTAGCAGGATCGGCGACTGGACGAGTGTCCGCGACCTCAAGCTAGGGCTGCGGCCTTCTCGGGGAAGGGACAGGTGCTTGGCAGGTACGTGATCCCCTCGGAACTAGCAGGATCGGCGACTGGACGAGTGTCCGCGACCTCAAGCTAGGGCTGCGGCCTTCTCGGGGAAGGGACAGGTGCTTGGCAGGTACGTGATCCCCTCGGAACTAGCAGGATCGGCGACTGGACGAGTGTCCGCGACCTCAAGCTAGGGCTGCGGCCTTCTCGGGGAAGGGACAGGTGCTTGGCAGGTACGTGATCCCCTCGGAACTAGCAGGATCGGCGACTGGACGAGTGTCCGCGACCTCAAGCTAGGGCTGCGGCCTTCTCGGGGAAGGGACAGGTGCTTGGCAGGTACGTGATCCCCTCGGAACTAGCAGGATCGGCGACTGGACGAGTGTCCGCGACCTCAAGCTAGGGCTGCGGCCTTCTCGGGGAAGGGACAGGTGCTTGGCAGGTACGTGATCCCCTCGGAACTAGCAGGATCGGCGACTGGACGAGTGTCCGCGACCTCAAGCTAGGGCTGCGGCCTTCTCGGGGAAGGGACAGGTGCTTGGCAGGTACGTGATCCCCTCGGAACTAGCAGGATCGGCGACTGGACGAGTGTCCGCGACCTCAAGCTAGGGCTGCGGCCTTCTCGGGGAAGGGACAGGTGCTTGGCAGGTACGTGATCCCCTCGGAACTAGCAGGATCGGCGACTGGACGAGTGTCCGCGACCTCAAGCTAGGGCTGCGGCCTTCTCGGGGAAGGGACAGGTGCTTGGCAGGTACGTGATCCCCTCGGAACTAGCAGGATCGGCGACTGGACGAGTGTCCGCGACCTCAAGCTAGGGCTGCGGCCTTCTCGGGGAAGGGACAGGTGCTTGGCAGGTACGTGATCCCCTCGGAACTAGCAGGATCGGCGACTGGACGAGTGTCCGCGACCTCAAGCTAGGGCTGCGGCCTTCTCGGGGAAGGGACAGGTGCTTGGCAGGTACGTGATCCCCTCGGAACTAGCAGGATCGGCGACTGGACGAGTGTCCGCGACCTCAAGCTAGGGCTGCGGCCTTCTCGGGGAAGGGACAGGTGCTTGGCAGGTACGTGATCCCCTCGGAACTAGCAGGATCGGCGACTGGACGAGTGTCCGCGACCTCAAGCTAGGGCTGCGGCCTTCTCGGGGAAGGGACAGGTGCTTGGCAGGTTCGTGATCCCCTCGGAACTAGCGAGTGCAGCCTCTAAGGGTGTCACAATCAGAAATTAGAACTGTCTTATTTTTACAGTCCTGTTTTTACTACAGTAAGTGGGTGTGTCGTGTTTTAGAATTATCATTCTTACTGTGATATTAATACTGTTTACATTTGACGCAATCACCGTGGCAAGTATGTATGTGTGTGTACCTGCTACAGTTATCTTCGTACACTTTTTCACTAGCGTTACTTCGTGACTGTGTACCTAGTTGTTATTCTATATCTATATGTTAAAAAACATTATGAATTAAAGACTTACTTTCAATAATCTCAGTCTTATTAAAAATATGATTCAAATTATTAAATCATTTTGTATAAATATAACTAAACATGACTGTATTGTATGTCACACTACCCTAACTGGGTACATGTGTAACTGCAATTTTTAACTTTGTCAACCTTATGCTAAAATGTATGCGTAAATAAATAACTTGAAATTGAAGTCATGCCGCCTCTTCTAGGACCTGGAGTGCTTGGATTGCTGTGCTAGGATTATAATTTTTTTATAATTCTGGCATTATTTTTGAGACTTTTAACTGTCAACGTCAAAAGTGACTTAAGTACACAAATAGCAGGTTATTACTTAATGGATTTACATACAACTTTTTGGCGCCCTAATTTTTTGGCGGGAAGAATGACGTACTTTCTACCTCGTCCTTGAGTAAGTATGACTGTACTTTCCGAGCAAGTGTAGTATAAAAGCGTTTACTTTTATACGGAAATTTACGCGCGAACATGGAGTGCGCGTCGTATGCACACAAAGAGATGGCGTTTCAAATAGCGCGACCTTGGCTCAGCGCCGCTCGCAAAAGTGGGCAGAGCATTTCTCGTTTAACAGTGTACCGAGAAACAGAGCTCCTAAGTGCATCACGATTTTCCACGGCTTTTTTTACGAATTTTGCATTGAATAATTACTTAGTAATTACCTAGCACAGGCGTTATGGCGCGTGGGGCTGTTTTTGATCGTCCGACCGAATAAGGCGACCACACTTTGGTTATTATTTGGTGGGACTTTTATAAAAAAAAAAACGATTTTTAAGGTTCTTTAGTATACACAAGGAATCCTTATAGTTTCGTCATGTCGCCCGTCTGGCCTACGTTTCTCTCAGAGACTATTAGACCTAGAAAGCTAAAATTTGGTATGCTTAAGTATATCTCTTACGCGGAGCGAACTGTAAAATAAAATTATGAAAAATATTTTTTTAGGGTACATCCCCTACGTGTAAAGGTCCATTCAAACTGATGCGAATCCCGCGAGATTGGCGGGACGCCCATAGAAATAAGAATATATCAAATTGTCATTAGCCTACCAGTTAACTTTAGAATACGCTACGGCACTTCTACCTATTTTTATTACTGTGGGCGACCCGCCAGTCGCGCGGGGTTCGCATGAGTTTGAATGGACCTTGAAATGGGGACAGATTTTTTTTTTCATTAATTTCATTTTATCAAATCGTCTGCAGTCCAACGCCAGCCACAGTTGGAGCGACTGCCGCGGTAGCAGCGGACGCCAACGACCGCGCGGCGAACCAGCGAGCTGCGCAACAAGCTGTGCGGCTGGACGACGCCGCGCCGCAGACTACCATACAGGTTAGAGAGAGAAAGAAAGAAAAAAAAAGAAACAGAATAACGTAAAGTGTCGCTTTGTTCCTTTATAATTAGGAGCAAAATAGTTCTTTACGGATAGGAACTTTTTAGTGGGCGGATAAGTGATTTGAATTTAGAACGTGTATCTGTCGTAGAAATCGAACGGAAATTGTGAGTTACTGGCTGGTACATGTCGGCTGCACGGAGCTGCTGGAAACACCTAGTAGTGTAGAATGAAAATTTACATGTCACGTTTATTACCACCACTTTGAAACAAAACGTCAATTACTTAAAAAAAAACTTCAATCCATACTAATATTAAATGGGAATGTCTGTCTGTCTGTTACGCTTTCACGGCCAACCAGCTGAACGGATTTTGATGAAATTTGGTATAAATATAGTTAAAGAGCCGGGGTCAAACATAGGTTACTTTTTGACGCAGGCGGAGCTGCGAGAAACAACTAGTACTAACTAAACGAACGAATTCACTTGTTTGTCAACATTTACATTCAAGTTTTTTTTTTACTGTTTGTAATATTTTATTAATTTAATGTGTAGCTGAAATTGAGTACAATCAAATTAAATCCGGTTGGGCGCATTATGTCTAATTCGCAAAATGTCCAACTGTCCAATTCTTAATTGGTCCAGTTTGCAACTGGTCAAGTTCGCGATTGGTCCAGTTCGCGATTGGTCCAGTTCGCAACTAGGGGGTGGTGCGTATTCTAAGGGTGGCTTTGATAGCACCCAACTTGAAAGCCTCTGGGATGGTGACAATGCTTGTATCGGTATGACTAGGTAAATCAGTATTTAAATATTTTCGTCGGGCCCTGTATAGTGTATCTTTTATTGATTGAAATTGAGGTACTGTATTTTCAGTTTGCTGTGATCTAGCCTTCGTCAGTGATTCATTTTCTTTAACGATTTTTCGTAACGGACCTAATATTCACATACTGCCCTTTTCAAGTTTGCTTTTCCCTTCAAAACTTCATTGGAAATTTTTGCTTGCTACACAAACATGGCACGATTCACGTAAAATTACCAGTGTGATTGAGGGAGAACATATGTTATGATTAACGCACCGCCACAATGTCGTATTATTAGCATTTGTCCAATTTAGATTATACCGGTGGCCATAATTGCGAATCAAACTCAACTTTCCCCTCTTTCAATAAATGCAAACCCTTGGTTCATTATTAATTGCTTTAAAACATATCCACACTAGGCACTTCTAGGTAGATACCTAAGTATTTTAAAATAAACAACAATAATATATTTTCAAGTTTTTACTATAGGTAAAGTATTACGTGTTCTACAAACGTGACGTTAAGATTATTAATTAAGTACCTACACTAGTTTGCATTTTTCCGTCAGTGATTGTTATAAATACCCTCAAATAAAACATAAAAATGACTGCGTTCAGTTGTAGAAAATTAGACGGCAGAACATAATATATAGATAGATATATATACACTTTATTGTACCAATCACAAAATAAAAAATTAAAAGTAATACATTTATATAATAAGCAATTATGTAATATATATTAAGTATAAAAAAAAATAAACGAAACAGAAACCTATTTCTATACAGGCAAAGGAGTAATAAGCCCCTTACCTCCATGCGGTTTGTAACAAAACCAGTTTCGTATATATGTGTATATTATATATTATAATACGTGTTAGTATATATTGTAAATATGTATGTATTATAAATATTTGTATTACACTACTACTTGTTATAAAACATCTATAACAAACATTAAACAACTGTTATTTGACTTGGCCAATTTGATAATTGGACCATTTGACAATTTGAGGTTTGGGCAAAGTGCGAATTGGACAAATTGCTAATTGGACAATTTAAGATTTGGACGTTGTGAGAATTTGTTATGTTGAGCGCATTGGACCTTTTGCGAATTGGACATAATGCGCCCAACCGATTAAATCCATTTTGTAAACGGTAATCCTGATTCCCAAAATACAGGAATTTACCTAGTTTGGGAACCAAGATGTCAGGTCAGAAGTATTATGCTAAGTGAAGTGTTAGAAAAACTGCACTTAGCGATTTCCAGGAGCTTTTGGAAACAATCAAAAAATCACATAAACCGAAAACTGTATCACTTTCCAACACTCACTCTTATTCTTGAACACTGACAACAATAATCCAACATTATTATGCACAAATACTAAATTCAAACACAAATTTTGGAAAATAAAATACAGCGCCGGTACTGCTCTTCACAACTTCCCGCCAAAAGTCTTGTAAAACTTTGTTTTAGTAATAAACGATGTATTATTTTTTTTAGTTCCGCCTAGCAGACGGCAGCAGGCTAACCGGTCGTTTCAACCACTCGCACACAATCGCGGACTTGCGACAATACGTGGCCACCGCCGAGCCCGCCTACCAACTACAAAACTTCAGCCTACTTAGCAGCTTTCCGAGCACGGAACTAGCAGACTTCTCCATGACCATTGCTCAGGCTAATCTGCTCAATTCCACGCTTTTGCAGCGACTGAAGTAGTGTGCAGATGAATACATCGCGTTTGATTTTATATTGTTTGTTTTATTGGTATTGTTGTAAGGACTGTATTTTGCGAATGTTTGGTTGGATAACTGGCTTTTCGATTGTAGATAGGTCAGTCTTCAAACAGTGATTAAGTTCTAATTATTTTTTACTGAAATTGTGCAACTGAATTGAGCAATTAGTTGGATAGTCTGGGAAAAAGGGAACCTCAACCAAAAAAAAAAAGTATTTAATTACATACTAAGGCATCGATGCATCTTTATTGTCACATGCCCCTTTTTCCCGACCGACTGCTCAACTCAGTTGCAGGTATTCCCCACTGCCCAACTATAAACTGCTCGACTGAGAGCGAATGGGCGTTTATCTCTTTTCCAAGAAATATATATAAAACATCATCAGAAATACTAGGGTAACAGAAATTATGAGCATGATTCACAGATCTTTTCATTTCAAAACATTCCGCCCATATTGCGGGCTTCGATGTTTTTTTTTTCTGTGAACCACCTCATAACCTCTTGTATCCTAGTACTCTGATGATGGTTAATAAATTTTCTTAAAGAGAAAAACAGGTAAACTCCTGTTTGCTCTCAAGCATTAACATGTTTGTTGGTAGTCTCCACTACGCAACTATTTCCAGTTGAGCATTCACAGTTGAGCAGTGGGGAAAAAGCGTCACATGTATTTATTTTTTGTGATAATTAAGCATTTTGAAAATTGGTCACTAGGTGTGAGCACTAAAGCCTAACGAAATCTGTTGTTTGAAACAAATACCGACATAGTTTTTACCAAAAAGTTAATCTACATAATATATTTTACCCACGGCTGTTTCGTTCAGAGTTGCATTTATTTCCATCCGTCAAACGCAATGTAATCTTACTGTATGTATACCTGAAAATTCGCTGTATAAGCTCTTTTTGTACATTGTCATAACGTGAAGGTAAATAAATTAACATGCTAGTACTTTTGTAGTTTGATTATAACCGAATTTATTATTAAATTATTTAGGAGTCGTATTTTATTGACCTATGCAATTAACTAATAAATAAAAACAGAATTATTATACTTAATAAAATATGTATATTTAACTGACTCGAGAGCATAATTTTAAATATGACGACAAAGCTAACATAATATGTACACTTTTACAAGTACACAAATAATCTAGCTATCATAAATGATTTATAAAATAATAAAAGTCAATAAATAACCACTCTTTCGAGACGGTCGGTTAACTGGGATTTTAAATCCAGTCCTCAGAATCATCGTCCTGAAATCGCAAAACGAATTTATCACGAGACGCCATCTTGTTGACGTTATCACTTTTGAATTTGAAACCGCCACAAAATGGCCGCTAGCTGCAACACGCAGCTTTCGGGAAGGTACAGGCGCATGGGTCCGTTGCAATACATTCGGCTGGGCAGATGCAGTCACACGCTGTAAAATAATCAAATTTTCGCTTAAGAGGACGTCCAGTGTGAAACTGTTGAATAACGGCTAATATTAACCCAAACAAATACTTCGAAGTTAATTTGAAACTTATGTAAGTGGACTATTGGCAACATCCGTTTATCTACTTTTAATGTTTGAACTAGTAAGTACATACGTTTGCAATCTCCATAAGCGCAGGGATCCATGTATTCCGTACAGTCTTCGCCGGGCGGCAGGAAAGAAGAGCGGTATACTGTGGTGCCTTCCAGCTGGAAACAATTATATCTTATTGACGCTGCTAAACATATTATAAGGCGTTTGAGTACATAACCTGTGTGAAAAGGTCGCGTGCTTGGTTGGGTATTAGGGCTTCGCACATTACAATGACTCCATTGCAACTCGGTTATTGAAATGTAAAGTACTCGGCTTACATTGAAATGTAAACTTAAGTGTTGTGATAGTTTGTCACTGACATTCAATGATTAATATATGATGATATTTAAATTAATTGGTATTCATATATGATACAAGCTCGTGCAATTCATAATGGGTAAAGTTGCTGGAAGAAAGAAAAAAAAAAATGGCTACGGAACACCCGGGACCGGTATAGCAAGCTTAGTTGGGGCCTCCAACTGAGTTAAGAATATTTTCGAAATTTCTTAATGATGTTTTTTAAATTATTTTAATTTTAATTAAAGAATGCGGGCATCTTTTAAGGGGAACCAAATAAACCAAACAAAAATGTTTTATTGCTTAAAATTACTTCAGGTCAAAGTTATAGTGAATAGAAAAACATAAAATTTCGCCAGTTCTCTTCGTATTGGAGCTTAAAACAAGTGTCACCTTTTGGCAGGGCTTCTGGTACTGCCCCTTGCAGGCCCACGGCGGTCGCTGCGGCGCGGGCGCGCACACCGGTTGGTATGACATCTTCTGCGTCGTCGAGCTCTCCATCTTGGCTGAGGGGATAATACAACAACATACATACATACGTACCATCACGCCTTTTTCCCGTAGGGGTAGGCAGAGACTACGAATTTCCATTTGCTACTATCCTTATAGACTTCTCTCGCATCTATGACTCGTCATACACGCTCATCGATTATGGGTACTCCTGACATCTCCCTTTTTTAATATGTCTGCGATTTGATCGCATTATGTTCTCCGAGGCCGGCCCTTACCGACTAATACAACAAACTAGGTATGTGAAAAGAGGAGTTAAGGTTTCGTGTCATCCGTACAAGCAGGCTCAATAAAGAAACTAATCCAATTGCAGTGATGGAAGTCGTTACCTCGCACTCAGACATTACGATTGCGTTTATTGAGTGAGTGAGAGGGAGTGGTTTCTCTCGTTTCGTTACATTAGTTTCTTTATTGCCTCAGTGGTCGTGTGGCAACCTATGTGAAAATGTACTTATACAGCCATATATAGTTCTATGTGATAACACGGAAATGGATTTTAATTATAACAATCGACGTGAAAATGAGAGTTAAGATTAACACTCGTATCTTATTAAATGTGTCTTTTTAAGTATGTTTGGTTCTTAAAGAATTTAGTCTGCCGGTCGTATACGGAACTTTCTAGGGATTTGTAATCAATCAATTTTACTTACATTTATTTAGTCAATACTTGTTACTGATAGATATTTTACCTGCTGGTTTCTCGTAGCATCTATTGGGAGCGTAGGACTCCGACATGGGTTGTCTTCCAGGGTTTATGTACGACATGCGGTTCACGGTGCGATCTGAAAAAATAACGGCCATTGAATAAATTAGTCAATAATTTAGATTGGTTGGGGCCGCTGCCAGATAGACAGTAGATAGAGGTAAAAGTATGTCGTGAATCACCTAACTGCTTGTTAATAAATATCACTTCGCGCTTCGGACATTGAAGACACGTTGTGTTGGCTGTCATCTGGTAGTCGTAAAATTAACCACGTCAAGAGGCCGAAAGGCGATTCCCTTAAACTCCCGTCACCAGGGTGAACATCGCTTATTGATCATGTAACCGATATGAAAGAACCACACACTACGAAAGCGAAACGGCATGTTTTTAATGTTGAATGCACATGATCAGAAGATATGAATGATAATAAATGAGTACTTGTTAATTTGACTTTTTACGTAGTTACTTTTTTGTTGTAGTTCTTGACTAAAGCACACCCCGGACACTCTACAACAGCGGCGAGTCCGATACCTGCCACTACTGCTACGATTCGGTCGCGTACATACGCGTCAATGTGTGTGTATTACTAGTAGCGTCGTATTAACCGTTTCTGCGTCATAGTCGTCGCAACGGCCTGGCGGCAAAAGCGACATCTTTGCATTATTTTGGTCCCGATTTTTATCCTAAATCTTCGCGGCTCGGTGCGGTATCTGTTTCGGGTGGGAGGGTGCAAGTTACGTTCTGTAGGTTAGTACTATTAATATAATTCTGTGACTAAACTCTTCAACTTACTCTCAAAAGGCTGTTCAAGACAGTGGAATTTCGCCGGCGGTTTGAAGCTCTCCCGAAGTGCACAGGGTTTGGGAACGTAGTCGTGTCGCTGCGTGGTGAGGTTCTGCATGGGGCCCTGACCCCACATGTCGTGGTGGCACGGACGGATGGGCTGCGTTTGGCATACTGGGTTTGGCAGGAAAGATAGCTAGGGCGGAAAAAGGATGTTGAAGTTTTGGTTCCGATTATTGCCAGTAGTCCCCCTCTAGCACTCATCTGGGGTAACAACTGGAAATTTTCCTCCCAGTTGTCACCCGGGTAACAAATTGTCACAAATGTTCACTTCCGATTGGAAATTAGTATGATGAGATACGTATGATTTTTTTTCAATTGTCACCCGTAATATTTGAAGGGGCGACAATTTCGTAGTCAAATCAATGCTAGATAACCCATGAAAAAGTTGAAGCTATCTGTAGTGTTCTTTATAGAAATGTTGAATTTAAGAACATTTCTTATTTCTTACGTAAAATTGTGGGAATACGTGATATCCTATTTGTTGAATAACTCGTGGCATCACAGGCCACGGTGGCAATAGCGGTAAAAGTGAATTGCCAACCTAAAACTAAGCAAAAATTTTTGACCAGGAGCCCTATCTTTGAAATGTATGACATATATGTCGAATGAAAATCATCTGATACCCAACAAAAATTATTCGACTTGCCGATGTAGCGCGACTCACACTTTTCAAAAATAGCACTCCTGGAGGACACTCTCTCCACATTCACGACATTACCACAACCAAACTACGAGGGCGAGCTTCTAAAACAAACACTAAAAGTGCCTACCTTGTGCACAGTATCGCCTTCCATCTGAGCCGTGGACGGGACGAGGTTAGGAACGGGCTTCACCGGCTGCGGGATCGGCGCGGACGCCGGCAGGTAACTGGGGCAGAGGCACTGAGGTAAACATTACAGACGAATTGCAAAGAGTAGCAGTAGACCAACTCGGCAAGCGACAGCCGAGCAGTTTAGCTCTTTGAAGATTCAGTGGACTGGACACTGAAAATCTTTGAACGGCCATATCTTTCGAACGCACCAAGATATCATGTCAGTTTTTGTACTGTTTTAATGGGTACTGTGTGGATTATCACTAATCAGTCGTTCTAGTGATCGTTTAGTTGACTGAACCATAACGTCATGATGGCAGACCAACATTTTCCAACGAATTTATGTGATCGCACGCTGTGGATACTGAATCAGCCTGTCTAGCGTTGGTTTAGTCAAAACGGTCGAACCTTAGGAGCGGTGACGGGGTTGGTGCAACTGGCAGGGATGATTGCGCGACGGCGACAGTCGCTCCATTATAATGACCAGTACTGACAAATCTAGGACAATGATCTAAAAGCGTACCTTTGGTTCTGAAGCATAATCTGAAGATGGAATTAGGACAGGACCGGATAACCGCTGACTCACCACACAGATACCAAAAAATGTAGGCTGTATCATATTAGAATGCAATAAAATTACCCTGGACCTGGACGAGGTCTTGCTTAATTGTTAAATATTAAGATTAACAAAAAATAATAACGATAAACTGTTAAATAAAATAATTTTTACACTAACAATTAATATTAAGGTTTTTTTTTTTTGTATTTTTATTTTTATTTTTACTAACAAAAATGGACCATGTTGTCTTTAATAAATAAATTTTGAATTTGAATTTTGAAAAAATCATAAGGATCTCAAATCGAAGATCATGATCTAAAAGTATACCTTGGGCTCTAAAGCGTAACCTGAAGATAAACTTGAACACACCACACAGATACCAAAAAAATGGCTTTGGCGTAGTAGAACTTACAGTAAAATTTCAGACCTAAATCATAAGGATCTTTTTCATTCAATAGATCATAAAGTTATAAAGTTGTTGTAGACCCACCTGCCCTTGTAGACGGTCTGGTTCTCGAATCTCTTGGAAGCGGTGACGGGGTTGGTGCAGCTGTCGGGAATGATGGCGCGACGGCGACAGTCGCTGCCCGCGTCTAAAAAGCTGGAACAAAACTAATCCGTCAATTGTGTGGCTGTAAATAAAGCACACAAGGATTGAGGCTTAAACAAATTAATAAGTCCCTAGACTCTTTCCATACGTTTTCTTTTGCGAATGTGGCTAATACAAGATGTTCTTAGTCCGAAGGCTGCAACTGCAATTAAAACATTACAGAAGAACTACATAGTTAAAAGGATTGTTTTTTTAAGAGGCAATGCTGCCAGCATAATGGGTATCTTTGAACAAGGTACTAACAAGGGCGGCTTTTTTTAATCTAGGGGCACGGGAGTGCCCCCGCCAAGACGAGCCAAGCGGAGCGCAACCTACCTTTTCTCGAAACGTTTCGTCGTTTTTTTGAACTCTCATAACTTTGGTTTGGATGATGCTAAATAGTTAAAAATTTCAAGATATAATGACACCAGTACAATCATTAAACATAAAAAGTTTGAATGTCGTAGCTATTATACTATAGATTTTATTAAAGGCTAAAAACCCCCGATTAAAACAAACCTAACCTAACCTATCTCTTCGGAATAGGAGGTGGAAGTTTGTATAAGACTTGCACTAACTACATATATATATGAAAAAAATAATAAAATAAAATACTTATGACAAATAAAAAAAAAGAAAGCAAAAATATGCTGATTCCCCAACCATCGGAACAGACCGGCCTCTACTGGTTGGTTCATCTAAATTCCAGACGAAGGGTAAGGCGAAAGTAAAGGCCCGGGGTCAAGTTTTCTTTAAACTCAAAAAAGTCCATTATCCAACTTACAAAAATAAATGAAATCCCACCAAAAACATTTTTATGTAAAAATGTTGCCAAGACGAGTTTACATAGCTTACCCCGTGAAAAAGTTATCAGATCTCGTATAAAGCCAAGCTTTAAAGACTACAACGCTCTAAACTTACAAGCTCTACAATACACCTTAATCAAAATCTATGAAAAAGTGGTCAGATCTCATATAGAGCCAAGATTCTTGATCTTTCTATTTAGACTCTTTCAACGACAACCGATTCATAGTAGTGACAGTTTACCTCATGGCATAGGTGGTGTTGCTATCCAGCTTCTGGCAAGATTTTTGGTATTGCCCTTTACAGGCCCAGGGAATCGGCTGCTTGGGGAGAATCTGAAAGAGAACAGATTAATCAAATAATCAATCAGCTTAATATCAGAATGAATACAATCTGACTTAACGGCAGAGAAGGCACAATAGATAAGGTTCGATCTTCCGACCCTAAGAAGGAATTAACCACCAAATTAGACACGACGAAGAAAAGACCTCATCATGTAGCCGGAGCCTCTACCATGACGACCAGACGCTAACGACTGCGTTAACAATTTTGCGTTAGTAAAACCTTATTACGCACTGAAATATTTGACAAGTTTTCGCTCATATACAGGACTCTTAAAGAAGAATGAGGGTAGTTTGATTAGATGAATCACATACTTGGTTCGGCATGTAACTCATTTTATGCGTGGTGCTGCCGTCCATCTTAGCAGCTGGCTTCTCGTAGCAGCGCTCGGGGGCGTACGACTTTGTCAGCTCTATTTTCTCCGGCGGCAAATAAGACAGCTTGTTCACAGTGCGATCTATTAAAAATATATTGATGACTCGATTTTAGATGCAGTTTTGTGGAATTGGTGATTAACCAACACTGTAATGTAATGTAATGTAATGTTATAGGGACTCCACTTTTCCATGGCTCTAACAACATTGCTTTTCGATTATACTAACCGAATCTCAGGATGTTTGAGTTTTTCTAGTCGCTTTGTTTATTCTCTCTAAAAGAAAAACTAGTACAGTTTTCCAGCTGTTTTTGTGCCGCATTTTCCTTGACTTGCATGACTCACACCCATTTATAAGCGAAGTGATAAGAGATGCATTAAAATGGAAGATATATGCTGTGCCAATCAATTCATGAACGGCTCTATATTTAAAAGCTGCAAGGTACCGTCTTAGTACCGTCTTTAAAGCAGGACAAAAACGAGTGAGATAACAAGACAGTAAGGCGACATGTCGCTTGCTCACTCGTTTATGCCCTGTTTTAAAAGATGGTGGTAATCCTCGTGGTTCAAAGGGAACGATGGACATTACCTGCAAAGGTCTACTCACTTTCAAACGGCTGTTCAACGCAGTGAAATTTCGCCGGCGGCTTGAAACTCTCCCGGAGCACGCAGGGTTTGGGAACGTAGTCGTGTCGCTGCGTGGTGAGGTTCTGCATGGGGCCCTGACCCCACATGTCGTGGTGGCACGGACGGATGGGCTGCGTTTGGCATACTGGGTTCGGGAGAAACGACAGCTGGGGCAAGAAGATGCTAGTTTATACCATGACAAACTTTGCGTTTATAAATCTAACGTTATCTGTCCAGAATAGGCTATGTGCTGAGGTTTCTGGTTGATGAATACTTTATATCAACTTTCCCATGGATGTAGTCGAAATCACTAAGTGAACCTCTGTATTTTGAGTCAGTTTTTTCAGTCCGTCTGCAGTTTTTGAATCAGTCATGGCAAATCTTAAACCGTATCGGAACCAAAGTTGGTCAGGTGCAGTCTATACATCGAGGCATGATAAGGACAATTATATATATAGGTATATCATGTAAAAGAATACAAATTTCTGCAGAGTAAAGTTTGTGTGAACTATCTATTCTGTGGTAAAGCTATATATACCAAATGAACTCTATCATTCTTCCACAAAACCTTCATTATCCGACTTCAAAAAAGGAGGAGGTTCTACGTTTAACTGTATGTATTTATTTTATCAGAAATCCCCTACTGTTTCTTGAATCATCAGGATACGTATTAAGAGTACTGTGCCATACTTACAGAACGGCAAAAGGTGTACTAATCGTGCATGGTGCAAGATTTATGTACTTCCAGCTAAATGACTTTCTTTTTGACAATATTTAGTTATCAAGAAGTAAAAGTCTACCTTTTGTACGGTGCAAGATTCCATGGGTTCGCAGCTGGGCACCAAATTTGGAGATGGTCTCTTCGCCTCGCCCCTTAGGTTTTTGCAGCCATCCACCGGCAAGTACGACAAGTTATACGTAGTGGTTGCCTCCACCGGAGCCGTGGGCTTCATGTAGCAGCGTCGAGGAGCATACGAGTCTGGGATTCTGGGCTGCTTGTAGCACTGAAAGAATTGTACAGAAACCATTTCACTGAACACTGTCATCTTTTTTACAGGGAAATCAGACCAATAGGTGTGTTAGTGGCCAAGTGTTTGTTTGACACACCTTGAGTCAATTTGTTCGCTTTAGGGCGAGATTTGCTTTAAGACTAGCGCAGATTCGCTTTATGTCAGAACGTTCCTGTTGGACTGGTTTCCCTGTAAAAAATGGTTACGGAGGTCAGACGGCAGTCGCTCCATTGCAATAACTAGTGTCATCAAATTTAGAATCACTTACAGAGTACCCTAGTCTCCGAAGCTTAAGCTGTGGATGCAAAAAGACGGTTAGACTAAGAAGATAACGGTGTATTAGTGGTCAAAGAGATTTTCCAGGTTGTTTAAAAGAGTCTGCCCTGGTCTAGACTTTTAGTCTTTTCCATGAATAGTCTATTAATACGCCAGTAAGCTTTATCTTAAACCAAAAATAAACATAAAGTGGGACCGTGGACATTAAAATGGAAAAACCGGCCAAGTTCTAGTCGGACTCACGCGCTAAGGGTTCCGTCCCATATTGTGGTGATGGTAACATACAGATGATGATAATGAGACGGACATTGTATACATAGAGTCCCTAACTAGAGGCCCTAACTAAAAATAAGAGATTATAAATTACTGGCTTCACGATGGGCGGCTTTCCACAGCAACATGTCCGGCAAGGGCAGGGATGTTCCTGCTTCCCGTCGATGGCCTTCCCGTCCCTGAGCCCGGATTTGATCCCTGCAGAGAGGGCGCAGGGATCTGCCGCAGGACATGGCACACACCTGATAAATAAAATTTATTTACTTCCTTATACTAACTTCTAGGACTGTACTCACCTTAAAGCGGCAGGGGCTTACTAGATTTGGCCGTGTGTAGGCTTGCAGCGTGTTATCCCTGCTGCTGGCCTAATATCGGCCGACCGCGGTTTCTTCCTATGCCCCAGCCAGCTTGCACGACGTGCGACGGAAAATTGGCTAGCAAGTGTGTAGAATGGAGTCGACATGATATTGCCACAATCTTGCTCCAACATAAATTGTGTAGGAGCAGGAGAGTAAGCTGGCATGTGTGTAGAGACGACAAAAATTTATCCAATCTTCTCCATCATAGATTGTGTAGGCGCAAGAATGTCAGTCGAGTAGAAAGTCTTGTTTATATGTGTGTGTGTATGTTTTTGTAGTGTATTATCGTCTTTTTGTTGCTAGTATATATTTCATCATACGATTCATCAGTACAGCTATTAATTTTCTTCTGGTATAAACGTGTTTTAGTTTATTTGGTATACCTAGTATGTTTTAGATTTATTTTTATCTATTTTAATTACTGTTGTATATTATTTATTATTTACTTTACAATACAAGTGTTTATGCTATTATATTTTTTTATTTATCTATTTCTTACTTCTATTGTATTTATTTATATTTATTTGTTATTTGTATATACATTTTTTTATCGTATGATTACATACTTATAAATTTAAATATAATATTTGTATATTAAGGACTATTAATGGTCCAGTGGTTAAGGGTTAGGGTCAAAAAAAAAATCTAAGTTTGGTGCCACTGCGCACCCTTTCGTACACTCTTAACCTGGTTAAGGCCTACAGACGATGTGGGGGTCGCGGTTTTGATTCCCATGGGAAGCTTATTATATTTCAGTTTGGTTAGGACATTGCAGGCTTAAATCACCTGATTATAAAGATGATTCCAAACTTCGAGGCTCCCAGGCTACCTGGTGGTATATGAAAGGCCAATAGTCGGTGTCGAAAATATCTGATCTCATAAATAAAGCAAAAAAATCTCCACTTACTCAGGCATAATTTAGCAGTTACACCTAAATGTAATTTAAATAACACTGTATAAAAATTGAAACTAAAAACTAATATGAAAATTGACTGAAAATAATTTATAAAAACATCATTAAAATAATAGTTACTAGAAAGTGACAGGTCTGTATATCTTTTGTTTATTATTCACGTTGGATAGTTCCATTTCCAAATATAACATTTAACCATAGAGATTTGTTAAAATAGATTGGTATGGAAGTAATAAGTACCTACCTACCGGTATAAATATCTTTGTATGTATAATAGAGTATTTTTTCCGTGGAGCCCGATAGCCGGGCGCTAGTATCTGACGATTGCGTGTGTCAAGCGAGACGGCAAAACGCAGCCCGTACAGTCTCGACCGCCATTATGGGATTTTCAGTTTCTCCGTGCTTCTGAAGGCACGTTAAGCCGTTGGTCCCGATGATTAGTCCAATGGCAGTATTTAGGCTGTGCAGCCTGAAAAATCTAACAGTGTTTACCACTAACACAACTTGGCTCATTGTTGATCTGGTTTCCGTCTAAAAAAGGTTACTGTGTCAGACGGCAGTTGTTCCATTATAATAACAAATACCGCTTTATCTATGTAATCTGAGGACGTAACTAGGAAACACGCTTGGACGAAGGTGTAGTAGCATTTATTAATTAACTGAAATCTGACTAGGATCCGGTAGTCTATGAACCATGTCTATGAACAACTCATCAGTGCATTTCCGGTTATTTACAATCATGTCCGATAACCACGAACGTTTAGTTTGACGGATAGGAATAATTGGAGATAACATACCGGTACCATTACCTTTAAAGTTTACAGTTTTTTTATTAACTTATATCGTCCCACAAAGTAAAGGTCTCCCCCATCTCCCTCAAAACATCTCTGTCCAAGGCTAACTCTAACCACCGCTGTTCCTTTTCCTAAACCTTTCAGGTCATTGCTTCAGCGCTTCCGAGGCCTGGCTCGTTTCTGCGACCATCTTCAGGCATCTAAATAATTGATTGGTTGATTGATTATATAAGATCCTTAACTCAACACGTAATGCCACATCTGCGATGCCTGTGGTTAAAGTGGGATTGGGCGGGTCATTTTTGTCGTACTTATATACTTACGTTTTTTACGTGGCTACGTAGGTAACTCAACATAAATTTAAATTGCCATTTTTAGGGTACCGTACCTTAAAGGGTAAAACGGGAACCGTTTCGAAAAACTGATACCAGAGTTTATCCCGCTTAACCATGAAACCCGCATGATGAAAATGAAGTCTGTCAAAAATACTATCCTATGATCCTTAAACTACATATCTGATAACTCTCGAGACCTGCGACCAATCGTTGTAACAATCGTTGGGCTCAAATATCCACTAAATGGCGCCCTGTGGGTGGCTGGCGAAAGAGAGGAAGACCGAGGTTGCGCTGGAGAGATTCGATGCTAGGTGGTCAGAGGTAGCGGAACAGAGAGAGGTTTAAAAGGACTTGGGGGAGACCTTTGCCCAGCAGTGGGGAAAAAAAACTACAGTAAATTAGTGATGGTAAATCAACATTATTGGTTAGAAAAACTTAAAACTTCGTGCAAAGTGGCCATTTTAGATCCACTGTAGTGGCTCTCTTGCTTTATATAATTGTTGCCTTATCATTTTTATACAAAAGAAGCTGTTGGTCTTCCTAATAAATAAATCAATCAATAAATGAAAATAATAACCGGTGATATTATGGATTCTACGCAGAAATGCTAAGCCGCGAAGAAATTGAATGCAAAAATAAATAAGACATGATTTAATTTTCCAAGTTACAAATTTTTTTTGGCAAGTACGAAACATCGATATTTTTTTATATAAAGGTAACCTAGCGGGGGTAACAGATGGGGTAACAGCAGCAGTAGCTCGGTTGGGGCCAGCCGGGGTTTGGGTCCACGTCCAGCCCATCCCTGGGGCCAGATTTGTTCCCTGCAGGACGCAGACATACTTGGAAGGCTGGGTTTGGGCCACACCTGATAGAGAAAGTAGTTGTCAGTATTTTTAAGTAGGTATTAACTTCGAGCCAACTCTAAAAGGGTTATGTTATCCAAGGTGCTTCGATTATAGTTATTTCTTAAACGTTTCGCCTCCGTGGTGTAGTGGTTACACACCATCTGATTAGCTGATGATAATGGTGAATCCATGCATCGGAAGATTCGGAAGGCACGCTAATTCGTTAAAAGAACCACGTTACAGGCCGAACGACGATTCCGTAAAATCCTGACACCAGGATGAACATGGTCAATTAATCGTGTAACCCATTCTATATAAAATAACCAGGTACTTACGAAAGTGGGACAGGCATGATTTTAATGTTGAATACACAGGATGAGAAGAAATATTCAAATCAAATGATTTGAACGATTTCTCGACTTTTAATCCGTGAATTGTGGATTTTTTTCTTGCAGTTTGTGACGACTTGTCAAGGTTTTTCTTTACTGAAGTTTTGTGTTGATCTGACAAGAAATTTTTCATCGTGTGGGTGGAAATCCAAAGAGCATCGAAATACCATAGACTTAGAATTTATATCATGTATTACGAAAACAAGAGATTTCTTTGCTTTTTGATACACGACATTGAAAGTCTGTGGCTTTGAAATAGAAACTAAAAAAAAAAATTTTGACCAATTTTAATGTCAATGTAGGTAAACCTATAATGATTGATTTTGATTGATGATGAGATAAATTTGCAATATCCCTAAATAGTTTGTGGTACTATATAATAATTTCATGGAACTTTAAAAGAAACACATCACAACACAAACACAAACCTATATTTAATACGAGGAGCTTAAAAGAACTATGGATTATTAACTCGTTCCTTAACAAAAGACCGGATTGCAGTAACAAGCAAAAAAAAATAATTTTGTGTGTTTGTCCACTCCAGTGATGTTGTTTACGATCGTTATTTGTGCTACCGTAGTTATAATAGCGTTGCACTATGCCTGTGTGAGTATCTAAATCAGTCACTATAAGTCCACTGCTGGACATAGGTCTCAATTCCCCATACCCATACCCACATACTAACAGGGATAGAAAAGCTGATTTAAATAACCTCTTTTTTAATTTGCTCTTTTTTTACTGTCATTCAGTCATATTGAGTGGGTTTCATGGTCAATCGACCCTGTATACCCTGATGTTAGATTACTATGACCCTGCTTTATGAGTATTAAATCAAAAATAACGTATGTATGTATGTAAAAATCTTTATTGTACACAAAGAACATTACAGGTTACAACAAAAGTTACGTTATGTAAAAAACGTTTAAGTTAGTAACGTTTTAAAATTTACTCCTATTTCCTTTTACCAATATTATTTTTAGGTACCATTTCTATCCCGGCTTAAAACTTGACCTACAGGCCTGCATGCGTTATATTTTTTATTTATTGATTACTAGCTGACCCGGCAAACTTCGTACCGCCTCCGAATATATTTACCTTTGAAACCTTCCCTGAACTTCCACAAATAATTCAAAACCAAATATAGCCAAATCGGTCCAGCCGTTCTCGAGTTTTAGCGAGACTAACGAACAGCATGTGAACAGCAATTGATTTTTATATTTATAGATGTATATCCAAATCATAATCATATTCGTCTGGTTTGCTCTCCTAATACTTTTCTGAGTCACGAATTTTTTTTTTTTTTTTTTTTTTCAGTGCCTGTTCCATTTGAAGGAACCTCCTTGTAGGTGTGATCCCAAAAGTCAGAAAATTTGGTCAGAAAAATGGATAGGAAAGTGACGGTACTGGGAGATTGGTGGAAAAATGTGCAACTGCTGTAGACCTATGTAATTGTGCTCTATACAGTGTCGTATTGTCTTTGCATCAGTGTAATAAAAATTGATTTTCATAAATGAAGGCATTTTTCTGTACCGATTGCTAAAGTTTGTAGAATTTCACTATAAAGAAAATCCACTCACAAAATATATGATCATCATCATTTTACCCGCAGTTAGGGTTGCCAGGTCGCCAAGCCTAATAGCCGGATAGACTAGCCAGTTTGGCCGGACATTTGGCTAAAACGGCTGGACACTCTACATTATTAAGGAATTTTGTGTCTCAGTATTTTAAGCTTTTCTGATTATTACAATACATCTTGTTAAATTAAATTAAATGTAAAAAGCCATACAAAAGCCGGACAAGCTGGACACCGTTTATTTTGGCAGGACACGCAATCAAAAAGCCTAACTCTGTCCGGCTTTATCCGGACGCCTGGCAACGCTAGCCGCAGTCAATCCAATGCCGGACATAGGCCCCCAATTTGAGGGGTTGTTGCCATACACGCCACGCTTGGCAGGTGGGTCGGCGAGCGCAATTTCAGCTAACAAAAAATATGGTACTCATTCCATATTTTTTGTCTCAACAATCTACTGAACTTTGCCCACTCCATACGAGGTCTGCTACCGAAAATGGCGTTCCTTTCTCAATGCCTGCTTGGCGATGACGTCATCATTAACCTTCTTGGGTTAACTAAGGAGTCCATCATGCTTTTTGTATGAAACGTGGGTATAGATTCGGTCATTAGATTGTACTGGATCAGTCTAAAAACAATGAGTTGAACGCATGACCTGTAGGTAAATTTTTTTATTATTATTTTTTCTTTTAGTAATGGGTTTTACTGCCATGGATAAAAGTTCTTTATAGCCCTTCTTAATTTTTCTATCTTCTTCAGTCCTACAGTGTGGTTACGTCAGGTCCTAGTCAAGTCTTGTCAGAAGAATCAGCCAAGTTAAGTGGTAGAAAAACTGCACTTAGCGATAACTAGGAGCTTTTGGCAACAAGCATTAAAACAAAAACAAAAAAATCACATAAATCAAACACTGTATCACTTCCCAACACTCACGCTTATTCTCAAACACTTTGCGAATAATAATCTACCATTATTATGCACACACACTCAAAAAACACAAATTTTGGAAAATAAAATACTGCACCGAAACTGCTCTTTTCAGCTTCCAGCCAAAAGTCCCACTTCCATGAACGCATAATTATCAGAAACCCAGAATTTTCAATGGAACTATACATTACCATGATTGTTTTGAAACCATGAAGATTTTTCATGAAAGCAAAAATTATAAACTGGTACAGTACAGCCATTAAGTAGGTACTTATTACTTACATTATTACTGCCTCCGGTGACCAGTGGTTGAGGCGTTCGCCTTTGACCCGGGGTTGTGGGTTCGATTCCCACGGGAAGAATACTTTATTTAGTTGTTTCCAGTTTGGTTAAGACATTGCAGGCTTGAATCACCTGATTGTCTGATAATAAAGATGATTCTGTGCTTCGGAAGTCACGTTAAGGCGTTGATCCCGGCTGTTATCTGGTGGTTGTTAAAAAGAACCACGTCAGAGGCCAAGAGGCGGTTCCGAACAACTCTGACACCAGGGGTACATGGTCGATTGACAATGTAACCTACACGAAATGATGATTTTTTTTACTTTTGACAGACTATTATTCTTATTGACAAATACATTGGCAAATAGAAAAATAAATTGGTAGAAAAAAACAGACCGAGATAAATTATTGCGTGTATTTTTTCAACTGAATAAATTTATTATTATTTAATAACTAACGTCATCAAATTTGGTCACTGCACTAATTCAGTATGCTTTTGTAAGTTTTAGCAACAAACAAAATGTAGAGATCGTTGACGTAGCCTTGTGTTCTTTGGAATTGCGTCGCCAATAATCTTAGCTCTTGTACTTTTTTAAATTTTAGAGCCAATTCTTCATTCATATTGGTCGGGTTACATGGTTAATTGACTCTGTACAACCTGGTGTCAGTATTTTTCGGTCTCTGACGTGGTTCCTTTAACGACCTGGCAGCCGGGACTGGAGCCGGAGGGTTGTTATGAAGATGTCGGTTTTTTCTCTATCTTGGTAGCTCTACTAGAAATCAGGACTTTAATATTGTCATATCCTGCTTCTGCAGCATCCTGTACCATGGGCGAATTGATGGAGCCAAACCGAAAAGCTGGGCTAACCAAGTGTAAACTATTAGCCATTGACACGAAAAAAGGACTTCAAATCCTTTGGGTTCAATCCATGGTTCTGCACACAGAAAAAAGGTTAGGTTGTAGCGTCATATGTAGGCGTTTCACACATGGCCCTTCTACCCAATCTTATTTCTGTGGTTCTGCAGTACTATTTATTATGAAAATGATATTTTTGTTTCAGTTCATCAAGTGTCCCAGCATTAGCGCCTTTCGCCCGGTCTGCAGGCATCAAGTCTGGTCTCCGGGACGGGCTGCCCATGGACGGAAAGCAGGAGACCTGCCTAGGTATGAACGGCTGCTGCTGCTGCGGCCCGTGCTGCGGACCCTTCGGAGGACCTTGTTGTTTTTAGATCATATTATTGTCAGATAGTAGTTTCAATAAACAGATTTTTAGTCACGAGTGTTTTTGTGTTTGTTTAAAGTGTTTTTGTGTTTGTCTAACGTTCTACCTACTCCTGCTGGTGGTAAACCTAGTTATTTCGGCCCAAAGGATATATAGCTGGCCCCTCAGTTACCTTGTCTCCACCAAAGGAACTATTGCCAAGTCAAGTCTTACGAAGGGAAGTCTTAATAGTCCGCATTCGCCCGGTCTGCGGGCATCAATTCTGGTCTCCGGGACGGGCTGACCATGGACGGCAAGCAGGAGACCTGCCTCGGCATGAACGGCAGCTGCTGTCTTGGCCCGTGCTGCGGACCCTACGGAGGACCTTGTTGTTTTTAGATTGGTCATATCATTATGATATAGTAACTACTATCTCCTACTAGTAATTGAACTCTGTTGGACGATTCAATATAAAGATCTTTCGTTAAGAGTGTTTTTGTTATTTAGTTACTAAATTCAAGTACACTACGTAAATAGAATTGTACTTATGTCCAAGGATCGGCCTTTGTCATCGTCATTTCCAAAGCTGCAATCGCATCATCAGTATCAACAGTAGAGAAGTCAACAGCAAGGTAGATTGACCCATTGTTGACGTACGAACCAAAATACGTAATTTGTGTTTGCGTGGACCTCTTCAACTCTAATTTGCGTTTGTTTAATTTTTTAATGTATTAAAACAATAACAAATATTACACATGACGTAGAATAGCAATACTTACGTTTTAGTATCAATAAATTATTATAAGTTTTATGGTATTTATTATAAAATTCATATTCTTCGTGTCCCCGTACCCTAATTTTCGTAACTAACGCATATATTTACGCCTTTTGCTGTAAAGACCTTGGGGCCTTGGGGTGCGGGTGCAAAATTCTTATATGAAGAGATATCCGCACACCTAGTTGACGTCTCTGGCGATCCAAGAGCTGGCGCCTATTTTGGCGAGCGCATAGCCTGGCCATACAAAGAGGGAACGTAGCCAGCCTCTCTTGCCATCATGCAATGACAACGATTTGGGCTCAATATTTAATTTAATTAAAAAGAAAAGTTTTATAATGTTTAATTAGCATATTCTTTTTTCTTTTTATTAATAATTAATTAATTATATAATTAATATTAACAAAATGTGTTTGATAAATAAATAGACATTCCTTGTTACTAATTAAGTATGTTATAATGATTTATTTGCGCATGAGGGTGGACTGAAACATAAAGGTGCTTGCGAAGTCTACTGTGTATAGAAATATGGAATAGATTATATCAAGGTACTGGAACATTCCGTTTAAATGCTGTGAAAAATATTTGCACGCGACACATAACATTTATAAAACTTCATTATTTTTCACCACGTGTATATACTTATGTAAACTTTAGAATAGGATAAATAAGATGTACCTTAAGTATCAATAAAAAACTTTTTATTTTATTTAGAAAAACAATATTTAGGTGCGTTGTAACCGCACAGAATGAATGCCATATTCAAAGGGACAAAAGTGATGCGATAATACTTCATGTGCAGCGATAACAAAAGCAGGGGTTCTATTTTTACATTCCATTATTTGTGAGTCAATTCGTATACTTACGAATCTGCTGTGGCACTTAAATAGCATATCTTCTGAATGAATTTTATTTTCCTAAGTAATCCCATTCAATACAGATGCAACCATTCCAAAATACACGTAAGTTAATTCACAAAAGAATCTGAATATGGATTGCAATTTTTTTGGTATTATAACTGAGTACCTAGTTCTCTCTGGGTTAGATTTTTGGATTCCACTACTAGTACTTACCAGTAATGGAATTCAAAAATCTAACCCATTGATGAGCTGCAAGGCTTCCTCCTACGCAAATAAATAACTAATATTCCGACTTTATCTTATTTAAGTATTAACTGACATAGAGTGCGCGCGTCTGTCTTCATTTTTAATATGTTTTGCTATTAAATGTTTCCAATAATAAATGATTAAATTTTCCTAATTAATGTTGCGAGAGATATTTATAGATAAATAATTATTAGTTATACTACTTGTATGTTTTGAATAAGATAAAATGTGTGATTGTGATAATATTTTGCCGCAAGGTACAGTGGAGGAGAAGCATTATATTAATTGCAGATCTGTTTGGAAAGGGGAGCAATTAAGGTATGTTTTTTATAATTTTTTGAATTTGATTTAAATTTTATAATTCAAAATCAGCTATTCCATAATTTTGGGCGATTAAAATAGTATGAAAAAGCTGATATTATCTTTTTCGGTCGGATTGAGTCGATCCCATACAAATAGTTGCTCATATTAATTAGTACTTTCATCAATGGACATTATGCTAATGTTTTTGAATCCACACATGTTTAATGATATTGTATAATATTTTCTCACATTTATACTTTAAATAGGTCTGGGGACTATATAGAGTATATGTAGAGATGTCAGCTCTCACCCCATGAGTTACAGTTAAGTGAGAGTTGGGGAAAATTTTATAATTATCTTCCTATAGATGTCGTAAAAGACGAGTGAGATACATAATCTGTGATTGCTGCCTAGATACTATATGAATAGAGCTTTTAGAATTTAATAAAAATTTTAAGCATTGTTAATCTTGAAATGCTAAGAAGACTTCTCAATTAATCGTAAGTGTAGCAGCTGACAGACAAACTAATTTATTTATTTTTTGAAGTCTTACAGATTAATTACAGGAGCTCTATTTTTGAAATGTATGTCATAGATGCCGAATGGAAAACGTTCGTTTTCAAACGAAAATCCTTCGATTTCGAACAAAAACAATTCGTCTGACCGATTTGGCGTGAGTCATCTTAATAATAACACTCTAGAACGGTTACGACCCGAGGCTTAGTTTTTTTTAGTATTATATTAAAGTATTTTAGTTAAAACATGTTTTTCACAGAAATCCCGATGGCACTACCCTACTACCAAATAAGAACATCAATGAGAAGACACCAGATTTTTTGTATCATCTGAATTTGGGAACAGGCGATGACTTGGAAGCTATGTTCGGTGACGTAAAGGTTAGTCAAGGGATTATTTTAATTTTAACTGGAGTGCTATTTTTGAAATGTGTGACTTAACCAAAACCGGCGAGTCGAATAGTTTTTGTTCGATATTTAACGATTTTCATTCGACTTCTGTTCTGATAGCTAGATAGGAGCTCTATTTTGAAATCTTCATATTTTCCCTCAACCCATTTCAAAGAACATACTTTATTACTGAATCTGTACTAATATTATAAAGCTGAAGAGTTTGTTTGTTTGAACGCGCTAATCTCAGGAACTTTGATAGTCTGTTTATCTAGGAAGGCTATAGGCCTGGACGAAGTCGGGACTTGCTGCTAGTGATACATAAAACCTTTTTTTTACATCATTGATGAAAACCGCATCAAAATCCTTTTAGTAGTTCAAAAGATCTAAGCATACATACAGTCAGAAAAACTAGAAAGTATTTTTTATTTTTTACTAATTTATTGATGTAAGTTTACATTCTTATGATTTTTTTTAAAATTCCTATTGTATTATTCACTTTTAAGCCAATTTTAAGCTTTATTTTATTTCAGTTTGTATGCACTGGAGGTACGGAACACCGACTTCGGGCCTTTGCCTTGTACGTTGCCGAACTCCTCAATATACCTTACGACAATGACAACTTGGTGAACCTCACTGCGTCCTGCAAAAGATACGCCATGTTCAAAATTGGCCCAGTTTTGGCTTTCAACGTAAGTTTTTATGATATACAATCCATTCCATACTAATATTATAAGTGCGATCTGTCTGCTATCTGCCTGTCTGTCTGTTACGCTTTCACGGCCAAACCGCTGACCGGATTTTGATAAAAGGTATGAATATAGTTGCAGACCCGGGGTCAAACATAAATTACTTTCTTAGCGGAGGCGGGGCTGCGACAGACAGCTAGTGCAAAATATAATTGACTAACTCTCGACACCAGAGTGTACAGTACTAATCGACCACATAACCCGCTCAATATTAAATGAAATTTCTTGTGATCGATTCTTAAGAATGAGACCGCAAGTCGGCTTCTCTTTTTACATAATTTTTAGATTCACGAACCGTTTGATTAACTCAAGGTTTAAACTTCCTGATTTATCTTATTGCTTAAACTGCTTATCAACTATGTTATAATTATATTGCCATCTGACGCAGCGATTAGCATTCAGTATCGTTTTTTCCTGTATTTTTATCACTGGACCGGATAATAATGATTTGCTTCTTATCAAGCTTTGGGAGTAGTCTGAGTCAAATGAGTAGATATAAAACAGCGAGAAAATTCTTTAAAGTGCCTAGGAATCTGTATACAAAAGTACGAGTAACTCACGGACTTTGCGCAAAAACATCATCAGAGCGATTTTCCAGTTGCATTTTCAGCGACTTCAGTCTAATATCCGTAATCTTTTCAACAAAGAGACTAGGCAGACCCACCTAATGGAAAACAAACTTTTAAATTCCCACGGAAAGCTTATTTTATCAAGAATCAGAATAAAGGTCGATAGATCACCTATTTGATATAAATGAAAACCTACAAGAAATATGATGAATATCACATGTTTTTCGACAAAATCGCCCAATTTATATTTTCGCCAGCATGGAATTGGTATTCCATCCATGACGACAGCTCTCCAAGAAGTTATCAAGCTGCTCTTCCACGCCAAGGTCAAGGATCCTATCATCTTCAGGCTCGGGAGCAGTGGAGGCGTGGGGGTGGAACCTGGAAATGTCGTTGTCTCATCCTGGGGGCTAAATGGGCTGTTTGAGAAGAATTATATTTCGGTATGATAATTTATACACTCCGTCTTACTACAAAAAAATTAGACTAATTAGTGAACTGTTGAAACATATTTTTCAATATAGGATATAAATATCACTTATTGACATCATGTCTAAAAATGCTATCATAAAACTACTTTTAGCTATACTTAGTCCACAATTAAACAGAAGCTTTAAGCTTTGTTTTAGAGTAGTTTACCATCTCACTACAAAAAAGTTAGACATCTGTTCAAGATGTGTATAAAATAAATGCTACAATAAAACTAAGTTTATTTCTAGTCTAGAGTTAAACACGGTATACACATGGTTTTAAGCACGGAGCAATTACTAAGAGGAGATGCCGTAATAAGCGTTTTGTAAGAAAGTATTTGTGAGGCTATGCGGGGCCGTGGCTCCAACCATGGAGCACGAGCAATGACAAGCTCCGCCCACTTTTGTGTCGGCGAGGCGCCAATGATCACATCACTGCGCCATTTCAAACGGCATCTCCTCTTTGTAAATGCTCCACGGTTTTAAGCTTTATTGAACAGTAGTTTAGATTATGTTTAGGTAAACATGTGGTAAACTAATGTCTAACTTTTTTTTAATAGTAAGACAGCACAGGTTCAAGTGCAGATCAGGCGAATTTAAATCATATTTTTTTGGTAAATACGTTAAAGTTAACGTCATATGCATTTAGCGCGGTCGGCCCCCTATTCAATTCCTGTAATTTATTGCAGCATGTCCTGGGCCAAGAACGCAGATACCCAACCTATTTGGATGCCAGAGTGGCTCAGGAGTTGAAAGCACTCGCTTCACCTGATGACGACTTCGAAATCATCATCGGAGGGACCCTGGCTGCTGATGACTTTTACAGAGGTTTTATAGGACTATCGTTTTTTAACATAAATAAACCATTCACACCATATATATACTTTCTTCGTCCAAGCGTGCTTTCCTAGTTGTTTCTCAGCTTACGCTTCGGCCTAGGATACCCTGTAAGTCATAGTCCTTGATTTGGCGGCACTGGTTATTACAATGGAGCGACTGCCGTCTGACCTCCGTAACCTTTTTAATAGGGAATAAACCACATTATGCAAATGGTTGCAATTGTGTACAAAGAACTACGTACGTATGGTAGTACTTTAGAGTTGAAAGTTTACTTGAAACTTATTTCCAACTGAATGCGAGTAATCAAAATGGCGTTATACGGAGGCGAAATTTCGTTTACTCGCTCGCATTTTGATGGAGATAAAAGGTGGTCGTAAGCCTCCTCGTACTATCCTGCCGTATGACAACAACCATACAGACTAAGCATTCACCATTCCAGACGTTTTGACTGTACTCTCTTCTATGCATGTAACCTATTTTTATTTATTTCCGTACTCCTGACCCACAGTACCACCGACCATGCCCCCGGTGTTTGGTAAAACTTTCGTAATGGAACTTTAGTATTATTAATTTAAAAAAATAGTCACATATATTCCCCTGATAAATGGATCTTTCCGGCTCCATGGGCCTGTGCCACATAAAAATTTAAAACAAAAGTATCTAAATGTCAGTGTTTTAATTTAGATATGTCTGTCGATGCGGCAGAGCCGGAAAGATCGATTTTTCAGGGGAATTAAATGTGATTATTTTTTAAAATTAATTGGCTGATCCTAAAAATCTGATACTTTTTTCGGATATTTTTACCTTAATCCTACCACCATTAAAAAAACAAGCGATTTTGAAATTTTCGTCTGTTCCCCATTCTGTGGTAATGGTACGTTGGTACTCAACAGGCCAGGGTCGCCTCGACGGGCCATTCTGCGACTACACAGAAGCAGACAAGATGGAGTTCCTCCAGAGGCTGTTCGCTGAAGGTGTGAGGAACATCGAGATGGAAGCCACGGCTTTTGCAGCATTTACTCATCAGGCCGGCATCAGATCTGCTATTGTGTGTGTGTCATTTGTGAACAGATTTAAGGGAGACCAGGTAAGACCAGCTTAAAAATCTATCTTTCTGTTGAAGGCTTCAAGAACAGAGTTTTTCGTACGGCCTCTGAGTGTGCTTCCTCAACTTTGCGGCAGCTGAGACAAAAGGCTAATCGTGCCTTCCAAACCACGGAAGGAAGTTAAACCATTTTGTGACCCCATTCCTGTGTTTTTTGGCTTAGTATTTATTGACAAGTTGCTGGAAATTTGCTTCAGCAGTGGTTTTTTTACGATTTATTCTAATTAGGATCGCCTTCCTAGCGAGTCGACTCTGGCAACCTATAAGAATGATGATGAAGATTTATAAAAAAAAAGTAAATTAGTTCATAGCTTACTACTGTTTCCTCTCCACTTACATTGTTTTTTAATTATTATATTTTTTTATTATTAATTCATATTTAATTTAAATAATTTAAAATCACAATAAAATATTGTGAAAAATGTTGACGAACATGTGAATTCGTTCATTTAGTTATTAACGGAAAAATTTTTCTTGTAAATTGACGTTTTGAACAAAATGCTGCAATCACACATAAACCCCAGGTGGCTGCAGTGGAATTTGTGGCCCGCTTCTTCTCCACTTGCGCTTTGAAAGTGGTAGTAAAGCAATTGACGTCAATAAGTGACATTTATATCCTGCTAGCTATTTCCCGCAGCGCCGCCTGCGTCATAAAGTAGACTATGTTTGACCCCGGGTCTTCAACTTTACTCATGCCGAATTTCATCAAAATCCGTTCAGCGGGTTTGCCGTGAAAGTGTAACAGACAGACAAACAGAAAGACAGGCAGATTTTCGCACAAGTATGGATATTGAAAATAAATAATTACATTTCATTTCACTTTATTTGTGTAATTCCATGATTTGGTTTTTCAGATAACCACACCCAAGAAAACGTTAGAACAGTGGGAGAGGAACCCAATGATAGTGGTCGGTCGATACATCCACACTTATGTGAAAAATAAAAGAAAATAAAAAGGCTTACAATAAGTCTAATATTCAGTGCATTTGCCTTTACCAGAGTCTATCGTAAGTTTTTGCAAACTGACAGAGCGTTTGAAGTGGTGTTAAAGAAACCTTAAGTTCTCCTACAATCCGGTAGTTTAATTATACTTATATACTTTTTATATAGGATTTCATAATAATATGAAATTTTGGCTTTCCTGTTTATTTCTGGTAGACTAGCTTTTTCCCGCAGCTCCGCCTGCGTCAAAAAGTAGCCCTGGTCTTCAACTATATCCATACTAAACTTCATCAAAATCCGTTCAGCGGTTTGGCCGTGAAAGCGTAACAGACAGACAGACAGACAAACAGACAGACTTTCGCATTTATAATATTAGTTACCATTAGTTTCAGTTCTAGACTAATAAATCAATGAACAATAACTTCCTTGTGAAGCATGAGATTATTTGTATGTAATAATTTGTATATATTGTTTTAATTTAATTTATTTCTAGATTTCTATTATTTGTATTTATTTTGTACGCGAAAGTTCCTGTCACGGGTCTGCTAGGAGAAATTTCTATAAAACGAAGAACTTTATGATATCTTGTACTATTACAATGTGTACGCATGAAATTTATAAATAAAAGTTAGAGATAAATAAATAAAAACATTCATTTTAGTCGACGTTTTATTATTTTTGGACAATTGAATAAATAAAATCTACCTTATATCGGTGATAAATATTAATACACTTATGCACTTCTTTTCTCACTCTGCAAATACCAAGTAGGAATTCGAAAGTGTACAAAAAAGCGACGGTTTCATACATAGGGATGACCTCATCATCGTCGATTTGTATGACACTTTCGAATTTGGTCGGATAACCAGCCGTTATTTTTTTGAAATTTTTGAAAAATCGCATTTTCTTAGTAATTAGTATTTTCTTTAATCTCATTATGTCACAAATGAGCACATACCGAGAACTTCCTGTGTATATTTCTTCTGTGGGCGCACAAGTAACGGTTTAAACGCACTAAAAATATTTTCGGCACACATTTTGCCGCAGGGATAAGCTACCTGCTGATGCACAATATTTATTTTTCCGATAATTCGTTTAGAATTTTCTGGCTGGAGCATCATTACCGCAGCAGGAATCGTTTTTCAATTTTTTTCCAAAACTATAATGAGCACAAATTTATTATTTAGGGCACATGCACAGCATACAGGGCTCTAATTATGTGTTGTACTCATATTACTCTGCCATGAGGATTCTGGATAGGGTGACACACACGTGATTAATTTCAATTTTAATATATTTATTTAAATATACCTAAACGTCTTGCACACTAACATACTGAACTCCTTGAATAACTGAATAATAACCAGATCAAAAAAATCTCGCAACAAAAACACCCCAAATTGAGACCTGCGCGCGCAGCTGATTCCGTATCCATTTTCCCTCCAAATGAAAATCTACGTCAGTACACCGCTTATTTTCACGGCAACAGGGCTACGCGTTCCAAAACGTTAGTCTATTGTTACAAAAAAATAAAAATTGTCTATTAAAAATGTGCTAAGCAAAAAAAAATTACGTTCCACATTTGAATTAGGGCCGTATTTCGAAATTCGTGGACTAAATCGGGCGGATTGAGCGAATTTGTGATGTTACAGTGTTGCGATTACTGTGATTAGCTAATTTAGTGTTGTGATAATTCGTGCAGTGTGTAATTTGTTCAGTGCGTGTTTTTTTGGATGGAATATGTATGAAGGTAAGTGTTTCCTATTATAATAAATTATTTAGTTGTTTCCCGCAATTTCTGCCGCATGGAACTCGGTTATATTAGTCATAGCTATTCCATGTACCGACCTTTTTTTTCAAAGTAGTTCAGCCAGTCTTATGCAGCTTAATAAATAAATCGAATGGGAAATTGAAATCTTTAATATGGTCATATTCATATCCAATCCAATAAGCCATACTGAGAAAGCGGGAATAAATATATAAATGTCTTCTAGCTTCTATGTAATAACAGCACATTTAAGTTCTAATAATTGTGCAAATAAACAGTTATGTAAGCAGTTTTACGGAGTTTCATCAGAATAAATAGTTCAGTACTTAGTTATACAAAAAAGTTTTTTTTTTTTTTATAACGGTAGATAGGTACTTTATACAAATCTACAAAAGTATTATAAAGATGGAACATAGGTGAAAGACTGTTAGGTGGCAATCGTTTGAATAAATTATCTTACTTCTATTTATGTACAATCAATAAATGTTTTGGTGGCCTTACGGAGGTTGAGATTTGTACCAACACGACATTAAGTCTTTTAGGCTTCAGCTGCACTTAGTCATTAATGACCATTACATAAAAATTATGAAAGTCAGATAAAAAAAATATCCGTTAAATGTAGAATTTTTGAAATTTATACTCATATGTATTCTAACAACTTCTTGGTATATGTAGATTAAAAATGATGAATAAAAATTATGAGGGAATTTTTAAGTGAATTTCAAAAAGTTTCTTAAGTACCTAGGCGGTTAGTTTGTGTTAAATGTTTTGTAAAAAGTTTGAATAATAATTTATTTCATTAACAACTTTTAAACACGCTGGATAAAGTCGCATGCTGTAAGCCGGATCGAAATTTAAATTTTCGGGCACCTTACGGCAGTATGTGTTTCAATTCTGTTATTAGATTTAACAAACATAACATATATTTTACAATTTTGAAAAAAAAACAAAACACTCCTTCGTTATGGATATAGTTGAAGACCTGGGGTTATACAGAGGCTACTTTCTTTTGCAAAATCAACCCTTAAGTGGTTGTGATGAAGGTGAAAGTATGTATGAACATATAAAAAATACACTTAAAATATATTCTGGGGCAGACGGAGCCGCGGGAAATAGCTAGTATTGCAAGTAATACTTAAAGTTGAAATAAAGGAATCTATATCTATACTATTATTATAAAGCAGAAGAGTTTGTTTGTTTGTTTGAACGCGCTAATGTAAGAACTACTGGTTCGATTAGAAAAATTATTTCAGTGTTGTATATATATATATATAAAAATGCGAAAGTCTGTCTGTCTGCCCGTCTGTCTGTCTGTTACGCTTTCACGGTCAAACCGCTAAACGGATTTTGGGTGAAATTTAGTATGAATATATATAAATATCCATACTAATATTAGATAGATAGATAGATAGATAGATAGATCTTTATTCACAAAACATGGTACAATTATATTGGTGGTAACAATTAATTAAGTAAGTAAGTTACGCTTTCACGGCCAAACCGCTAAACGGATTTTGGTAAAATTTAGTATGAATATAGTTAAAGACCCAGGGTTAAACATAGGCTACTTTTTAACGCAGGCGGAGCTGCGGGAAACCGCTAGTTATATATAAATATATGAGATCTTATCGAGGAATGCTATTGGCTTGGGCGAAATCGGAACGGGCTGCTAGTATCCATACTTCCATACTATAATTTTATAAATGCGAAAGTCTGTCTGTCTGATTTTGATAAAATTTGGTATGAATATAGTTGAAGACCCGGGGTCAAACATAGGGTACTTTTTGACGCAGGCGGAGTTGCGAGCAAGAGCTAAAACTAGCTGTTTCTCGCAACTCCGCCTGCTAAAAATCGTCTTTGTTTGTTCCAAGACATTGGGAACCTGAATTAAAATGTATGGATTTATTGAGACGTATGAAAGACTTTATCACACATATGGATTAAGGTAAAAAGATAAACTAAATATTTGGTTTCTATTCTATTGCTATAATAAAACGAGCCCAATATGTTTGTTTCATCATAACTTCATGTTATTTTGTTTTTATTCAAAAATAATGTTTCTCTGGGTTTTTACATTTTAATTTGAAATATGACACTTAAAATCAGTCGAATGATTGTACAGATTTTAAAAAAAGAACCTCTGGCCGAAAAAATAATCTATGGCGATGGACCCATCGCCATAGGTTGTTTTTTTTTTATTTTACTCGTTACAAATATGCCGTCTATAAAATGACTTGGTCTAGATGCACCAATAATTCTTGCATTATTTAGTTCCCACTAGTTCAATACCAGACCATTGACCCAAATGTTTTGGCAAACATCGTGCTTCGTCTACAAATGGGAAAAATGAGCCTTTTATGAAAGAGACAGCTGTAAATAAAAGAATGAGATGAAAATACTTTACAAGGATCTGTAATTTATTTGCGTAGGCATAGCCTTGTTTTAGCTCACAATGGTTTTGTCTAGTCATCCCTGATTGATCTAAACTAAATCCTTTAGTATTCGTTTTTGGCTTTTTGTGGCCAGATATTTCAAGTCAGTCATCTAGAACTAGTTCTTCAATTTGCGCATTTTTTTAAATGTCAAATTTGAGATTTGTCGTAAAAAATGGCGGTATTCTGTAGTCAGTCGCCATTTTTTTTGCAAAATGGCAAATCTCGAATTCGAATTTAAGCAAGAATAATACTCGTAGTGAAACGAAATTCGTAAAAAATCACACGCAACTATTTATTAATTTTATTTTTTAAATTAGATTTTTAATAGCTAAACATAGCTATAATTATAAAAGCAAAAACGTATGCCACGTATGTTTCACTACATTTAGTACATACTAACATCATCCACTTTGTCAATATCATTAGATACTGCCTCTTTGAAGTCAAAACAGTAGTGTTTATTATATATGATATATTTAAAATCTGTGACTCACCGAACTCACTGATCATGTCGGACGAAAATCATTCAATATCGGCATACTTTTCAAAATAGCTCTATATAACTCTCTAACATCTTATTGACAACAACACAAAATGTAGTAACGTATTCGGGTGAGCAGTAGAGCGAGTAACTAACCTTAATTTGATTGAGATCAATCAGACTGCTTTCTGAGATCTGTCCGATATTTGCTTACTATGGATAAACACAGACGATCTCAAAAGCCTATCAGTTTCATCAATATTGAGTGGGTTAGAGGGTCAATCGACCTTGTACGCCCTGGCCAATTTTGTTTGGGATTGCCTTTTTCGGCCACTGACGTGGTTCCTTTAACGACCACCAAATGGCAACTGGCATCAACGGCTTAACGTACCTTTCAAAGTCTCGTCATTAATAAGTACTTATAATAATACAATACAACTAATACAATAAAACTGTCTCCTAATGGTTGACTGGTAAAGAATGCTCTTAGCATTAAGTCCGCCAATTGTTATAAGTATATGTGTACTTTGTGGAACAATAAAGTTTTAGTAAAGAAATAAATAAATACAATACAAAACTCTTTATTGCACAACAAGGACAACATTGTCAAATACAAGCTACTTATTTATGACGATTAAATACTTATCTCCTACGTGCACCCGCACGTAGAGAACCTTCCAGAGTGACGATCAGTTGACGTTCGGCGCACCCGGATAGCTAGTGCTCGGTAACGCAGAGCCTAGCGAACCATCCCGTGGGAATCGAACCCATCATATCCAGGCCTAGCAAACATGAGTAAAGAAAGGCAGTGACGATCTCGCGTATTAGGCGACGGAGAGCGCATGCTAACTTGGATTGGTCGCCATTAGTGGTATTTTTGATGTCTGTCTCTGTCTTAGGATGGCATTTTAGCCGCTGGTCCTGGATGTCAATGCTAGGTGGTAGTCATTTAGTCTGTGATGTGAGATGTCTGTATGCAGCCTGAAAATTCTAAAAGTATTGGCCAAATTTCGGAACCTTAACCAAACTGGAAACAACTAAACAAATGAATGAATTAACACTTTATTGCACTCCAATCAAGACAACAATAAAAATAAATGAGTACAAAGGCGGACTTTTTGCTAATGCAAAATTATGTTTCCCATCCCATGGGAAACGAAGCCATGACATTTATATATATAAACTTTATTGCACTTTAAAAAAAAAAATACAAAAGGTGGACTTAATGCATAATTCACCTGGCATCTGGGTTCAGTAGCCCACGGAAACAGCAACAGGCACGTAGTGACGTAAGCTCAAAAGCTATCAAGTTTACGTTATACGTAGCGCCATAACGTAACTTATCGAATCCTAAAGCCGTATCACGTGTTTTTATGCAAATGGGCCTCCGACACGCCATCTCACGTGAATAAATAAGGCCGTAAAACTGCGATACCTCCATAAAAGGAGGGGGGGGGGGGTATGATACACATGATTAAATAAACAATATAAGAACAGATAAGAGAAAGATAGAGAGAAACAAAAAAAAAATTATAACGTGCGAAAGATGGGAGAACACTAGCGCTTTCTCGTTTCGTAGGCCAAGACCCACTTCGGATCGCTGAGCCAGAATAGTTCGTAAGGTGCTGGCCGTTGACGAAGATTGGTGTATTTATTTTGGTTGATATAATTATGGTCGAAGGAAGATTAAAGCTACTTCAAGTCGGTGAGTCCAATGATTGTTGTTCGTTAACGTATGATTTCCATCCGTCATAATCTTTGAGTCGAACGTTTTTCATGCGACATAGTAGGTATGTCATTCATAAAAACAGCGCTCCAGGTTGGAAATATATGTGGAAGGCTAGTCAAAAACTTCAAAAATTCATAAATCTGTGATGGAAGGCCTATGTCCAATGTTCAGCAGTTATTTTAATACTGAAATGATAATCAACATCTGACTACTGTATCTACAATCCAAATCAGCCAAACCAACGAGTGTTATGTCGATTTCTGTAACTATGAAGTAGTTGCAAAAGTTCTAAACAAACTTTTCCATTTATCTGAAACTACTTGAACATGGTGAGTGTGTGACGTGACCAAAAATCACGGAGTATAAGTACCTATAACTTAGATGGAATAGGTACTAGAACAATTTAAAAACTTTTGTATTACGTAATTTCTTTCATGTTTTATTTTTTTTAAAGTAGCTTATGTTTGACCCCGGGTCTTAAACTATATTCATACTAAATTTTATCAAAATCCATTATTCGGTTTGGCCACGAAAGCGTAACAGACAGACAGAAAGACAGACAAACTTTCGCATTTATGGTATATAAGTATGGATTCTGAGAAAAACGCTTTGTTATTTAAAAACTAACTTTATTACACAAATAATCTATACTAATATTATAAAGCTGAAGAGTTTGTTCGTTTGTTTGAATGTGCTAATCTCAGGAACTACTGGTCCGATTTGAAAAATTCTTTCGGTGTTGGATATTTTATTTATCGAGGAAGGGAAAGATTCTTATAACACTGTCTAAAGGTAATTTAGAACAGCAGTAAACATCGACGATGCGACAACGATCTCAGTCCATCATCATTCTCTTTAGAATTTTCCATAATCTGTGGTCGGCGCAATATGTCTTTTCTTTCCAAACTTCTCGAATCCCTGTCATGATTACAACACCTACCATACCTATTCATATTTACTTCTTTGCAATCCATTCTTCGCTTCCTACGACTTCTTCTCCTTTTGCCCGTCTCACACATGCCCATGTACCTACATCACATGTCCAAACCAAGATGTCAATTCAACAAAAAAAACCTTTTTCATCTTCTTTCTCCTGCACCTTCCTAGTTAATCTGGTGCCCGGAAAAGTTCATTGCGTCCCTTATTAATTATTATACTCAACAAAAAGAAAAATATACACCTTATTTTACTCAAAAGAACCAGTATGTACCTATTCTCATAATAATAATTCATTTTCCTTTCACAAAGAAAGCCAGTAAGTAATATAAGTTTTCTCTCTCCAAGAAAAACGTATACTTTGATATTTCTCGTATAAAACTTGCCTCATTTTGCCGCTGTTATTTCCTACTGTTGATATCGTTTTGTTGCACAAAATTATGGTAATCTGTTTATATGTGGTATTTCTTGGGTAAATAGAATAAGTAGCTGATATGGGACCTTTTTCGGAAACATGCATCCTTTCTTCTAATTATGAATTCTTGTTCTCTTTTTTTTTTTAAATATGTTATTTTCTTTCTTTTCCTCGGTTCTGCCTACGGCAACAAATTTTTTTTTGTTTTTTGTATAAACTTCCATCTACTCCATTGTTGGAGATCCTTGAAAACAACACTTCAGAGGGATCAACAGTGTGAGGAAGGTTGCAGGTGGTAGCGTATACAAAGCGTTTCATAGTTCGGAGGATCGCATAGCTTGACTCATATGTGGCAACGATCCTCAGCAATGAGGGGCAGATGAAGAAGTTACCTTAAAAGTACTTCAATAAATTTGCTGGTTATCCTTGAGGTTATCTGACCCTTCGAAATTAGGTTTTTCGGATGCATTAGGCAAGTCACGTGGCGATCGGGCATAATTCAAATCCTGAGCTTGACCTTATGGTAATCATTTCAGGAACGTAACGTAACTGTGTGAAAGTGTAGTGTGAAAAGAAAAAAAGATGAGATTGTCTAGTGACTTTTTGGAAATTGACGTCTTTGGGAAATGCTACTGTGGAGTTTGTGGTGCCAACGCGCCACTTCTTACCCATTTGGTTTTTGGTAATAAAATTAAAGTAACTAATTAAAAAATTAATGAACGCCTTCTTGTGTCGGATGCCAAGATCTACTTTGGGTTTCGCCATCGTCTTAGTGTAGTAGAAATTAATGACCATCAATCAATGAGAATAATGAGGTCCTATTTTGAAAATAAGAAATTTCATTTCATTGAATATTTTTCCTAACCCTCATCCATACTAATATTATAAATGCGAAAGTCTGTCTGTCTGTTACGCTTTTACGGCCAAACCGCTGAACGGATTTTGATGAAATTTGGTATGAATATAGTTGAAGACCCTTGGTCAAACATAGGCAAATTTTTGACGCAGGCGGAGCTGCGGGAAACAGCTAGTTATTTAATATATTATAAAAAAGATAAGATTGGTATATATTTACCAATATATAGATAGATTGTAATAATTTAGCATTTTTATTTTGGAGTGCGTCTGAAATTGTAAGGAAAAGCTAAACATCTCATAAAAGGTCAAATTATAAGAACCGAGCGTCGAAGTTACAGGACCGCGGTCAATCCGCTGGTGACCGGGTAAACGCTTTAAAACGAAAGAGAGTTTGGATCACGGCGGGAGCGATGGTGTTATGCTCGATCGCCGCAAAGGGAAGTACTTCCCGCCAGGCGAGGTATTATGCCTGGGGAACCGCGGCTCCGACGATGTTCTGTCGGAGGTTGTAAATATTGCTCCACTCCTCAGAAACTCCAATTGCGCGATTTAGTCTTTCGATGCTGATTGGACGTCTTGTTTGGGAATTTCGAATTGTCTCTTTAGCGCCATCTGTTGCGTTGTGTTGTAACTATTTTACTGTGCGATTGTGTCGCCACAAGAGATCGATTTGACAATACCTTTTCTTAGTAGTCTGTTTTGTAAGATAGACAAATAAGAATATTGTACTATTACAGTTATCTAAAAGAACAACGATGATTTCTTAAAACATTCCATTCCACGTAAGCCGTACCCTTTTCAAATGATAATATACTGTTATTGCAGGTAAAAGAATACTATTCGTGCAGGGCTGGCGATATTTCTGGGTAATACTGGCGATTTGTATTGAAGTCACCCCCTTTATCCTTATCACCCCCTTAGTTCTGTTTGAGATAGGGGTATTATTTTCTTTATCTTTAACAAAACGATAAGTACGGATTCTTAGATTAATAATTTATGTACGGATTATTTTTTAACATGTTCTTTATTTTATAAGCTTTCCCATATTTTGGTAAAAACTTATTAGCAACTCTGCTATTTCCCGCAGCTCCGCCTGCGTCATAAAGAAGCAATGTTTGACCCCGGGTATTCATACCAAATTTTATAAAAACACTTTTAGCGGAATGGCCGTGAAAGCGTAATATACAGACAAACAGACTTTCGCACTTTTAATATTAAATACGGATATGGGTATAGCTGTTTCTTGCTGTTGTTATGACACTGGATTTTTAACTAGAACTGATGCCATGGTCTAGTTGTAGAAGGTCATGGTCAGTTTAGCCGTGAAAGCATTACGGACAGATTTTCACATATATACTTAACTAGCTGTTTCCCGCAGCTCCGCCTGCGTCAAAAAGTAGCCTATGTTTGACCCCAGGACTTCAACTATATTCATACCAAATTTCATCAAAATCCGTTCGGCTGTTTGGCGGTGAAAGCGTAATAGACAGACAGAAAGACACGCAGGCTTTCGCATTTATATAATTAGTATGGATATTACTTGGCCATACTTAGGTTTAAACAAGATGGTCCGATATGACATAAAAGAGTTTGATGAAAATTGAAAGAAATCGCCCTGAACCCTGAAAGAGATGTGTGGAAGGGAAGGCTTTTGCCCAGCAGTGAGATACAAAATAGCACCTAAAAGTACTTAGGTAAGTATTTATGTATATGTTACATGTGGAAATATGGATGATACCTCCATACAATTAAGAAAATCAAAGGATTTCTTAGCGAGGAAATTAAAACTATTAATTTATTTCTATTTAAACTATTGAGAAACAACGTATGTTTGTTTTCGCTATTGTTTGTTACCCATTATCAGGGTTCATGTTTGCAGAAAGGCTAACATTGTCTGTGGTCTCATAAAAATAAAAAACCATAGATTTTGATGAAATTTGATATGAATATAGTTGAAGACCCGGGATCAAACATAGGCGGAGCTGCAGGAAACGGCTAGTGGACCTATAAATTGAGTTTGATATTTTATTTTATTTTTTAAGATCTTTATTCGAAACACATAATCAATTTTTACAATTATACAAGAGCGCCAGACCACGAAAATCTGGTTAGGTATATTGATGACCGGATCCGAAGGCAATAAATATTCTTAATCATAATGAAATCGAGTAAACACATCTCTTGTCGCGATCAACATTGACCTATCTATCAGTGAGTACCCCAGTGTTTTACAAACATTGATCTCTGTCGGTTATCTGGTTAACTTATCTCAAAATGACGTCACAATGTTAAGGTACAATCCCATAGCCGCGTACGCTTGAATTAAAGTTTGAATATTGTACGCTATTATGGCACAGTTAATAAAATTATTATGAAGTACCTATTGAAATGTCAAAATCGTCAAGGAAAATAATTGAACAAAAATTACTTGTTTGACGAGGTCTAAGACTTTTATTAAGTTTAATTATTAATAAGTAAGTACCTTTTAAACAGCAAGTGAAATCAGACTGGGATAGGAATGCTATTTTTTCCATTAATTTTGTAATCAAGTTTTAAAGCTAATTTTCATAAACCTGCGAATGCATGGCGTACAAGGGGTTCAAAATTAATTGGTCTATTTTTTCTCTCTCATTTTCGGTAGCTAAGCGACTAGAACCAAATTATGTGTTCATGTTGCGGCACAATGGAGCGGGACCTTAAGGCTTTTATCTCTGCTCTATAAAATCCAGAAATAAAACAGGGAATCTGGACCGGTGGCACTACCCGTGTCCTGTTGTAACGAGATTACTGGGTAAATGTGTTAGTTGTTAGTGAATTGTAGAAACAGTAAATTAAGTATCCATGCTTCCATACTAATATTATAAATGCGAAAGTCTGTCTGTCTTTCTGTCTGTCTGTTACGCTTTCACGACCAAACCATTAAACAGATTTTGATGAAATTTGGTATGAATAAAGTTTAAGACCCGTAGTCAAACATAGGCTATTTTTAATCGCTGGCGGAGCTGCGGGAAACAGTTAGTTTTTAATAAGTCCTTTCTTAATCATCTACACTACCTACACTAATATTATAAAGAGGAAAGACTTGTATTTGTGTGTGTATGTTTGTAATGAATAAACTCAAAAACTACAGTGCCGATTTTAAAAATTCTTTCACCATTGGAAACCTGCATTCACCCTGAGTAACATAGGCTATATACATCAATAAAGAAAATGAAAAAAATTAACTGCAATATGTGTATACTGCACCTCCTATTCACCTGTTCCCCCAGGTGGAATTATTCGGAACCGCTTTTCGGCCTCTGACATGGTTTCTTTAAAGACCACCAAATGGCAGCCGGGACCACCGGCTTAACGTGCTTTTCGAAGCACGAAATCATCATTATCATCAGACAATCAGGCGATTCAAGCCTGCAATGTCCTAACCGAACGAGAAACAACTACTTAAATAAAGTATATTCCCGTGTGAATGGAATCGACGACCTCAGGGTCTAACTAAGGCAAGGTCTTTTCTCATCCGCTATCACGACACTTCTACTTTATTTTGATCATATATTGGACTGGACATATGACAAAATTTCAAACATTTACCGAAAGCCCACTTTCGTATTAAAATAATTTCGCCAAAGGGTTAGGAAAAGTGGTCCCAAGGATGCAAAATTAATAGTACTTAGCGGACGAGATCAATGGTGGGCCGAGAAGACTATCCCCCTAACTCTATTTGTTGCTTTGGTATGGATTCCATTTAACAGCGACTCTTTAACTTGCGTAACTATCTACATATATCCATACTTACATCCATCCATATCCATACTGAATAATTTAAGTGCTAAAGTCTATATGTCTGTCTGTTACGCTTTCACGGCCAAACCGCTTAACGGATTTTGACGAAATTTGGTAGATATGAATATAATTGAAGCCCCGGGTTCAAACACAGGCTTATTTTGCGCTTAGGCGAAAGAACAGCTAGTAGATCTATATAAAAACTAGCTGTTTCCCGCAGCTCCGCCTGTGTCAAAAAGTAGCCTATGTTTGACCCCGGGTCTTCAATTATATTGATACCAAATTTCATTAAAATCCGTTCAGCAGTTCGGCCGTGATAGCGATAGACAGACAGACGGACTTTCGCATTTATAATATTAATATGAAGTATGGATAGTATGGATAAGTAGAACGTTATTTATTTTGTGACCCTTATTATGTCGTCTTTATGTTTGTAAGGTCTTGGCAAATATTTAACAGGGAACTAATTTATAGCCGTCATCAACTTCTCACGGGCATTTAATGAGGCTTTTATCTGAGTTAATTGCAGGAATTTAACTGTGACGTTTTATCGACTTTATTTTATTGAGGTGTGGACAGAACTTTGCAATAATTGGTTATATTGATTACTTAGACACCTGGGTAATATCACCTGGGTTATCAAATTCCACATTTTTGTGTCCTGTAATAAGAAGGTGATTTGAGGAAAATAATAAAAAAAATATGTTCACTTTAATCACCCGGGTGATTAAAGGAAACAAAAAGATAATTGTTGTAGAATTTTAGATGCCAGTTGATTTGCCAGCGGGTGATTTATGGAATTTTTGAGATCTGATCTGAATTGATAAATGTTTTTATAGTATACAAGAGTTTTTGGAATATAAATGAATATAGCTTTCGCACGGGGATTCGCTCCCTTTCATTGGACTCATAATATATTGTACGCCTGGAATGGCAGAATTTGGAGATTATTGTTATTTTTATTGACATCTTACTTGTACCTAAATTCAAACAATAAAGGCCTTTTATCTTTTATCTTTATGGCTCACTCAAAACCGGGTAGTGGGATGATGGTTCGATATTGAATGATTTTTATTCGACATAATCATTGGTTGCAATGGGTTACAGATTTCAAAATACACGACTACTTAGGTTGTTTCAACGCTCGATTGATAATTATATAATTCTTCTTTAATTTTCTTCTTGTAAAATGTTATTTATGTAATATTTTTGTTTCAGGAGTGAGAAATTGTTAAACTGTTTGACATAAAACGACGCCTGCGCAGCTTCAATGATCGCCTGCGTGCGCTGCGACAGCTGACATGAGCTGAATGACGTCATGTCCACTAAGAAACACTCCCCGCAGCCCAGTAAGATGATTTAATGTATTTAGTCTAACAATTCCAATAGTCAGTAGTAGTAGTAAAAGTGGATATTTGAGACGGATCCAGTAGAAGCGTATACATAGACATGGACAGGATTGAAACCCACACACACACAAACAATTTCCGCTACTAGATCAGGTTAAATACGATTTATACGAGTAGCGAACTTGTCGTTTGACGCGTTTATGGACACGGTTGAAACCCAAAACACAAACAATGCCCATGAACGCGTATACATAGACAAATTCGCTACTGAATTGCTAGCACGGGATCCGTCTAAATCAGCCCTAAGAGTGAGAAGTTTACCTGCGCAGACTTGGTTCATTGATGAATTTTACTTGGATGATCTCATTACTTAATTTTATTTTTAAATAAATTACTACGGGCACAGAATTGTTACTATAATTAGTATAATATTACTATAATAGTACTGATGTACTACAGGTCAAATTCAAAAACAAATTTAAAATGTTATCTTATAAAAAATAATTTTCGAAATCGGTTCAGAAATGACGGTAATATGGCAACAAACATTAGATACGAGTATAATAAGCCAAATTGAGAACCTTCTCTTTTTTGCAATACGTCAACTAGAAAGTAGAGAAGAAAATGGTTAAACCCTTTTCATGTGACCTCTGAAGGGAATAACTTCCTGCGACCTCCTTTCAACCCCTATTTACCTGCATTTACGACTTAAGTTAGATAATAGTTGTGAAACTGAGAGCGCTTGGCACTTGAGTAGTTTTTGAAAGTTGTGGGTTGAGAGTGGAGGGAGGCTGGAGTCGAGCTCAGGAACGTAATATTTTTTTAATTTTTTTTTTGTAATTGGAAAAAAAACTTCTAAAGAGCGTTTATCATTTATTGCATTAATTAAAGTATGGGCATGGGTCCACTTGCGTAAGGAAATTAGTTGTTCTATCCGTTGTATCTGTCTGTCTATCTGATGCTTTCACGGCCAAATAGTTGAACGAATTTTGTTGAAATTTGGTAAGGATGCTTTTTGACTCGACGGAGCTGCGGGAAACAGCTAGTATTCAATAAGTTATCAAAATGTAGGAAGACAATGTGTTATTTTATAGAAAAATGGCGTAACCAAAAAGTTTCCTTTTATATATAGCTTATATTCTGTAAGAAGTACCTAAGTAACTTTAATATACTTTTATTTAACTTTTATATCAAAGTAAAATAAAATGCTGCAACCTTGTTCTCATTAAAATTCTGTCACAAACAATGAACAACAAATTAATAGGATTTACATAATTTTGAAGAACCCTCGGCTTTCCTTTGTAAGAACTGGTTTTGAATTCTTCACGCACAAATAAATTCATTTCAGAGTATTTATATCACTTCTCGAGACGTAAATTTTATTTTATAAGCTTAGCCCTAGCTAGAAAATGCTGCAGTGGAGTTTGTGGCGCCGCTTCTTCTCCACTTGCGCTTTGGAAGTGGTAGTAAACTTAATATATGTGTATGTGATATTTATATCCTATATTGAAAATAAACGATTTCATTTCCTAGCTCTGGTTAGTGTTGGTTAGCAGTTAAGGGATTTATTTTTCAATTTTGTTGGCATCCGTTGGCTATAATAGTAAAAGTTAGTCATATAACTAAAATTTTAATAATTATATATTTTATAATCTAGGCCTTTTTGAAAGACCTTCTGTACACCGCCATCATTAATCAATTTCAGCTATTTTCTTTTCTCGTCCTTCAAGATGATTACGGCTGTCTCTTCTTAATTTTCTTGTCCCACTTTCTTGTAGCACTTATAGCATAGTACCTACAACATCTATAAACACATATTTTTTCGTAGATTCCGTTCATCTTTTCCTTTTTCTTAATTTGTAGCTCATTATTTCATGATCATGTATGACTCAACTGGAGACCTATTTTCGAAATGTATTATTCTCACAAAACCGGTGAGTCGAATGACAATTTTCATTCGATATCGGCGAGTCGTACGATTTATTTCGACATAATAATACGAGAACTGTTTCATGTTAGAAATCTTGGTAGAAATTAGGGCAAGTACGTATTTATCAAGACTACCTTACACTTGTCAAAATGAATTATCGTTACCCGCTTCTGTGCGTAAAAAAATGAATTAATATCACTGTTTATCATCACAAAATATAATAATTTTATTGAGCATGTAATGAAAGGTGAATGCCCTGCTAAATGGCGACCGTCATGCCATCTATCGTGTTGTACAGCACTTACACGAGTACTTCGGTATTGTACGATTGTACACTAACCACTTACATTCTGTGTGTTTGAATTAGATAATTAATTCAGATGCTAGTTAACCCTTTGTAGTTTTTTTTAGCAACTTATTAAAAGGAAGTTCATTCATGTGGGGGATATGGTCAAACGACCTTGTAAATTTTGAAGTCAGAGTTTTTCAGAAACGCCTCTCGGCCTCTTTCATGGTTCCTTTATCGACCAAGCCGAGACAAACGTTATAATGGATGACAGTCGGGACAAACGTTATAAATGTTATAAAGTACCCGCAGCTCCGCCTGCGTCAAAAAGTAGCCTATGTTTGACCCGGGGTCTTCAACTATATTCATACCAAATTTCATCAAAATCCGTTCAGCGGTTTGGACGTAATAGACAGACAGATAGATAGACAGACTTTCGCACTTACATTATTACTTAGTATGAGAGATGTGAGTACAGATTCCAAATTAAAGTTTATTATTCAATTTCAAAATGGAACCAAGCCGAACGCAGTTCTTTACATTATTATTATCGCACTTAAAAACAAATCCTACATTTTGATACGCTGTGGTAGTATTTTGAAAACACACATTTAAGTAGCTGCCAAAAAATACCGCCATTGGCAGATGTAACAATTTTATTTTAAGTAAATAAGTAAATCGGGTGCCAAATCCGGGAAGCAACCTAAAAATCGCTGGGATAATGATGTAGGCTTCTGTTTCTGCGTTCCATATATCCCGCCAAAATATCATGTGTCTCTATCAACATCATGACGTCATAGACGCATTTTGAAACATATTCACGGGGGTTGGGATAGGGATCTACTCTGATGTACCTACACAGGATGTACGAAAAAAAAAATACCTAAAAATATTCTCTATACCTACCATAAAAAACCTTTTATTGCTTAAAACAAAACGATTTGCATCGTTTGCAACCCATACAATCTTAAAATTAGTGCGCAAAAGGAGGCTTCATCGCTAGTTGTTTATGTGTGTGCGTATGACAATATTGATTTGATTGATCTTTAATAATAATTATTGGTTTAATAACAATAATCATATTGGTCAGTTATTTTATGATTATTAACACAATCTTGAATCGTTGATGTTGATAAATATGACCCACATAGAAAACTTTCCTACATAATATACACACGCCTAATGATTTACTGGTAGAGAAAGGTCAAAATCTTAGTCCGCCAATTATATAGTATTCTTTCACTGGAACAATTAAGTACAGAAAAAGGTACAATATTGTGTTTTTTTGCAACAAGAAAGCTAACAGAACAAATCGTGGATTTTGACTTATCCATATTCGTCACTATTTCATGGATAAAGAGGTATCTATTTTCCGTGGTCCGAGACACAATTCAGGTCGTATACGGCCACTTATTTGATTGGGGTTTGAGTTTTGACACATCCGACAAACTGGGGTCAGATGATCTGTCGAGACACTATATAACATTATGAGGAGTTCGACAGCCTAGCGGGGCATGTGTGTTCGTAAAAATCGTATGTAACAAAGCGTATTGTATTGTAATCAAGACTTTGATTACAATATAATACAAATACTCTTTATTGCACCATATATAACATAATTGGACGTATAGTTATTATTAAATGGATTGAGCGTCACTATTGGCATTTTCCCTTCTTCCTCACTGCTCAACTAATTGCTTTTCTGCTGGACAAGTTAAGTTGGTCATTCATTACATGTATTCCTCACTGGCACTACCAAACTTCTTTATCTATATATATTTTTTTTTGGCAAAGACACCATCAGCCGCACATATTGTATTTGTCGCCACTATTTGTACTACAGTATATCGAGCTCCTCAGTGCTTTGTACCTAAAGCACGGTAAGCCGTTAATCCCGTCTTTTCAGATACTTTTACGAGGCTGATTTCATGAAAAACATAGATATTCTCGTAGCCGCCATTAATATAATACAATTTGCCGTTCAAAGAAAGGACCCTCTCAACGTGTTATATGCCATTAGCGAAATATTCAGTCCGCATCGCACAACGCTAAAAATAAGTACCAAGGAAAATCTCTTTAAGGCAGCTATTGAACTTGGGATGAATATTCCAGTTGCTCTGAGAGATTAGATCCTTCAGAAAAAAATATCTTTTGTTGTATTCAAAAATACACTGTGCTTTTATTTGTACTTAATATTTACCGATTAATCACGCACGAATGTAGCCGTAGACTTAGATTCCCTCCTTCCACTATCTAAGAGGAAGCCCTTTCTTCCACCTCTAGGATTCACCAGTAAATCCAAGGATACATTTTACTATTCTTCGGTCCAGCGTTCGGTAGATTTAAATATATTCAAAATACCACTTTGATTCACAACCGAGGGGTTCCAAAGACACAATATTTTAGATTGATTAAAACGATAGCGTTAAATTAGCTAAAAAGCCTAGGTTATGTGTCGCTGTCTATGAGCTAGTTTCACAGAATTATTAATGGTATTAACGTAGGGCCCTTACCATCAACTCTAATCGCAGGGCAGAAACGAGTGAGTGAACGAGATGGCGAAATACAAGCTGTAAGGCGACATCTCGCTTGCTCACTCGATTCTGCCCTGCTATTAGAGGTGATGGTAAGGCAACTAGTTCGCTTATTTGCTCTACATTAAAAAAGGAAGCTGATTACTTCTGAAGAAATGCGTTTTGGAGTCCTATTGTTGGAGAAGATGATTATAACAGACCACAAAAAGATCACCCAAAAAGCCATGGAAAGAGCTATGTTTGGTATATCCTTAGTCCCTATAGACCGTGGTCGGATATAATCGTGGGGAACAGCTGAGGAAACTCAATACAGACTTTACAATAAAGGCGCCCCGGGGATTACGGAGGGCAGTTGAAGCAGTCTCGAGTGCATTCGGCTGTGAAAATTGTAGCAAAATGTAATTTCAGCCAATAAACTGACAGATAATTAATGCCGAATTGTTACAAGTATTTGTTTGTGGAACAATATAATAAATAAAATAGATTTTAACTTCTCATTCCTATGGCTCTGAGGTGTCATGAAAGTTTCAGGAAATTAGGTTTACCTGTAAAAATAGGTTCTAGAGATCAGACTAGCCAGCCAGCCGTGGTGAAACGCTCTACTGACTTGCCTACTCCATCACAATCTAGAGTGAAAGAGTGAAAATGAAATGCTTCCTAGATTGTGACGTATGTTGGCTTCGATATCGCCCCTGCAAGCTGCCAGCAAGCCTTCACCTATCACACCCAAAAAAGAAAGCAATACAGAAACATTCGATTCGAGGTCATCCCTACTTTTTCACCCTAGATTGTGCAGAAGGAGGCAAGTAAGTAGCCGGCCAAAGGTGAGGAAGCAACTGGAAAACACTTTTGGATGAAGAAGAATATTGTCCTCAATATGGTGTCTTCGTCTTCCGTGCCATACCCCTTTATTGGGGGTCGGCCCTCCTCGTACGTTCACTTCGGGATAGTACTCATTTTTTTTTTATAAATAGGGAAGGGACAAATCAGACAGATTGAGTAAGCCCCAAAATAAGTTTGAGACTAACAAATATTTATATAGATAAACATCCAAGATCCAGGCCAATCAGAAAAAGATCATTTTCCATCTTGACCTGACCGGGGATCAAGCCCGGGACTTCTGAATAGCAGGCAGGCGTGTAAACCATTACGCCACAGAGGTCGTAATATGGTAGATACAGATAATAAAAATAAAATACAAAATCCCATAAAAACAAAAATACCTTTTTTCCCCTATATTCTGGAATCCAGTTTAAAATAAAGTAATTGAAGCATGTTACCCAATTTAGTGTAACAAGTCCAAAGGATATAAGTACCGCCATTCGATCAGCTTGTCGGCATAAATATTTCCGGGAAAAAATAGAAATTTATTTTTGGGAAACATTTATCGGATTTTTAAGGGAATTCCATGAAAATTCTCTTCGTCCAAGAGTGTTTTTCCAGTTGTATTTTCAGCTTAAGCGCTTTAGAGCCCAGGGGACTCTTTTATCATGGTCATATAATTGAAGGTACTGGTTATTACAATGGAGTGACTGCCGTCTTTTGATAGAGATCAGTTCTTTAAAGAACACCAGATGGCAGTAAAACCAAAATTCCGTCTTGACTTCCGTGGTTGAATCCTGTAATTCTTCGCAGCCCAGAATGCGCTTTTAATCATTGTGCTAGACAAGAATTCCTATGTTTTTTATTTTTGCAGGAAAGTTTTTTTTAAGTTCCTTATATGTAATGTATTTGTGTAAATATCTTCATAAACTTTAGTGCAATAACAGTGTATTGAATCTCATATATTTTGTCAGAAATAAGATCAGGTAGAACTGCCATGTGCAGGCCAGAGTATTAACTTAGTATGGCGAGGCTTGACTTTGGCACACGATATATACCTACCTAATCTTATTTACGTGGTCGTTATTTAGATTATTTTTTCCAGTAGCACATTTACATACAAGGGTTCCGCATAAAAACAAAATTGGCTTCCTGTGTTGCCATTAAAGAACAGGGTTTCCCGGAGCGAGAGGGAATTCCACAATCGACGGACATGCAATATAACGTGCCAGTTTCATTGTAAAACTTTTTAATTGTTGCTTTTTTACAGTAGGGAAAACGAGGTTACGACTCCTCTGGTGTTAAGTGGCGTAACTTCTTCACCCAAGCGTGTTTTCCTAGTTGCGTTGTCTGCTTACGTTTCGAAGCCTAGGGTACGCTGTAAGTCATGGTCCTAAATTTGGCTAGTGGTTACCGTAACGTAGGCTGCGAAATGTAGAAGAGAAGACAGTGTTTGCATTTGTAGGTAATAAGTTTTAAATCAAATCAAATCAAATCATTTATTGCTTCCTTAATGTATATATACAGATGTTGTCATAGGAATTAAGAACAATTAAGGGCCCTGACGGGCGCTGCAATGGGAGAGGGGCCATTTTGTACACTAATATAGGCAAGTAGTATATTTAATTTCGTCATATTTGTTAAATTAATTATTGTATTAGTCATATTTTTATTATTTAATTATCGAAATATAAGTATTATTACTGATTGGAATCTATGTAATGTCATTTATTTTATAATTTGTTTATGTAGGTAAATATTTTGGTAAATTAATTAACTTCTAGATTATATATTTCTCTTTGTCATCCAAGTATTCATTTACAGAGTAGTAACATCTACTAATCAGGGGAGTGGACAATGAAAATCTATTTTTCTGTAGTAACTTACCCGTTAATGGCTACTTAGGCAAATTCTTCAAACTCAAATAAAAAATATACAGAGTCAAAAATCAACGCATGTAAGACCTATTAGGACTTTGCTTGGTAACAACTGGTTCTGTTACAAGACCTTTTTAATAAAAAAAATCCTCGTAGACAACTGGTTGTGAGTAACGGTTGCGAAAGGCTTATGAGGAGGAGAGTAAAGCTTGAACAATCATTAAAAAACATTGATACATGTTATGTCATTCGTTTTTTGTGAAAAAATAGCCTGGGTAACTAAATTTAGTAAGCACTTCTTTCTGACTAAGGCGGTTTCTACAGTTTCACACAAAAGGTGTGAATAGAAGGTAAACTTTTGTTTTCAGTTTGGTTAGGCCATTGTAGGCTTGAGTCATCTGACTGTTTGAAAATAAAGTTTACATGCTTCATATGTTGATCCCAGCGGCCGTCTATTTCAAAATCGGTTTCAAAACATTTCTAAATGTGCTGTCAATCGACCACGTACGTAACCCAAACGACAAGAAGGATAAAAAGTAAATTTCTAAATAACGTACTGTGAATATTCAAAACATAAAATTACAGTTCATTAAACGTCGGAAGTATGAAAGTATTTTATGCACTGTAATTTTATGTTTTGAAAAAGGATATTGTAACATTCAATCGTTATCACTAGGTCAAGGCTCAATCAAATCTAATTTATACTCGTAATGACACTTTGAGCACTTATCGCTCTATAAAAATAATTGCCTACTGTCAACAATAAAATTGGACTACTATTTCGTTTTAATTGTCACTAAATAGTAGATTATGATACGAAGTTGGTCATAATCTATACTAATATTATAAAGCTGAAGAGTTTGTTTGTTTGTTTGAACGCGCTAATCTCGGGAATTACTGGTTCGAATTGAAAAATTCTTTTTGTGTTTGATAGATCATTTATCGAGGAAGGCTTTAGGCTATATAACATCACGTTGCAACTAATAGAAGCGGAGAAACAGTCGAAAATGTGGAAAAAACGGGGAAAATTATTCATCTTTGAGGGCTTCCGTCGCGTGCGCTGCGAAAACCGTTCGAGATACCCAAAACGGCTAATGTTCAGTAAAATAAATATAAAAACGATTTTTTTTTTTCAAGAATTGGATGCTAAAATGGTTCATATTTTTGGAAAAATCAATGAATTAGTTTGGGAGTTAAAATCCTCTTGGCGAACATTTAAAAAAATGTACCGTAACCATAAAACCATTACTTTACAAGTGCGATAATTATAAACAACGTGTTGTTTACAATACCTATTAATAATAATAATGGCCTAACTACAATTACATAAAATACACTTTATGAGCAAGTGTGTTGAAAACTTTATTACAGGTTCGGAGTACGGTATCTTTAGCGGCCAATTATAATTATTTTACGATTATTGTTAAACCTCGTTTCATGTTAATTAAGCATTCATTACTTCGAAAGTACTTCTACGATTCTCACACCTTTAGAGATAAGTCGAATTCGAGATTTCTCGTCTGCTATTTTTATCGACAAACATCGTATTCGATTTAATCTCGATAGGCACGAGAGTCCGCGTCCAAGAATCTCACAGACCCTGACAGACAGAGCTCTATCCCCACTTTTTCAGTAAATACGCAAAATTTTCAAGTACATACCATATGATTTATAACAATATATTGTACATTTTGACTTCTATAAGTATTTACAGTGTTTTCTATATATAAATTTCTTTCAAAAATTGATGAAGCAAATTAAATGTACGTGAACGTTCATGATGTCTAATTTAAAACATAGATATTGTTTTTAAACCTAAACCATCTGGTTTTTGCGGCAAACTTGAAAATATTTTGAACTCGAGATTACACTATATACACCAGGATAGAGGGGTCGATAGGCCATGTATTCTGGCGAACTGAAGATTAACAGAAGCCAGACAGAGTAGTAGTGAGGCGGTTTTGAAACAATGATAGGTCAACCGATCCTTCACATCCTTGTAGCACAAATATCAATCTAATCTGTTTCAAAATTAAACTACTGTACCGATGTTAATAAAATTTCAGTGGGATCAAATTAAAAGTATCGCCATCCAGCACGGGAATGCTGCCGGCACCATACCGCAAGAACAAACATTAGATATTAATTAGTTTTTATTTAGGTTTTAGTTTTTAATTAAATTAAATCGAACAAAAAAGAACGCCTGAAATAATGGAGTTGTTTGTCAGAATAGGTCAGAATTCAGGAGTTTTGGATTCGGTAACAAACATAAAAAAATTGTATTAAAAAAAACTCGTAGAATTGAGAACCTGCTCCGTTTTTAGATTCGGAAAGTCGGCTTAAAACATAAATGTAGAAATAAAAAGGTTAGGTTGTTTAAATATGAATAATGTTGTTTATCTGGAAATCATTCTAGTAATATGATTGTGGACATCATAAAGGCAGCATAGTGTTACAATATTCATGACATTATGGTCATAACTTCAATTTCATGAATTATTTGCCGGTGGATTAGTAATATCTAATATATTAATATCTCATAGTATAATCATCAAAATAATCATAGATAGGTTATTTAGCTAGATATATAGCCTAGTAGAGCATGCGTGTTAATAATTGGTCGCCACTAGGTAGTTTTTTACTGCTTCTAATCAATTTATTATAGGTAAATGGTGCAATTAAGTTTGTTTGTTTGTAATATCTTTATTGTAAAAAAAAAACAAATAATTTACATTCACAAGCATGAAAAAACAATAAGTACAATGGCGGACTTATCCCACTTAGGGATCTCTTACAGTCAACCAGCGAGTGACAGGAGAAGATATGCTTACCAAAAGGGTAGAAGCGTGTACAATATAATATTATTATGAAGGAATTACATTTAATAAACCTACATACTTATATATAATAATCATACATACATATAAATAAACAAACATACACCCATGTAACTAGCTTATACTTTAAGTGTCTAAGTGTTTATTTATTCATACACTTACATTAATCACACTTATTATGAAGTAGCTATGGTGTCCATAAACTAAAAAAAATCTGACCGTGTCGCACGGATCGTGTATTGACTATTGATTAGTAACATTTATCAAACATACCAGGAGATAGATAGATAGATATACACTTTATTGTACCAATCACAAAATTAAAATTAAAATTAAATTATTAGGAGCTCTTTTTTCGAAAAGAGTGACACACGCAAAATCGGCGAGTCGAATAATTTTTGTTCGACGATATATGTCATACATTTTAAAAATAGGTCTCCTGGGGCCGATTCTCGCGCTTATAGTGATAAGTCGAATTTTAGATTTCTGGAAAAACACATGGCGTCTAACTACAGAAAACCCTTTACGTCCGCCAAATTTTCGACAAATCTCGCATTCGACTTATCTCTAAAGTCAAGAACACATACACGCACACACACACACACACACACACACACACACACACAGACACACACACACACACACACACAGACACACACCACACACACATCACATTTTTGTTTGCAATATTCTAAAACACCATGAATAAAAAAGTCGCTCCATTTCCGCATTGACAAATTACGTAATTTGTTTCCGGGAGCGCTGTTGAATATTTTTACCGCATTACTTTAATTTATTAGCTGCTGTGCCTACCTAAACTTTGTGATACTTCAAAAGTTTTAGTAGTAAAAACTAAATGTACTTAATTACGATTGATTCAAATGTCGCTGAAGAATAAACACATTTGGCTATTCTGCGTGACATAAGTGACGGTGGTCAAACTGCAGTCGCTTCACTGTACAACCATAACTGCCAAATCTTTATGAAGCTCTGTAAGCTAGAAGATGCAACTGAGAGACACGCTCGGATGAAGAAGATCTTACTACGCCATCACTTTGTTCTACGTATTTGCTTCCACCCTTAAGATTTGAGAAGAAATTGCTCTAGCGATAAGTCCGTTAGCGTTTGTACCTCATTTTACTTTGTTTTGTTTTTACGGCGCAATAATGGGTGTTTTGTATCTTTATTGTGATACTGCTACCTTCACATAGTGTGATTAGACGCAACTGTTAATCCCAGCATGGCCGCCACCAATTCGCCCGCATGCAAAGAAATTTTACTATATACAAATAAACAAACTTATTCTGACGTTCCATTTACTCTATGGCAAGAGGCAATTTACACGTATAATTGGAGTTAAAAGGTTTTCGCAGTCACTTTTTGTGATTCTTCGACATTCATTTGAGAAGGGACGCCATAATGTAATGTGTCAGCTTTGTGACAAAGCTTGTTATCATATATAGTTGTAGCAATTATCTGTGGCTGAAATATCCTTTCTTACTCGGACTTTGGAGTTTGATAGGCCAAGAATATTGTTTGTTTGTTTTTTTGAATATGGCGTTTCGATGTTATCCATACTTCCATACTATCCATACTAATGTTATAAATGCGAAAGTCTGTCTGTCCGTCTGTCTGTTACGCTTTCACGGCCAAACCGCTGAACGGATTTTGATGAAATTTGGTATGAATATAGTTGAAGACCCGGGGTCAAACATAGGCTACTTTTTGACGCGGGCGGAGCTGCGGGAAACAGCTAGTATTATATATTATCAGAAAATACAGGGTATTTATTTTCAGCGACGAAGGGATTAATATAAATTACGTCTATTAGATAATCCATATCCATACTTACTTAATAATATTATAAATGCGAAAGTCTGTCTGTCTGTTACGCTTTCACGGCCAAACAGCTGAACGGATTTTGACGAAATTTGGTATGAATATAGTTGAAGACCCGGGCTCAAACATAGGCTACTTTTTGACGCAGGCGGAGCTGCGGGAAACAGCTAATTAATTATATTGGGTTTGCAATTCTATCTTACCGAGCACGTACGTAATCTATTCACTTAGTCTTCTGAGTTTGTAGCAAACCTTTATGTACGTCCTCACCAATTCCCAACTAAATCCCATTAATATATAGATATTATATATAGATACATATTTTAGGAGAGGTAGGACATTTGTAAGGCATAGTCCCGTCTGGGGAAATACCTCCACCCTACAAAAGACCGCAGCCAAATAACACTGTGATGCAGTGTTGTGTTCCTGCTGGTGAGTAGGGTCGCCAGGCTCTAGAGTGGTCGCTGTGCTGATAGCGGACAAGTCGGCAACGCACACGTGACATCTCCGGTGTTGCAGGCGTTCATAGGCTACGGTAACCACTTACCATCAGGTGGGGCGTACGCCTGTTTTCCTACTAAGTCCTATAAAAAAAAATATATTTATTATTTCCTCCCCATAACAGGGCAACACTGGTCTGTAGACGGTTGCCTAGCAACCTGTCTATATCTGATCTCCATAGTTTAACTACTGCCCACTATTTAACTTAGTGTAGCTTTGGGAATGCAAACACTCAGTTATGTCTATCCCACATTATTGAATTAATAAATATTAGATTAACTATTAAAGACCCGAATAAAGCTTGCGAAATGCTACAATCAGATTTTAACACTCTTTTAAAGTGGTGTCACGATGTAGGACTAGTTGTTAATGATACAAAAACCAAACTACTGCCCATTAAATCACCTTATATTAAAAGCGTTCCCCTAAAGGGCGTTATATATAGCTCATGACCATAAATGTCTACATTCATCTATTTCAACTCAGTGCAGCTGTGCTCCTGTTGACGTAGTAGATAGCCAAACATATTTAGGCCTCCAAATTGATAGCAAATTTAATTGGTGTAATCATATCGAACATGTGTGTAATAAGTTAAGACAGTTTTTGGCAAATATTATAATACTTTAAAATAGGATCCCATTTAAAGTTAAGATAATGCTGTATAATTCGCTAGCTGAATCTTACATTCAATATGGCTTATGTAGCTATGGCCGTACATACAAAACTTACTTAAATAAAATTTATGATCTTCAACTTAGAATATTAAAAAATATAGCATCAACTAAAGTTAGGCATCAATATGGTGACGATCAGGCTGGCCTGTTTAAACACTGTAAAGTTTTGCCCGTCCATTCTCAGGTAAAATTGATTTTATTAAAAAAACTGTTCTTCATTATCAATAATCAGCCACAACCGGAACACGCTGTATACACCCGATCGGTAGCTCGGCGTCAGCTGAGTAGTAGACCGGTTTGCGTAAACAATGAATACGGTAGGCGAACATCTGATTATATTGTCACTCGACTTAAACTACCCATGAAATTACGGGATAAATTGACGACAAAAAATATTAAATATAAACTTAAAGAGCATTTCCTTAGTTCTCTTCAAAATGTGTATAGTTGTAAAGATAATTGATAACAAACCAAATGTATTTGTCCAATTCTTTCCTTTTCTTTTTATGTGTTGTGAGTAAATTACCTACAAGACGGTTTATTGTCTATAATAATATAATTTGTGTAAAACTTGTATGTTGATTGACGTAAACTTAATTAATTCTTAGTATAATTTCAAACCTTAGTGGTTTCGCTATGCTAAGTTAATACCTACTCAATGTTTTGTAAGACCTTTTATATGATAATAAATAAATAAAAAATAATAATAAAAAAACTATGTTGACTAACCTTCTCTCGGTCTGAAATAGCAGCCGGGACGCGTAAATACAAACCCGGTTACAACACAGACAGTCTGTGCTGCATCATCTTGCGGATGGCTTAAAGTAGGTAAAGTCGTCCGAATCCAGCTGCAACACAGAGCGTCTGTCTGTAGTGCAATCGCTTTTGTTTCATTATACGCCAATGAAAAACTAAAATGCTATTATAACACAAACACCTATAGTCTGTGCTGCATCATCTTGCGGATGGCTTAAAGTAGGTAAAGCCTGTCCGAACCCAGCTGTAATACAGAGAGTCTGTAGTGCAGCCGCATTTCTCTGCAAAATTAAAAGGCGGCTATAACACAGGCACCCAATACAACAAACCAATAATCAATTTGAAAAATAACATTAGACATTTTTTCAACTGACCTCTCAAATTCATAATCTTTTTTTTAAATTTGGTACCTAATTTTCCCGTCTTAACTGAATTGATTTTAATAATTATGGGCTTTCAAATTCTTTAAAAAATCTGCTTAAACTATAACCCTTCCTTTTAGCGGTGCAATAGTCTGGTAAAAGTGAAATGGGGCAAAGACATTATCCAAATAAACACCTGACAAGCTTTTTGATGCTTCATGTCTTTTCAAGAAGCTTTTTTGTTTCAAATAGATTTCTAAGGCCACAGGTGTCCACCCTAAAATACTTTTTTTGCATCTGTTCGAAATTGAGTATTGTGTAATCAACACAACTCATATTCAAGACAGTAATTAATTTACGTTTATCTATCATTTTGACTTATTTTTTTAATCTGTTATTTACGCACGCTTTTACCTATCTGTCGCTAGGTCAAGGACAAACTAAAATCAAAATTAGGTAATACTTATTATCCGCGAAGCCGCTGCAAAATAACTGTGCGACGTTGCCGTTCCAAACGCGATCATAGGCACAAATACATTAGTTAGCGAGTAGCTAATGAGCCGCTCTGTATTGCAGCCGCCATTGTGAAAACAATATCATTCGAAATGTGTCCGAATCCGATCACAGCGCTGACAGTTTTTCCAATGTCTGTGGTGTAATCGCGTTTGTATTTACACAGGCGGGACTAATGGTTAAAAGTAATGTCAAATCAATCATAGAAAAGACGGACAAAGAAGGCCGATGTAGATGGATTAGGTCACTGATGAAGAAGAAAAATCACAAACAAGAAACAAGCCATCACTAGAGAGTTTAAGATCTAATTAATCCGATGTTTAATTATGTATAGTCCGGTCAATCTAAACATAAAAATGAGAGCGAAGGTACATAAATTCGCATCAAGCTGAAAATTGGTAGAATTGTTAAAAATGTGATTATAAATTAAACTTAAAAGTTCCCCATCATTCCCGTGTATGGAAAGAATTTTACTCGAGGTCAAAGGTCAAATAATGAGTTTTTCGCGATTTTCAGCGAAACGGTAAGTCTTATCATAAAAATATATTAGACAAAAATTGTAGGTCATCATATTATCTATCAAAAATGTATCAGTGCTTTTTTTTCTACGAGCCACCCTTTCTGGGATATAACGATTCAAAAAGTTGTTCAAGTTGTTATGGGCATAATATGCACACGTTTCCACGCCACCTATGAGTATACTTAGCGCGTTTTTTTTAACGTGGTTTCGCCAGTATACCTACTCCACGGGTCAGTTGTGATCCTGTTTAATTTAAAACTATTGCAAAATTACGGACCTTTTTTTGACCTTGTTCAAACGGTACGTAGATGATACTTTTGTTGTACTCCCCAAAACTCAAGTCTCTGTTTTATTAGATCATTTAAATTCCATTAATAGTAAAATTAAATTCACTATGGAACCTGAGATCAATAATTCATTAGCCTTTCTTGATGTTTTAATAACTAGAGATCTTGACAATAGTATCAGTCACACTGTGTACAGAAAGCCCACCCACACAGACAAATATCTCAACGGTAAATCTCACCATCATCCATGTCAGTTAGCTACCGTAGGCAAATCTTTGTTACAGAGAGCACACGGCATCTGTGACACCCACCATCTTAAGGAGGAGCTTCACCGAGTCAAGTCTGTCTTAAGAAGCAACAATCTCAGCCTCCCACACATATGTCACAGAAGTCGACCCAAGCCACACACAGTTGATCGTTTTCCTGCCATCTTACCATACATAAAGGGAGTCACGGACAAGATTGGTAACATACTTAGGCGAGCTTCAATCAAGACCTATTACAAGCCGCATAAGAAAATAAACCAATTTTTAAGACCTGTAAAATCCAATATCCCATTGCAAGATGCTGGAGTTTATAAAATTGACTGTGACTGTGGTTTATCATACATTGGGCAAACAAAGAGAAGCATTAATACTCGTATAAAAGAACATATTGCTGACATGAAAAATAGACGCTCAACCAAGTCTGCAGTCTGTGAACATGCTCTAGACAAACCCAACCACTATATGCGTTTTGATAATCCTAAAGTCCTTGCAAAGGAAAACAGATTCATTCCAAGGATGTTACGTGAAGCTATTGAAATTAAAAAAACATCCTAATTTCAATAGAGAGGATGGATGGCAGGTACCGCCAGCTTGGGACCCAGTCATTAACTTAATAAAATCGCAAACTCTGAAGCAGACTGCAAGACCCTTAGATACTGTGAGCCAATACTGCGTAAATCGGAATAGTTCCCAATAAAAATTTCAGGCGGTAGTTTTGTAATCTTATGACATCAAAGACAAATGTTAACTTAGTCTGCCTGCGACCATGAACGCTGTAAGTGTTTGAAACGTCAGGTGTAAATAAATAAGTAATAAACGCGATAAAACCGTATTAAAATAGTTTAATTTAATGAGTTCTACCAATTTTCAGCTTGATGCGAATTTATGTACCTTCGAATGTCTAGATTGACCGGACTAGTATACGGATTACGATCATACTTCTGCTCTACTGACCCCAAAATTATGCAATTCAAGAGTTATACGAATTGTTTTATTAGCCATTGTAATCGTATTATTAAGCGTGACATGGCAACATTGTCCGACAATAATAAACACGCTGACGACATTGCGTGTACACCACGCGGTAGGGCGCCGCCCTCAAAGTAACTCCCGGGAATTAAATAAAATTGTCCTGTTGACTTTAGGAAAATTGACTTGTCTATTTAAGATGCTTAATATTATTTTTACTACCTTTTCCCCGGGCTTTTCATGCTTAGTTAAAATCCTCCAAAAACAGTACTATTTTCTGGCAAAAAGGGAACCTTTATCCTTGTTAGTGCTCTTAAGAATGTGCAAAACTTTAGGATAATTGGTCCAGTAGATAAAGCGTGAAGAGATAACAATTATCTAAACTCACTTTCGCTTAAATTAGTATTGTAATCTTCATGTATGTGACATGACATGTGTGTGTGACATGGCAACAATTCGGACAATAATAAACACGCTGATGACAATGCACATGCACACCACGTGGTAGGGCGCCGCCCTCAAAATAACTACTGGGAATTAAATAAAATTGCTTTGTTGACTTGCATGTGAAGTGATACGTAGGTTATAATTTTTTGTTTATTTTAGAACACCATATGAATAATGATTGAATTGAATATTATACAAATAACTTAAAAACCTTTGACAGGTGATGGCGCAATGGTGTATATTGCATATTTTATGAGCCCAAATAATCTGCATTTGCTGTAAGTTCATAAAATATTGAGTATCCTCCAAGATTCCTTATGCTGCTCATTAGTTTGAATATGCTATTTTTAGTGTACATATTTCATCCCAATCGGATTACTAAAAAGTTGGTGAAATCCTGTGGCCAATGAGCTGATTAACTTCAAATCGCTGAACCGATGTCTAGAAAATATAGCTTCTCGTAAGAACGATTTCCTTCATTTCAAAACCATATTCAAAGCTGGCGATGCGACCAGGAAACACGCTAGGATGATGGATGGGGTAACAGATTATCACCCAGGAGGGTTGGGGCGTTCACACATTTTTTGTGTTGACGCCCTAACCTTGATGATTAATAGAATTCTTGCAGTGAACTTGCCCTGGACACAAATTGTCTACAGGATGAAGAAGTCTCCCTAACAAAATTTTGTAGTTTTTACTAGTGATTTGTGTGTAACAATACAAATATCGTTTGTGACGTTTCTGGTGAAGTTGCCCTGTTGGGTATACGTGTTAAAGGGGTCACACAGCAATCGCTCGATTGTTATAACCAGCAACGTCAAGTATTATGATTAAAGCGTATACTGAGCTTTAAACACGGAGCAAATACAAAGAAGAGACGGCGTATCGTCTGGTGCACCGTTACGGTCATTGGCGCAGTGACGTCAGAAATTGGCGTGGCTTACATCATTTTTCGTTCAACTGTGAAAGATGGAGCGAGCTCTAATGTTTTTCCTATTTTTCAAATTTATGTTTCGTTTCATGTTAGAATGTTTTGTAAAATATTTTTCTTAAACATGCGCGGAAATATTGTCATTACTTTTGAATAAAAAACACGCGAAGTAACATATTTACGTAGACTGAAAATCAAATTCACTTCCCGGCGCGTTCTTTGAATTTGGAACGAAGAGCGCGTCGGCAATGTTCTATGAAACGGTGGGCTGTTTGAATTTAGAACTTTTTCATCTATCGTACACATTGCGTTCTCATGGCTGTGGTATCTGAAAAACCAAAATCACTTCCCCGCGCGTTCTTTGAATTTGGAACGAAGAGCGCGCCGGCAATGTTGTATGAAACGGTGTGCTGTTTGAATTTAGAACTCTTTTATCTATCGTACACATTGCGTTCTCGTGGCTGTATAGCCACAGATGCGTTTACCTTTCGGCACAAACTGTAAAATAAATTAAATTTATTATGTAAAAGGCCCTTTTTTATTTCCTTGCATTATTTTAAGAAAAGCACTATATATGCCTCGGCTGAAATGGCAATTGCCTATTTCGCTGCCTTTGCAATAATGTACTATTAAGCCATTTAGTTTTAAGTGTTTTAATGCTGTATTATCACAATCATAAACGTAAGTAAATAAGATATTTTCGAATATATTTCATTGATTTAGTGTTACACTAAATATGTGTCTGTTCAAAATATCTGTAATATACAAATACAAAATCCTTTTATTTCACTACACAAGTTAACTACAGATAAAACATATAAAATGGAACTTAATTAAAGAAATAAATTTTATATGTTGAAATCTTCGATTTGCTAGCGACGAGCCACGGCCAAACCGAGCTCTCCTCACATTTGCCTTCCGCCCCGCGTAGCCTCGCACAATTTTTGTAAGGCAGTTATCGATACGCCATATCTTTGTTTTATACAATTTGGTAGGCAAACAGGCACGTGGCCCACCTGATGGTAAGTGGTTACCGCAGCCTATGGACGCCTGCAATACCAGAAGTATCACGGGCGCTTGCCGACCCTGAAGTAATTTATTCAAACCCCTTTCATGTTGTAGTGACTGGGAAAAACTGAGGCAGAGAGTTCATTCCATAGTACTGTTCGCGACACTTTAGGGTCTAGGGCAGTAGTTCTCAAACTTATTTTTCTCGTGGACCACTTTCAAAATTTTACTGGTTTCGGTGGACCCCCTGCTACTACATTTCTACCACATTCTTAAAGTCGCCAAAAAATAAAAATTGTGTCACTTCTGAGTTCTGTCCCTATAACTATCCCTATTTGTAACGGCACTAAAACTCCTTTCGACAAGATATGACGAGGGAAAAGCTATTAAAAATTTCCTTGCGATTTCCCACAGTCCAGGATATTTTTCGGGTATTTCTGCTTGCAGCCAAAATGTTGGGTAGCCTTTTCTAAATTTCACCTTCAGCTCCTCATTAGTGCTTAGCTCGAGCAGCTCCTCTTGTAATACAACATTGGCCACTTCCGTTTCATCAAATGGATTTATTATCCATGGTGGTATATCCATCGTCAGTATATCTTCAAACCTGGTTTTGAAGTCATCATGCAGGGCACTTAAATGTTGACTGTAGGTATGGATATCCTCATCAATACATTCTACCTGCGACAAGTTTGGAAATTGAGAGAATTCGCGCCGACTAATGTTTTGCTTCATAAATTTCAATTTCCCAAGAAAAGCCGAAATTATCCCCTTTGTTTTTATTAAATTCAGGCTGTCCCCTTGTAACTGCAAGTTAATATCATTAAATTTTTTAAACAAATCTGTCAAATACGCAATGTCTGCTTTGAATTTGATCAAGTTTTCTTTTAAATCTGGATCTCTACTTTCTAAGAACTCTAATATGGAATCGAAAACAGAGTAAAATCTCGTTAAGCATGCACCTTTCGACAACCAGCGTACTTCAGTATGTAAGAGCAGTCGTTGGAAGTCTTCATCATTTTCGTCGCACAATTGAGCAAATAAAAGTGTATTCAATGCATTGCTTCTGATTTTGTTGACAGCTTTTATTACAAAATGAAGAGATTGGTTCAACCTGTCACTTAAATGTTTTGCCACAAGATGTTGTCGGTGGATTACGCAATGAATAGCTGTAAGTCCTGGTATAATTCTTTTGAGATGACTTATAAACCCACGATATCGCCCGACCATTGCAGGAGCTCCGTCTGTTGCCACTGAAATAATGTTTGTAAATGGGATCGATTTTTCCGTAAAAAAATTACTCAGGACATTAAATATTGATTCGCCTTTAGTGTCAGTCTCCAAAGTTCTGGCAAATAGCAATTCTTCGTGAATTTCTTCCTCAACAATAAATCGGACATATGCCAATAGTAATGCTTCATTACTGGGTAACGTTGACTCGTCCAGTTGTATAGAAAAATGAGTTTTTTGCAGATGATTGCACAAAAAGCTTTCGATATCAGAGCTCATTTCATCAATGCGTCTTTGTACAGTATTGTTACTTAATGGAATTCTTTTTAGTACGTCAAATGGAGATTTGTGCAAAACAGTTTTTAAAACCTCTTCAACAGCGGGTAAAATTAATTGTTCTCCGATAGTGTGCGGTTTTCCAGATTTTGCTTTATGTAATGAGATATTGTAAGATGCCCGCAAGCCATCATCGTTACTTTGAGATGTTGAAGCGAACATACTGTGCATGGTGGGTCTCTTTCCATATTTTTCTTTCAATGTTTGAAAATATTTTAAATCTTTACCTATTTTATCAGTATGACACCTTTTTAGATGATCTTCGAGCTTTGATGGTTTCATAGAGTCATTGCTCAAAACTTTGTTGCATAATAGGCACATGGGCAATTGTTTGTCTGCCTCTGATGGAACAAAACCATATTTCAAATAATCGACACTATATTGTCGACATTTTTTCTTTGCTGTAGCCATGTTTCGTGTCAGTTACCTTACCTGTAAAAAAAATGTTTTAGTAACCAAGTTTTTTTCTGAATATAGGTATTACACCGCAGCCTTTGTCAGCACGCGGAAATAGAATTACGGCTTGTAAAGGGACCAACTAATAAACCGCTGAGACAAATACAAACGTTTTCACAAAACGGTATCAATTTTAAAGTACATAATTTACCACTAATTTTTAATAGTATAAATAAAAATTAGTGTACTCAGTATCGAATACTGATCATATTTGTGTAGGAAAAAATAAACGTCGAAATCCCAAAATTGTCCATAAAAACGATAACTAACATTTTATTAAATCAATGAGTTCACGCGCTCCGTGTATTTGCGTATTTTTTGTCTGCGGCTTCATTGTTAAAACGTGACAAACAGGCATCGAAGTTCAAGCCCCGCCCTTTTCCCGTCGCCCGCGCACCGCTCGCTCTTTCCGAAAAGGAATAGTTTTGATAAAATAGTTACTTCAAAATCAATTTAACATGATTATGAAATTACTGTTTTATAAAATTAGTAGTTATTTGCAAGAAAAATTACAAAATTAATTGCTCTGCAATATTGCTTATTCGGCCTTTTTAGAGAGGCAGTGCTTCTCTCGTGAAAAAACAATTGAATAAAACGTGCTGTGTTTGTCTTCAAATCGAAAGAGGACAATTAAAATATCTGTAAGTTACTAAGTTACCTATCTATACAGGCCGTTGTGATCAACCGACTAGTACACGTAAACAAAATACTTAAGTACTATAACAAAAAAAGGTAGGTTACTTACTTTTCTCCGGCACTAGCAAACACAGATATAAATTTTCTCACAACTTTTTTCCAAATTCCGCCTTGTTTTCGAAATTCCGGAAACAAATGAATGCGTTTGGTTGCCTTTGGCATCAAGTATTTATAGTGTTGATCAAGTTCATGTCTGAACAAGCATTAAGCATTGTCGGGCGGATAGCGCTTTGCAAGTCTGTACACGAAATTGTACGTAATATCGAATACACAAGTTTGGACAAGTAACAGTCGCTTGCCTTATTAAAATATTATCTGCTTAGATAGGTACTTAAAACAATGTAGGTAGGCCCTTATAAAAACTATGCTTACATTTTTGCTCTTTACTATTAAAAGCAGATAAATTTTCGTGGACCCCCATTAACATCTTATGGACCCCCATTTTTTGTTCACGCCTACGTAGACCCCCAGCAATTCTCCCGTGGACCCCTGGGGGACCACTTTGGGAATCACTGGTCTAGGGTATGAGGATGAACGAGTATGTCGATGGCGAGAGGTGCGGTGATAGGTGAGTTGGTATCATGTCGAACAATTCCTCTGAGCACAACCCGTTGTATAAGCGGTAGAACACGCACAAGGATGCAAAGTCTCTCCTTAAACTAAATGGCTCAGTACCACTTCTAATCTTGGGATCGTTGGCAACCCTAACAGTTCGTCTCTGTATCGAGTCGAATAGCTTTAATTGGCATTCAGGCGCTACCGCCCATAGTTGCCAGCAGTACTCCATATGCGGCCGAACTTGCGCTTTATATAGCAACAATCTTTGTTGCGGTCTGAAGTATCGCTTTGCCCTATTAAACACTCCGAGCTTTTTCAAAGCCAGTTTTGCCTTGCTCTCTAGATCTCCTCTTTTTCATTACTCTGTGGCTCTAAAAATACAACTGGGAAACACGCTCGGACGACGAAATAAGAAAAAAACTACGTGCGTAAAAGGCAGACAAAAGTAGATTAAATGAAATAGTTTATTTTCAATTTAGTATTATTAGTCTACCACTTATTGACGTCAAGTTTTACTTAATTTTCCACCACTTCCAAAGCGCAATTGGAGAAGAAGTGACGCCAAAACTCTAGGTTATTAATATTTATTACTAGCTGTGCTCGCAAATTCGTCCGCATAACATTCAATTATATTACTTCCCATAATGTATAATGCTACGGAACTCCTGTTGTAGCAGTACTTTTTATCTATTCTTCGTCATTGCAAGCTGGGGAGCATCTGCATCTATTTTCTGTACTAGGTACTAGAAGTTGACTGGTGTCAAAAAGAGTAGGAGTTTTTAGTTTTACAACATTTTTACTTTGTGACTATGTAATAGAGTCGTATAAACTCAAAAGTACAACAATGTAAGTTTTATAAAGCTGTTTTACCAGCGTCCTCTCACGTATAGAAACTATTCGAGTCCAATTACCAACTTGGGAGCACTTGGGTAACTTGACAATACAATGGATTTGTTGGAAGATCATTTTTATAGAAATAAGTAGCGATTTTGTGCTAAAATTTCCTAAACTTTACTTTCTAATGTATCTGGGCGAATAAATTGCACTTGTAAGTATAATTTGACTAGGAGAAAATGCTTTTAGCATAAAGTCCGCCCATTTTAAAATTATTTTTTTTACTAGTGGCACAATAAAGATTTATTAATAAGAATAAATTATTTTGTTCTTTCTCTACTTTTGTAAATATTAATAAAACATGACATGTTTTTTTAGGGAGACCGAAATCTTTAGTATTAATGATAAAATAACAAGCCGGTACAGGTGTACAATTATGTACTCGTATTTAGTTTTTGACTAGCTACTGTGTAGTTCATAAACTATAGTCGCCTTCACGAGAAGGTATAAATTTAGTAAACAAAGTAATCTCTACTATGGTGGGTTCTAATGGTTACCTAGAGACAATATTATGAGTTTACCAAATAAAATCGACTTAAATAACTATACGGGTACGACCAATTCCAAATAGTCGGGTTATATTTTGCGATATGTCAATGGTGCATGGTACAGGAACGAGTCCGGCTCTGTGAATGTAAACATTTGGTCAAAAATTTTGGTTACAGTTTGTCTTTTTACTTTTGAGACAAATAAATGAGAAAAAAAATAACATATTTAATCAATTATGAAATACAAGCGGGTGGTTGCGGCGGTCAACAGAATCATCTAAAACCACTTATAAATTTAAATGATTTCTAAAAATTAAAATACCTACATCATCCGTCTCCTGTTACCACTTTTATGTGGGGTCGGCACAGCATGTTAGCCTTTTCCACTTGATTTGATCTTCACACATTTCGTCTGTTAAACCCCTGTTACACATAATATCAGCCCTCACGCAATCCATCCATCTTTTCTTTGGTCGACCTCTACCTCTACATCGATCCACTTTTATATCTAAAACTTTCCTCGTTATGTGCTTTTCATCCCTTCTCCTAACATGCCCATAGCATCCCAATCTATTGCTTGTCAGTCTATCTGTCACTGGTGCTGCTATCTTCATACTTCACCATATATACTCATTTTTTATTCTGTCCTTTCGCGTTACTCCACACAACCATCTCAACATTATCATTTCAGAAACATGCAATCTTTTTTCATCAGTCTTTTTGGTGGATCAACACTCTGAACCATACATAAAAATCGGTCTTATGATGGTTTTATAGATTTTCCCTTTAAGCCTCAATGACATTTTGGCATTGCATGTGATGCTCGTAACTTGCCGCCATTTCATCCACCCGGCATTAATACGGCTTTTAACATCTCGGTCTATATCACCATCCTGCTGGATAAGCGAACCGAGATACCGGAAGTCAGAGCAATCTGGCAGGGCCACACCACCAGCAACGGGCGTAAAAGTGGATGACCCGCTGAAGTCTACAAAAAGTTGCTGCGTTTTGGTTCTACTTAGATTAAAACCAAACTTCTCCAGATTATGCTGCCATTTTATCAATCTGCTCTGGACCTCGAGGCCATCTTCTACGATGAGAACTATGTCGTCGGCAAATAACATACACCAGGGTGCCTCATCATGTATGTCTGATGTTAAAGCATCCTATACCAGGAAAAACAAATACTGGCTTAACGCCGATTCCTGGTGCAAGCCCACTGCCACACTGAACTCATCGATAATACCAGCATTCGAACGGACTGCTGTCCTGCCGTGTTTTTATATGCCGCATATAAGTTTCACATAATGTTCTAGCACTCCCTTCTCAGCCCACCATAAAACCTCACGTGGACTTCTATTATACGCTTTCTCCAAATCGATGAACACCATAATGTAAGCTTTTGTTGGCATATCTGTACTTTTCACACACCTGGCGAATAGCAAAAATGGCATCAGTCGTCCCCCTACCAGGCATAAACCTAAACTTATTTATACTCTTCTCTCTATAGTTTCATGCTGTGTGACAAAAGCTTTATTTCTCGATAGTTATTGCAATCTTGGACGTCACCTTTATTTTTGAAAATGGGTACCCATCTCTACAAATCAAAATATGTCACAAAAATACTATTTTTTCTTTCATTCAAATGTTGCGAACCCCTGAACATTTGTTTACAAAATGTATATCCTTTCGTGACGAGGAGTTTAATGGTAGAGAACTTAGATACTAACACAATTTTCTAAACAATTCCTAAACCAAATCTTACTCTTTCAGAGCGGACGGAGACACTAAGTGGAAGACTGTCAAAGTCCGCGTCGGAGCTGTCATGCGCTCCCCCCGCGCCGCAGTCCCCTCCCCCGCGCGCTCGCTCCGCTCATCACCACACGCCGTTGTCTGTTGTACATAGGACACAACACTTCTTCACCAATTTAAAGGTAAGAGAATAATTTAGTGAAGGCAGCCACTTCTGGAGAGATAAAGCCGTGAACGACCAAGGAGACAACCAAAAAGCCGACTGGCAGTTGTGTAGAGCAGGTAACAGAAGCCTGTCAGAGTCCAAGATCCTGAGTCTTTGAGCCGTGACAGGTAACATGAATGGACTGCTAGAAGCTCTCGGGTTAATTTCAATTGTGTCGGGCTTTTCAAGTGGTTCCCCCGCATGAAATGCCCGCGGCTGCGCTCGCATCATACGTTTTTTGTGACACAATCCGTCCCTCGCCTTCGACCTTCCTTCGCCAAGGTTGGAGTGGACACCGATGAGGGACAGGACCCCTACCTCTGGCTTGCCTTAGCTGGCCGGCCAGAGTTGAGTCGCAAGAGCTATATGCTCGAGGGTGGAAGTGTATTGCACGTAATGGCGTAATAACGGGGAAACCCGCTCACGAGGAAACTCGCGATGGCGAAACCGGAGCCGCACCTCTCGGCACCCTTAGCAGCTCATCCCAATGTTGCCCCTTCGTAATGCGGCGACTATTTGGGGGGCCCATTCACGGAGTGGCGAGTCACCGCCTGCCACTAATAGTCAGTAATCATGATTATGGCAGGTATCCGAACTCCTATATGACCCAGATTTAAACCACTTAAACTTCATCAGCATATATTTATTCTTTTCACTCATTAGAAATAGTTTCTCCTCCTGCCGAGATCTGTTAATGGAAATGTCAACTATTGATATGGCTGAGAACGGGTTTTGGCAGAAGCACAAGATGACATCAACACTTCTCCAAAGGGCCTCTACCCGTTGGATCAATATCCCCGCTCAAGCCCCTCAAAGGACGGGGTAACTCGTGAATTCCAAAAGGAGATATAATAATAAATTCATTTATTTCAGACCATAGATCCATGTAAGTGTTAGTAACAATGATTGATTGTTGTGAAGATTTTCACTTTCTTAGATCTTTACTGGAGCCCTATTTTTGAACCGTATGATTTATATTTTGAATGAATATCGTTCGACTTACCACCATTATGACTAATGAAAATTATTCGATATCGAACAAAAATTATTCGACGATCCGAGTCACACTTTTCAAAAATAACACTCCTTCGTTTATTTTTATTTTATCACTCTTGTCATTCCTAAGTTCTCGCTTATTTCCAAAATTTTTTCATTGCCACAGAGGAAGATCTCCTAACTAAGACGATTTAAAAATCGCAAATAAAACTTCAGCAAACTCGTAATTTTGCACTCAAACTTCCTTCAATTTGGATGGAAGTTCCCGACTCAAGCCAGATTTCTCCAAATTATCACGGTAGCTGTCTGATTCGCTAACATTTTGATCGGTACATTTTAATTAAATCACTTCCTCATCTTGCCTTGAACATCACTAATTGTGCTCGGCACCATTTCGCCAGTCCGTTACGTCTTCCGGAAGAATAGGGCTGTCAAATGAAAAAAAAACCTATATATATGTCGCAGTCATCTGGTTGAATCTGCTATTTGATAGAGTGACTAGCTGACTAGCTCGTTTATTGAATGAAGGTAATTAATTGAATGACTAAAGGACAACACATTAAGTCGTTGAATGTAACGTTCAACGTCTTGACTGAACGTCATTTAGCGAAGTCGTTGAATGGGATATAGCCGACTTTGTAATGTTTGGTGAGGGTGACCATAAGTTCGCAAATTAAAAAGGTAACCTTAAACATAACAAAAATGATGACATGACACACCTTAGATTCTATAATCCAAAGCTTTACTTAACCTCAAATATTTGCTCAGTATAAATAAAGTAAAAACACATAGAAAAATAAATTATATTATTTCAAAAGTAATTATATAAAATATGCGAGTTTCTGTCTCACTATTTTATCACAAATAACGCAATTTAAAGCTAATTTAATCGTAAAAAAATATCAATACTTACAGTTCTTTCTGTGCGAGCTGTTTGACGCCATATTTGTTTTGGTGACTACTAGCGCCGCAGTAGGGAAAAATTGAACTAAATTTGTATCACCTGACTGATTTTGCGTCCGCTCTGTTCAAAAGGCTATGTTACAATCCGCTAACTAGTTGGACGTTGAGTGACGCTTGTTCAGTCAACGTTTAGCCTAGTCATTCAATTGAATATCGTCATTCAATGAACGAGCTAGTCATTCAATCAAATCAAATAGCAGATTCATCCATTCAGTCATCTGACTGCGACATATATCGATAAAATTTTCAAATCTGGTGGATTCATTTTTGTCAAATATTCCAGTAACTTACCAATCCTTTTTGATAATGTTTTTTTTTCTAAAGGATTATTTAAAATCCGACTGTGAATTTAGAGTCACACAAACAAAACTTTGTAACTTTATTATTGAAGAATAGATTTATTATATCTGTTCCAAGTAAAGTCACGAGTTCACAACACATTTAAGCAGGAATTTACAAAATGGAAACCGGTAAATACTAAATACCAGTATCTTTCAGCTGTTGCATTGTGACGGCAATTTTGTTAGCAATCTCACAGGAATTTTGTAACTAGAAGCATGCATTGCTTCTAGTTTCATAAGACATTCCTGTAAGCTAATAGCACTGAATTTAGTTGCGTTGTAGGTATTTAGTTTGCGAATTTGTAATTGTGAAGTCAAAACTTTATAGTCTGTTTAAAGTTTGGTTTTTATATCTATAAGTGTTCTGTAAAAGTAATTTAGTAGGTTACGTGGTCGACCCTGTATACCCTGGTCTCAGAGTTTTTCGAAACCGCCTTAAGGGCATTGACGTGGTTCCTTTAGCGACCACCAAATGATAGCCGGGAACAACGGCTTAATGTGCCTTCCGAAGCACAGAATCTCCATTATTACAAGGGGCATGCCAAAAAAAAACTAGATACTCAAAAATTATAATACTTGTTATTTATTACTACAATCTATATTTTCAAAGTACTGTACCCTGAGCATGTTTAGACGTTTCCATGAGTTTATACCACTTGGAAAGTATCTCTGGCCACTTTTTTCCAAATATCTAAGAAATATCGAATTTATAGGGAACTAGTTCATCTTCCTTACTCTAAAATATCATCACAAGTAATAAACGCAAGGTTCTAAGCTACGAGAATATGGTGGGTGAGGTAGAATGGACAAATTTTTAAATAAAAAAGAAAACCAAGTGTTTTTGCAACGTTTGTTGGAGGGCGTTGTTGAGGTGCTTAAGAAGGTGCCGATTCCTTATTTTGGTCGCTTGTCATACCAAGACCCGCTGCGCTTGCTGCTTGCTGGACCCCAAAATAACGCATACTACTCAAAATTAACTATTCATTGATATTGTAGTACCAAAGTAGCGATATAACAGGTCTTTTTAAAAACGAAGCAGCCATCTGGTGCCGCGCGCTGAGCACACTGCAACATTTTATTGGCCTTCGTTCATCTTCAAGGCAGTCGATTGACGTTTTGTTTTGGTAATATAGTTATTTATTTATTTAAGCTTTATTGCACAATACACAAATTTGTACAAATGGTGGACTTAATGTTAAGTGGCATTCTCTACCAGTCAACCATGGGACTAAACAGAGAAAGAAAAGTTGTCGATAAAGACGAAATCACGAACACACAAGAAAGATAAAATATGATAAAATCAACTTACAAAAGAAAATACATAAGATTACATATTATACATAAATACATAAAATAAGTATATAAAATAAATACATACATAGACATAGGATATAAATGGGATGACTATGACTCCGCGACTTGCTGCAGAAACAGTTTATGAACTGCGCGCTTGAAGGCAGAACGGCTGGGGGCTCTCCTGATTGTCTCAGGGAGAGCATTCCATAACTTTGTGGCCTGGAGTAAAAATGATTTTTCCATGAAGACCGAGCGGTGAAGAGCGAGATCGAGAATGGTTAGAGCTGAGAAAACAGAATTTAGATTTAAGATAGTTGGGAGAGCGAGGATTGGTGAGTATAGAGTAGAGCAAAAGGAGAATTCTAGCGTTCCGACGTTCAGGCATTGGCGACCATGTCAGCTGAGCACGATATGAAGATATGTGGTCATATTTACGTAAGTTAAAGATAAAACGAATGCAATTATTTGCCAGCTTATTAAGTATGTTGACGAGGAATTGGTTCAAATCGCAGTAACAGACATCAGCTTAGTCTATGATTGGAATGATTAGGGATTGAGCTAAAGAAATTTTAGTGGAGCGAGGGAGAAATTTTTTAAACCTATAGAGAGAACGTAGCGTGGCAGTGACTGCGGCTGACCTGGGAGACGTGAGTTACCCAGCTTAAAGTGGAGTCGATGTGCACACCGAGATCTTTCACACTGGCGCAAAATGGAACAACCGCGTCTTTGAATTCCACTTGAGATAATGAATTAAAATTTATCTTGCAGACCTGTCGTGAACTACCTATAATGATTGCTTGACACTTGCTTGGGTTGACCGTAATTAGATAACCAGTCATCTATATTGCGAAGGTCGTTGTTAATAAGAGCAATTGTTGAGTCAAGTTCCTCGCAAGTGCAAGAACGATAGAGTTGGAGATCGTCCGCATAAAGGTGGTGTGAAGAAAAAAGCAAAAAGTAAGAGAATTAATGAAGAAAGAAAAGAGAAGGGGAGACAAGATTCCTCCTTGGGCAACGCCGGCATGGAGAACGCGCCAACCAGAAAGTGCCTGATCAACACGGGCAGCCTGCTGTCGCCCCTGAAGATACGAAGAAAACCATTCCAATACTGTCGGCGCAAGATTAAGACGAGATAAGAGTGCCAGAAGTACGTCAGGATCAACAGTGTTAAAGGCATTGGAGAAGTCAATAAGTACAAGCACAGTAACCCTGCCACTCTCCATACTCTCTCTTATATCTTCCGTCACTTTAAACCAAGCTGAACTAGTGCTGTGACTTGGCCTAAAACCAGACTGGAAAACACTGATCAGACCGTTCGTAAAGATGAAAGTTGTAAACGGACAATAGCTTCAATAATTTTAAAGAAGTACGTTAGTATAGAGATAGGTCGAAATTGGCTTAAGCTGACGGGGGTTTGAGATTTGGAATCGTATCGTATACGTTTTTTTTCTTGCCTCCGTCGAATTTCTCTAACATAATCTGGCTCTAATCTACCCGACAGACTTTCTGTTCATTGTGAGGCACCCATCTCGAACAACGCTTACGGTGAAAAAAAGTGATCAAGAATAATGGTTTACATTACTGTTGTTACCCAGTTCTCACTCAAGCTCTACACACGAAATTCATCGGTTTCTCCTGGCCAAATTTTCAACTGCTTGAACATTTTCTCGAGTAACTGCAGTTGGTGGTCAACCGGTCCTCGCTTCACCTTCAAAGCTTGCCCACCCTCTTTTAAATGCAGCGAACCAATTAAAAAATGTTGCTCGTGAACAAACGTGAGTCAACAAAAGAATTCACCAAAAGTCCAAAACATTATTTTTGTTCTAAATCTTTTATTGTCATATAAAATCACGTCAACCAACTTCCATTGTACCAAATAAATTTCCGCCAAATTCTTCGCAAAATAAGCGTTTTTATGAAGAAAAAAAAATATTTAAATATATTTTGTATTTTAATCACTAAATAACCAAGGTTTAATATGGTGTATAATATGCCAGTATTAAATTATAGAGTAAAGATTACCTATCTAATTACTTTTGGCATGCCCCCAATGAGATAGGAACGTTATTTGTAGGAGAGGAGACGCCTTTAGCCAGACCCGTCCTAAAAAAAAACATCTTCCGTTTTTTGCGGGGGTCGAGGGCAAGGAAACCTGAACACATGGAAATATTGACGTGCACATTAATGCAACTTTGCACCATTACGTACAAATAAAAATTGTAACGACGAAACAAACACAATATAACTCATTCTTAAAATTTGCATGCACATTTCAATAAAAATTTTCCGTATGCATACTGTTAGTACATCTCACATCTGATACCATTCTTACGTCAAAGTGATAGACTCAACTATCGATAAATTTCGAATAGAGGTTTGGAGGTTTAAGGAATAAAAGTGAAAACATTGAAGAAAAAAAATCGTTGCATTTATTTGTTAGTTTTTTATTATTGTAGTTTTCTGTGTTTTTTTTTTAATTCTTCGGGAGTAGATGGTGTCTCTTGTACATAATTCCATAAATCTTCCATTACGAGTTATAATATAACTCAATATGTACCTTCCAAAGTTGCAAAATCTAAAGCGCAGTCTAGTTTTTCCACGCTTTGCATCAAATTCCCATAACTTGGTCCAGATGTGGTGTGCGGCGCACCATCTCCAACTGCACCACCACGATTCATATTTTATTTTTATTTTAATAGCATCTGCTGCTACCATGTTGTATGTAAGGTTCGTAACAAAAGAACAAAGGTGTGAGTAGAGACAATAGAGAAAGACAATTTTCTATACACAAACAGAGATTACATACTTAAATATCTATCTACTCTACGTAGTAATAAGTACCTCGGTTACACTTCTTTAAACAGCTTCATTCACCGCAGAAATTTTATCGACATTTACATATCTAGAGTTGACATCACTAGGTAGTATTTATGGTTTTTATTGACAGTAGTCGGATTTGTCGCTCAGGTGAAATTACATTTGTACTGAAAAATAGATTGTGTGTCAACAAGACCAACTATTTGAACAAATTCAATAAATTACGTTTCATTAAACACACATACGTATTTAGTATCTAAATGTAATTGAAAAGCAACAATATGCTATGAATTTATTTATTTATTTAAACTTTATTGTATATAATACAGTTGTATAGCACAATAGGCGAACTTAATGCTAAAAGCATTATCTAACAGTCAACCTTTGGGTTAACCAGATATCGTCATGTGGGTATTAAAAATATATAGCTATAAATACAAAAAGTTGGAATGATAATAAACTTCCTTATATTACTTACATATATACGATCAAAATACAGTTAATTTTAAGAGTTATATCAACGAAATAATAGCAGCAACTCAAAATTTACTCATGTTTAACTGTCTAAATTTGCTCCCGTAACCGCGAGAGTAGGAGCTCGTAGACAAGCCTTTTAAAGTTGGCACGGCTGGAGACTGTTCTAATAGACTCAGGAAGATTATTACAGAGTCTAACAGCCGTCACAGCGAAGGAATTGGAGAAAAACCCGGTATGGTGAGAAGGAGTAGCGAGGGTCATGTTGTTGGAGGAACGCAGGATTCTTTCATGAGTGGAACTCAGTTTTTAAATCAGTTTTGAGGTGTTTATGTAAAATGTGACTCTGTGTTTTTGTTTATTTGAAGTCCCTGACCTCTTATTACAACGCCTAACTGAGAAACTCGGAATTATTTTCAGAGATGTATGCACGCTGGCAGATGGACTCAGTCTAGTTGTAAATCCGAGTCCAACTAGTCTTTATTCTTGTTTAGGCTCACATATGTGCATCACACATAAACATGACGACAGAGAGGGTTGATACGCTATGCGTACTCTCCTCCTACAAATACGTTCCTTTCTCTATGCATGCCCCTCGTATCAGACAATCTAGAAACAACTAAACAAAGTACGCTTCCTTTGGGAATCGAACCCACGACCCCTGCGTCTAAGGCAAAAGTCTTAATCACTGAACCAGGAAGGCAGTATGTTATATACCCTAATAAAGAATGACTGTAGTCGGTAGAAAAGGTCCAACAGTGGTGCCCAATAAAAATATATTTTACATAATAATAATTAACCATGTTATTATTTTCTGTTAACGATCAATAGTAAATTATTTGGTGGCGCAGTGACGCGGCGAGTGACGCGAATTCATTCAAATTAATTGCGATTTCCAAGTAAAATGAATTAATTTTAATTATACCAACTACAGACTGGAGTTCTATAAACTGAGGTACGCTGAACTTTGCTGCTTTTTATTAATGCTCCTAATGATACAGCACTTTTAACGAAATACACGGCCGCCATATCTATCGAATAACAAAAATATCTTAGGTACATACAATCTACAATACAATAACGCTCTTGCTCCATAGTTTTTAGGTAACATTATAATATTTTAATTGCCCATATTACAGTATAGTAAACTACTCATCTTAGCGCCTTCCCGGTTGCATCCTTGGCGGATTTCCTCGGAGCCCAGGGTCCGCTTTCCTACTTTACATTACAATATAGTAAACATTAAATTATAATGGTGCTTAAAAACTATGGAGCAATATAGATTTTTTATTTTTTATAAACTCAAGCTTAAAATAAAATATTTTACTTTTCTCCATGACTTTCACGGACATTATTTCATATCAGGTCAGTTACTTTTTGACCCTGCACACTAGGGTGTCACAAATTTTATTTTAATAACACAATATATCTTATAGGACATTTATACCTGCATTACTCAGTTTTTGCAATAAGTTATGGAAAACAATGTATAAATCATTATGAGGATTCTGTGACATACTTACAAATGAATATACAGCCGCCGATACCAAAATATTATCAGTAGATTAATTAGAATAGAATGAACAAGGTTGGACGTGGGACACATCCATACTAATATTATAAATGCGAAAGTCTGTCTGTCTGTCTGTCTGTCTGTCTGTTACGCTTTCACTGCCAAACCGCTGAACGGATTTTGATGAAATTTGGTATGAATATAGTTGAAGACCCGGGGTCAAACATAGGCTACTTTTGGATGCAGGCGGAGCTGCGGGAAATAGCTAGTGGAAAAATATATGACAACATGAAAAAACCTACAGTAAAACAAAAACCCTTTATCCCCATGACAGGATTGATGTAAAAATTGGAAATGTAGGGATATTTCCTGCCACACGAGTAAATCCGCCCATTACATATCTTTCCTGTAAAAATCCATATACGTCCGTCCTACCGTTTTCATTACACAATAAACGTGTATTCATGATTCCACTGGTGGCAATATTTCAAATGGTGACTGGAAACAGCGAGGATATAGAGATAAAGAAACATAAGAATAACTCATAATCATAATCATTTATTCTTTTGTAAACATGTTGAATTCAAGATGGTACATTGAAAATATTAAGAACAAACATATTTAGATTACTAGGCATACAAAAGTGAAGTCAGTGGTGTCACACATCATCCAAACAAAATCATGCAAAACAAAACAAAACCAGAAAATAAATGCGAGTTAATCTTACAAAAATTAGATCAGCTGTCCTTTAAAGTCGCAATCAACATTTTGTCAGAAAAGAATTCATGCAAGTGTTAATAACATTTGGTTACCAACAACTCTTTCAGATGAGCTTTAAATTTATTTAGGGGTAATTCCTTCAAATTCCGAGGCAGTTTATTATACACTTTTGGTGCTATGCTATAGATACTATTACTCATGAGCCTCGTTTTGCACTGTTAGATACGTTGAACATGAATATAAAATATTATAATATTAATAGCCAAAGATTATATCTAGAGAAAGAAAATACAATTTAACAGCTACAAACTGTAATGAGACAGTGAAAAGGCTCTGACTCATCATAATGTCACAGTTCGACGGGTCGAGCCGTGACGCTGTTTAATCTGCCAGAACCTAGGGTGAGATCGGCACAGCGACACTGTTATGTAGGTACTTGCATATAATATAATCATATGTCAATGTAGAAGGTAGAGGAACACTGAATAAACCAGTCGTCGTACAAACGTTGTTTTTATTAGACGCCCTACTACATGGTGTCAGGTGTAAAAAATTAAAGTGTTTGCGTAGCAGAATATAAATTATAAAGTTAGTTATTGTGTTATTTTGTGCACAATGAGTACTTCAAGCGATATGTCTAAGCGGGAGGAGGGTGTCTATACGGCGATTCAACAACCGGCACCAATGCTTCGAGAAGGCAATATGGCCACGAATTGGCGAGAATGGAAAATGTCTTTTGAGTATTATTTGATAGCTGCAAGTAAGGATACAGCTACATCGAGAGAAAAGAGTGCATTATTTATGCACGCGATCGGAAGATACGGTCGAGAAATTTATGAGGAACTCGATATTGCGGAACATCAAAAAGCGGATTACGAATATCTGTGCCGAAAATTTTCAGAGTACTGTGATCCTTTAAAAAACGTAAATTACGAAAGACACGTATTTTTTGAAACTTATCAAGCTGACGAGAATTTTGATAAATATTTGGGCATCTTAAAAGTAAAAAGTAAAAATTGTGAGTTCGGATCATTGAAAAGTAGCTTGATTTTAACACAGTTAATACGAGGAGTTAAAGATGTCCACATGAGAGAAAAACTGTTAGCGAAATCGTCATTGACATTGGAGGACGCAGTACAATGGTGTAGGGCGGCAGAACGGGCAACAGAACAAGCAGCAGCCTGTACTTCTAAGCAGTCCGGCGACGTGGAACAGATGTGGAGATCAGGACGATCGACAGCATTTAATGGATATCGTGGTAGCAGCCAGCGCGGGGGCCGGGCCGGCCGGGGCCGCGCGTTGCCGCCGCCGCCGCCGCCGCCGCCGCCGCCGGGGCAGCGAGCGCTGCGTGATCGACCGTCGCGGTACGGTGGATGGAATGACGGAGCAGTGCATAGTGCGCGGTATACGGGTTCGACGGAGTGTGACAAGTGTGGAAAATTGCATAAACTAAGTGATCGTTGTTTTGCCTTTGCGATTAAGTGTTATCGTTGCGAGAAAACAGGACATTTTGCGAGGTATTGTAAAGTGAAATTATCTCAAGAAATTCGGATGAATGACGAAAATGAAGGATTTTGTGAAGAAGACATGGGTGAGCTTATTTTAGAGAATGTTTACTTAAAATCTTTAGAGAACTTTTCAGAGTCTTGGTTTGAATTTATTTACGTGAACGGCGTAAAATTAAAATTTAAATTGGATAGTGGGGCAGATGTATCGGTAATTTCGTTGAATTTATTCAAAAAATCTAAATTGAATATTAACAAGCTTACTAAGTCTAAGTTATTACTAAAAGAAACTAGTAGAAATCAATTACCAGTAGTAGGCTACTTTAAAGCAATTTTGAAATGTGGATTATATAGTTGTGAAGAAAATATATATGTGTTGGCAACAAATTGTAATAATTTATTGAGTCTTAAAGCTTGTACAAATTTAAATTTAATAATGAGATCAAAACAGGTGTCAATTAACGGTCTTCAGTTAGACGACAGTATTTTTACAGGTATAGGATGTTTGCCTTCATTGTGTAAGCTAGAGGTAGACGAGGCCGTGCCGCCGGTCATCACTGCCACTCGTAAAATACCGATTAAGTTGCGACCTCGTTTAAAAAGCGAACTTGATAAAATGGAAAAACTAAATATTATTACAAAAGAGGAAGGGCCGACAGACTGGGTTTCTAGTATTGTAATTGTCGAGAAACCGGATAAATCTTTGAGAATTTGTTTAGACCCTAAAAATTTAAATCGTGCGATTAAGCGTAGTCAGTTTTTATTGCCCACCCTTGATGAAATTGCTAGCGACCTATCTGGAGCTAGGTATTTTTCGAAATGTGATGCAAATAAGGGATTTTGGATGCAAAAATTGGATGAGGATAGTTCTAAACTGTGTACATTTAGTACACCCTTTGGAAGGTATAGATTTCTACGCCTACCATATGGGATTCATTCCGCGCCTGAATTTTTTCATAATGAGATGGTCAAAATATTTAAAATGGAGGGGGTAGCCATTTATATAGATGACATTTTGATTTGGGGCCGGACTCCTCAGGAACACGACACTAGGGTCCAGGAAGTACTTCGTAGGGCAAAGGAGAACGGTGTAAAATTTAATAAAGATAAGTGTGTTTTCAATGTACAAGAAGTAACATTTTTAGGGCATGTTTTCAATAATAAGGGTATGCAAATAGATAAAACACGTACAAAGGCCATTTTAGACATGCCCAGACCGAGTGATAAAAAAGAATTAGAACGGTTTTTGGGAGTAACAAATTATTTATCCCGATTTATACCAAATTATTCGGAAATATCTGCATGTTTGAGAGATTTATTAAAGAAAGACGTAGAATTTGATTGGTTAACCTCGCATGATAAGACTTTTGAAACTTTAAAGTTAAAAATAAGTAGCGCTCCGGTACTTCGTTACTATTCACCGAACGAGCCAGTAGAGATCTCCGTGGACGCCAGTTCACGAGGCCTTGGCGCCTGTCTCCTCCAAAACGGCCAGCCCGTCGCGTACGCAGCGCGCGCTCTCACGCCGCCCGAAACCAGATGGGCCCAAATTGAAAAGGAAATGTTAGCTATAGTATTCGGATGTACACGTTTTCATCAATATATTTATGGTCATAATAAAGTCATAGTGGAAAGTGACCATAAACCGTTAGAGTCTATATTTAAAAAACGATTAAGTGACACCCCAGCTCGTTTACAACGTATGCTTTTAAGGTTACAGCATTATTCAATTGAATTAAAATATAAACCAGGCAAATTGTTATTTATAGCCGATACGTTATCGCGCGTGACTACGGAGCGGGACAGCAATAGTGAGGTGTTTGAAGAAGTAATGATTCATGCAATTATGTTATACGAAAATGTAGCAGCTAGTTCTGAGATTATGAATAAGATTAGAGAAGAAACGGAAAGGGATTGTAATTTAAAAAAAGTTTGTGAATATTATTATAATGGATGGCCAAACATCAAACGAGATACGAAGTCGTTAGTTAAACCATATTGGGAAGTAAATACGGAATTACATGTAATTAATGGAATATTATTTAAAGGCGACAGGATAGTTATACCGGAGTCAATGCGAAAAGATATGTTAACACGGGCTCATGAAGGTCATTTAGGAGTAGAAAAATGTCAGAGACGAGCTCGCGAGGTGATGTGGTGGCCAGGTATGGCGGCCGCCATCGAGCGGCTGGTGCTGCGCTGCGAGACGTGTCAGCGGCACCGCGCCGGCAACCCGCGCCAGCCACTGCAGCCGCACGCCGCCACCACCCTGCCCTGGGAAGTATTGGCCTCTGACATATTTGAGTTCAGGGGTAAGTCATATTTGTTAGTAGTAGATTACTATTCGAAATATATAGAAGTGGCACAATTACGTAACATGCAAAGTGTAACCGTTATATCTATATTAAAAGACATTTTTTGCCGGTTTGGTATACCAAAAAAATTAGTTACGGACAACGGTACTCAATACACGTCACAGGAATTCAAACAATTCTGCTCTAGTTGGGAATTTGATCATGTGACTAGCTCACCCTTGTACCCTAGGTCCAACGGACTTGCGGAGCGCAATGTTCGAACGGTCAAATCATTAATGATAAAATCTTATGAGAATGGTGACGATTGGCGTTTAGCGTTGCTCAACTTTAGAAACACTCCCATTTCTGGAGAATCTTATTCGCCAGCTCAGCTACTAATGAACCGTAGGTTAAAAACTAAATTGCCAACTACAGATAAACATCTGAAACCTTCGACTAAGTTCGATGATCTGGCGAATAAACGTGTCGATAAAACGAATACTATGAAAAAATATTATAATAGAGGAACTAAAACTTTATCACCGTTACGACGTAACGAAACAGTGCGTATGCGAGATGGGAAGGTCTGGTTGAGGGCTAAGGTTATTGAACCTGCCCAGGATAACCGATCTTACTGGCTACAGACTGAGAACGGAGCTAAATACAGGCGAAATCGCCAACATATTTTAAAATTGCCTAATTCAGAGGGAGTGGGTAGTAAAAACTCAAACTACAAATACATTGATTGGGATAATGTAGAAGTCACAAACACTAACCCAAGTCCACATCCAGGTCATCCAGGTCGGACGGAGTCGCAACCACAACCACAAGTAAAAACAACTAGCAGTGGCCGAGTGGTAAAGCCTCCAGCTAGATTTATTTGCGAATAACATACATGTATTTTAGCAACATAAGCAGCAGGTATATAACATATTTATCAATTGAGGAAAATGTATTTTTTTTTAATACTTCTTTGTGTTTTTTTTTTTTTTTTTTTTTATATTGGATAAGCCAATTGCTTGCAATATTGCAATACATACTTTTTTTGTATACACATTTGTTTAAGAATACACAATTCAATTCATAAATAGTTACTTAGTAAACATAGATTGTTTGAAAGTTTTCCCAGGTCCAAATTAGGTATCTATGCTCTGTGACGTTTTGAAATAGAAACATCATAGAGAATTATTATCTATATATTGGCGCATCGGCATTGTTGTCCTGATTTTTTATTAACAGTTAATTTTAGTAATAATAAGATCATGCGCATCGAGGGATTCGGGGAAGACTTATCCATTTTTTACATTTACATAGTGTTTATGACCTTTAAGGTACTGGTACTAGATTAGAATACCTATAAGATATTAAGTTTAAGTAACTTTATTTTTTTCTGCCTCATACATATTTTTTGTGTACCTAATTTTCCTGAAGGGGAAGTAAAGTAAATATAAATTGTTTGTTTTGTAATTGGGGGGAGATGTTATGTAGGTACTTGCATATAATATAATCATATGTCAATGTAGAAGGTAGAGGAACACTGAATAAACCAGTCGTCGTACAAACGTTGTTTTTATTAGACGCCCTACTACAGACACGATTAACAAAAGAATAAATAAAAGTAGAAAGAGGTGCAAGGTCATATGAATCCACTTTAGCTCAATCCCAGCGTTCACATGGTTGCGTGCATTTTCGTCTATATATGTTTTAATAATTACTGTACAGATAACAGAAGAATTGAGTAGGTAACAAAAAAAAAAACAAACACCTAAAGTTGAACATACCTGTATGTATACTCCTCACAGTGTTACGCCAACTCCTTCTCAATTCTCGCTGCAAATCTCTGGAACAAGCTTTCTTTGGAGATAAAAGAGCTGTCTTCTCACTCTTTCAAATCTCGGGTTAGGGAATACTACGAACGATCGGACTTGAGCTGAGCTTACTGTTTTTATATGTAATTATTGAATTTGTATGTTAGATGTAAGTCTATGCACCTAAGATTTCTTTGCGTGTTGTGCCCTCTTCTGTGCCATATGTCTATGTCCTATGTTAGTTTGGTTGACTGGAAGAGATCCCTATTTGGGATAAGTCCGCCTTTTGTTGTAACCTGTGTTCTTTGTGTACAATAAAGATTTTTACATACATACATACATACAAGATCCAAAAAATGTTTCATATACCATAACAAGTGCCATAAAAATACAGTCAGATCCTTTTGAAGTTTTTAGGGTCAAAGTTAGCTAGATAAGGCATTAAGTTCGCCTTTTGAACTGTACATATTGTATTTCGTGCAATAAAATTTAAATTTATAACTTGATTTATTCGACTTGAGTTTTATAATGGCAATATTTATTTATTTATTAAAGTTCAGTGTAAATGGCGAACTTATAGACATGGGCGTTTTCTACCAGAAACCAACAGGTGATGTCATTGAGAAATGACGTTCTTTCCTCAACGGGTGATTTTGAGAAATAAGTTTATGTGAGTAAGTGCAAAATTATGGATTAATAGAGCAATATTCTTTTTTGTCTAGTATAGAGCTTAATATTTTGTTACTTTAGTTAAATATTTAATTTTTAAATTAAGTTAGTTCATGTTTTTAATTATTTGTTCTGGTTATTAATTTTATCTTTAATTTGTTTGTAAAATTAGTTTAAATATGTATGTTATGTGAGATTGTACACGCATATTTCCTCCATATACCTTCTCATCATATGCTGATTATAACATGTGTTAGCTAGAGCCAATGTTAAGTTTTCTAAATTCATTTCAACTGAAGGTAACAATCAATTTAGCGTAAATGGCACTTCAGTGAAGTATCACTGTCAATTAGTGTTTTGTACCTGCAGTCATTCCAGTCAAAAAGCAATTAAAATGCAGATCACATTCGGAGCGCTATAAATAATATTTTAACTTACATTTTTTTCACAACAGTATCAGAAGTGACAATAATAATTTTATTGAATACGGATGTGGGTTGAACACATTTCCTATGATGCAAAAATAAAAAATATCAGAATATTTTTAACAAGAATTCATAAGTAATTAGCATTGAAACTTATATTCATTAAACTTGTATAGGTACAGTATGAAAACTCTATGGAAAAATGTAAGTAAGGTTTTCTAGAAAACCTTCCTTACATTAGAATAAAACAATAAAAAAATCAAAAACAAATGAAAAATAGATTTTTTACCCTTGGGTTTAAAACCTTTTTGTACCTAATTAATCTAAATAAATTAAGACTCGAAAGGCTTAACTGACCCACGCGTGACATTTTACCTAATCTTTTTTTTGTGGGTTTTAACCCAGATTGACTTTTTTGAATATCCAGGTGTCTATCGTCTTTCAGAAGATTCTTTTTTTAAAACATATCTTCCCAAACAGAGTCGATGGCAACGCAGCAGGAGCAGAGAGAGATGTCCAGCAGGCACCATGTTCTCCCTCGCACCAGGGCATGACAGCAGCGGCACGGAGTATGCTGCAGACCAGAGCTCCGAGCATAGTACTCCAGCCCATTCGCCTAGGCATCGACAGGGAAGACGAGGTTAGTCTATGGGCCATTGTCTATGAAATAAAAGTAGTTCTCTAGTTTGCTAATAGACATAAAGTTAGGACTTTTGGCGGGAAGCAAAAAAAGCAGTTTCGGCGTTATATTTTATTATAAATTGTTTTGTTTTCTTTAGTGCTTAATAATGGTGGATTATTATTCGCAAAGTGTTCAAGAATAAACGTGAGCGTTGGGAAGTGATACCGTATAAGGGTTTTCTTGCTTGTTGTTAAAAGCTCCTGAAAGTCGCTAAGTATAGTTTTTCTACCACTTCACTACTTAGCTTAACTCTTCTGACTCGACTTGACTTGACTTAACTACTGACTTGATTTAAGACTTGCTTTATTTAAGACAACTTTATTCAATAATTTTAACTTTTTACTGGCTAAATACGAAAGTAAGAGCCATATTGAAAAAAAAGAAGATATAAACTTACATGAACATCATGCTATCGACGTTCCACACAAGTGTTGAAAAACCGTTGAAACGTTGGAAGTATTAGCGTTATTTTAAAAATAAAACTATTTGAATTAGTCGAAGACGTTTTTACGTAGGTACATTTTGCTACTCGTATGAGCTGCGTTTAATGATTTATTTAATAAATTACCTAATGGAAAAAGTCTGATTGATGTTCTTGTGTTAAATGGTTTAGTAACAAAATGCTCTATTTATCAGTAAACTTAAAATCGCGGGTTTGAACTGTTATGTATGTAGGTAGCACACACAAACATGTGGGTAGATAGGCCGGGGCGCAGGACCCGCAGTCTTGCAATAAATGTGGTTCAAAGCAGACATCGTTTTATTCCGTGCCCTAGATATAACAGTGGCGACGATTGAAAATAATTTGGAGTGTGTGCAGTGAAAAATTAAATAAAATTGTAAAAGAAAATGTCGATCGGCAAGATTTCGGAATTTAAATTGGAAGATGGAAATTGGTTAACATACTGTGATCGTGTAAAAATGTACTTTTTGGTGAACAATATCAAACCTGAGTTGCAGTTACCCACATTGATAGCAACCGTTGGTGATAAAACGTATGAACTTATTGTTAATTTGACAAGCCCTCGAGCACCATCGACCCTTTCTTTCGACGAAATTGTGAAAATAGTGGGAGATCATTTGCAACCGAAGCCGTCGGAAATGGCGGAGAGGTACAAGTTTCGTCAACGGCGCCAGAGGGTAGGTGAGACTGTTGCAAACTACGTGGCGGAGCTGAAGTGTTTATCACGATTCTGTGGATTTGGAACCACCTTGGAAGAAAACATGCGAGATCAAATGGTTTGTGGTTTAGCCAACGATATAATTCGGCAGAGGCTGTTCGCGGAAACAGAGTTAACGTATACGAGGGCAGTTACGTTAGCTATGGCCTTAGAAACGGCAGAGAAAGATGCGGCAGCAGTAGAAAAACCATTGGAAGTTAAGATTAGTGAAGAGATAAATAGCGTGTCTTTGAATGGCCGTAGTGATCAGAGAAATGGCGGAGGTTCGAAACAATGTTTGTCATGTGGATCACACTTTCATAATATGAACGAATGCCGTTTCCGTTCGTATGTGTGCAACGCTTGCAAAAGGCCAGGTCATCTTCAACGTATGTGCCGAAACAAGAAAGGCGCTAGGAAAAATAATCAGTGGCCTACTAGCAAAGGAAAGCAAAGGAACAATGATAATCAGAGTCGTGAAACAAAAACCGGCCAGTATTTTGCGGAGCCAGATCAGGATTCCAGCCAGGGTGAAGGTTCGTCTGATGAGGAGGCGATATATCAGATGTCTTTGAGAAACTATCCTGCGGTAAGCGTTCCTGTACTCATAGAAAATAGGGAGTTACTAATGGAAGTAGATACAGGTAGCGCTTTATCTTGTATAAGTAAAGTAACGTACAATAAATTTTTCAAACATAATACGTTAGAGCAATGTAATGTTACATTACGATTTTATAATGGCAGTAAAGTCCGACCCGTAGGCATAATGAAACCCAGTGTAAAATATGGTAACTACCAGAAAATATTAGATCTATATGTCATAGATGGAGGAACAACTTCACTATTGGGCCGGCAGTGGTTATCGGAGCTGTGTATTAAAATACCTTTATTCCACAACAATAATAACTTAAGCATTCCAAGTAAGCCTAATGATGTATTTTGTTTACTTAATAGGTATAAAGAATTGTTCGACAATCAGCTGGGCAGGTACACGGGCGGACGGGCAACGTTGCATGTGCGGGAAGGTGCGAAACCGGTTTACTGTCGCGCGCGTCCTCTGCCTTACGCGCTCAAAGAAAAAGTAGACCAAGAGCTAGACTCCATGTTGAGAAACGGTACGATTGAACCTGTTGAATTTTCCGAGTGGGCTACTCCATTGGTACCGGTGAGTAAACCCAATGGTAAATTACGGTTGTGTGCAGACTATAAAGTAACATTGAACCCCTCTTTATTGGTCGATAAGTATCCGTTGCCTAGAGTGGAAGAACTTTTTGCAGATTTGAGCGGAGGTGTACATTTTACCAAAATTGATTTATCCTCAGCTTATAATCAAATCGAACTGGATGAGTCCAAAAGTTACACTGTTATAAATACTCATCGAGGTTTATTTAGGTATAATCGATTAGTTTATGGATTATCATCCAGTCCAGCAATTTTCCAGCGCATAATGACAAATGTAATGAGGGGTATTCCAGGGGTAGCAGTGTTCATGGATGACTTGCTGATTACTGCAAAAGATAGAGTAACTCACTTACAAACTTTAGAAAAAGTATTTAAAAGATTGCAACAAAATGGTTTAAAATTAAACAAAAATAAGTGTAAATTTTTTGCTGAATCAGTAGCATACCTAGGATATATTATTGATAAAAATGGTATTCAAACAGATCCCGAGAAAGTAAAAGCTATTGTAAAATTGCCTAGACCCACTAATGTATCGGAACTCAGGTCATTTTTAGGTATGGTTAACTTTTATGCAAAATTTATTAAAAACTTAAGTTCTCACTTAGCACCATTATACAAACTTTTAAAGAAATCAGTAAAATGGAACTGGAGTGATCAATGTAATTCAGCTTTCGAATTGGTAAAAAAATTATTAACTGGTGCTGACTTGCTCTTGCACTATAATCCTAACAACATGATAACGGTAACTTGTGACGCAAGCGCACTAGGTATCGGGGCGGTAATCAGTCAGTGCGGAGCCGACGGGCAAGAGCGACCCATCAGTTATGCGTCACGGGCGCTTGCGCCAGCGGAACGACAATATAGTCAAATTCAACGCGAAGCACTAGCTATTATATTTGCTGTAAAAAAATTCCACCAATATTTATATGGCAGACATTTTTTATTACGAACTGACCACAAACCGTTGGTGACAATATTAGGTCCAAAGGCAGGAATTCCTAGTATGGTGGCTAGCCGCCTCCAGAGGTGGGCAATAATTTTATCGGCATACACATTTGATATTGAATACGTGAGAACAGATAGAAATAATGCAGATGCGTTATCAAGGCTGCCTTTGCCATTGGAAGGACATGTCAGCAAATCATCAGAACCGGAACAAACATTTTTACATTTTGCTAGGGACGCGTTACCAAGAATTAAAAAGAGGAACAAAGAAAGATCCAGTGTTAAGTAGAATAATTAGTTACGTTCAAGATGGTTGGCCATCAGAAGCCGATAGTAGCGAATTTAAGCCTTATTTTAATCGTAGGAAATAATTATATTTAGAATTAGGTTGTTTAATGTGGGGTCACAGGATAGTCATACCAGAAAAGTGTCGTAATCGAGTGCTTAAAGAACTTCATGAGACACATTTAGGTATTGTTAAAATGAAGGGTTTAGCCAGGAGCTATGTATGGTGGGCCGGTTTGGACGAGGAAATCGAGACGGTGTGCCGCGCTTGCGACACGTGCGCAGCCCTGGCTGCGGCGCCGCCTGCTCACGCGCCGCAGCCCTGGCCGTGGTGCGGCAAGCCGTGGCAGCGGCTGCACATAGATTTTTTAGGCCCTATAAGTAATAACAAATTTTTGATTGTTGTAGATGCTACGTCTAAATGGATAGAAGCATTTAAAATGACTAGTACTAATGCTACAGAAGTTATAAAAGTTCTACGAAGCTTATTTTCGCAATTTGGATTGCCAAGAATGATAGTGTCGGATAACGGTCCCCCCTTTTCTAGTAATAGTTTTCAATCATTTTTGGAAAACAATAAAATTGAGCATACGTTTTCACCTCCATACCACCCTTCTTCTAATGGAGCTGCTGAAAATGCGGTGAAGTTATGTAAGTCTGTTATAAAAAAAGCTATTACTGATAATATCGACGTGGAAATAGCTTTACAAAGGTATCTATTGTTATACAGGAATACCGAGCATGCCACCACTGGCGATAGCCCTGCTCGAATATTGCAAGGTAGGAATTTAAGAACTCGGTTGGATGCTCTAAAACCGGACAGGGACATGAGAGTATTTAAACAACAACAGCGCCAATCTGAAAGGGGTGGCTCCCACAGAGAACTACAGGCGGGTGATCCGGTTTACTTGAGGGATTTTAGGGATAAACAGAAATGGATGAAGGGAGAAATTTTACAAAAATTAGGTTCCACAGATTACAAAGTAAGGGACAGTATGGGTAGGGAGGCACATCGACATATTGACCAATTAAAGAGGAGGTCTTTAGTAGTAGCTCCATCTTTTTCTAAAGAAAGTAAGGAAGGGAGTGATACAGGTCCAGTCGTCACGCAGGAACGATCTGGAAATTCACCTAAAAAACAAGTCAATACAGAAGATACACCGCAGTGTAGTGAGTGTGAATCACCAAGTCCTCCTTTATCAGCCAGCACCGCGTCGCCTGCAGCGGTGCCCGCCCGCGCCGAGCCCGCGTCGCCCCTAACTGGTAAGAGTTCAGAACTCAACTGTAAACCACCGGCTGTGCCTAGTAAACGAACTAGACATCCGGTTAAAAGATATGGACTTGAAATAGATTAGTAAGAGAAGTTGACGTATTATTGTGTCGTAGTACCTCATTCTGTCATCTAATAATGTTTTACTTTTTTTTAATTATCATTTTGTTTACCTTTTCTTTTTTTTTTTTCTTTTTTGTAATGTCTATGTAAACAACAATTTAAAACAATAATAGATAGGTACTTTTGTTATCATTAGATACTTTTGTTACTACGACAATAGTTAGTATTATTTTTTTTTGCTACTTACTTAGTTTATGTTATTATTATTTTTTAAGAGTAATTACTATTAATTAAGTGGTGAGGTGTTATGTATGTAGGTAGCACACACAAACATGTGGGTAGATAGGCCGGGGCGCAGGACCCGCAGTCTTGCAATAAATGTGGTTCAAAGCAGACATCGTTTTATTCCGTGCCCTAGATATAACATGAACAATCTATAAACTTTGCATAAGTTCATTTGTTATTCAGTTTAAAGAGCCAAAATCCATACTAATATTATAGTGCAAAAGTCTGTCTGTTATGCTTTCACGGCCAAACCGCTACGTTTAGCGGTTATGTAATTTGGATGAAATTTGGTATGAATATAGCTGAAGACCCGGAGTCAAACATGGCTACTTGGTGACCTGGGCAGAGCTGCGAAAAACAGCTAGTAATAATAATAAAATTACTTCGCTAACTTACAAAAGGACATTTAAGTATTTCATAATACCTTAACATTATTTAAAAAATAACGAATATGTTAAATTTATTTATTTATTTATTTATTAAAACTTTATTGTACCACAAGTAAAAATACAATTGGCGGACTTAATGCTAAAAGCATTCTCTCCCAGTCAACCATTAGGAAAAACAGAGAAAATACAAAGCGGCGCAAAAAAGCTTCGTGTGATATTACAGAAAAAAAAAAGAACCCTACAGCTAAATAAACATACATAGATTTACACAAATAGGAAGTATAATATACATACATATATATTTAAAAATTTTAATGCAGAGAAATTGTGATTCTGGTTTATAAATTAGAGAGAATTCATTAGATGAGTTTGAACCTTTTTCTTGAAGGCAAATTTTGTTGAGGTCTCTTTAATGTCATTGGGCAAAACATTCCACAGCCGAATGGCCTGTACAGTGAAAGAATATCCAACGAAACCGGTCCGAAAGGAAGGAGTAGCAAGGCGACGTGTGTTGGAAGACCTGAGCTGCCGATCATGGCCGTCAGAAAGATATTGGAATTTGCATTTTAGATACTCCGGAGACTGAGAATCTGTGAGAATGGAGAAAAGTGTAGTTAACAAGCGAAGTTGACGACGTTGTCGTACAGGAAGCCATTTCAGCTCGGAGCGATAAGGAGATATGTGATCAAATTGTGAGCTAGTTTAATTTAAATCTAATTTAGCTTTGAAGTTAAATTAAGGTAAAGCTATTGGCAGTTCCTTTGCAAATTATCCTAGCCTTTTAAATGTTATTTCGTCGTATAAACATCCCACTACATTCTTTCTTTGTTTGTTACTCGACTGCGACAGGAGAGTTTGTTTTTCGAGTGTGCATGTACTAAGTAGATTTCTATGTAAATATAGTTACCCATTCGTTTTGACTATGCGCTTAATTATTGTAAGGTTGAAAATATTTTTTCATTAACCTTCTTGGTAAAGGATTTTCAAATGCGATTTAGTACGAAATCGGACATTTAATTTTAATACTTCCCGGAACAGGCCGGGTTCTATGAAAAGGGTGCCAGAGGTCAGACCAGCCGCTACATAGTAATAACCATGATTAACAGCGGATTATTGGCTCTGAAGACGAAAAACATTATCAAATCCACATATTTGATAAATATAAAATGTTTATTAAATTTCATGTTTAAATAGAACATGCTAGCTGTTTGCCGCAGCTCTGTCTGCGTTAAAAAATAGCCTATGTTTGACTCCAGACCTCCAACTACATTTATAACAAATTTCATCAAAATTCGTTAAGCGGTTTGGCCGTTAAAGCGTAACAGACAGACTTCCATACTTATAATTTTAATAGTTATATTAGTAACTAGCTGTTTTCCGCAGCTCCGCCTGCGTCAAAAAGTAGTCTATGTTTGACCCCTGGTCTTCAATTATATTAATACCAAATTTCATCAAAATCCGTTCAGCGGTTTGGCCGTGAAAGCGACACGGCCAAACCGCTGAACAACAACAACTAACAGACAGACAGACAAAAAGAAAGACAGACAGAAAGACAGACAGACAGACTTTCCCATTTATAATATTAGTATGGATACATTGGTAACATAATATTATTCAGAATTTTACATCGAAATTTACAACGAAATTTAATAGAGAGCTGATATCTAAGTTTGCGATATTTCTCAGAAAGCTGGACGGCTCCGTGTAACGAAGTTAATTATTAATAAAGTCGTATTGAATTTTCAATTTAAAGTAGGTTAACTTCAAGCGAAATGCTTTCTGAACACTTGCTCCGACAGCTTAGTTGATTGTAGACTATATAATTTTCATTTGATATCTGCCACAAAAATTACTTCTTAAATTGAGAACTGTGAAAGAAAAATTAAGTTACTATTTTTTATTTTGAGATATGAAAAGAGAAATGAAATATTTAAACTTGGCACTAAATGTGTTGGAACGAGCTATTTTGTTTTCATAGTTAAGTTGAGCAATTTTATTTAGATCATAAAAACTTTATTAAGGTTTATATTTCTGCTAGAAATATAGACTTTATTTTAATTAGAGGTATAGCTTTGTAATAAAAAAAGTGCTTGACTAGAGTCGGTTATTTTTTTAAAATCGAATAGTTTGAATATGAGTGTTTTATTGAAAATATCAACCACGAAAAGAAACCACGTCAGAGGCCGAGAGGCCGTTCCGAAAAACTCCGGCACCAGGATGTGCAGGGTCTATTTACCATATAGCCCACTCGATATGATGATGATGATAGCAAATATACTACATATCTTTGAAAAAGTATGACTTCGCTAAGCCTTCATTTGTTGAGTTGTAAATATGAGAAATACTGAATTATTGCTTACTAGCTGTATGTGGTGTTGTTAGAGGCGATTCCGAACAACTCTGACACCAGGGTGTACATGGTCGACAGACAATGTAACCTGCACGAAATGATGATGATGATAAGCTGTTTCTCGCAAGCCGCCTGAGTCAAAAAGTAGCCTATGTTTGACTCCGGGTTTTCAACTATATTCAAACTAAATTTCATCAAAAAACTATATATTTTACGAGCTGTTGTTGGTGAATGTGAAATGTAGTGAAGGAGTTTACGTTAGAGAACTTAGTGGAATGAGGGGTTTATTTATTTGTTTAACCTCTGTTACACTTTATAAAACATATATAAAAGGTGAACTTTATTTAAGGCATTCTTTGCCAGATCAAACGGGTGTCAAACCTCGGGACCAACTGTGTCTGGGAGTCGTCTGCGTTTAGTCTCGAGTCTTTAGCTGTACTCGTTTCATCAAAATCGGTTCAGCAAGTTTGGCTGTGAAGGCGTGACAGAGGAATAGATGGGCGGACAGACTTTCGTACTTGTAATATTAATATAGCTGTAAATTAGTCCCTGAGAGGGAGAATTATAATTTGTTTGTTGTTTATTTCATTGAGATATGAACTTTGTTTCATGAGTTTCAGTTTTTAGAAAAACTAAATGATAAGAATAAATAATAGTTACGTGAACAACCTGCCGTCAAACGTAACACAGTTTTGCAGATTTCTAGATCTGTATATGTCTGATTATATATTGAAATAAATAAATTAAAAAATGAGAAGAAAATTAAGGGTGGTGCCGTAAACAACAATAGTACGAAATGATAGATAAACTACTTTCTTTACTTTTCTACTCCTCTTTTATTAACCGTGTTTGGCTAATAGTACAGTTGGCTGCTACAAGTATACCGCCTTACTCTTATACCTTTTTAATTCAAATAATATTGTTTGCAGTGTTTAAAACAACAAAACATGTAGAAACATGTAGATCCTTCACTACTTATTACATCTAACATAAAATTACTGTTGCCATGTTTTTAGCAAAATAAATATTTCATTTCATTTCAAAAGAATTTCTCAATATTTCATCGTTTTGCGAATTCATCTCTTAAGGCGCGAGAATCGGCCCCCAGGCAGGCCTTTGCTTAGATCTCATCCACATATCTATATTTTTATACTATTAAATGGACAATTAATTAATTAATTATTATATTAATTTATCTGTCACCGTAGCCTATGAGACATCTACAACAAGAGGCGTATTGTTAGAGCGTTGCCGACCCTGAAATATTTTTTCTACCTCTTCCATATCCATGTTGCATTCACTTATAAAAACTATTTGACAGATAAAAAACATAACTCTAACTAATAAAAAAGAAAAATATAATGCTTTAACAACTTAAGCTGTCAGAGATATGAATAATTAATGTGTAAAATTAACCCATTAGCCCCGATTATCTAAACACTTTTAGCTTGAGAGGACCTTTTTGAACCTATTTAGAGTAAATGAGACGAGCTTTACTAAATTTTCGTAACAAAAAAAGATGCAAAGTAAATAATGGTTCATCATCATAATAGAGGATTTGGGCTTTTGTCTCATCATCGTCATCATCCTAGCGTGTATTCCTAGTTGCGTCGTCAGCTTACGCTTCGGAGCCTAGGGTATACTGTAAGTCGTGATCCTAAATTTGGCGGAACTGGTAATTATGTGGATTATGTGTATTAATGGAGCGACTGCCGTGACATTGAAACCAGATCAACAGACAAACAGGTGTGTTAGTGGCCAACACTGTCAGAATTTTTCAGGCTGCAGATCTGGGCACTTGTCTATGGAGTTCTTTCAATTTTGCCTATTATTAGCTAGTTCCTTTGCTATGCTTCTCTTTTCTCCTACTCTTGTTAACGATTCTTCGTTTACTAAACGTTCAGTCCAGTGTATTCTTACTAATTTAAATTTACTAATCAATAATGGCAATTTTTGCCCAAAGCGTCACGTTATTTTGAGTGAAATCTGGGCGTCAATTATCTTATTTTACATAGTGCACAATCGAATCGTAATTGGATCGCAATGACAACTTTTGACGTTTCTGGTATTCTGTTACTTATTTTAAGACCAATCGTATTCTATTGGCATGCCATTGAACTGCAACTGGAAATCATCAAACTCATCAATTCTTTCATTAATCGGTACTCTGTTATTTATAATATTTACATTTTCTCTACTATTACCATTCAATTAAGTTTTAGTTGCAATTAAATTGAGATTCATTGTGTTAGCAGAATACTAATATTGAGCATATCACAAATGCATCGTAATTGAGTCGTAATTGAATATAAGTTGCATGGTCTTTTAAAGTTTATTAGCGGAATTGACCCCTCATGTCACCTCTGTCCGGAAATTCCCACAAAAGAAAGAACCATGGGTAAAAGCTAATTTTATAGATTGCACGTAAATTAAATAAACCGAATTCTCTAGTATTCATTTTAAAAACACTCTGCAATCGTTTAAAAAGGTAATTGCAATAAAGAATAAAGTTATACCGTTAAATTACCGTAAAATTGCTTTTCGACTTAAGTTGTCAAAGTTTTGGAGTTAAGAAGACTTGTCTTGTGTTTTGAGGTTAATGTACAAATAAAATTATGTAGGGCATTTTTCAGTAGGTAAAATGTGATTTCTTACATTTGGAAAGGAGCTTTTTATTTCCTTCCTTCTCATTCTCCTTTTAAAAGCACTTCCTTCATTAAATATTTCTTTGAAATGTACCTACATTACAAATTCTTTAATAATATAATAAAAAATCCGGCAAGTGCGAGTCGTAATAAAATTCTGTATTGTACATAAAATAGTACAGTTAAAAAGTAACAATTAAAAAAAAAACTTTTTAAAAGTCATCTCATCTATGCCATTAAGTTATCTTTCAAACGTTTTAACGAAAAATTACAATGACATTTGGTTCAAAGATTAAAAACAAAGCTTGATAGAGTTTTTTTTAATTATTGGTCTCGACAATACACCTAGGATTTTTTGTTGCTATTTTGTCACACTGCTGGGTAAAGGTGTCTCACATCTCTTTCCAAACAGGCGATGGATCAGAGAGAAGTTTGAAAGGAGATGGGAAGATTCCAAAATAATCGCGAACTTACGAAATAGTCGTAAAAATAGTTATTTTTTAAGATTTATGAAATACTTGAAATAATTTATATTTTTGAATAATTGGGACTTGTTAATATGTGTAGTAACATAAAAGAAAATCAATATAAATTCTGTGCCGAGTGATAACCTAAATAAATTGGCTCAAACATTTTAATGTCGTAGCTTTCGTAGCCGTAGCACTTCGTAGCTCCGTAGCACCTACCTCATAGCACCATCTCTACGGAGCGAAGCTCGAATTTGTTTTTATAAAAAGCGCCATCTATGCAAGCGTGTCTAAACTAAATAGAACAAGGGCTTTGTGATTTAGATTTTCAGTTGTTTTTTGGCAGTGCGTGAAATGTTTCACTAAAATCACAGATGGCGTTAGCATTTGTATTACGGAAATGTAGTACATAAAGTTGTTGTTTGAACGAGCTAATTTCAGGAACCACTAGTCTGCCTATTTGTCAAACAAGGCTATAATAGGCTAGGACGAAGTCGAGACGGGCTGCTGTACCTGGTGGTTTAACAAAAATGATGTTTTTTTTGCTTAATCAAAAATATTGTATTATAGTTATTTATTAAAACCATTAAAATCGTTAAGAGAAACTAGTACATATTATATCTGTTTTAATAAATATTCTTTAATCAATATTGCTGGAGGTTAATAAAACAATCAATTTAAAACTTCATGTTCATTAAGGTTATTTTAACAACAATGAATAAATTTATAATTTCGTGATGACCTACTTTGGCTTATCGTGTTAATTAAGGTCAGGAATCGAACCGGAAGTTATAACTTGGAGCTTGCTTCTGTCTTTTTATATATATATATTTGGTTGTGCTTTGTTGGTAAATAAATAATTACTTTTAAAACAAGTAAACGGTAATTTATAATACTAAAAAACCCAACTGCTTTTTTGTGAAAATTGGAAAACCCAAAAAATCTGCCATTTTTTTTTCAATTTTGTTGAGCCGTTTAAGCTGTAGAGCTTGCTAAACAATTATATATAAATACTATTAAAAAACAAACTTCCTTCTGGAGCAGGCGGGTAATAAAACTATATATAAACTATACAGGAAAAAATATTTCCAATATTTTATTCTTCTTCATCGCGTCGTTGTGTTTTATAAATATAGATGTGGCCAATTTCTGTAAAAAGAAAAAATGGAAAAGAAGCAATTTTGAGCATTCACATCAAAACTCATCATATTATGAGTTATATTTTTGAGTAATAGAGATACTAGACAGTGATGTAAAAAATAAGTTTACCTTATGTGATATCGCCCATAGTTTAAATTATAATATATAAAATAATAAATAATATATAAATAATATTTAATAATATTTTATTCATAAACAAAATACATTGCATTCGAATATTACAAAATAAATCATAATTCTATATTCTAGATAGGTACATGTCATGTCAATACTTGAAAGAAAAACAAAATACAATTTTAAAAGTCATCAACGCTATAGCAACACTTCTCCAGTAACAATGTTCGTAGGAGACTAATTATTTGATTATCGTAGGCCGCTGAAAGGATTATTTCATCCTCTATGTACGTGTATAGCAAATTGCTCTGCACATAGAGGATGAAATAATCCATGGATGATCCATGAATGTAAATCATCCAGACCATCCCTACATCCAATTCCCCAGCACTTCTAGTATACTCACAAATATACCCTGATACAAAAAAAGTGAATACAGATGTATATTTATTTATTTATAAATCTTTATTGTACCACAAGTTTACAATTGGCGGACTTAATGCTAAAAGCATTTTCTCCCAGTCAACCATTAGGAAAAACAGAAAAGTTATGTGCAGCGCAAATTATTTTAAAAATATAATGAGAGAGAAAAACACTTAACTGCTAAATAAACATACATAGATTTACATACAATCCTCGTATGGTAATCGCCTCTCTATGCGGTCGACCAATAGGGCAAGACCCGTTTCGGCCGACCGCGCCGCCTCGCGGAAATTCGCACCCCGGGACGTGAACAGAGTGTCATCCGCGTAGCAGATGACACCAGTCCCGGGGGGAAGCCGGCACCGCAGGACCCAGTCGTACGCGATGTCACACAGTATAGGGCCGAGAATCGACCCCTGCGGGACACCGCATCCGACGCTGCGCCGAATCATCCGACCCCCCCTGTCCTCGAACAGGACGAAGCGCTCCTCCAGGTACGCCCCCAACAGCCTCCGCAGATACGGGGGCACTCCGAAATACGCGAGCGCCTCCCGTATTACACAGTGCGGGATGCTGTTGAAGGCGTTGGCGATGTCGAGCGATGTCGCCGGGGTCACCTCTCCATCCCGATCCGCCTCCTCCGTCACCAAACGTAGACGCCTGAGGGCATCCACGGTGGACCTCTCGGCCCGGAACCCGTACTGCGCGTCAGAGAGACGCGGTCCCGGGCCGTTCTCCACGTGCCGAACGAGGCGCGAAGCCACGACGCTCTCCAGGGCCTTCGCAGCCTCGCTCAGCAGGACCAGAGGTCGCACCGCCGAGGCCGAGTCCAGGGGCCGGCTCCCCTTCGGAATAAGGCAGAGTCGACCCTCCTTCCAGAGTTTCGGGAACCGCCCCTCCCGCAGACAGCGGTCGAGCAGCTCCCGAAACCTCTCTCCGAGGTGCACGAGGATCAGCGCAAGCATCCTCCCGTGCAACCCGTCTGGACCCGGTGCCCTCTTCTTAGTCCGGAGGCGGTCTTGGACCACCTCCATTTCGACGTCGGTGACGGGAGGCGGATCAGCCTCCGCTTCGTCAGGCGGCCGTCGGGCCATTCTTGGCGGGGAAAACCCCCGCGGATTGCCGGGGAATAGCTCCCCGACAATCCCCTCCAGCAGAGCCGGCTGAAGGGTCTCCGTCAGCGGGGCCGCCTGTGGACGCAATTTGTCTCGCGCCCACTTGTACGGGCGACCCCACGGATCCCTATCTATGCCCTCCACCAGCTCCTCGAAGGCTTCCTCCTTGGCCCGACTGATGGCCAGCTGCAGCTCCACACGTTTGTGGACGTACACCGCATACAGCTGGTCATCCCTCTCTTCGTCACGGGGGTTGCGCCGTCGACTCCGGCCGTACGCTCTACGGGCCCCGTTGCAGGCGGCTCGGAGAGCGGCAATCTCCGTCTGACGCTAGGCATGGCCGCCCTGCACACTGCAGTGCAGGTGTCGGTGAAACGGCCAGCCGCTTCGTCTATCCCCAATCCCGCGAGAGACGGGAGGCTCCAGCGGCCAACGATAGCCGCCTCTTCCGCCAGCTCCAGGTCGAGCCGCGTGAGCGCCCAGCGCGGGAATCGACTGCGCACCCGTGACGAGGATGCCGCCTGACTTCCGGGGGCGGCAGACACCTCGAACCGTATATACAGGTGGTCCGAAAGTGTCTCCACCCCCTCCTCCACTCTCCAGCCAGTCACGGTGCGCGCGGCGGCCGGGGTGGCAAACGTCAAGTCCACCACCGATCCCCCCCAATCTGACTAACCTGCCTAGAGCTACCCAAGATGATTGCTAGACATTTTGAGGGATTAACCATAATGCCATAGTCATTAGACCACGCCAAAATCGCAGTCAACGCTGTGTTAACGCTATCAATAGCCGATTTAATATCATCAACTGAGGACTGAGCATAGATTTGCAAATCGTCAGCGTAGAAATGGTGAGCGCAGCCAATGGAAGAAGAAAGAAGAAAGGGGAAAAAGCAAAGATGATAGAATTCCTTCTTGTGGCACTCCAGTTGAAAGGGGATTCCAGTTAAACAACTGACGGTCTATACGTACAGCCTGCTGTCGATCGCAAAGAAAGAGAATTGCAAATGACGCAGGATAGCAAGAAGAATATCGTGGTCTACCATGTTGAAGGCGTTAGAGAAATCGATAAGAACCAGAATGGTGACCAGTGGCGAAGCCTCCATAGAACACGATTCCCACCGGCTTACCTTGGCTAATCTCTAATATATACATATTTTTAATTTTGATAATAATAGCTTATCCCAGCTTATTACTCTTCCACGAAAATGTATACACTATACCGCTATTGTTCTTAGCTATACCCATATACCTACTTATATGACACTGTCATAAAATGTAAGCCGACGACTGACGGCCTTACCGGTAATACGGAAACTAAGGAGTCTAATTATCGCAAGCGACACAATTACATTGAGCGCTTTGTAAAAAGTATTCTTCAATACGCTGGATACAAAATACGCAATGTATTTGAAATCGCGCATACGCACACACACACGATTTAGCAATGGTAAGACGCAATCCGCGCCGAGTACACGCCAAGTGAACTTGCTCAAGATATCGGGAATCCAAATATTTCCAATGTATGAAATTGACACACACATACATGTCACTACTACATGAAAAGTACTCGTTGATATTGTTAAATGATAACCCGATTTAAGATAGCCTACCAAACTCTTTATAGGTCCTTTCGTATCACTAGAAAAGTTTTCGTCCAATTAGCGCTGCCGCAGCAGGCCGGCCATTGGCCGCCCTGCTGCGGCCGCCGGCCAATTGTCTTTCTAATTCGGATAATCGGACGGATTGTCACTATGTCACTTCACTTATTATGCGCGCATTTGCACGGATTAATTTTATGCTAATTGATTTAATGTGATAAGTGATTAGATTGTGGTATATAGTTTAAAAGAATCGAAATTAGTGAAGTTTAACACAGGCTGTTGTGTATTCTGATATAGTGTTTGTTTTGTTTCATCGTAAAGGTTGGTTTGTTTCATTTTGTTTTATGTCGTTGTTGTTGTTAGGCGAGAAATGGCGGCATTAGTACAAATAGATTGTTCTCTTACAGATTACTTATTGAATGAATCAACTTCGTTCTCAAAACAATCGTTCGATAATAAAAAATATATCATTAACCTTGGACGGGCTCGTCCCGATATAAAAATTGATTATAAGCGTAAGGATGGGTTTTTCAAACATTTTCACAGTTCGATGTACGATAAATACAATTGGATAACAGGCAGTTGCAAATTAAATAAGTTATTTTGCTTTCCATGTCTGCTGTTTTCCGATCCGCTGAAAGGTCGTTTTCGGCATTAAAGCGAATTCATACCTATACACAGAACAGCCAAAGTGAAGCGAGATTGTCAAATCTGGGAGTAATTTCAATTGAAAAACACCTTTTGTTAAAATTGCAACAGAAAAGCGACTTTTATGACAAAGTTCTGGCTCATTTCGTAAAGAAAAATCGTAGGATCATGTTAGAATATAAATAATAAATGATTTTATAGTAACTTCTTCGGGTTTTAGAATCACTGTCACTTCACTACGCTTTCCGCTGTCTGTGTGTATGTATAATAGGTATGTATGCTGAGATTTTTAAAACTACGCAACAGATTTTGACGCTTTTTTTTATACATAACGATTAAAGTACGGGCTAAGTTATACGACGACAACAGAAGACAAGTAACAAAATGAAACAAACGGTATTTCTGCTGATATATATATTTCTTATAGATAGATATTTCACTTATTTTGGTTTTTGTTTTTCTATATATTTATAATCTCCGTGCGAGTGACGTGTGCTTTAAACGGCTTTTTTCAAAGCCACTTTTATCATACTCGACATGCACTGTTTATATCATACCTGTGATGTCTTGTATGGTGAAGGTGGTGAACACTAACAACACCCAGCAAGCATGATCTGTCGCATGAAAAAACAACGCAACACAGGCAAAGCACAATACCTAACATTTTGTCGTACTCAGTTATGGGAAAGGAAGGTTCTCACAGTCTTTTAAGGTATTTAGGTAATTTATTTCATGTTTTTTTTTACAAATGTTAAGTTTTGATTATTTACGCGTCGGCCGTTTTTTGCTCGGGCTTTACCTCTCTTTTTTTTCACCCCACGCCACTGATGGTGACCAAGGTATTATCCATGCCTAAGCGAATGTCTTCAGTGACTTTTAGGAGAGCAGTAGCAGTGCTGTGACAGGTATATCTCAGAAAGAAACTTTGGCACATTTGAAAAACACCAGATTATACTCTTTAGATTTAAAATCTGTAGTTTCAGCCGCAGAATTTTAATCCAGTCACATCATTGTATTGGAAAAAAACTATAGTATGTGGGCACAGAATAGATAATAGTACTTATTAGTGGGTTTATTTTTTCAAAGACTTGTGTAATTTTTGTGAAAGGTACAATAAAGAGTATATCTATCTATCTATCTACGTCTTATTTTATTCAACTTAACAGTGGTGCGACGTTATCAATTACAATAGTTTAGAAATGAAAGTTTTATAATGCAAGGATTTTTGAATGGTGAATTTATATAGTTTTTTTTTTCTTGTATTTTTTAGAACAATGTTTATTTCATGTCATTTCGTCGAGTGGGTTATATGGTCAATCCACGCTGTACACCCTGATGTCAGAGTTCCCACCTTTCGGCCTCTGACGTGGTTCCTTTAACGATAGGAGCCGGGACTAACGGCTTAACGTGCTGGAAGGCACGTTAAGCATCATTATTTTCAGGCAATTAGGTGACTCTGGCCTGTAATGTCGTAACCAAATTGAAAACAACTTAATAAAGTATGCTTCTCGTGGGAATAATGTGTATTTATAAAAACAATAAAAAATAAAAATCTCAAATACAAATTATAATAAAAAAACACACAAAAAAAATAATCTGAGTGTAAATGTGGTCCCTATGTAGTTTAATATAACGTGACGTTTAACATCTAAACGCTCTTTATTTCAGAACTGGGTTTGTGGGCTCCACTCACATATAAATAGAGTATTAAATCAATACTCGATTGACCTTGAACTTCAGAGCTCATCTGGAATTCGAGGAATGTTTTTAATAAAAGAGAGGAATTTTCTTTGATCATAAATTTTCAATGAGGAAACGGACTAATCGATTTTTATTATTTATTTATTTATTTATTTAAACTTTATTGTACATAATACAATTGTATAGCACAATAGGCGAACTTAATGCTAAAATCATTATCTAACAGTCAACCTTTGGGTTAAAGAGATATCGTCATGTGGGTATTAAAAATATATAGCTATAAATACAAAAAGTTGGAATGATAATAAACTTACTTATGGTACTTACTTATATAATATACTTACATATATACGATGAAATAATAATCAAAATACAGTTAATTTTAAGAGTTATATCAACGAAATAATAGCAGTAACTCAAAATTTACTCATGTTTAACTGCCTAAATTATGATTATTATAAAATATTCGAATGATTAAATTATATTTAGCTCAGAATTATTTATTATATATTTTATTAAGTGATTCTGGGCTAAAGTATTTAAGCCCAGAATTCCTTAATAATTCCGAAGATTGTTTTTCATTGAACAATATTTTTATTGGTTTTTTGCTTTAAAATTCGTCTGGTTCTAAAGACCCGCGGAAATTTTGAGACAGAAATGTAGTCAACTTATTCCTTACCAGAGTTTGCCACGAGGGCATGACTACTTATACAAATTCTTCAAAGGTAATAAAAAAAATCCCTTAGAAAGAGAATTTTTAAATTACTTACAGGAGTTGCTAGAATATATACTAAGAAGTATAATTTTAAAAAAGCCCTCAGAATTTTTTATTTCAGTTACAAAATTTACTAACTTCATAAACGCTGTAAGACCTGTATTAAGTTTCAACTCATGGAAAAAACCTTGCTACGAGTATAATAATTTTTTTTACGCTTTTTTATAAATAAAATCTTGCCTAAATAGGATCTATTAAAGACAATTGTTTTAAAGACCTCAGTTGGCCTTTAATTGAGTAAATCAGCACACAGACGTAGAAGGCCGACGATCTTAGGATGACAAATCCTACAAGGAGTGTTAGAAAGTTTCTCATTCATTCATCATGGCGTTTTCCCGGTTGCATCCAGCAGTTCGTGCTTCGGAACCCGGGTCCGCATTCTTACTTTTACGTTTCCACTTAGCCCGGTCTTTTAGCACGCATGTTCTGCTTTGCGACGTCAATCCAGCTCCTTTTGGGCGCACCCCTTCTACCAGACCTCGGCTGAGGCTGCATTATCTGTAATTGTTCCCAATGTATGTTGCCGGTTTTCGTAAGACGCGATCTTAATATCGCAGGTGATTTTCCTGAAGATAATCTGGCACTATGTCACAGACATGAAGGCTACCCTGAATGCGAGAGTTTCTTATGCGGTTCTAACTTTATACAAATTGCGACACCCAACAGGGTTTATATTGTATCAACATAATTTTATTAGTGACTTTGTATGTATTTAGAACTGTATTGTACAATTATGGAATACAATAAATGAATTAAATTGGTCCTTCCGCTTGACACGCAGCTCTTGCTTGTGCCGCTCAAGCAGGGGCCACGCCTCGTTACCGTGTAGGAAGGCAGGTCTAATGATTGATTTATAACCTGCCCCTTAAGCCGCCTGACCGAAATTCTAGGGTCACAAGTAACACCATCATTATACCACTTTGATCATGCCGCTTTGCTAGCTTTAAACCAGAAAAAAATATCTTCTTTTTTGCCTTATCCCAGTTTATCTGAGGTGGTGAGTGGTGAGGGAGTGAGTTCTCAAAAGAGTATTTAAATAAAAACATGTTCATGGTTTACCATGGACTTAAACTTTTTACCGAATTTGTGGGAAAATCAAAACATTGTTTTAATTATAATCTAAAAACACTCTTTCTATATTTTACACATTAAAAGTTATTCTTTTCTCAAATTTTAGTATCACTCTCAGACGAGACACGTGTAAATATGACTTAAGTTATAAATAAAAATAAATCTAATAAAATAAAATAAATATAGTAAGAATATTATATTTTGTATGAATAAAAATGATAGTGATTGGAAAGATGCTTGAAGTAAGTGGTAAGTAATTAATTATTTTCAACATTATATTCAATCAAAAAGGATAAGATGGGTACTATTTTAATCGACTTAAAAAGAGGAGGTTCTACTTTCGACTGTATGTATTTTTATTGCGTACTATATCTGCTATATATAATAGTTTAAAGATTACTTCGCATTTTAACATTAGTATGGACTATAATGAAATACGATACGTGCATCGCTGTCGCCTATCAAGCTCCTCAGATTAAGTTAGGAGTATATATGTTTATTTATTTGTTTGTAATATCTTTATTGTACAAAACAGAATTTAATAACATACAACAGCATGAAAAAACCAAAAGTACAATGGCGGACTTATCCCGATTAGGGATCTCTTACAGTAAACCAGTGACAGGAGAGGGTAAACATACTGGAAAGGTAAAAGCGTGTGTGTACAATATAATATTATTCAGAGAAAATACATCAAGTGAACCTGCATAGATAAAACAAGTTAACGGTAATTCAAAAAACTAAAACACCCGACTACGTTTCTGGGCAATCTGGGAATTAAAAAAACCGAATATTCACCATTTTGTTTTTTTTTTTAATTTATTGTGATGTACCCAGTGTCACTCACACAGTAAATACGAATCTAATGACACAGCTCTCAAGCTAAAATCCATCGAGCCGTTCAGGCTGTAGTGCGTGCCAAACAATTATACATACATACTCTCGAAAAACATAACCCTCCTTCTGTCGCAGTCAGGTAATTATAACGAGCGAATACCGAGCATATACTTTTAAATGTCTGATGAATCAGTAAATGAGAATTCGAGATTTTTGATTTAAAAGAATTAGGTAGGTAGGTTGTATATTTAAAGGCCTAACAATGACCTTAATAAGCCTGTGAAAATCGTCCACTATATCTCGAACTTTAAATCCTCTACACACCACTTCAATTAGTGGTTTTAAAAAGCTGCTGACTTCGGTAAAAGTTATTTTTGTTCTTGTTTCCAATATGACACTTTGTTACGTTAGATAGGGCACGTCATGTGAACTTTTTTTTTTTCTTTTCAATTTGGCTCTCACTTTCGTATTTAGCCAGTAACAAGTAACAGTTTTTTATTAAAGTTGTTTAATTATACAAATATAAAGTCAAGTCAGTAGTTAAGTCAAGTCAAGTCATAATCAAATCAAGTCATAATCAAGTCGAGTCAGAAGAGTCGGGCTAAGTGAAGTGGTAGAAAAACTGCACTTAGCGATTTCTAGGAGCTTTTGGCAACAAGCAAGGAAATCACATAAATCGAACACTGTATCGCTTCCCAACACTCACGCTTGTTCTTGAACACTTTGCGAATAATAATCCACCATTATTATGCACAAACACTCAAAAAAACACAAATTTTGGAAAATAAAATACAGCGCCGGTACTGCTTTTCACAGCTTCCCGCCAAAAACTCCATGTGAACTTTCAAAAGAGAAATTTTACTATCAAAACTGAGTATATGACATATACGCAGTGTTGCCAACCCGAATTTCGAAAAAAAATACTAAAAGCCAATGCCATAAATTAGGAACGTAAAATTAGCACAATTTAGAAGAAAGGTAACCTAAATTGAGGTTTGAAGTTTCAAATCAAATCAAATCATCTTTAATTGTGAAAACAGGTCAAATAAGTAGTTTGGAAGTGTAGAGGTACAAAAATACGCACGTACGCAAAAGTAATTTTGAAGTTGGCAATATTTTATTTTTTCTTTCATGAATGCAAGATATACATTTGTATGACCATTTTATATTTGTTTGTTCTGTTTATTTATTTATTAAAACTTTATTGTTCCACAAATACAAATAAGTACTTATAAAAGTTGGCGGACTTAATGCTAAGAGCATTCTCTACCAGTCAATCATAATCTGTTATAAGAACGTATCAATTATTTTTCAATTATAGGTTAGCTACGTTAGGCGTAATCACCTCGATTGGTATTCAATGAAGTACTTCAAAAACTTAATTTCCCTACAAGTAAGGAGCTATAACAAGTTAGTCTAAACCTTTTTTTTTTTTTGTTAACGGAGGGGAAATGCATTTACGCACTGAGTGTGGGACTCCCAGGCAGAGTGCCTGGACTACCCACTAAAACCCCTCCGGCGTTCCCGCACCGGCTGTTGAGGGCTCCATGGGGTCGCGTTAGCATTCTACCACGACGCCCTCCAGCCATGGCCTTTCGGCCCCGTCCTTTGGCCATTCGGCCCCCTCCCCAAAATCGGACAGTGGCCCATAAATGGACCACGCCCGTCCCCCAGACCCACATCCATTCGCCGTCTCATCATAGACGGCGGTGGAGTGGGCTGTTGGCAGAAATTGGCCGACAGTCAACAAGACCCCGACTACCAGGGAGTTATTAACTGTCACCCAGGGTGCACCGTCCCGAATCCCTTGTCAGCCCGCCCTCTCACCGGATCCGTGAGATCAAATGAGAATGCAAAGCTTTCAAAGGACCGGGCACTCGAGGAGGTTCCCTGCCCTGCACCCCAAGTTAGTCTAAACCTAGCTTAAGCCAATAGTTAGTTTAGGTTGAAGTAAGTACGACTGTGATGTTGGTCAATTTTGAAACCTTGCTCTGGGATCTATTTAGGTCAAATGTCTAAAGTTTATTTCAAATGGGAATAGGAATTTAACTAACTAACATTAATAGAAATTCCACTAATAATTTATAAACCAATTATTATCTTTTGATGGTTCCAGTAGTGGGTTATAGAAAGCTGATGATGATAGCTTTCTATAATCCATTGCTGGACATAGGCCTCTCTCTGTCTACGCCAACCATCTTTGTCTTGGAGCCCTATTTTTGAAATGTTAAACTCATATGTAGAAAGAAAATGGTTCGATATCGAATAAAAATCATTCGATTCAAACGGAAATTATTACTTATAGAACAAAAATCATGCGACTAACAAAAATCATGCGACTCGCCAATATTGCGTGAGTTACACTTTTCAAAAGTTGTACTACTTCTGAGCCATCGCAATCCAGTTATTGCCAGGGTCCATTTATATCGATTGGGTTACACCCTGGTGTCAAGTTTTTCAGAAACGCCTCTCGGCCTCTGACGTGGTTCCCGTAACGGCCACCAGATGACGGCCGGGATCAACTGCTTTTTATAATTTTGAGTAGCTGTTTCCCGCAGCTTCGCCTGCGTTTAAAAGTAGCCTATGTTTGACCCCAGGTCTTCAATTAAATTCATACCGAATTTCCGTGCGTAACAAACAGACAGACGGACAGATAGACTTTCGCATTTATAATATTAGTATGGATGGAAGTATGGATGATTGATAGGCATTTTGCACATTTTTAATTCGTACAATAATGCAGTATGTATGTATGTATTTGTTGATTTTCCAAAAACAAAAAATATAGACAGCTTTTTGTATTCCGACGACCTGAAAGGTGTTGAACGTGGCCCGCTTCAAAGCAGAAATTATGAGATGAGATTTTTCTTGTTCAAATTATAGTTTGGTCATTACTATAGTCGCGATTGCCGACGACGGGACGTGACCCTTATTGGATTGGATTTTCTATCTCGAGCTTCTCCGTGCTTTGGAAAGCCCGAAGCGTAAGCTGAGGACGCGACTAGAAAAACACGCTTGGATGAAGAAGATCAATTTTGTAATATTCATAACAACTTGTCTACTAATATCGACTAGAACTTTTATTGTTTGATATAAGCAAAATGCACCACCATGTACATAAATAGAGGCATATTCCATGTAGGTTAGTAGACACGATGCGTCCTAGTTAGTGATGTGCACCGAGGGAGCGACTGCCATTGTCTGTTACAAGTCATGTGAGCAAATTGAATATTGCACTTATACGTACGTTTACGATACGAGTGTTTTCATTTAATATTACAACTTGTTGTTCCAACGATATATGATGAATGCGACCAGGAATACTATTTTTAAAAATAGGACTAAATAGTATGACTCAGAAGAGAGTCCGTCTGGGAAAGTACCTCCATCCTACAGAAGACCGCAGCCAAATAACACTGCGTTGCAGTGTTGTGTTCCTGGTGCGTAGGGTTGCTAGGCTCCTAGGGGTCGCTGTGCTGATAGCCGACAGGTCGGCAACGCGCTCGTGACATTTTCGGTGTTGCAGGCGTTCATAGACTACGGTAACCACTTACCATCAGGTGGGTCGTACGCCTGTTTGCCTACTTAGTTGTATAAAAAAAAAAACTCACCCAAAATCAGCCAATTATGACAAACGATATTCTCATTCGATATCGAACGAAAATCAATCAACTCACCGGTTATGCGTGAGTCATTTTTAAAAATGCGGTTTCAGGCTGCCTATTCTCGTGTCTTTAGAGAAAATTAAATTGAGATTATGTCGAATGAGAAAATGGCGGATGTCTGTCTAGGTAAATGAGAACATGTTGCCAACATGAGAACTAAGAAGTTTGTCGCTTTTTTCGACTGATGTCGGATTCGACTTTTATCTCAGGCGAATAGGCCCCTAAACCATAGGATTAAAAATATTCCCATAGGATTAAAAGTAGTATCGAATAAGGGGCTATATAAGTATAAAGATTGTCAAATAAAAATAATATTTCGCGTGGGCTCGTTAGTCGAACGCGTCCCGCGTATCCGTAGCGAATGCGCGTTTCAAGCGACGACGTGACGCGACCACTATTGGATTGGTCGCCATTTAGTGGTATTCTCTATCTTAAGCTCCTCCGTGCTTCGGAAGGTACGTTAAGCCGTTGGTCCCGGTTGTTATCGATAGATAGCAGTCGTAAGGCTGTGTTGGCCACTAACACACTTCGGGTTATGTTCCTGTTGGTCTGGCTTCCCTCAACACACTTCGGGTTATGTTCCTGTTGGTCTGGCTTCCCTCTAAGAAGAGACGGCAGTCGCTCCATTGTAATAACCAATTTCGCCAAATCTAGGACCATGACTTAAAGCATTCCCTAGGCTCCGAAGCTTAAGCTGACGACGCAACTAGGAATACACGCTAGGATGATGGGGCAGATGTTTCCTTCCAACTGCAATTTCAAAACGCCAAGTTTAGCAACATGTGAACATATTTATTAGCAAAGCTGTAGCTTCGATTTAGTAAATTTTATATCTTTAAAATTGAGAAACAAGATTTTTATTAATACTTAACACTCTAAAATTATTAGAAAATACACTGTTAATGTGCAAACAAATGGTGGCGGGCATGTTGGGACTAATAGTAGTGGGTTGGTGCCGGCCGGCAACAGTTTACATGACTATATAATACTAACTGGTGGCGGAAGCACGCAAAATAATTTGGTAAGTGTTTTCCACTCATAATTATTTATTTATACTTAGTCCTTAAAATTACTAAAATCTTGTAATTAATTACTTTTAAAGGGGTAGCCTTTTTCATCCAGGTTATCATTTTCAAGATTCTTAAGATAAATAAACTAGATAGGCAGTCAATTACGAAAAATTACAACAAGATAAGTAGTAAGTTTTAATTAATTATCTCTGTGAAGACTGCGACGAATATTTAATTAGGATTTTGTTCGGGCAAGTTATTTTGTAGGCGAGTGTGACATTTCTGGAATATTCATTATTGTAGACATGAAGTATCCGAATCAAATGTAAGTAGTTTCAAAGTTATTTTGGTTTACATCAAAAGTACCAGTGTCTTTGTATTAGAAATTCGATTACCAATCCAGGAAGTCGATTGTCTAAAAAAATCGACTTAACGTGTTTCGACAAATCTCTAGCCTAGCTCTCTACTTAAATCTATTTTTTTTAAAAGCTTATTTTCGATACTGCCAGAGAATTCTTTAGTGCTTTACGGTTTTGCTTAATGGGTGCTAGGGGTTAACCCTATATTTGTACATAACTGTAACTTATAAAATACTAGCTGTTTACCGCAGCTCCACCTGTGTCAAAAAGTGGCCTGTGTTTGACCCCTGGTCTTCAAATATATTCATACCAACTTTCATCAAAATCCGTTCAGTGGTTTGGCCGTGAAACGTGACAGACTGACAGATTGACAGAAAGACTTTCGCACTTACGAGTATAATATTAGTATGGCAGTATGGTTAAAGAAGTTTGGATAACGATGTCTGGAAGTATTGATGGATGAATACGGTGTTTCTCTCTCCTATTATTTCTAAGCAATAGGCTAGTTTCCTAAAAAAATATAATTAGTCCATCAGTTAGATAATCAAAAAATATTGGAGACATATTTTTTCTTTTGAAAATTAAACAAAGAATGGAAAAGGTATGGCCCACCCTTAAATCATGTTCTCTTACTGTACAAAGGTTGGCTGGAAGAGATTGCTTAGCAATAAGTCCGCCTTTGCTCCATATTGTTAACAATGTTATAATTTCAGGTTTGTGATTTCCCGCAGATGTGGGCAATAAAGTTATATTGTATTGTATTGCACGTTGAAGTTCCGCGTGACGTCAGAGTGTGCTACACTTTTACGCAATATGTGACGTCACGAGCCCCCACTCCTAAACTTTGATGCGTTATATCTTTAAGATTTATCACTCATTTCACAAAAGAAAAAATACGTCATTAATATATTTTAATTCCCTAAACAACGCACTAATTTTAATGATAGACTTTTGACCCTGGAAACTAGCCTATTGACTATGATTATGGTCTTAATTAGATGTGAGTTGTTCACCCATGATATTTGAATGTCAGTAGTCGCGTCTTTTTAAAGAGGGTTATTTGTCCGTCCTTGTAGAAATACAACTGAAAGTTTGGTGTATTTTACTAGCATGTTTGATGCGAGCGCAACCGCTGGCATCAGCTAATAGTAATGAATTTAATATTATAAAAGAAAAATCCTGCAACCAAGATGAAAAAAAATATTTATATTCACCTCGAGTCAGTTACTTAGAAATGAAAAAACAGTATAAAAATCGGTTCATAACCTGCAATGATATCTATCAACCTACAGACAAACGTACAAATATCACGCGTTCTTTTAACAATATTGGGTGTTCAAAATTCACTGTTTCTTTAAATCAATGGAATAAATGAAAAAATCTGTGCAATAAGTCTAACACAAAAAGAATTTATGTGAGAACGTTTTGAAAATTGCAAGAAAAGAATGCAAAATGTTGCCAACATTTTCAATAAAATGAGACGCGCTTTGAATTATGTCTTGGCAACAAATAGTGAAATGCATCTTGTATAAATCTTAATATGTTCTCCATATGTCTAATTCTTTACACTACTTTTATTTCTATAAACGATGTGTTTAGATAAAATTAATTTAATATTCGTTCAATGACAGGAGAATTGAACTGAATTCATCTTCAATTTCCTACTGAAACAAAACCTCGGGCTAACTCCAAACATTCTTGGCTTACTATCATCTCTTAATTCCATCCAAATTTGTCGGTAGCATAGTTTTATTCCTCACTTATAAAAAAAAGGGGGCATGTCTTGAAATTTTCGCATCATAATTTACAAATTATAAATTCTTGTTTGTTTAAACATCAAAGTCCCTGTTAAATTATTGCGACAATAATGAAGAAAACTTTCATTGACTCGTAACCGAAAAGTTTTTGAATAATTTCGCCCATTTTCACCCCAAACTCTTGGTACTCCATTCAAAGACCTAAGTTTTTGTTTTGTCTCGAGGTATCTAAAGGAGGCACGTTTTTAACCATAGACCAACTGATATGCAGAACTACCTAGTTGTAGGAAAGTAATAAAGAAACCCAGGAAGAAAGTAATAAAATTTCTGTAAGTAGTAAAAAACTGATCTAAGACAGTTTAAAGGCAGTTTTAATAAAAATTTACTATTTTAATACTTATGATTTTTATCGTGTTTATAACTTATTAATTTACACCTAACATTTCAAATATTTTACAGCGTTCACGGTAGCAGGTATACTGTAAAATGAAGATTTTAACGTAAATAAAATCTAAAAAAATACAAAATCTGATCTTTAAAACAAATATTGCACAATATAGTATTAAACACAATATGTATTACTAATAAATCTTTTGCATAGCAAAGTACTGAAGGACATTAATCTTTGTAAGATAATAGGAGAACTGGAGAAAATCTATAAATAAACATTCAACTCTATTCGATCGATTAGCTGAAAACATAATGACCTCTTTTGATGTCGCTTCATCGGTATTTGAGCCGTCGTCTATGTCAATAGACAGACAAATTTTCCTCAATATTTATCAGACGAACGGCTGAAATTACAGTATTTCATAACACGACTTTCTGGCAACACAGTTCAATTCGTGGCTCCGTGGGAGGAGGTCGCGTGCGATGTAAAATTTTATTTTTTCCCGCCTCACTATTGGCGCGTCAATACGCTTTTCTTTTTTTTGTATTTTTTTTTTCTTTCATTCGCGGCTTTTTGGTTCTTAGTGGCCAGTGTTGTTTGTGAGTTCTCGGCTAAATGGATGCAGTGTGAAAAAAATGGAATAATGATTTAATTGGAATTGTAGAGTAGTTCGGTAAATTTATGGCGGTTTTTTAGTGTAATTTTGGCCATTTAAATTGTGTGCTGTATTACTTTAGCCAGTAAAAAGGTATTTTATGTGATCCTTTTCGAAAATAAGAGGAATAGTTGGAAATTTAAAATTCTGTGTCTTTTCCATAAATAAAATGATTGACAAAACTTCAAATAAAAAAAATATTTAAAACAAAAGAATAAAGCGACAGGACAACAATTATAATTAATTAATAAAAATTAATATATTTAGAAAGAAAATGATATTAAGCATCGCATCCTTTTTAAGCGACAAAAACGCCGAATCTTAAAAAAAAATAGTATCTAAGTATAAACTCCGAGAGAAATATATAAATTTGGTTTTCAAATACAACATAGAAGTGTTGTAAAAATGAGCGCTTTGAGTCGAGCGTTGAGCGCTGAGTCGACGCTTTTGAGCTTTCAAAACTTGAGCGTTAAACACTCGCGAGCGTTAATGCTTGCGACTTTAACGCTCCAGTTTCCAGTTCAAGCGTCGAAGCGTTTGTAATATGTTTTTATTGTGATTGGGGTTTGTTTAGTCGCAGAAAAACAGCTAGTGTAACATAAATAGGAATAAATCTCGTTTTAAAATTACTCGTATTCTTGACGCTCGCGCTCAAGTTCGAATTGAGCGTCGAAGCTACGAGTTTAGACGCTCTAAGTGAGCTTTTTTTCCAAAACGCTCAAGCCACTGCTAGAGTCTTTTAGATTTGACTCGAGTGCCGACTCGAGCGTTTACATTACAAAAAGCTCGATCACTGATTCGAGCGTTTAAGCGCCGCCTCGAGCGTTTTTGCAACACTACATGGACATTTTATTTCATCCTCAAAGTGTCGACGCTAATAAATAATCTGAAAGAAATTGCATGACATAAACTTTTATTAACTTGAAATACTAATTTTATTATCTCAACGGTAATCCTGAAGCCCCGTTTGTTTAGAACTTTGTACATTTGTGATATTTTATATTTTCATCTGGCAACCGTGCACATTCTAATGTAAATGTTATGATTCTGGGGCCGTGTTTACAAATTGCGTTATTAAAACTTGAAAACGTCGTTTAGTTATTTTTCTAAACATATAAGAGCTTATTTTTTAGTCTGATTAGTTCTAAGATTTAGAATTGGTCGTGTCTTGATGTTATTATGATGTTGCTCCACCGACTAAGTAATGCCCTCTTGGTATTAATTAAGATCATTCTTCGTCGAAGGCTTCGACTCGAAGCGTGACATTCTAGTTTCGTTCTCAGCATAAGGCGCGGATCCACGGCAGCGCACGCTGCACGGATTCATTTGTTTGACTACGTGGATTAACGTTTCCACTGCAGCACACGCTATACACGAATATCAACCTACGACTACGTATAACTGTAGCGCAACACAGTTTTTAATCATACGTCTTGTGGAACCCACGCATTTATAAACTTAAACAATGGCATTGGAATTAAGTTTGCTAGACAGACGATGAATTCAAAAGTTAGATTGATGATCTATTGCTAAGTGAATTGCAAAGTCTGGCCCCTATTCCGTGTATCGCGTGTACAGCGTGCGTGGCTTTGCCGGGGTTGAGCTACGTGTGCGCCATATTCGAGCAAGCCACGTGTGTTAATTCATGCGTAGCGTGTCCGTGGGTTGCAGTGGACACAATCACATACATTTTCTTTGAAAGCGAAGCTTGAGGCACGTGCGTAGCCTCTCCGTGCGCTGCAGTGGGCCCGCGCCTTTATGCATCAGAGCCTAGGGTTAATTGTTAACTTTATTACAAAAAATAAGACATCATTAAACCTCTTGAAAAAAAATAGTTTCAAACCATGACGTTCACTTAAACAGACACTTAAAAATAAATGTAAATCGTTCTATTTGTTTTCACTGTAGCGTCTCAATGCAGATAAATTCTCAAAAGATATTCCAAACACGTAGCCTGGCCGTAGCGCGTTGAAACTGGTAAAATTATCTCTTTCTCATCTTAGCGCCTTCCTACATTCCTCGGTACATCCTTAACTGGTTGCCTCTGATTAAAATAATAATTATTTATCTAGGAGTTACGTGGAAATGAAGAAACAAAGAAGCAGCACAAATATCGGAAGTTTGAATTGGATAGTCTCAACCGTCAAGACCAATCAAATAATTTCAAATCAATCCAATAAATTCGAAAATATTTTACAAAATATTCTAAGCCCAAACGAAGCGTAAATGAGAAAAACATAAGAGCGAGCTCCACGTCGCGCATCGTTCACAGTAGAACGAAAAATGACGTAAGTTACGCCCATTTTTGATGTCACTGCGCCAATGACAGTAACGGTGCACCGATATATATATATAAGCCGTCTTCTCTTTGTATTTGTTCTATGGCGCAGCTCTTAAATTACGTATTACGATGATAGTCTAGTTTCACTGTAAGAAACCGGTCCAGTGCCAGTCGGGCTCGCGCACGAAGGTTCCGTACCATTATCTATAAACATCGCAAAAAGCATCACGTTTCTTATAGAGCCCTCTAAATATATTTTATTCTGTTTTTTAGTAGTTGTTGTTATAGCGGCAACAGGGGCCTTACAATCATCACCTCTAATAGCAGGGCAGAAACCAGTAAGTGAACGAGATGGCGCAATACAAGATGTAAGGCGACATCTCGTTTACTCATTCGTTTCTGCCCTGCTTTTAGAGTTGATGGTAAGGGCCCTGAAATACCTCATCTGTGAAAATTTCAACTGTCTAAATACCACAGTTCATGAGATACAGCCTTGTGATCGACGGACAGCAAAGTAGACATGTGTCGTTCGTTCAATCTTTAGGATCTCAATCAATACTAAACCGTTCAGTAGACGACCCGGGTCTTTCGATCCGTTCAATCGATTGACTGGTTTTCTCATGAAGTAATCGTTAACGGCGTCCAATCGCGAGCGAATCGATACCGTCCCGCTAACCGTGCCGGTAAGCAATCAACAGTGCTGCCATTTTTGAAACGCGAAGTGAATTTTTGGAACTAACGGTTTTTTGTATAGAAAAAACAATTCGATTAGTGACTCCGCGTTTCAAAACTGGCACTTCAGTCCGTATTAATTTATGAAATACTTTTTAAAAAATAAAACGAATGGCAGAAATTTGCAAAAAAGTAATACCTATACTTACTCGAAAAACAAAAATACAACACAAAGTATCCGTAATAGGGTCCCGTTTTACCCTTTGTTTATCATAAAAATGGTACTAACCAGTTCCGCCAAACCTAAAAAGGTTCATAACCCTGGCTCTGAAACGTAAGCTGAAGATACAACTAGGGTCTTAATGATGAACCTTCCTAATTTATTACTTCCATGACAGAGACTCTGCTTAGTTGTCCAAATACAGATTGTTTTGTTTATTTAAGTACTAGCCGTTTCCCGCAGCTCCGCCTGCGTCAAAAAGTAGCCTATGTTTGACCCCGGGTCTTCAACTGTATTCATACCGAATTTTATCAAAATCCGTCCAGCGGTTTGGCCGTGAAAGCGTAACAGACAGTCAGACAGAAAGACAGACAGACTTTCGCATTTATAATATTAGTATGGATTCAAAATTAGTTAGCATTAAATCTTTGTTTTAATTAAGCCTTTAAACGCATCTCAACGTGATCTCAACCCCCAAATTAAAAGTACTAAAAATAATGAAAATGAGTCAAATATGTTTTCTTATCTTCATGGTTTTCCTTCCGCGGAGGTAACGTATGAAATGCGATGCAGTTCACAGATTGTGTCCGATTGCGCTCTGGGGTAATTTTCCAAATGCTGACTTGCATTTCAATAGATATACCATTTCCTGATAGTTTCTCGGTTATATAAGAATAAATGAAGATAAATTTAATTTAATTTGATACAAATACAAGTAATTTAAAACAATATACTTAAAATTATATGTAACATCACCTTAAAATAAGTATTTAATTAAAGACAGATAACAAAGATTGAGTTAGCCCTAAAGTGATTTTGAGTTGTGTTATGGGATACTAACTCAACACCAACAACTACTCTATTTTATATCAAACTCGCAGCTCCGCCTGCGTCAAAAAGTAGCCTATGTTTGACCCTGGGTCTTCAACTATATTCATACCAAATTTCATCAAAATCCGTCTAGCGGTTTGGCCGTGAAAGCGTAACAGACAGACAGTTTTTCGCGTTTATAATATTAGTATGGAAGCATGGATACTTCATTTACTGTTTCTACAATTCGCTAACAACTAACACATTTACCCAGTAATCTCGTTACAACAGGACACGGGTAGTGCCACCGGTCCAGATTCCCTGTTTTATTTATGATATTAGTATGGACTAGCTGTTTCCCGCAACTCCGCCTGCGTCAAAAAATAGCCTATGTTTTACCCCAGGTCGTCAACGTAATTCATTCCAAATTTCGTCAAAATCCTTTCAGCGGTTTAGTCGTGAAAGCGTAACAGACAGAAAGACAGACAGACAGACTTTCGCATTTATAATATTAGTATATATAGTATATATAGAAATTTGGCATGAATATAGTTGAACACCCGGGGTCAAACATAGGCTATTTTTTGAAACAAAACACTGAGCCATTTGCTATAACTTAACATTTACGAAGTTACATTTGGCATAATGTAAGCTAATAATATTGTACACGTTTCTGCCATACCTATATGCATATCCTCTCCAATCACTCGCTAATTGACTGTAATGATCTCTTACTGGGATAAGTCCGCCCTTGTACTTTTGTTTTTGTTATGCTTTCGTATGTTAATTACTTGTGTTATTTACAATAAAAATATTACAAATAAATAAACATACATACATACCATCACGCCCGTTTCCCGTAGGGGTAGGCAGAGACTACGGATTTCGAATAAAGTTTCTGTTCTATTCTATTTGCTACGATCCTCACAGACTTCGCTCGCTTCTTCTACGCTCATCACTCTCGTCATACACGCTCGTCGATTACGGGTACTCCTGACAATAACAAAGCTTTCGATATGTACGTACATAGGTAACCCTAAAATCATTCCAAACATTGAGATTCAATCAAAAATATCAAGGAAACCATTCAGTATAAACGAAACACACACTAATCTGAATTAATGCACACTATAAGTGAAGTCCTATTCAATTCCGCTCTAGGAAGCCTTACGTAATAGTACTGCCTGCCTCAGACTCTCTCATACATAAGTAGGTCACTTGATTGCCGAGTGAGTATTGCTCTAGACTATTTGGATTAAGGAAATGTCTTGGATAAAGATGAAATGAACTTTGTTCAAATCAACATCGCATCAAAAAATACGCGCAATTTTTTCTTTGCATCTTTCTAGCTACGGGGAAATTCGCCAAAACATATTGCGCGCGAAACTACCGACGACTAAATCAAATTACTGCATACAAAAACATTTGTTTTAGTGTACTAATTGTTACTGTAAGAATTTTCTCTAGCCTAAGTATTTGGATTATGAAAATGTCTTGGATAAAAGTATGAAATAAACATCGCGTCAAGAACAACCCGATTTTTTTCTCTTTCTGCTTTTTTCTAACCTAACTTTAGCTGTAAGTTGCTATGGACTATTTAGTTTAAGGAAATGTCTTGGATAAAGATGAAATGAATGAACATTATTAAAATTAACATCGCATCAACAACAACGCACAATTTTTTTATCTCTGCTTCTGTCTACCTAACGTTGGCTGTAAGTTACTCTAGAGTATTTGGATTATGGAAATGTCTTGGATAAAGATGAAATGAATGAAGTTTGTCATTCCTAACCTAAGCTTACCTGTAAGAAGTTGCTCCAGACTATTTAGATTAAGGGGAGATATTGGATAAGTACAAAATAATTGAGCTTTGTTAGAATCAACATCGCGTAAGGTATATGGATTCAATGGTGTATTTTTAAAGTTTTAATAGTGCTAGGACCTCACGTAAGCCTTGGCAATATGGCTTCTGTTTCTTGAACATCTATACCTACCTATAAACACAATTACTAAATCTAATAAAGTGAAAAAAAGGGTTAACAACATACAGTTAATCAAATTGCCGGGTTCAAAACGACTCCACATTCGTGCCGAATGCGATTGAGTAGTCCCTGAGGTAACCTTGAGTTTATATTGCCAATGTGGTAAACGCAGGTTACGTAAATTGTTAGTACAGACAGACAAACGTACGAGAACGCACTGTTTTGTTAAACTTCATATTATGTCTCTCATCTCAGCGTCCTCCCGGTTGCATCCTCAGCTTTTCGCCTCGAGAGTTCGCTTTCCTACTCTTTCTCCTCCACTTCGCGATATACATTTTATTATACAAATCACAAAAGTGAAATTATAAGATTTAAACATTTGACTACAAAGACGTTATTGCAATTTCTTCCAACCAACCTTCAAATACTTCATAGGATATCATATCACGGGTGACGACTTTTGCATGTATGGGGAGTTAAACCTTTATTCCTCGATGGCGGACATATCTAGATGTTAAAATATCATTGGTCTATTCACATAAATGTCACGTATAAAAGGTCACCCGACCTTAAAATAGGTACAGTGAATTTGCTCTACAAATGTACATCATATTTCCAAAGGCTGGCAACACCGGAGATATAAAATTAGTGACATTTTTATTTCTACCACGCAATGTTAGGGTTCTTTGGCAAACAATATTTGTTTGTGTATTTTTACGCCGTAGTCCAACAAGGTTAATATTACAGTGGTAGTGAAAATTTCATTTAAAATTACTTATTACTGGACTGGCATGTAGTTTTCTTTAATGCCACTTAAACGTGGCAATGGTAAAATATATACTAATAAAATAAATTAAATAATTCTTAACGAAAAAAAAAAATAAAGCAAATGCTAATTGAAGCCTTAAAAGGTCTGTGTAGGTTAGATACAGACACTTTTGTAAGTCTAATAATTATTTATTTTCAGCTTAGACTTACCTAATTAAAATTGCTGGATAACCTATTTTGTAGGCAATATCAAACCCGCCCAAATTAACCCAAATTGTGGTAGATTTACACGGTTTGCGATTTCCTAATTATAGGGTTATTGGAAAGGTCATACAGTATCGAGTATTACCCAGTTAATTATTTCGATAGGTATTTTATTGGAACGTTTATATATATTTTATACTATGGTTCGTTTCTTGGCCGTTAAAAAAATCATCTAAGTACAAATATTTTTAAATTGAGTGCGACTCTACAATATACTTTTTAAGTAAATGTGGTTTTGGGTTCGTTCATATCCTAAATCTCTCTCTATTCTGTAATTATTATTAAGAAATCCCTTAGATAAAAAAAAAAGGTTAAGAATCTGAAGACACCAAAATTATTTATTTTACTAGCTGTTTCCCACAGCTCCGCCTGCGTCAAAAAGTAGCCTAAGTTTGACCCCGAGTCTTCAACTATATTCATACCAAATTTTGCCGTGAAAGCGTAACAGACAGCTAGACAGACAGACTTTCGCACCTATAATTTTAGTATGGATTATAGAACAATGCATTTATTTTTTAATAAGTTGTTAGAAATATGTATACACATGTTTATGTAAGTAAAAGAAAAAAAAATGTCATAGTATTAAATATAGTGTATTGAAAAGTCCATATCATGAGCGCAGGATCATCTCAAATTAATTGAATCAATGAATTTTCATTGCAATAACTGCGGTATTTTTTATCTTTTTAATTTTTTCTATTTTAATTGTTTAATTTTATAGTAATTGAAGTATATTTAGTTTTAGTATTTATTAATGTATGTTTTATTATATTTAAATAAAACTGCGGTATGAGTAAAATTGTATTGACGCGTTAAAGAAAGTTTCCTAAGAAGTTTCTTTTGTGGACAGATTTATATTGCATTCCATTCGTTTGCGGATAAGCTGAGATATCTGTGGCCCTAACTAGTTGGCGCCGGTTCAAGGATTAACCATGGGATTAACAATTGTCAGAAAAAGGACATTTCATGTCTTTACCTAAAATTCTTTATCTGCCGCACTCAGTTCAAGCAAATTCTTTAAACTCTAATATAAAATTCTTCATCAGAAGGAAAGTTTTTATATTTAAGTATACTCTTTTGTATAGATTTACATTAGCAACACCATAAAATGGTGAAAACGGTACCTGAGACTACTTTCCACTTGGTCGGGGTGGCGCTGTCTTATGCCAGTAATATATGTTTTTGTTGACTCATCAATAATAGATATTTTGGTTCTAGCTACCTATTTTATATACACTTGTACTTCTGTCCTATAGCTAATATGTCGCATTGGAGAATCTGTCTAATCAACGAATGTGTCGAGTAGTGAATCTACCGAACGACGAATCTGTCCAATCTAGAATTTGTCGTACATCGAACAAAGGAGTACGCTCTCTTGACAGCTCGTTTCTCTCCAAAGTCTCATCCAAAGGTCATACTTATATTCTCCATTCTTCCTCCATATTAATATACGTGCGAAAGATTGTCTGTCTATCTGTCTTTCTGTTACGCTTTCACAGCCGAACTGGTAAACAGATTTGGTATGAATATAGTTGAAGACCCGGGGTCAAACATAGGCTACTTTGTGACGCAGGCGGAACTGCGGGAAAAAGCTAGTATAGTTTATTTAAACAATTATGTTTCTCACACGTTATTCATGAGGCTACTTGAATATACAGCCATATGAATACTCATACTTGGGCAATATTTGCATACAACACAATATGTACACTAAAAAGTAGCCGATTGTAAATTTGGTTGTTAATTAAGACAGTAATTAAATTTTAAAAGTTTTCCCAATAAGTGCATCCATTCTTGTTTTTTGACAGGTTCCCCTTCCACCTAATTTCAAAGGCTTTTTATTTATTATTGAGTGGATTTAAAAAAAACTATCTGTGTCCTGTTTCTGGTAGTGAAATGTTTGTTATGAAATATAAAAATAAATTGAATAGAATACCATATTGGAAAAGGCTCGGATGATTAAAGTTTGATGATGATGATGTTATTCATGAGTAAGTGAAAATAATGAAAAACGTTATCTAACCACGTTTCACAAAACCTTATAGAATATTTTATGGAGTTCTGAAAGACAAGCTCGTAAATGGCCATATTTACCTTCCGGTGCTAAATTACGTTAGCAATATAATAAAATTGCCAAGTCACCCCTTGTTAAGTCTACCCTTGACCTAGGCTGTCAAATTACCGACTTTATTATCTTGAGTAAAATATTCATGATGTGTACTTTTGTATCGACAGGCTATTGTCATTTCAGTTAGAAGACGTTACTCCACTTTGTATTTGTCCAGAAGAGAAGAGTCCTCTCTTCTTGTTTATTTTGTTCTCTTATAGCCACTTGACCGACGTGATTTATCAATCAGTCAAAGCATTTATTTGTTTGATAAATAGACAGGACATGTGAATTATAAATAGACAGGTTTTGTAAGTACAGGATCGGTGAATAATGTTGAAAATTTCAATGAATTAAATTTAGTATATTAGTTCATGTACCTTCTTGTATATTACTGATATATAAGCATGCTGTGTGTATTTAGGTACTTTTGGTGTTACGATTACAACTAGCCATTGTATTTATTAAAAAAAATACTTTATGAATATTTTTGTTGTATACATCTAATAAATAAATACAATTTACCAAAGTATTTGGCTTTCTGTTATGACTAATAATGATAACTTTTATTTTTGTTAGTATATTATTTGTTAAAATATGATATAGTAAGTTGTTAAGCCGCATACATAACTAGCTATGTATATTCATACATTGGATCACATTTTGTTCCTTGCGGGGTAGACAGTGCTTAGGCTATGAGGACTTATGAGTCTTGGCGACACTAAGCAAAGTAGTGAATCAGTTGTTGAAAAATAATCTCCATACCGGAGATTTTAACCCTATTTTTAGCTTCGTCCTTATTAGGTTAAATTTTATCTTTGAAAATAAAAAATCCTTTAGGAACGAGATATTCTGTAAAATCTGACCCAAAGAGACCAAACCCTAGAGCCCTATATAATGAAAGTATACTTAAAAAAAAAAACAAATGAAATTGAGCTTTTTATTAAGATTTACTGACCGTTCCTCTTATCAGCTTGCTTAATTAAGCAAATTTATGTTAACAACAGCTAACTCATGAACCACAAACGATTCGCAGTGATGGCCGATGCCAAAGACAATATAGACTTCCACTGATAAATGTGTTCAATATGGCGACAAAGAATCTCAAGTGCTTTTTTAAATTGTGTGCTGATGAAGAAACTTAAAAGTGCCGTTAGAAAGTGGCGGAGAATGCGCCTTTTTCGGAAAAGAGATGGTAAGTATGTGAAATTACCCGTTGACCTAGTTGTGAGCATAGAGGTGTGAGCGTAGAGGTGCGAGCGTAGAGGTGCGAGCGTAGAGGCGCGAGCGCAGAGGTGCGAGCAAACTAGCATGCATGAGATTCACTCAAAACCAGTGTATCGAATGATTTCCGTAACATTTTGATTGCTTTTGCTTTTGTTTCGATATAATCATTAAGTTGAACTATTTTCATTCAACCCATTACTTTTATAATGGGTACATCTCAAATATAGCACACGTCAAAACTTAATTTTTATTTCACTTCACTATGCCATTCAGCTTTTTTGTAACGAAATGAAAGTCTCCATTTCGAGTCTGCTAGAGGGCGCATTTCTGAACGGATCGTTTTGTAACTGGGCACACGTGTTTCTTGATTTGTTAATTTTTTAGAGAGCTTTTTGATTGGGGGATAAAAGTTTTAAAAAAAGAGTAAGATGGTAGAATTGTACATAGTAGAATATGTATTTGGAGGATGTTCGTGTAGTCTGCTGTTCACAAAACTATTAAGTAGCTAGTTATAATTTAAAGATATTTCTTAAATTTGAATGGCCAATCGAAACCATCAACACATAAAAATAAATCACAGCTATTTAATAAATGGCATTCCGTTCCGATATCATCGGAATTGCCAGTCGCCGCAGTTCCATTTATTTTGATTGCTGTTATATCAATCTATCGGTCTTTATGTACTTAAATTTATTTACATGAAACGTTTATATACGAGTTTATCGTTTATCAGCCCTATTTTTGCCCATTGTTGAGCATTGGCCAAATTTAGCCTCACTTCTTGTTTATTTATACAGGTGAATTAAATAACATTAGCATAATTTCCACTAATGAAAGTACTCATGATTAAGAGCAACTTCTTATAACCGACACAATCCAATCGAAACAATTATCAGCTGTTCCATCCTGTTTTACAATACTTACTCACCCAAGATGTATTGAACAGTATTGATTTTTTCGGTCGGATTAAGTCAGTCCCGTGCAAAAAGTTGCTTATATTTTAATTCACTCTGTATTAATTGTGCGATCTCACTTAACAGTATTTGGCCAAATATTGCATGTTTTTTCCAAAATATTTCTATTATGTACGAATTTTTGTCTATTTTGGCAAATATGCCATTTGTGGTCGCACCATAATTACGTAATCTCATCCTTACATAATTTTACAATAGGCTAGTTTCCTAAAAAAAATATAATTAGACCGTCAGTTAGATACTCGTAATCAAAAAATATTGGAGATGTATTTTTTCTTTTCAAAATTAAACAAAGAATGGTAAAGATATGGCGCGTTAAAGTTCCGTACGACGTCACAGTGTGCTACACCTTTTTCGGCATATGTGACTTCACGAGCCCCACTCCTAAACTTTGATGCGTTATATCGTTATAATTTATCGCTCAATTGACGAAAGAAAAAATACGTCACTAATATATTTTGATTCCCTAAATGACGGACTAATTTTAATGATAGTATTTTGACCCTGGAAACTTGCCTATTGTGAAAGTTCTTATTTTAAGAGGCAACAATCTTCAGAATTTATCTTCTGAACGAATCTAGCCCCCATATTCTCAAACGTTTGCTCAAACTCGACTCAACCTTTCTCTAACTTATTGGTATAATTAGTCGTCACTAGCTTCCTTGACTTAAGGAGATTCCTCATTGGAGGTGAATACTGAACTGTCAAATATAAGGTTGGCCAAGAGATACTTTGAGGCATCCTTGAAATGAAACAAACTTTTTGCCTAGGTATCCATTACTTTATTTTAATTTTTACTCTATTCTTTTGTAATTTTCAATTTTTGGGCTGAGAATTGTTATTTTAACCTGTGACGTTCCTCATTGGAGTTTGCTCAAGCAACCAATTAAGAGCATCGTTTTCAAGGAAAGTTCGAGAACTTGCTTGTGGCGTTTAATCCCTCCAATGAGTTTAAGTGGAGGATGTCCTTTAGGTTATATTTAAGAATACGGGTGTAAGTACCTGAAATTTCACATAAGCAAAGTCAGAAGTACTGAGAATGGTATTGGATATATGGGAACAACACACTTTGTTTGTTTATATCTTAGTTTGGTCAGGACATTGCGGGCTTGAATTACCTTTGATTGACTGACTGATAAAATGATTCCGTGCTTCGAAAAGCACATCAAGCCGTCAGTCCCGGCTGTCATCTGGTGATTGTTGAAGAATCATTGGTTGAAAAGCGGCTTCGTAAAATTTTGATACCAGCGTTTATAGGTTTAATTGGTATAACCCACTAGATATTAATGGATCCTGCAAAAAGTACGTTCTCACGGGTTTACGCGGGAAAAGCCGTGGCATAAGCAAGTAACAATGTTAGTTGGAGGTAAGATGGTTGTTTAGCGAGTTGCAAATGTAGTGAGTATCTTGTGGGTCGTTTCGTCGTCGTTTCAGCTGCAATCAGTCAGTTAGGCCTCCCCTAAATCGAGGAGTTGCTGCCATACCCGCCACGCTTGGCAGGCGGGTTGGCGAGCGCAGTTTCAACGGCTTATTTTACTTTCGACGCTGCTGCCCATCGGAAGTTTTCTTAAGCTAGGGAAGGGTAAGAGTAAGATGGGTTTGGGGAAAGGATGAGGTACTAGGATGCTACTGACTCGGATGGACATGGGTTGACTCAGTAGCAGCTCGGGTAAGTCGGGCTCGCGTACCCGTGTGTTATGTAGCCAAGCCATCGGACAGATGCTTTAAAAAAAACTGTATTTTCTGTAATGTATTTTTCTGTGCAATAAAGTTATTACAAACAAACAAACAAAAACCTTGACTGAACGTACAATAAAGTTTTTACCCTACTGCGCCAGAAGCTCTCTGGTTATGATTTTCGAGAGTATGTATGTATGTATAATTGTATGGCACGCTCTGCAGCCTGATGGAGTTTAGTTTGTGAGGTGTCGTTAGATTCGTATTTACTGTGAATGTGACACTGGGTAGAGTAGAGTGACTTTGTTGCGATATTAAAATTAAAATAAAAAATACAAAGTTTTTATTACTTAATATTGAGTTATTTGTTAGCCAAAAGTGCATGAACATACGTGTTTCTTGTTCCCAGACGCATCAATGACGCGACAGTCGACCGATCCAGCGCCGTCCACCTCGGGCACGCCCGCCCATTATCCCAGACCGCCCGCCGAGTTACTGCAACTGGTATCTTTATTTAACTTTTTTATCTAGAAGTTGCAATACAAATACTTTATTTACGTAAATTTATCTTTGGTAATTTATTTATTTGAAATAAACAAATATTAACACACAATTATAACTAAAACTGGCCTAGTAAGAGCTCTAAAAGTAGGCAATAAAACATGGTCCGTATTGTAATATCTAAATAAGGTGGATTTTTATTAAGTGCAGATATTTTGAGAGGAGGTTTATTTAGGCCCAGGAAAAGTACAAAGACCAAATTTTTTTAAATTTGCACGTTAGTTTTTTTACTTTTTCCTAACAAAATTAATTTAAATATTTTATGATAATTACAAGTGCACTTAAAAATTCATTTATCATAACATCTTTCAATTCCCTCTCCTCAAACTAGGTATGAATGGAATTTATTTGCTATCTTCCTCATTCTGCTTGTGATAGACAGAGACAAAATGAGTTTTAAGACTTAAAACAAAGGAAACCTCTACAGGATGTATTAATTATTGCTATTCCGTTAAACATAAAAGTTTGATATAAAGGTTTGATTTTCTCGAAAACTAGCCTGTAGAAAATTATGAAACCAACATAAATCTGTTTTATATTATTGAATTATTTAGTCCTAAAATTGTTTGTATTTAATTTAAATACATCTTATATAATGCTAATTATCATAGCTGTAGACGATCGTAGCATAAGAGCGTAGCAAATGCTCATAGCATAGGAGCGTAGCAAATACTCCGCCTAATAAATAGTCCGCCTTTGTACCTCATCTCCAAGTAGGTAAAAATACATAAACAAATGTTTATGTATTTTTCCTATTTCTTGGTGTAATAAAGAGTATTTGTATTGTATACTCGTAGTACAGGAGCGTAGCAAACACTAGTATGGCAGCGAAGCAAATACTCGTAGCACACGTAGCAATCGCTCGTAGCAGATAAGCGAAACAATGCTCGTAGCACAGATGCGTAGCAAGTGCTCGTAGCACTTTCCTCTTTCGCCGTTGTAACCTAAACAAAAATGCTTGCTCTGCAATTTGGCGTACAATTTGTACTTAAAAAGACCTACCTTCAGAGAGATGGACAGTTCAAAATCTATAACAAACTTTATTTCAAGGTACTGATGACACAATAGTTATGTACCTACGTAGGCGTCGCAAACACATTATCTACAGGCCATTAGCCAGATTAGATAATTACTTCCTGTTAAAAGCTTTATCCGGTAAAGATAAAAGCATATGCTATGGGAAGCGGCATATACAAATATTTATTGCCATTGAAAAAACTGTTTTACATTATCTATATCCATACTAATAATTATAAATGTGAAAGTATATCTATCTATCTGTCTATATGTTACGCTTGGGTACACTTACAATACAATACAAAATATCTTTATTGCCCACATACAGTAACAAATAATATAACATTTACAAAGACTTCAACACTTGGGTTCAAACATAGGCTACTTTTTGACGCAGGCGGAGTTGCGGGAAACAGCTAGAACATTAAAGAATGTCAATTTTTCCCCTCTAACGCTTTCCTAGATGAAAATTTCCTAGATCTAATGAAAATTTGATTTAAGTTACATTAGATTTTAAGTCCCTATTTAATCTTTATCTTACACGTGTTTTATTCAGTATTTTCATTGGGATTTCACGGGTCTATACTATACACGCTGGTCCTATGAGAGGTTTGCGCGCTGATATAAAATAAATAAATGAAATGAAAATATTTTTTCTTAAACATGCGCGGAAATATTGTCATTACTTTTGAATAAAGAACACGCGAAGTAACATATTTACGTAGACTGAAAATCAAATTCACTTCCCGGCGCGTTCTTTGAATTTGGAACGAAGAGCGCGCCGGCAATGTTGTATAAAACGGTGTGCTGTTTGAATTTAGAACTTTTTCATCTATCGTACACATTGCGTTCTCATGGCTGTATCTGAAAAACCAAAATCACTTCCCGGCGCGTTCTTTGAATTTGGAACGAAGAGCGCGCCGGCAATGTTGTATGAAACGGTGTGCTGTTTGAATTTAGAACTCTTTTATCTATCGTACACATTGCGTTCTCGTGGCTGTATAGCCACAGATGCGTTTACCTTTCGGCACAAAAAGCCCCTTTTTTATTTCCTTGCATTTTTTTAAGAAAAACACTATATATGCCTCGGCCGAAATGGCAATTGCCTGTCTCGTATCAAACTCATACTCGACCTGCAATTGCCTATTTCGCTGCCTTTGCAATAATGTACTACTATTATCGTCCTGTCTCTTAACTCCAAAATTTTACATGTCCATCATTCTGTTTAACCACTATAAAACAGTAAGCGAAATTTTTTGTGGTCTAACTTTACCTGTTATTGGACTAAAATTCATAACTTTTTTATTTTTATAGGAACCAGACGAAGGGCAAAGATTAAGAGAGCAGCAACTGAGACAGCATTCGTTCTTCCAACTTAGAATACACTTGAAAAGAGGCCAAAACTTAGTAGCTATGGATAAAAACGGTAAGATACTGCGAATTAACAAAAACAGTGCATTTGTGTGGGTAGATAAGCACATTACAAGCACACATACACAGAATAGCTCATAGTTTAATATTTTATTTTTTTTGGGATTTAATTGAATCTAAAATCAATATTAAGCTGGAATTAGGTAATACGTATCAGTGTGGGGTGTCTTATAATTTTGGGAATAAAATTGTCTATGAAACTAGTCTAATAATTTTAAATTTGTAAACAACGACTTTTGCGAGGATTAGTTACTTTTTGCAACAAAAAAAAAACATAGTTTCATAGTCAAATATCAATGTAGTATTGAAATCTCTAACAAGAATTTTGCCACAGTTTCGTTAAGTTTAAAATTTATAACCTGTTTAAACGGATCCAGTGCAGGCAATCCAGTAACGAATTTATGTATGTAGACGCGCTTGTGTGTGTGGCACACACAAAAGTAATTTCGTGTCCATGAACGCTACTGGATTGAAAGCACTGGATGTGTATAAACTAGCATTCAAGTTAGATTTAGTTCTTTACTACATGCCATTTATAGACTTAGAATTATTAATAGTAGATACATTCGACATAATATCTACATAACTCACACAAATGCACTGCTTCAAACTTTTAACTAACTCTCACTTCACTACACTCTTCAACACATAGGCCTCTGCAGCACTAATAATCACATTATATATATTTAAAAACAAATATTTTACCTAAATTTACGTAAATAAGAAATACATGATTGAACTTAAATTTTCTGCTACATTTTTATCTTTTCATACAGCTAATAACACACACATACACAATACACGTATATTTTAAATATTATGTTATTTTTATTTGCATGTATTTTACTTTTACCTATTTTAAACAGCGCTTCCGCCATTTTTGATTTACTATGTGTTCCAAAATTTGTGTTTTTACAGTATTAAGGAAACAATTAAAATATATGTAATATGCATAATCCACATATGTTGTTCCATCAATTGGCTTTTTAAACTTAATCGCTTGTAAAACATTAATAAAATAGTTATTTAATCACACAAGGCTATATTTCTATTGTAATAACATGATTATGATATTATCATCAAATCAAATTATTTATTTGCATTAAATTAAAATTTCATTGGCTGTATAAATCATTAAATTTCATAATGTTATTAATTTTATAAGTTTCATACAATTTTCTATACAAAAAAAAACCTTTATTAATTGAGTAGGTAGGTAATATCCTAAGGCTTATTGTTATAAGCAAAGTTTTTAAAATTATAACATAGATTTCGAGTCATAATTCATATAGGATTGTCTAATAAAACAAAAATATACTAAAAAATATTGTTTTTAAAAAAATACAACGCGCAGGCATATCTAGATATAAATTATTTTTGAAAATCGTCATATCCCGCTTTGCCTAGTACCTATCGTCATAATTCCTAAATACCTTTATAATTTTATTACCTTTATTTACGCTTCTTCTGTTCTAACATAGTTTTGTGGGTTCGAAAACCAGGTTTGTTATCAGGGACAAGTGACCCCTACGTGAAATTCAAGGCCGGGGGAAGGTTGCTTCATAAGTCCAAGATTGTGTATCGGGACCTCAATCCAGTTTGGGACGAAGCGTTTACAGTGCCTATTGAAGATCCATTTCAGCCTGTACAAATCAAGGTATGATGTCTTTTTCATAATAAGAATTAATTTAGTCATGCGCATTAAGAGTCAGACTAACAATTATTGTATTTATAATATATCCTCTTTGATATGAGAAAATGAAAAACAAACAAATAATCTATTAAAATTCCAAGTGCTATATTACCATTTTTCTGACCTTTAGAATATAGAAATGCCCTAATCAAGTTTCCCGCGAGCCTTCCGATGCTACAACGAAATGGCGGATTAGAAATCTCTTTCTAGAGACGTATGTCAGACAAAGACGACATTATGAAAAATATACATAACTACATTAACTACCATACATTCGCATATTATTCTAACCTCCATCTCCATGTCTTCCAAAAAGTAGGACGGGCAAAGGCGCGGTGAAGGCTTGGTAATAGGCATTAATACTATTTTTACACTTTATTTATTTATTTCACTTTTTACGCTAAAAAAATAATTCATAACATAGGTATAAGTATCCAATACTTACAGGTTTCGTAAAGGAAGTGAATAGATAAGTTCAGGGTCGACAACGCGGTCGTGATACTACGAGTATAATTAAAGACCTCCATGGTAACCCGCAAGCTGTCGGCCCAAGTGCTCAGAGGACCATTTTCACTCAATTCTTAAAGAAAAACAAGAATTAACTGAATGAAATTCGTCGGCAATAAACCATTTTTGCCGACGAATTTCATCAAGTTCTAATGAAATCCAGACACGAAGTTTCCTTTTCCGACCCTCAAACACTCTACAATCTAGAGTAGCGGCAGCCATATTGCTTTGAAGGCTTTGAGTCGCCGCTAGTCTTCCATCTTAAGAACTTTTAGTATCTCTTCAACGCTTTCAGACGATTCTCTTATACTTCGAAGACGTAATAGCTTATTGTGTAGCTATGATGAGAACAGATTGGCTTATATCTATTGTAACTTAAGCCCCGTATGTAAAGTACTTGTTAACATAGCATTAAAAAATTGTTTTATTTTATTTATTATACTTAAAAGAGCAAGGCCGTGGCCGAGAACGCGACGAAATAGCACAATATTTCGGTCCTAAAATGTATAAACTTACTTATTTTTTTATTTAAAAGAATAGAATATAAACTATATGTATGAGATATAGGTGAGATAGACATTTATTTGTGAGTATAGGTTTATTGGGTATCATCGCTCATCCATCCATGGTTATTCCACTCATTTTTTTTTATTATACAACTAAGTAGGCAAACAGGCGTATGGCCCACGTGATGGTAAGTGGTTACTGTAGCCTATGAACGCCTGCAACACCGAAGATGTCACGAGCGCGTTGCCGACCTGTCCGCTATCAGCACAGCGACCCCTATGGAGCCTGGCGACCCTACTCACCAGCAGGAACACAACACTGCATCACAGTGTTATTTGGCTGCGGTCTTCTGTAGGGTCGAGGTACTTCCCCAGACGGACTACTCCTTACAAAATATCCTACCTCTCATAATAATTAAGTGCAATTTTTTTGTTTTTAAATATTTCGTCTCGCATATGACATTGGTAAAAAGATAATTAATGGAAACTGCAACCTATATAGTATATTTCTCGTAAAAACAAACCCACGAATTTCCAATTCCTATATTTTCTAAAATAAAAACAAGTCTGTGGTTGATATTGAAAAAATCTCTAGTAATTACTTGAATACCATACGGTAGTACGAGTAGCAAACTAGTTATGAAGTTGGCATGTGAGTGTTGCGTTATAGAAGCCAAATAATGATCCCATTTCGCTGCATGATTGTTTATGTACATGACTCATATGATTGGTATTGAGAACGTTTGATTGATGTAGACTAGTAATACTTACTACGAGTATTATTATTTGCCAATGGTGTATTACAGCAAAGTTAAAATGAAAAAGGGAGGCTTCAATCCACTTAAGAACGTCGTGGACGGCTTTGTGGATATTTAGTATGCTGCCATCTATAGAATATAGTGGGTGGTAATCAGTGAGGTACAGCATGCTTTAGGTGTCCGCACAGGGAGACAGGATTGTGTGTGTTGTGTGTAATACAATGAATAGTAGTTACAACCATCATCAATTCATCTTCCTTCACGTGGTAGTTCTCTTCATATTTTGTCTTCAGTCGTAAAACGAGACTCAAATCACAAACATTTTCTTGTTGATTTCGTTCTGTTGTTCGAATCCCATTTTAGCATATTTAAATTTGATAGACGTGTCCATATTTAATTAACGCCTCAAGTCTTGGGGTATAAGGCCATCCAGTTACCGTATACTGTCATAGATTTCATTGCTCGTAGTTAAAAAAAAAAAAAAATACTTTTAGCTTTTGAAAAGATGAATAGATATTAACTTAATATAGAATTTCTCGGTTGACTGGTAGAAAAAGCCTTTGGCTTTACGTTCGCCTTTTACATTATTGTTTATTTTAATAGCTATACCGGTCCCACTGCAGGGCTAAAGCCTGCCCTCTCTCGTTGTAACTTTCTACTCTTTGTCCAAATCTCTTAGGTCGTCCGTCCATCTCTTTCTAGGTCTGCCTCTCTTCCCCTTCTGGAGTCTACTTCGAACCAATTATTTTAATGTAGTTATTTATATAAAAATTCCACAGGTGTTCGACTACGACTGGGGTCTACAAGACGACTTCATGGGCTCCTGTCATCTAGACCTCACAGCATTAGAACTAGGAAGGACGCAGGACCTGGTGCTCTGCCTGCGAGACCACAATAAGCCTCACCAGGATATGGGCGAGATAGTCCTGAACGTCACGCTGATGCCACGGTCACAGGAGGATAAAGAACAGGTAGGGTACTTACTCTAGAATCGGCTGTATGTTGTGTTAAAATGCTACAGTGGAGTTTGCTGCTCCGTTTCTTCTCCACTCGAGCTTTGGAAGTGGTGGTAAACAATTATTTTGACGTCAATAAGTGATATTTATATTTATACTTATCCTATATTGAAAATAAACGATTTTATTTATTTTCGTGTCCTGGTTCTTCGAGTTTTTTGACTTGTCTTCCAAAACACATTTAGGTGTTTGTCAGATATTTCTTCAGGTGATCCAACTCCGCAAGACCTAACTTGGGTATGCCTTTTTTCGAATAGCCTTTGATTTGGCATCTGTTATCAACGGGAAAGAGTGCCCAAGAGTGCTTATTTTTCAAATTTTAACTCACGCAAAATCGCTGAGTCGAATGATTTTCATTCGACGTAATATATGAGTCATACTTTTAAAAAATAGGGCTATACTCCTGGTACAGTATCGTCATTTCTATCATAAAATCATTCCGATTTTGAGACCGGACTACGGAGCCTAAAGAAATTATCTTTAGTGTACCTACAACGCTTCGGGATCCAAGATAGTGTTTTTTTGAACCATATTTTTCGAGCGTATAGCGTATGAGTGTAGGTACCTAATCATAAAAATATTCGCTGTTTTATTTTTTTACGTACATACATTTTAAGAGAGTAAGTATTTCAAATACCTCTTAATCTTGATCTCAATTCAATTTCATTGTATTGATGACCAGCTTTCAATGAACGAGGCAAAGAAATGAAGCAATCGTCCCTTTGGAATTTGTACCACAATGCACAGTAAATCATAAAAAGGGTTGTCAAACCTAATGACCCTATTATCAGAAAAAAAGTTATTTTTTAACTTATCATTCCGTACCTTCTACTAACAAAAAAAAGAAAATTGTTTTCTCAACTGAGGGCCGACGCGCGACGTTTCGTTTTCGCTTGACGAAAAGTCAGAACATAAAATTACTGTTTAAATGTTATTTAGAAGGTCAGGAGGACAAACACTATTTTCTTAAATTATAAATTTTGGGGAAAATACATTAATGTACGTTAGTACATATATCTCGATGACATGTATTCAATAATTTAATTTGTGAAAATCCCGCCAAACGCGGCCATATGGCAACCATGAGTGACCTAGGTTGCTAGCATGTTCCTTCAACTGTGAACAATTGCAATCAATGTAGCAATTTTTACACAAACACAGCTGCGAGCTAAAAGAAACCGTTCATCACAGACTAAAGGTTGAAATTTTTCTGTTTCTATAACGGAAAGTCAAATGGAATGGACAATATGTTGACGATTTTATTTTATTGATCTATATATTTAGTGTCATTGAGAAAGGAACGCTTTGTTCCCTGTTCGTGTTCGGTTTCTATGATTTTGTTTATTGTTGATTTGTATGCTAAATGAAAAAAAGTTAGAGGCTAACTAAATCAGTGGGATAAGATGGGGATTATCTAGTCCATTAATAGGTAGTACTTAGTATTCATTCGTTTGGCTAGAGAGTGCAATACTAAAAAGAAAGGAAAGCTGTAAAATCCATTTCGACACGTTACAGAATAGATAACTATTTGGTACTTTTTTTAAAATGTAAAACATTTTTTATCTTGTTAATTAGTTATTTACTTTAAATATAAAGTTTTATCTAACATTTTAGTAACTTATGAAGGTATTCGATCAATATCTTAAAATTCCATCAAAAATACTGAATCAATCGAATTGATTTTTTTGTCAAACGATACAAATTTTTGTATCAATAATCCAATTAACTATAATCTTAATTATCAGACATGACTTTATTCATAATCATAATTCAGTACCCATAGACAAATACCTAAATAAAGATTCACGTTCATGGCAGCAACACATCAAAGTTGAGTCAAACCATCAAACTAATTTTTAGTATAACACCGCGCAAGGCGCGGGCGCACGCGTTTAGTTCGTATTTTCCTTGGCGCGAAAATAATTTAATAAAAACATCCTTGAGTGATTACAATAAGTGGTGCGCGTACTGGCCAGTATATCGTATCTGTAATAAAAAAGTAAAATTTATTGTTCTCGAACGTGTCCGATATTCGGCCAGCATTTTGTGTTTTGTTTATGTTACCGTGTATTCACTGTGTTCTCAATTTTGTTTGTACGTACTAAATAAATTCAATAACCATTTTTTTTCCTGCTTGATATTAAGTACAAGCGATGGATGACAAAAAAAAATTACGTTTTGATGTTTTAATGTATACTTAAAATTTATTTATTGTTAGCTCGAAAAAAAACAATCAACTAGGTATGTTTTTTTTTGTTTGAATGTATATGGACGTAGGTATAAACTTTATAATAAGTATAGTTAATTACTTACTATATTTATGTAATTAAATACCACGATTAATTATCAACTGGCTTTTATTAAAGCTTACTTTTAAAATAAAGAATAAAATACATAAAAGTAAAACAAAGTATGTATAAATATCTAGAGCTACTACCTACTAGAACACAAATAGCTCTAATTTCTATATCATAGATTAAAAATATTTTTGTATAAAATTATTTCACAGACAACATTTAGGGAATTAAATAAAAATAATACTTATAACTACACAGATATTCCATCGATCAAAGCTAAGCTAAATCTTTAAAAAAATAACCTCCTTTTTTGACGTTGGTTAAAATGCATCTGTAATATCATACGATAGTCATGTAAGGTTATCATTATCGTAGTGGTTTACCACATTACCAGTTTATGTTAACTATGTATGAGTTTAACTATTACATTAGGTACAGTTAGGAGAAAAAAATCCAATATTATATATATGTAATGTAAATATATATGTATATACATTTATATATGTATATTTACAGCGTGTAGATGAAATAAATAATTAATAAAATAAATAGTGAAGTTTTAGTAGTAGTAGTGACGTAGCAGTAAATAAATTAATCTAGTGATAGAACTAAGTGGGGGAAGCTTACATACTGTGGAAAAAGAAACGTAAATACCTTAAAAAAAAATAAACAACAATACAAACACTCTTTTGCTTTACTCTAAAAAATTAAAACATTGCAGAAACACTTCAACACAAACAGCCAGACACAAAGGCGGACATATCGCTGAAGCAATCTGTTTAACCGTTTCGGTACAATGTGTCCTATATCCTCTGATTGACAATTCACAAAATTTCCACTTTCCAAAATACCTACTCATCTTTTACTCATTTTCTACGAAACATGAAAAAAAATAATTAAAAAATGACTTAAGTTAGAAACAGGATAATCCCTTCCCGCTATAATTTTTGAATACAATCTTCGTTATGGCTGAGTGCGTTACCTAACTTTTTAAGTGTATAATAGAAATAGTAGTAAAGTAGTGTAACCAAGATACCACACCCCCGAAAGTTTGCTAATACGAAATACTTGCCTACTTACTTGGCACGAGTGACTTCAAGCTTAAAAATTATTTTCGTCTTAAAAACTTAGTAAGTAGAATATTTTATTTTACGCCAATGAAAAGAAGAATGCAAGGGTGTTATTGCGTCAATAAAATTATTGTTGGCTGTACATTTGTAGTGTTAGTTTAGATTTATGATAAGATAAAAGAGAAAAAAAAAAATTGAGGTTATATTAGTATTACCAATTCTTCGGTCAAGCGTCTTTCCTAGTTGAGTCTTCAGCTTACGCTTCAATATATAGATTGCTAATCCTGGTCCTAGATTAGACGGGACTGATTATCACAATGTCTGCCGTCTGATCTCCGTAACCATTTCTACAGGGAAACCAGACCCACAGGAACATAATCCGAGGTGTATTAGACTTAGTAGCCACCATAGACAACACAGAACAGATAAATCTGTTCTTGTGGTTTACACTGTCAGATTTTTCAAGCTGGCTGAAGGCATCTGACAAATATACCTCCGTATATTGATATTATCTAATAGTTTCCGTAATGGCTCTACTAACGTTAGCTATATATGATGTATGACTTAGGGTCAAGTAAGTAAATTTATCATAATAAAACATTCATTTAATTTCTATTTGACTTACAGGTTATTTCTCAAAACAGTTTGGCAGACTGGCGAATGGCCAATAGGCTATTTTTTTTTTAATTAAACAAAGAATGTTAAAGATATGGCGCGTTAAAGTTCCGTGTGACGTCACAGTGTGCTACACTTTTTCGCAAAATGTGACGTCTTTGATGCGTTATATCTTTATAATTTATCGCTCAATTGACAAAAGAAAAAATACGTCACTAATATATTTTGATTCCCAAATTGACGGACTAATTTTAATGTTAGTCTTTTGAGCCTGGAAACTAGCCTATTAACACGATAATACAAAACAAATTAAAAAGTTATTAAACTTCAATTATCAACCAATTAAGGCAATTTTATTTACCTAATTACCTATGAAATTAAATCGTTTATTTTTTATTTATTAAAACTTTATTGCACCACAAGTAAAAATACAATTGGCGGACTGGAGAAGTGGACTGAAGACTGGACAAGTGAAGAAGCTACGCCACAAACTCCACTACAGCATTTTCTTCGAAACGTCAATTTTCAAATAAGAATAAACTTTGCTTAATTAACTAGTTAAATGAATAAGTTCACATATTTGCCAACATTTTGCACAATATTTTATTGTGATTTCCAATTATTTAAATTAAATAAAAATTTAATAAAAATGACAATAATACCTCTGCACCAAGCTTAAGTTCAACATTCTTGTCATTAAGAAAATCACCAGTCTTTTTACAAAGTAGATCTTTAACATAGGCTTTGAATTGTCCATCAGGCAAATTAGTGATTGATCCAGGAAGCTTATTGTAGAAGCGTATACAGTTCCTCACAAATGAGTCTTTAACCCTACACAGTCTATAAGAAGGTAAAAATAATTTAACTTTATTGCGCAAAGGTCTATCAGTAATATCCGAGTTCTTTCTAAAAGTAGTAATATTTTTCCTCGTATACAATACATGATAACTTCAAATATAGAGATTCCCTTGGGGCTACACCATAGATGGCATGAACTGCTCGCTTTTGTAAAATGATCATTGTCTGTATGCCACTTGCCCTTCCCCAGCAGTAATCCATACGGCATTAATTAAGCTATAAAAGTAACTAAAGTAGACTAGCTTAGCAGTTGCCACATCTGTTATTTGTCTGATTTTTCTGACAGCATATGCCGTAGAGCTAAATTTTTTAGAGAGAGTTGAAATGTGCGAACCCCATTGCAATTTTGAATCAATTATGGTTCCTAGAAAGGTGGTGTCATCTACAAGAACTAACTTTCCTCCATTTACCATGAGTTGTGTCTGTCAAGTCATTGACGTAAATCAAAAAGAGTAAAAATAAATAAAAGCCAAATGAAAGCGTAAATGAAAGCCACTCCCGCATCGGTTGTTGATTTGCCGGCAGTAAAACCAAACTGTTGGCTATGAAAAAGATCAAAGGCCTTAAATAATAAGGGAAATATAGAGATAGGCCTATAATTGCCAGGCTCCAACTTCTCTCGTTGTTTAAAATTTAAATCCTCCTTGTTTGAATAATGGGATTAATTTACTTAATTTGGAAAGATGCCTTGATAAAAACATTCATTGAATATATAAGCCAAGTCAGGAGCAACAATACCAATGATGTGATAAATTACACTAACAGACATGTCCCAGTGATCTTCAGATTTTTCAAGTTAAGCTGTTTAAATGTTTTAATAATATCAAATTAAAGATGGACTCACCAGGTATTCTCAGTTCTCGTTTATCTAAAACCTTCGTAAACTATGTGTAAGTATACAAACAATGTGTGTAAATCAATAATTTTGTACTATTTAGTAGGCAGACAGGTACATATGACCCACCAAAGAATAGGGTTTTGCTTTTTTAACTAGCCTATGTATTTTGTCCCACCGAAATAAAACTTTATCTGTATTGAAACGTGCCCCGTGCCCTTCTCAGTACTAAACACTATGTGTATGCGGAATTTGTAGAATTTTGGTTCTGTGAATTCGGCGTGAAGAAGGTACCTAACCTAACAGACACACTTTAACATTTAGAATTGAATAGAATAATATTTTATATGCGTTCTGTACGTATTGTGTTACAATTGGTGCTCAAGTGGCATGATGGTATAATAAAGGAAATTAATTAATTTACTATGTACCTATTTATTAGTTTAGTCTATATTATGAGCCTTTGTGAGTGCAGGGTTGTTGTCAAATGTCTCCTGTATGTATGAGTATCTGTTAGCGGCCAACAATAGAGCGGTGACCATGGCCACTTATTGGTCTAAAGGAATCTAAATCGTATCAGTAGCGAAATCTCGTGTCAAGCGACGGCAAAACGCGACCACTATTGGATTGGTCGCCATTTAGTGGTGTTTTCTATCTCGAGCTAGTCCGTGCTTCGGAAGGCACGTTAAGCCGTTGGTCCCGGTTGTTATCGATAGATAGCAGTCGTGAGGCTGTGTCAGATGCGTTTAGGCAGCCTGATAAATTCTGACAATGAGTGAGACCACTTACACACCTCGGGTCATGTTCTTGTTGGTCTGATTTCCCTGTAAATAGGTTAGACAGCAGTCGCTCCATTGTAATAACCACTACCGCCAAATCTGGGACCATGACTTACAGCTTACTTACTCTAGGCTTCGAAGCGTGGACTGACGACGCAACTAGAAATACATGCTATAGGATACAAAGCTGGGTGTGCTCTTTTGACGAAGTGGATCCGCAACTTCATAGATAATAAACAATTGAAGTTAGTTTGCATAGCCAAATAGGTCACAGTTTACTAGAAGTCAGGACGCTTATTATCACACTGCACACATTTACCAAGGACGTAACAATTAACAAATTGACTGTGGCTTATCCTTAAAATACTAACAACTATCATTAAGTATTACATACACGAAGGTACTTTTAACAATAAATTAGTACCTAACTTTTGCCTGCGACTTCGCATGTACTTATTGCACGGTATCAATACAGTTTTTCGGAAAGTATATATACGAAATTTAATTATAAAAATATATAAAAATTAAATTATATCATTAAATGTTCTGACATTTCTGTTCTTTTGTCATTTTTTATTAAATTTATTATTTAATTTTTTATTCAATTTTTATTTTATTTAAATAATCTGAAATAACCATTGTGCTAAATGTTGACAAACATGTGAATTCGTTCATTTAACTAGGTAGTTAAGAAAAGTTTTTTCTTATTTGTAAATTGACGTTTTGAAGAAAATGCTGCTCTTCTTCACTTGCGATTTGGAAGTGGTGGTAAACTTAATATAAGTTAATTGACGTCAATAAGTGATATTTATATCCTATATTGAAAATAAACAATTTCATTTCATTTCAATTTCATTTCACCTTTAGTGTTGTAGACCCTTATGAGCCTTTTCTGAAGTGCTATTACGCAGAATCGGCGCGTCGATAATTATTGTTCAATATCGAATAATTTCCGTTCGTTTTTATATATTATATTTATACATACATATCGACATATATGTCAAACATTAAAAAAATATGGTGCCTGCACCATAGTAAGTGATTTAGTGTCACTTATTTGACAAATCAAATCATAGTATCCTAATTCGAGAACGGGTAATTGCTGGACAACATTTTTCCCTATTCCTAAAAATTGTACTTATTACATTTTCCCAGTAAATGGGAATGGAAGCGAGTCATCCTATTTGATATTCCCACAATGTATCATAGTTCCATCAGTAATTAATTCAAACTAATTAGGTACATTAGTGGTCAAAATGCAGAAATAGGTTATCATCAGCTATACCTATGTGTATGCGAAATTTCTGGAGGATTAGTTCAGCAGATGAAGCATGAAGAGGTAACAAACATACAAACTTACTTTTGCTTCATAAGAAGTTAGTATTCAATATGGAAAAATGCCCATAGTTTCATTTCTGCAACACCAAGTAAAGGTCTTATCAAGATTTAAAGTCATAAATGACAAGTTATTTAGACAGAGTCGACTCTCTGAGAAGAAGAAAGGGTTACCATGTTTATCTTGACGAAACATACGAATAACTTTTTACATAGAGGGCCTTTTATTTAAATACTATACTTAACTAGCTGTTTCCCGCAACTCTGCCTGCGTCGTATAGTAGCCTATGTTTGACCCCGCTTCTTCAACTATAATCGTACAAAATTTCATGAAAATCCATTTAGCGGTTTGGCCGTGAAAGCGTAATAGACAGACAGACTTTCACACTTCTTCTTTGTGAGTCAATTATAATATTAAGTACTAGCTTTTCCCGCAGCTCCGCCTGCGTCAAAAAGTAGCTTATGTTTGACCCCGGGTCTTCAACTGTATTCATACCAAATTTCATCAAAATCCCTTCAGCGGTTTGGCCGTGAAAGTGAACAGAGAGACATTCGCATTTATTATATTAGTATGCATTTTAATATTTACTATATCCATCTATGTAAACACTTAACTAGAGATTAGTCTTTTACGTCATTTGTAAATCGATGACATCAGGTTAATGTTGATAGTGGATAGCAAAATAGTGTTATGATCAATAGGGCAAGGCGAAGTTCATTGTCACCTTCGAGGTCAAAGTATACGAAGATATATTTTTTTAGTAAGTTCAAAATTAAAAGTAAAGTAACTAAATCTTCCCAGTACACAAGCGAGCTACTGCCGTCTGACTTCCATGGCCCTTTTGACAGGAAAACCAAACCTATATGGACATGATTATTCTTATTCATAATACATTGTTTACGTTAAAACCAATTTTTTTTGTTTATGTTTTTGGAATTGGTTAGATTAGTTTTTCTCGAGTGTTGGCCATTATGGAGTCATAAAAAGTACTTTTATGAGTATGGAGTCATTATGGAGTCATAAAAAGTACTTTTATGCATTATGTAACACTGAACATACTTTCAAAACTCCCGTAACAACCTCGATTGTTAAATAATGCATGGTTTCGTACTTACTACCAAGGTTCTGCCCCTATCTCCTTCGTCCGACAAATATGAGTTGAATGGCTGCATATTTTTACCATTTATGATAATTTATTAGGGTGTGTTACTTAAGTAAGACTACATCATACAATTCGAAATTCTCTACTACTTAGTCAACCACCTTTTAGTTGCTCTAATCTACTTTTTATTTATTTTTTGAAATATATGACTCGACTCTATGTTTGTATGTAAAAATTTTTATGTCTGTCTATTTGTTTTCGTTTAGCCAGAAAACGGCGAAACCGATTTTAATAAGTTAGTAATGTTACGAGTATTCACAAAATTTTACTCGATTTTTTTTTTCGATATCGAATATTTCGAAAAGTAACTCTTTAATATCATCACTTACCTATCATTTTCACTAAGGCTTTTTTCTGATATGCAGAATTTGACTACATAGATTTCCAGTCTGACTGATTTGAACTTGCCCATCTAGGATCTCCATAGCTAACTACAATGATCATCATCTAGGATTCTGCAAGGATTTCTAGAATTACCGGTTGGAAGCGGCCTGCATCCAGTGCTTGCCTATTTCCTTCAAGTCATCAGACCATCTAAAGCTCTATTTTTGAAAAGTCATGTAAAATCGGCGAGTCTAATATTTTTCGTTCGATATCGAAACAAAATGCTGCGATATCGAACGAAAAATATTTTCATTCGACATATATATCATACATTTTAATAATAGGGTCCTGTTCAACTATCCAACGTCGTAGCTAATAACAAAAATAATTCTTAATGCAAAAACAATAAGAACGAAATTCGAACACAGCATTGTAACCTTTATTGTTAACTAGGTAGGTACATCTGTACATGTTCTATATTGTTCGCACCTAAAATAACCTTGGCTCAATCGTTCAACCTGGCCAGGCGGACCATTTCAAACAATCTTGAAATAATGCGATTTATTCTTGATAAAATGTGTTGTATAGATTCATCGGAAATTGTTTTTGTGTTAAAAGGTATATCTATTAAAACAAGTCACTGGAAACGTAGATCCAGTTGTGTTTGAAAAGTTAGTGATTTTCTTTGTTCCTGATGACTTTATGCAAACAAATAAATAAATAGACTATGAATTGTCAAACAAAATCTGAATCTATGGTCTAGATAAATTTTATTGAAGGTTATATTAATTTTGGGCGTGTGAGAAAATGTGTGTTTCCATTATTCTAAAAAAATTCTATATCTACTCTGTCTTGTTAATATAGTACTAATTATTACCACTTTGCTTCCGATGGGCTCTGGGATGGGATCTGCTTCCTATAAATACTCTAGGGGAGCACTATTTTAGTGACACCTGCTTCAAGTACCAGAGAGGGTATTATACCTAGTTATATTGTCTGGTTCACCAACGTTATTTCCGTCTGATGGTTACAATATTTACTTAATTCTTGATATTCTGCGTTTACAATTGATACTAGGTTAAATAAACTAGTCTGTAAAATTTACTGTGAATACATTGTTAACATAAACAAACTCTTTCTACGAATTAAACTTTAAACGTTTCGTGATCAGATAAAACTATACAGCTGATGAAATCAAACGCGAGTGATGAAAATGGCAAAGGACATGAAAACGGAGAACAAGATGGACAAATTGAAGAACAAATTTATGAAACTTCATGACAAAATACACGATACTGTTGAAGATTTCCAAGATCAAGTTCATAATAAAATGGAGAAATCAAAAATATCCAGATTTATTTCTCATCTTTCTGAAGATAAAAGTTCTGTTGACAGCGCAGAAGATGCTAAAAGCACTGGTATTTCTTCAATTAATTCTGATCGAAATTCTATACCAACTCTTGTATTTAATATGGATCCCAGCACTAATGCAAAGGACGTTTGTCAAAATTTCATTTATGTTGAAAGAAATGATGGAATTCCTATGAGGAAGTGTTTCTCTGATATGAATTTGAGCTACGTAGATGATAGTATTGCAAGTTCTAGTGAATCTTGCTTTTCGTGTATGACTTCTAGTGACGAAAGGTAATTTATTGTTAGTTTTCTTTTGTCATCTGTTCTAAATTTATTTTTTCTTATAAAATAAATTACAATATTTTGTGCGTATAATATATTTCCGGATATTTTTTCTTTTTCTTAAATTTCTTTGCTCATTCTTTATTTATGATTCTAAAAGTCTAGTTATCTTTTATTTCATTTTGGATTGGTGACAGATTTTTAATTATTTTATTTGGTTTTCTCAGTGCAGTTGCTGAGGTGGCTGTTTCATTATTATCTCCATCTAAGTAAGCTGTAATTTAAGAATTTTTATTTAATTTTTTACTGACCTTCTGCTTTATTAATGTTATATAATAGTTAATGACTGCACTGAATAATTATAATAAATCCATGTTAAACGTTTTTTAAATTTGCCGCTTCACAAATATTACTTTTCTACACAACTTATGTAAATATAATATGTACCATATCTTTCATTAATTTTCGTCGGGTATACCTAATCATTTTATAAAAAAATAATTTCGTACATTTAATGTATTTAAATTACAAAAAATGTTTAAATTTTTTTTAAATTTTTCTTAATTGTAATTTTATGATTTGCTTAATTTATAATCATTTTCACCACTTTTTTTTTTTATTTATCTTTTTTCCATTCTCAGATCAGCATCAGAAACAAGACCTCGAGCTGGAAGTCTACCACCAGATGGTCGTATAAACTTGGATCTACCGACAGCCATCAATACTTGCACTGAACTGATTGAAAAATTTGGGAATCGTTTTCCTGGCCTCAAAAGTGGAGGGGATCGGATTCATAGGGTACTTGTTTTTCATTTGGTGGTGGAGTTCATAATTGTTGATGTTGTAATAATAAATAACTAAATGTTCGTTGTACTTAATGTATTAATTTTTATTTCTGCACCTACTAATAATGTAAAAGCTTTTGTGAAGTTACATGGGTGGATAAATGTGGGCTTGAATTTTATATAAAAAAAAATATATAATATACCTTGTGGTTTTTATGAAATTCGGCTGATGAAATGTGATTTTATACATACAAATATTATGCCATTATATGTGTAAATAATATCATACTAAATTTATGCTGTGATAATACTAAATGCCTAACAACTTACTAACATTAACAGTTTTATTGCTTAAACCCTAAAACCTTGATACTGACATTTCTGACCCTTTTTATCACCGCCTAAGCAATTAACAGGGACGATGCCATATAGTTTATTATCATGGCTGTGTTTTGATAGATAGGCCTTGAAAAACCTTGAAAGTCTCTAATAACTAGGCCATGAACTTTCCGGTGGAGTCTTTTCGAAAGAATGTTTTAATGTTGACTAATGTGCAGATAAAACTCCGCTTGGTCCTCAAAGAATTAATGTATAAAATGAAACCTAGAAACACTCTATAGACTGCTGTTTTGGTGCCAGATATACAATACAATACAAAAACTTTTTATTGCACAACAATGATACATTGTTAAATACAAGCAATTATAATTATTTGCCAAGGCGGCCTTATCGCAATAGCAATTTCTTTCAGACAACCTTTCGGAAAATTGAATAAGTATACCTAATAAAGATTGTGCGCGGTAGGTGTCAAAAAGAGATTTTTTTTAAATAAATATCACAACATATACTTACACATATACCTACTGTATATTACATACTTACTTCTACTACACAAACACACACCATTAATACAAACAAGGTAGAAATACAATAGCAATGATAGGTAAGGATATGTGGAGACACGTGTCAAGAATATGAAGTATATCAGTAGTATCACATAGATAAATAGTGCAATATAACTTGGAAAATAGGTGATCTGCCATGTGTGCTACTAAAGTCTCTCACGAGTTTTCTCCGTTCTACGAGAAAAATATGGTTTATTTGTTTTTGATCGGAATGCTGGAGTGGCGCTGACTTCGCTGTTTCAGCGTCACCAAGGTTCAATGTTTTTAATAAAATTATTTTTTACCACTACGGGCAAATGTCTCCCTCATCAACTTCCAAACTTCTTTCTTTTCACCAAATTCTCTAACCACCAAGCTTCGAATCTTTCTTAAGTTCTAAAAATATTATAACCGAAATCATAAAATGTCTTTAGAATATAATGCGAACCTTTGACTCTAAAACTGGGTGTGGATTTCAACTGTGATAACTCTTAGATGATGAGCTTCGTAAGTTTCAAAAGCATTTACCATTAAAAATGTGTTTTATCTGTTCCAGTATCTACTGAAGAATACCCGCCTAAGCGATGTGAACAAGCGATTGAAGGCCCAAATCTGGAGCTCCGTGGTCACCATCGTCCTTGTTGAAGCCAAGAATCTCCCTGCTATGGATCTGGACACCCGGTCTAGTGATCCTTATTGTAAGTTTAGGTAAGTTCCTAGTAAGCAAAAAAAATACAGTAATTTACTCAATTGTTCATTACTTCTGATATATTTATTAGTACCTACAGTAAAAGAGACTAGGTTATATATAGTCCCTAGTTCATAAAATGAAATTACAGGATTTTGCAACTTCTGTGTTAATGTTTCCGTAGGTTTTATTTGCTTTCCTTATCAACGCAAACTTGAGTCTCACTATTAGTTGAGGCCAACTACTTATTAGAACTTGACAATTATTATTCTATCGCCCTTTTGCTTTCAAGTACATACAACAAACCCTCTTAACACTAACTCGTAACTGAAGGGTGTGGAGGATGTGTCTGGTGAACTATGGTGTGGTAAAGCGATATAAATAGTCTACGTATTGTTTGGGGATATTATTACCAACTTGAGAAACATACAGACCACAAGTTGGCTCGTTAAAGTACACGCATCAATAGTGTTACTAGCGAATCTGGCAATAACAGACTACGGTGATCATGCCAGGATCGACCTAGAATATCACTATTACTCGTATCCACCATTTAAGCAATAAGTACCTGCTCAGGTACACCGGTCAATATTATTGTTTCAATGCCGGCTAACACAGAAATCATCTTCAATCCTAGGCTTTTCCCATTCCAATTGGGGTCGGCTCTCGGTATCTTCTTATGCCAGTTTTCCTTACATGCAATCTGAAAAAAAATACGAAGATATTATTGTTCGTACTTTATTTCTGTATACCAGCCATCTCGTTTGGCGTGCATGTGGTGGAAACTAAAACCATCGAAATCGAAAACTGAACGGTCGGTACTTAAGAGTCAAAAGTTTGTCAATGAGCAGGATAGGAATTCTATGTATTACTAAGTAAGTATTTAAAATAGAAAAGTTTAACATTAACATACTTACCTATATAGTAACATTCTTCATTATCGATCGTGAATTCGGGACATAAAACTGTACATCGATCGCGATTTAAATATATATATATACTTAGATCAGTATCTTTAATAATATGATAAAGAGGATTTATATGTAAGGTTGAGATAATTGGTAGGGGTATATCCTAAGAACGACTAAACTTTCACATTTCACAAATTCTTTCAGCGTATGATTTACTAAATCTTTAGGTAGATATAGCTCGCTAGTAAAGGCATAATAAATACACACGTATTAAGCTGCATCCAGCTGCCCTCTCCCTCACGCAATCCACTCATGTAACCATCTAGCTTCTATAAGATAAATCCAATAATATATACTGACACCTCTACACCGTGAAATTTTAGTCGTTTTGGACCCATCGTCCAGTGACTCCATTCATGCAACTGAACAACTTTCCCCAAGATACATGGGTCGAAATATCGAGTAAATTTTTGGACTTCCCATACAAAATGTTTCATCACGTGACGTAACTTACTATGAGAAGTCCAAATTTGTTTTTCATGTTTCGAGCTATGTTCCTTGGGGAAATTTGTTCGGTTGCATGAATGGAGTCACTGGACGATGGGTCCAAAACTACTAAAATTTCACGGTGTATATGCTATTGTTGCCTTGTTGACTATCAGTGAATGTAATAAATGCCTAAGCTAAAAAAGACTAATGATGTCTATACAATAACCATAAGAAATTTAAACTTTTTTTGGTTGTAGTTGGGTAAAAACTAAGAAGATTTTAACAATGAAATGTATCATTTGCAGGTTAGGCAACGAGAAATACAAAAGCAAGGTTGTATGGAAGTCTTTACATCCGTCGTGGCTGGAGCAGTTCGATCTTCACCTCTATGATGATCAGGAGCAGATTCTGGAAGTCACAGTCTGGGATAAAGATAAACAGACAAAAGATGATTTTTTGGGGAGGTAGGTAAAATACTCACATTTATTGCCGAAACTAATAGATTTTTATAATATATATTTTAGAAATTTCTGTTGTGGCGACAAGAAACTCAGGAATCATAAAAAAACGGATGTTCTTTCATACATTGAAGGTAAACCAATGATTCACCTTTTTGATGATCAGGAGCCCCTCATTTCACTTGAGCAGTTTCTAAAAGTCACTGTGTAGGATAGGTCAGTATGTAGCATTAAGTCCGCTTATTGTGATATACTATTGTATATTTTGTACAACAAAGTTTAAGTAAAGAAATAAGGATTAAGCAGACCAAAGATGATTTTTGGGGAGGTAGTAGGTTAAAAATTTACAAAATTCCAACAATTGAACTTTTTGAACCTTTGGAATTGTTGTTCCGTCCGTTTTTCCTGATGTTTGGCATCCTTGGTTCTGAAACTTACGTCGAGCCAGCATAGCAAAACTAACTTCTTCGTCCAAACGTGTTTTACTTAGTTGCGGCCTCAATTTACGCTCCGGTGCCTAGGGCACGCTATAACTCATGGTCCTAGATTTGGCGGCAATGGTTATTACAATGGAGCGACTGCCATCTACGTCCATAACCCTTTTTACAAGGAAACCAGACCAATAAGCAAAACTAACTAAGTACCTTGCAGCAAAAGTAAACCTACAAATTATACTTGTAGAAGTTCCCTGCTAAGACTTGAAATGTGAGTAATCAAAATATTTTTTTGTAGATGTACAATAGATCTTTCAAAATTGGAAAGAGAGAAGACGCACAGCATATGGCAAGATTTAGAAGATGGGAACGGCCAAATCTTTCTACTTCTCACTATTAGTGGTACGACGCAATCTGAAACTATAACGGACCTGACTAGCTATAGAGAAAACCCTAGGGATATAGAAATTATTGAAAGGAGATATGTGAGTATTTTTGTAGTATTTTTAATCTTTTCCTAAACAAATTAGAGAGCTTTCGACACGACGAAGAATCTTGTTGCTAGGCCGAATATTATGTGCCTATGGAACTGATAATAGGCAGTGGTTAAAGCTATGTAAGTTTTAGTACTATTTGTACAAACAAATTAAGATTTAAATGCCCTGTGCGTGTTTGATTTGCTTGGCCTATCAAGCCCCGTTTTTTCAAGGAATATTATATCAACAGTTATATCATTTTATAAGTGACGGACGTGGTCATACGCCCAATGCCATGGGTTAGCAGCAAACTAGTACCACCCTTCAGCCTATTTTAATGCCCATCTTTCTCAGCGTGTGTGCTTGACTCCAAGAAGTCCTATAAAAATGGTATTGCGATCTCAATTTTTAAGAATTTTCATAAAGGTTAAGAAATGATCAAATAGGTACCTATGTACCTATGTATCTAATCAATATTTTTTCTTTAATTCTTCATATTCTTTTAGACGTGGTACCACCTTAATGAACAAACAAGTGGCGTCGGATGGCTTTGTGTAAAAGTGTATGGAGCGAAGGGATTGGCTGCAGCAGATCTCGGGGGGAAGTCAGATCCTTTTTGCGTCCTGGAGCTAGGGAATTCAAGGTTACAAACGCACTCAGAGTACAAGACGTTGTCGCCGAATTGGATGAAAATATTTACCTTGTAAGTAAGAATAAAAGCTAAGTTCAATCCGTCATTTACATTCTTTGTAATAAAGTTAGTCATTATGGTTGACTGTTAGACAACGCTTTTAACATTAATTCCGCCTATTGTGCTTTACAGTTCGTAATTTGTACAATGAAAGTTAAATAAATAATGTTTATAAAGGTTAAATAAATTTAAAAAAAAGACGGTATTATGTTGAAAGTCAAATATGAACAGGAAATGGGTTACAAAGGGAGAGAATGGCTAATGATTGGCCACATTATATGGAACTTATTTTGCCGTCACCATAAAAAGTGGGATCTGATAATGAAGATAAAGAAGCATGGAAAGGGGATGGTATGCATGCTTGTTATGATCGTGCGTGTCAAGCAACGTGCCACACGGATAGGTCGCAACTTGTGCTCTCTTTCGTACTTCGAAAATTCGTAACGCAGTTCAAGTTAGGTTGGTATTAAACTAATCAAATATCTTTTTCCAATGTATATTTAATCAAAGAAATTTGAAAGATTTTATCAAATTTTCACAAATCAAATGTACATTGGACAAAGAATATTTGATAAGTGTAATATCAGCTATAGTCACAAAACTGGTTCTATTAAAGTAGTTTACTCTAGTTAAAAAATGGCACTATAATCCCAATTATAACTAACCATTTCATATATTTTCTATTCCAGTACAGTCAAAGACATATGTTCAAATCTAGAAATAACTGTATACGACGAGGATCACGACCACAAAGTGGAATTTTTGGGAAAATTGACAATACCGTTACTGACAATAAGGAATGGGGAGAAGAGGTGGTTCGCATTGAAAGACAAGAAAATGAGGGCCCGAGCGAAGGGGAACTGTCCGCAGATTTTATTGGAGATGACGGTTATTTGGAATCCTGTGAGTGAAAACATTTTATAATCAAAAAGCAAAAACTAGGTTTTATAATCAAAATTGATCATGACAACATACATATAATACTTTGTTGTAGATTAGTAACACAAGATTTTTATGAAAAGTTGATCTAAGTGTAAGCCGGACGAACCAATACCGATAATATTTTTATTATAAGTTTCTCACGCTCACTCATAAGTAAATTTACAGGTTGCAGATTGTTCAGCAAATTGTATTGCAGCTATTGGATATTTTAAAATTCAACCCTATTCATGCATGAATTTATTTCCTTTTTCAGTTAAAAGCAGCAATAAGAGCTGTCAATCCTAAAGAACCGAAATACATGCATCAAGAGGCGAAATTCAAGAGGCAGTTATTTATAAGAAACGTAATGAGATTGAAAGCAATTATTATGTGGTTCATAGAAGTAGGGAAAATATTACAGTAAGTACTTATTTCAAATATAAAATTAATAATGATATAGATATTATCATAGATAAACATAGAATATTATATTATAGTCGATAAGAGAACAGTCATTTAATAAAAAGGGACTTAAAATAAACAAAGAAACAAGGATGAGAAACATAATAAAATAATAAGTTGTCCACCAATGAGTAGGTACATATACCATTTTATAGTTTCGTAGAATATTGACTTATTATGATGTTGATTCTGTTCCTCCATAATATGTAAAGAATGAGAATGATAATACCAAAATAATAAATACCAATTCAAATCTAATTTGCCTACCGTATCAGATAAAAATATGATAAATAATATTATCAATGATCCACGTTCAAAAATCACCCTTGGAACTAGTCAAAACGTTACTATAGGAAACTAATTTCTTTGTAAATTTCAGAGACTGTTTTGAATGGGAATCCAAGCTCCTATCCTTCATTGGCCTTTTGGCGTGGCTAGCTTTCTGCTACTATTACGAAATGTGGATGTTGCCATTATTAATTCTCATCTTCTTTACCAGGAATTGGCTCATTTATAGGCTAACTGGTAATTATTTCATAATTAATATTAATAGTTACCTCTATTTTATATCTATTAAGTACCTTTTTAGTTTTTATGTCAGCAAAATCTATGAATATTGCTTAATTATTATTTTTTAAATTTATTAATTCATTTTTATAAAATTGTGAATGAAATCATTCTATTTTGTTCAATTGTTTAAGATTCTTTTTTTGATTGGCGATTCCCTAATTTTTATTTTTTGTAAATTTATTTTTAGTTCGATTAAAACGTTCCTACAAGAATTGTAAAAGTAATCCATGGGAATACATAAAATATATTTTTGGTAGTAAGTTTGAAATTGCAAATTTTTGAAATCGTTAGCATGTAAATAAGTATGTCTTCTTAAAACTGCCCTATAAGGCAGCCTTGGAAAATCTGTAAAGCATGAATTAGCAAAGTATTTGTACTAATTAAATTTTTAATAATCTGATCTACATATGTATGATCTATATTGTAAAAGAAATATGATCTATATTTCTTTTAATTTTAATTTTGTGATTGGTACAAAGTGTATATCTCTCTATCTATATACAGAAGAAATTTCTGTACAGATTTAGATGTATAGTTAATGCATTAAAGCATGTGCAATGTCGAACTTTTGTGCTGAATATAATAACAGCCGCACGGCATTAAGTCTCGTAAATCTGTGTACGTATTCAAGCGTATTGATATCTAACGGAAATTAATGATCAGGAAATTTCTGATTTATGAATGATATCTTACGTACTTCTTGATTTCTTTACAGGGGGTAATCCTTTACTTCACCCCGTAGATGATGATGATTTATTAGCAGAAGAAGATGATGAAGATGAAGCCGATAAGGTAAAATAATTAAAAATATGATCATATCAATATCACAGATATTTAAACGTCGTTTACTTAGCGTTTGCAAAAATCCTCTATCAAATTATAATTAATTATTATTAGTATAATTACTTAAATAAAAGTTAATTAGAGGAAATGTTCGTGGCTATGATGCTATATTTTTTATGAAACTATGAACGCAAAGCATATTGTGTAAGGTTAGAATAAAAAAAAAAAAATAACAAGATAGAGAAAAAGTAGGAGTTTATAAATATTACTTCCTAAATTAATTTTCTTTTACAGGAAGAAAAAAAATCTTTAAAAGAGCGACTACAAGCGATACAAGAGGTTACACAAACAGTACAAAATGCTATCGGATATGTTGCATCATTTGGAGAAGCTGTTAAGAAGTAAGAAATTCATACATCTATTTCACAGGAGCTTAAATTAATAGATAAATTTGTATCATTATTAATTTTTATAACTATTTTGTGTCTCACTGTTTGCCAAAATCCTCCCCTCTTTCCTTCCACACTTTTCTGTCCGGGGCTATTTCCCTCCAATTTTTATCGAACTCTCATAATTACACCCATTGTAATTGACCTACATTTATGCAAACAACTAAATAAATAAGTATGTCATCGGACCATCTCGTCTTTGGCCGACCTCTCTTTCTACACCCATCAGTTGGGACCCAGCTAGTCAATATATTATTTTCAATTTTTTATATTATTGATTAATAAATATATATATATATATATATTGATTTATGATTGATTTTTCAGCCTCATGAACTTCACTGTGCCATACCTAAGCTACTTGGCTATTATTATGTGCTTTGGAGCGATGCTAGTATTGTATGTAATACCACTAAGATATTTATTAATGGCGTGGGGTAAGTTATTTTTCTGAGTTCTGCTGATTTCATATCAATTTGAACCACAGAAATAAGAATACGTAGATAGAAGTGTCTTCAGCAGGCCAGATAAGCCTCTCGAATCTCAACTTAGTATGACAAGCCTTATCTTTGTCACACATTATGACACTTCTACCTAATCTTATTTCTGTCATTTGAACAATGTGTTGTGATTGTGACTGACGTTGTGTTGACGAATTAATGAATGAGTCACTAAATGTATGTGACCCATAACACAACTAAATAATCAAGTTACATATTTTTTCAGGTATCAATAAATTTACGAGAAAGATCTTGAGACCACATACTATACCAAATAATGAAGTTATAGATCTATTATCTAGAGTACCTGATGACGAAATATTGGTAAGTTTTCATATAAGAGTTCTAATAAATCTAACGAAGATACAAAAAGAAATATTGAGTTCTTAATACTTGAATATTATTATCTAAACATAATTTTTATGCCGATTATTAGTACTGAATGAATAATAGCTGATAAGTGTATTTTGTTTATTTGAATCAACTTTTAGTTGGATTGTCGGGAATTGAAGCCACATCCATCGAACGAACATAGAAGAGATCTGAGGAAGAAACACAAGACTTCGTAACAGAACAAAGGTTGGATCCAACGAAGGATCAAATATTGTACTTCGAAAATAATAAAGATAAGATATATGGAAAATTGACGCTAAGGCCCATACCATATTAAATCGCGGCGATAGTTGTCATATCATCCAAATAAATGATTGTTGAAAATAATAATTACAACAATTCGTCAAAATTGTCGATTGATACAAAATAAATTTCAGAAATATAAATTTCAGCCGAACAAATCGAAATAGATTGTTTGTAAATAAAAAAGTCTAATTATGCATTTAAATTTTCTCACGTTTTATTACAGTTTCACTTGATAATATACTGTTAACACTTCTAACAAAAATTTTCTATTTCATCTTAACATTAGACATGTATTATTATTATTTAATATTTGTATATAATTAGTTACCTGCATTAGTCATGTAAGGATGGTATAAAATCTGTGATTATGAAAAATCGTTCTTATTAAACAATTATAATGAATTATCTTTTAAAATATGTATATCACCAATTACAAAAAAAAATGTAAGCTATTAACTGCTCCGTATAAAATTTATTTAATATAGTTGTTTTTAAGTCATATTTTATGTCAGTTCAGTTCCGAAGTCTTCCTACATATATTTTAAATTTTGAAATAACTACATTTATTGCTAGAAACCTTTGCATTAGATGTTAGATCCAAAAAGTTTCCTTTATATTTTTGTACCTTAGTAATAAATAAAAAAAAACGTCCACAGCATTTATCAAGTTATTGAGTATAGATTGTATGTTAAATGATTATATATAATATTATTTAGTCAAGTGCGGCAATGAACAAATATCCCCATTCAGAAAATGCATTTAAGTCCCAAGTGGTATAAAATTCAATAAATATTATAGTTATAGGTACTTAGATAGGATTTTTAATGCAGACGTTTTTGTATCAAATGTTGAATTTGTTGAAAACTAATGTTTTAAATGTTTTGATGTTCATTTATGTGAAAGAGTAAATACAAAAAGTGTTTACATTACTCCACAAATCAATGAAATTTTCACAAATAGTATAAGACTGAGACCAATCTCATTAAAATAAATTACAAATATATACATAGATAGGTATTGTTTTTAATTTAAAAATTATATGTATTATGTAAATGCAAAGATCTAAATAATATTACTATGCAAATCATTAATCTCATTCTAATTTCAATATTTAGATTTAAAATTTCATCTTCCAATTTAGCACAAATTTCTTAGATGTGAATGTTTTTAAGCTTTTTGAGAAATAGTGCGGGATTTACTGCTATGTTTTTAATACACATTTCCGATGTAACAAGTAAAATATTGTATTATGTTTTACTAGTATGTTTTAGTGGTACTTCTATGTTTAATTGATCGGTCAATTAATTATTTATTTTGGTGTACCTAGTAACAGTGGATAAGATGGCATTTCAAGAACTAATTTGTTTTTTATATCTCTTGTCGTAGAATATTCCTGATTATTCTTAGTATCGGTAGGATAGTCTTTCCTTTCTATCTGCATTTTATATGAAAATATACCTGCCACTAAATATACAAATGAAGCTAATAAAGAGTTTTAAATACAATTAAACTGCTTTGAATTCCTATTTTATTTTTAATTTGTTTATAATAGTATAACTAAAAACCATTAAGGTAGAAATAAAATCATCTTAAAGAATTATGTTCTAGTCAATTGCTTGTTAAGAATACGTTCCTGGAAATGCGTGATTTTATCATAATCAATGTCATTATCTAAAATTAAGATGGTATACTTAGAAAAAGATGGTACAGACGCTGCCTAAGGTGGTTATAAAAATCTGACACACATTAAAATTTAATTGCCTACTATTATGTTTGTCAAAGCACGCTTACGGCACTATTTTCTATACTAATACATTTTGCACAGTGCACTTGTCAGACGAAAGTTTCTATGCTAGATAAAAGCTACATAAATATTGTGATATCTAAAGCAAAATAAAATTATTTTACAAAAAAGTTTAAAAAATTAGAATTTGAAGTTTTATTTGAATGCACTTAAGGTTCCACCCTCAGAGGAATTCCTCTAAGGTACTAACTACCACACCTACAACATACTTTGCCCGCACTGAGGTTTCGATGCTTATTGGTTGCCCGTAATTACAGCTATTTATGAATATGTCTCTTGCTAGAGATGTTATTCCTGATAAGGAAACATGCCGTCCATTGTTAAATATTTAGGTTAGTAATCTTACCAGTTGTGCGATTGCACTGGAGTGAACTAGGGAAGACTATATATACTACTAGCAGCCCGCCCCGACTTCGTCCGGGTTATACAAAGTATGTAGTAAGTTAAACACTTCATTATCCATCTCTTTCAAAACCGGTTACATAGATCTTTCTGGCGCCGAGTAGTTCCTAATCCATACTTATCCATATTATAAATGCGAAAGTCTGTCTGTCTGTTACGCTTTCACGGCCAAACCGCATAAACGGATTTTGATAAAATTTGGTATGAATATAGTTGAAGACCCGGGGTCAAACATAGGCTACTTAAAGACGCAGGCGGAGCTGCAGGAAAAAGCTAGTAACCTATAAATAATGTAAGAATGTATTTCCAAGGAAGATCGAAAGTATAGGCATATGCCCATAGAGCCATCAAGATCAATTTTTCAGGGGAATTAAATGTGATTATTTTTAAAAATTAATTGGCTGATCCTAAATATCTGATATCTTTTCGAATAAAAAGAAACCTTATTCTTACACCAGAAAAATAATCAAGGTATCAATAATTTTCATTAGTTCCCTCCACGGGGTAAAAGGAGTGTATAGTGTACGTAAAATTAAACTCTTGAAATACTACAAAAATTCTTAGCATTCTCCCAGTGTCGTCCTCAGCTTCCGCTTCCATGACGCTTTCTCTTCTTGGTGTTTCCATTCCTATTGTTATTTTGGCATGTTTTACGATCGGCCGCCTGCCTACGTTAACCTTCCTTGGGAACACAGAATGTACAGTTAGATATAATCATACATTTAACGACACTTACGCGTCGATATCCTGAGATAAAAAACGTTTGATGAACAATCATTTGACAAAAACGTTATTATATCGTTTTGCTTGACAAAGTTATACCATATGATCTTTCGGGCATTTTAAAAGGATAAAAAAAATTAAACTGCTGTTAAGTTGTAAGTTAAATGTACAATATATATATATATATATATATTTATTATCAGCTAGTATTTACTGAAAAAATGGGTTTAGTTCTGAAAAGAACTTTTGTTTAGTTTTAAAAAACTTTTTTGTTGTATTTAATTACCTACTAAACGAATCTAAAATATTTTTAAGCGAAAATTATTCGATTCCGCACACGACCGCTGCGTAGGGAGGCGACCGCGCGGCGACCACGTGACTTTTTTCTAATAGTTTTTTGAACTCGTGATATCTTTCGAATGGAAAGTCCGAATTGAATAATTCAAAAAGTTATATAAAGGTATTGAAGCATTCTTGAATATGAAGTTATTTATTTTGATAAGGATTAATACGAAGGTAGAAATAAAGAACCTTTTCTAACGGCGGCAATTTAATTAAATTTTTAAAATAAAAAACCACTTATTGTGACTTAAATATAATAGTCAGACATATGCTGTCGCGACATTTTTTGTAGATAATGATGTGTTCTGCAAAGTTGTAGTACATTATTTTGTTCTATCATCAATAGTTTTCACAGCGCACTCGATGTAAGCAATTTTTAGGTCTTTTTTTTGCACCTTGGGTTACATTATTGCAGTTTTTTTAAGGATCCCTAATGTTTTTGAAAATAAAATATAGCCTATGTTCACCGGGAATAATGTAGCTTTCCAACGGTGAAAGAATTTTTTAAATCGGTCTAGTATTTTCGGAGCCTATTCAATTCAAACAAACAAACAATCAAATCTTTCCTCTTTATAATTATTATTATATTATTATTCTTTTATTCATATTTAGTCTATTTTGTACATTTTTAAATATTACATGTAAAAAAAAAAAGAAAGAAAAAAGGAATACAACATTTAAAAATATACAAAAACGGGGCACCCATCGGCAGCGGAGTTAGACCCAAGCTGCCGGCGGTCAGGGCTCCAGAGAAAGGAATCTCCTCACAATACGAGCCGTGTCCAAAAGCACTGCCTTCTGCATCTGTGCCTTGCCCCAACTGCCAAGCGAGAGTCTCTCTAGATGACGGTCGAGACTCTTCGCTATTAACCCGTTCGTACTAACAACAATCGGAACCGGATCGTTGAGTCAACATGCCACATGGCGGTAACCTCGTGGGCCAAGTCCAAGTACTTACAAAGTTTTTCTTTCTCGGCTTTCACGAGGTTCTCGTCATGAGGGATGGTAACGTCAACAAGAAATGCACGGCGTGTCTCCCGGTCTACTATCACAATGTCAGGTCTATTGGCAACAATAGTCCTATCCGTGATAATAGACCGGTCCCAGTAGAGCGTGATATGACTATTCTCAAGAACTGGAGCAGGTGCGTACTTATAGTACGGTACCTCAGGGCCGACAAGGCCGTATTTAAGTGCAAGTTGCTGGTGTATAATCCTAGCTACTTGATTGTGTCTATGCAAATACTCGCCGTTAGCAAGATGAGAACATCCGGAAACAATATGCCTGAGTGACTCTCCGGGACGGTGGCATGCTCGACAAATGTCGACCGTACCATCCTTCAGGATATAATTCCGGTAGTTATTGGTCTTGATAACTTCGTCCATAATTGCACAAACAAAACCTTCGGTTTCCCCGAAGAGGTCACCGAAACGTAGCCAGGCCACCGACGCGAGCAAATCTACATCGGGCCCATGAAGGGCTCTGTAGAAGCGCCCATGTAGCTCCTTGCTCTTCCATACGTCCATGCGACTCTGAGTGGTTAGCACCTGTGGCGCGCGCCAGTTCCCGTTCGCTAAGGATAGCGGTGTTAGGCCATTGTCAACTGCTACCACGTCGCAATGCAACCCAATTTCACAGTTTAAGAAATATTCCCTGAGATTGCACACCTCCCGGTTGTGTAGGTTCTTGGCATTGAGAAAGCCGCGACCTCCACACTTCCGGGGAATGTACAATCTCATCACCGATGATCGTGGGTGATACATGCGATACGTCGTTAGTAATTTTCTGACCTTTACATCCAGGGCGTCGAGCTCAGTCTGAGTCCACCTTAATATGCCGAAGGTGTATATAAGTAAGGGCATAACCCAACCGTTGACAGCACGCACTTTATTGCCTCCTGACAAAAGACTTTTAAGCACTTTTCTCAGTCGACTAAAGAAACGTTCCGTCACTGATTGCTTTATGTCCCCATCAGATATACTTAGAGACTCCGGCATACCAAGGTATTTGTAGGTTTCAGTTTCAGAAAGGGGTCTGAGAGTCAAAGTCTCGAAGAGTTGTAAGCTATCAGAGTTTACAACCCTACCCCGTTGTACGTGCATGACCGCACATTTGTCTACACCAAACTCCATAGAGTCCTGCAAACCTAACTCTGCAATGAAATTAAATGGCAACCCCAAAAAACTTTATTAATGACAACACTCACTAGCTGCCATATCTGTCATATTACGCGGTACGTCTTGTGTCAGCTCATATTTTGTCAGAACTTCGTTTTGTGATAAAATTAAAAATATGGTGAAACCTTATAAAAGCGATGTACGGAAGTTACTATTCCGTATGCTTAATTCTTACGGAGGCCTAAAAGACCAACGGCAATCGGTTGCATTGCAGAAACAACAATGTTTCCAAGAAATCGAGTCGTTGACAGGTATGTTTACCCCATTGACCCAAACAGTTTTAATCCTTTGTTTTTACTTAAGTACATACCTATTCATTAATAGCATGATGATGATTTAAATCATATTCAATTATTAAATTATAGTTCCATATAGTTACAAATTGCAAAACTGCTAAAAGTGGCCGTTTTAAGCAATAATGCAATTTGTAACTATAGGGAATTATAATTTAATAATTTAATATGTTTAAAATTAACTTCAGACCCAAAACCTTTATTACAGCAGAGGGATTTTTGATAACTTGTGTTTTCAGTGAGTAATGATTTTTAAATGACCGTGGCGCTAGTGTTCACCGAGGTATCACCTTAACATGGGTAGGTCGTTTCAAATTGGACAGATTGGAAATCTATTAGCACCAACTAACACCCTTTGCTTTGCTGATTACTTAGGAACATGAAACATATTTATCACCCTCAGCTGATTATTAAGGTATTCCTTAATAATCAGCTGAGGGTGATAAATTTTTCACACTCACAAATATAAAAGTTTAATATTTTAAACTTTTAAACTTTTATATTTATGAGTGTGAAAAATTTAATCTAAAATTATGTATATTTTGCAGGAGTAGGTGAACGGACACTTTGGACTATAAAAAAAGAGGGTCAGTCCAACGAAGGTGTTTGGAGAACGCCAGGCAAGAAGCGGGCAACCCGAGCAACAAAAATAAATATAGATAACTTTGACCAATGCGCAATAAGAAATAAGATTGATGAATACTATTTGGTCAAAAAGGAAGTACCTACATTAAAAAAACTACTCATAGAATTGAAAGAGGCTATTCAATTTGATGGTAGCCGAGAAACTCTGAGGAAAATCTTATTAAAAATGGGATATGAGTTTAAAAAGAACAGTGAAGAGCGGACTGTATTGATGGAAAAATATGATGTCGCTGCTTGGAGGCATCGATATATAAGAAAAATTTTAGCATTAAGGAATGAGCCTTCAGAAAAACAAAAACCAATTGTTTATATTGATGAAACCTACATTCATCAAAATTATAAACCCAAAAAAAGTTGGCAAGGACCTTCAACTTCTAAAATGTTTGAGAGTATATCGAAAGGCAAAAGGTTTATTATAGTTCATGCTGGCACGGAAGATGGTTTTGTGAATAACGCTCTTCTGGTATTCAGCACGAAATCGAAAAGTGCAGATTACCATGATGATATGAATGCAGAGAATTTCTCAAAGTGGGTTGCTGAAAAACTGCTGCCCAATTTGAAAACTCCTAGTGTTATAGTGCTTGATAATGCGAGCTATCATAGTATTCAAATAAATAAAGCGCCGAATACCAACTCGTGCAAGCAAGCTATCAGGGACTGGCTAACAGAAAATGATATAATATGGTCAGAAGAATTGACCAAAGCTGAACTGCTATGTCTGGTAAAAAAACATAAACCTGATCCCATATATTACATTGACGAGTTATTGAAAGAACATGGCCATGAGGTACTTAGATTGCCACCTTACCATTGCCATTTAAATCCAATAGAAATGGTTTGGAGCCAAGTCAAACGAAAAATTGCAGAAAAAAATGTAAAGAGCAATGCAAATGAAATGCCAAAAAAAATTGAGGAAGCATTTTCTTTAGTAAATGCTGAAGATTGGCAGAAATATGTAGACCATGTCAAAAAGTTAGAACTGGAGCACCAAAGCAAAGATACGCTTCTTGATTCTGATATTACACCTTTTATTATTAATGTCCAAGACTCGGAAAGCGATGATGAAGAAAGTGACGAACCAATTTTCGAAGATATTCAATTTTTGGAATCAGACTTTGAGGATGAAGAACGGAATAGAGTAAATACACGGAAACTAGTCAGTTTTTTTGTATTATAAATTAAAATAAAAAATTTATATGTTCAAATGTTTTACTGTTTGTATACCTTTATGTATATGGAGTACTCCATCTCTCTCTCTTTCTCATCTTAGCTAGCTTTCCCCGTTGCTTCTTTTTCTGCCTGCTCTGGAGCCTAGGATCATCTGCTTTCCTACTTTTCCATTTCACATCTTTTGTTGTAAGATCATTAGCACGCATATCCTTTACTGCGACTTCGAGCCATCACACTTCAGGCCTGCCCCTTCTACCCAAGCCTGGCAAAGGCGGCATGGCTAGACACTTGTTCCCAATGTAAATTGGCGGTTTTCGTAGAACGCACCATCGCGATTCTCCAAAAGCCGCCTGTACGCGATGTCCGTACATGGACTACCCCGAGTATGGGTTCTTTTTATGCAGTCTTTCCGTGACACTCCACTTATCCAGCGCATCCCAGCTGAGTACTTACTCTCATCCTATCCTTTTCCCGGTTGCATAAAATTAGTGATTATATAGGTACTGTTTGCATAAAATAAATTATTTTTTAATAGTATCAAGATAGATTTTCCTCATACATTCGGTGTTACCATATTTAAATTTACAAAATTTACCATTTTTTGGTTATTGCAAAGTTAGCTTTGCACGACTATACCTATTGCATCACTGAAAATTTTAGTAATTTTCAGTAATTCCAATAGGTCCGAGTTTTTTGCTGCAAACAGCTTGAGGTCATCCATGTACAACAGATGAGAAATAACCTCACCCCCTCTTCGAAGCCTCACACCTAGTCCTAAATCCCCTAACAGAGCGCTAAGTGGATTCAGAGCTAGGCAGAACCACAATGGGCTCAGACTGTCACCTTGGAAGATTCCGCGTTTTATCCTTATTTGGTCCATCGAACCAGAAGAAATCCTGCCTCCTGGCCTACAAAGGACTGTAGTCCACTGCCCCATGCATGAACCAAGAAAGGAGCACAGAGTTGCATCTACTTTATACAACTCCAGCACCCGTCTCAGCCATGAATGAGGCACCGAATCATAAGCCTTTTTGTAGTCAATCCAGGCGACAGAAAGATTTTTTTTGTTTCGGTGAACCTGTTGGCATACAGTCTTATCTATGAGGAGAAGCTCTTTAGTACCACGGGACCCAGCTCTACATCCATTCTGAGCGGTTGCCAAAATTTTATTTGCAATAATATGCTCAGAAATTTTTGATGTCAGAATGGATGTAAGGAGCTTATACATAGTTGGTAAACATGTAATGGGTCGGTAGTTTTTAGCTTCCGTGGTACTGCCACTTTTATAGAGCAGGAAGGTAATACCCGTTGTCATAAAAATTGGGAGAGAACCAACTTCGAGGGCATCCTGAAACTGCGCCGCTAAGACGGCATGTGATCGACGAAACCATTACAGCCAAAAGTTGTGTAATCCGTCTGGGCCAGGAGTTTTCCAATTACTCACGGAACGGATTGCACAACCTATGTCCTGAGAGTCTATATTTACTGATGACATGGCTTCAATCGGGGCACATGCCCCCACAACCGCACCCATCCAAGAGCCCTCTGTGTGATCGACAGGCACCGACCAAATGTTTCGCCAGAAACTAGACGTAGCCTCCTCACTTGGCAACTGCCCATCAATCACACTGCTAGATCTCTCCCAATTTCGGTATAACTTCCTTTGATCACATTCGAAAATGCGATTTTGGCGGAATCTATCAGTCCGCTCCCTATAACGTCGTATACGATTTGCCCATGCCCAAATCTTCTGCTTCAGGAAGGCTATGCGCTCTGTAACCCAATGCATATAATCCTGGGATCGAATATTGGTACCAGAAAATGCTTGGTGTACAAAGCGCATAACCCGTGGGCGTTGATTACCCGAACTGAAGCAGAACAGTTTACCTATGAGGGTTATAAGCCTTGGCGATACGACGTTCAATTCTCAGCTGCCATTCAGGTACATCAACCGCCTGCCGCGGGCCCCGATCAGATTCTGGGAATCTAACCCGAGCCAAGCGGCAGGCAGCTATGGCTGCGCAATAGAGAATAGAGTGTGTATCAGCCAGGTCTTGACTAGACTCTAAATATGAATCCAGCAAGTTGTCCAGGGCCCCCACAAGCACAATGTTTTGTTTGTGCATAGGCAAACGTGGTAGACGAGGTCTTTGTGTTATTGGAACGGACCGATATTCACGAATCGCATCTTCCAATGCGCTCCTCAACTGCTCATTATTCTGAGTAGTACTTAGTAGTATTCTCACAATCATTTTGCACAGGCAAACCATCTGCCTGCGACGGTGACGAATCATGTAGATTCGACATCATTGCAGGATCTCGTTGGGTCTGTCTTGGCACAATGATTGCAGGAGCAGGTTGCGCTTCCCGACGTAGCCGCTCAAGTGTAGGTGTGCCCAACATTCGACAACGTTGGATAGCCCTCACTTGATCCGAGAGACGTTGTGCCGAAACGGTGACAGATGGTTCAAACACCTGAAACAGAGACAGCATCCGAACACGATACGCACTGCGATGAGTCCCCCCTTCAGTAGCCCCAAAGTAGGCGCGCATGACGTTTTCATTCATAGAGGTAGTCCACGTCATGCGTCGCACTACATCACCGGCAGCGGGGGCCTGTCGCGGGGCAGGGTGCCCTGTAGGTCCCAAGCCGGCCGGTCGTGGGGGCCGCCCTCTACGTCGCACAGGTTTCGGCGGCGACGGGGGCGGCGGCGACCCGTCCTCGTCACTCGACACTGTGGAGGTCGGAGGTGTGGCATACTGCTCCTCCGACGACGTGGAGCTGGACGAGGCGGGTGGTGGTGGTGGGTGTGCGTCTTGTGCTGTCCTTCTGCTTCTTGATCTAGTCGTAATCATTTTATTTTATTTCTCTCCATATTTCCTTTAACTTGATATTTTTCATTATGATATGACAAGATGTCATTTTGGTTGTTCGCAATATTCTTATTTTTGTAAAATCGAGTCTATATTTTGTGGAATAGTGGTTTTATGTATTTCTCATTATATTTTGATATTGATTGATATAAATTAATGTATATTAAATTAAACTGGGGGAAAAAACAATAAAATAAAATATTTACAAAATTTTAGATGTTGACGTTGTCAAGGACCAGAGAGTTTTTTATTATTATTATTGTATATTATACATTATTTGTTTGTTTTCTCGACCTCCGTGAGATCGGTATTGAGCTGCAATCCCGCCCTGAGACCTTCAGGGAGAGGGATTTTCAGCATTCCCGTTAATAAATATTGAATTTCCTAAAACCTTTGCAAGGATATTTGTTGTGTGTATTGCGGTTTGTTTCTGCATAATTGTTATATCTATTTGAGGGTCCAGTAAATCACAATACCGTCGAAGACTTTTGGCGACTACACCGGTTGCTCCTATTACTATTGGGACTATTATTGATTTAGTGTTCCATAACCGGGCTATTTCTGTTTTGAGTAGGTGGTACTTGGTGAGTTTTTCTATTTCTTTAGGACCTATATTATAGTCCGACGGTATTATATATTATATTTAAGTCTAAAAGTATAGATAATCGACTAGCCGGTTTTGGGTGAATCAACGCTTCTCAAAAATAGCACTCCTGGTAGAGATGTGGGGTGAGGGTTCGATCCTAGTGTTATTAGATAGGTAACTCACGTGCTTTTGATAAAATCTTCCTGATGACTTTCATATCAAGAGATACTGTGACTGCTGTAGAAAAAGAAACAGTGGGTGGCTGAATGCTCAGATGAAATTATGGGCTTGTACTCAATCCAGGCAAGAATATGCCTTATCGTAGATACTAGAACACAGACGTCTAGCATACAAAATCATGTAAGTACCAGTGATTGAATTGAAAGTTAAGACTCAAGAGGCTTAACTGGCCTGCTTAAGGCACTTCTACGTTTTCTTATTTCTGTGAATTCCCCCTTGATCTTTTACCGCCTGTACACACTAGCGAGACATCCGCGAGACAGGCTGTGGCGAGTGGTCAGCTGTAAAAGTCCATGCATAATTTTCTAAACAAAATGTACTACAGATTCAACATGCACTTTTGCAGCTGACCGTACATAGGATCTCTCGTAGTAACTCGGGGTCGCTCGGAAATCCTCGCCCGCTCTCGCTCCGGTGTCGGTATTTTTGGCACGAGTCAAATCAAAGGGCCTCACCACAGACATTATAACCTTACTATACTAATAATAAAAAGAGGAAAGATTTGTATTTTTGTATGTTTGTAATGAATAAACTCAAAAACTACTGGACCGATTGCAATAATTTTTTCACCATTAGAAAGCTGCATTATTCAGAAGTAACATAGGCTATATAATATCACGCTAGGTCCTATAGTTGTGGAGCAGTAACCAAAAATGTTTTAAAAACGGGGGAAAAGTATCGTTTCTGAGGCCTTCCGTGGCGTGCGCTGAGCTTATAGTTAAAGTTATACAAAAATGCTCTATGGATGAATTGTTTATCTTAACATTATTTTTAAAAAAGTACCTTTATATAGTTTACCCATAACAATCGTTTTAATGAATGGTTCAATCCTTATAAAAGTTTGCTCTAGATAACTTTTGAATTGTGTTCAATCGGTTACCTTAAGACTATTAATTCATCCAAAAGATACCTATTAGGTAAGTACTTACCTACTATTTCAAAAATACATAAAAAAGGCGCGGGGCGGCGCGCGGTGTGAAGTGACTAGCCAGCCGGGCAACGCAGCGGTGCGGGGGAGGGGAGGTCAGATCAGTGAGATAGGTAGCCGCGCGGCTCATTCGCGCGGTTGGCTCCCTACGCAGCAGACGTGTCACGTAACCGATCTTAAACATTTTGTAGACTATTTAACTTGCATTTTTTGTTCGAGTAAAAAAGTTCTTTTCAGAACTAATTATAAATTGTTCATTCAGGCTTTACTGCTATAATATCCTAAATTCTATTCTTACTTATACCCTTATTTTCCATAGTAAGTATTTATCCTAAATTCTATTCTTATTCTCTATATATTTTTCTATAGAAATTAAAATATCCTAATTTCTATTCTTATTAATATCTAATAAAAAAAAAATGCATCAATATGCCAAGAAAAAAAAGGTCTCAACTATCTAAAAGTTGCTCTCAAGCGAGATTAGCAAAAATACGACGTGATGAAGAATCAGTTTCTGAAAATTTTGATCGTCTCGCAAATCAGAGAGCGTATGCGTCGCAATCACGTGCAAGCGAATCTAGCGCCGAACGCTTGCACCGCCTTGCTCAAAATAGTGACAGAATGTCACAATCACGTGCAAGGGAATCAAGCGCCGAACGTGCGCTTCGTCTTTCAGCACAAAATACCCGATCATCACAACTACACGAACGACAATCGAGTGCTGAACGCTCGCAGCGCCTTGCAGAAAATAGGGTTAGGAACTCGCAAACGCGTGCCAGGGAATCTAGCGCCGAACGCTCGCAGCGACTTATTGCACAGAGAGAAAGACAACATTCTTTAACAACTAGGACGCGTAATAGAGTTTTAGCTCATAGCAATAGATCGGCATTCAGTTACGATCCACAAATTGATTATGCTCATCAAAACAGCATCCAAATCGGAGCAATGAATAAGGTTTGCCCGCGATGTTGTGCAAAAAAATGGAATGATGAAGCGAACGGTATGTGTTGCGCGTCTGGAAAAGTTATTCTTCCTAATATAACAGAGCCACCAGAACCAATAAAAAGCCTATTGACTAATAATCACACACTTTCTGCGCATTTTTTGAACAATGCACGTAGATACAATAGTCTTTTTCAGATGACTTCGTTTGGGGCAAAAGAAATTAGAGAGGGAAATTTTATGCCCACCTTGAAGGTAGAAGGACAAGTCTACCATCTTATAGGTAGCCTCTTACCACCAGCAGGACAAAACCCTCAATTTCTGCAAATATATTTTATTTCAGAAGCTGACCAACTATCTTTGCGAGCAAACATGGCCCCTACGCTAAAAATTGATTTGATTAACGAATTGCAGACCGTATTAAATAACCACAATATATACGTACGAAGTTTCAAGCATAGTATCGAACTTAACAACCTGGAAAGTTTAAAACTAATCATTCACTCTGATCGCACACCTCAGGCAGAACACCAAGGCAGATATAACGCTCCTTCCATAAATGAAGTGGCCGTTCTGTTGGTCGACGAAGACAAAGGACCCAGGGATATTGTGCTGCATGGTAGAGACGGACAACTAAAACGAGTGTCGGAATTGCACCGCGCTTACGATCCGTTACAATATCCACTTATATATGTAACAGGAGACGACGGATATTATGTGAATATTCCTCAGCAGAATGCATTACGAAATAAGACAGTGTCATGTATGCAATATTATGCCTACCGTTTAATAATTAGGACGAACTGTTTTAACACACTGCATTATTACAAAGATTTGTTTAATCAGTATTGTGTTGATATGATGGCGAAGATGATTTCAGAGAGGTTAAATTTTATTTCCCGAAACCAACAAAAGCTTAGAGCGGATAACTATATTCATTTGAGGGATGCTTTAAACCAAGACGCAGGTGTAAATGCCGCCAATTTAGGTCAACATGTCATTTTGCCGTCGTCATTTACCGGGTCACCGAGGTATCTCCACGAAAAGACGCAAGATGCTGATGTGCGCAATTATGGAAGGCCTGACCTTTTTATAACTTTTACGTGTAATCCGGAATGGGAAGAAATAAAGCAAGAACTTTTTCCCGGTCAGCGATCTTTCGATCGGCATGACATCATTGCTCGAGTGTTTCACTTAAAAATGAAAAAAATTATAAACATAATCACAAAAGACGCGATTTTTGGGCCGGTTAAATGTTTTATGGTAACTGTAGAGTGGCAAAAAAGAGGATTGCCGCATTGTCATATGTTATTTTGGCTGGACACAAAAATACAGCCCGATGAAATTGATGACATAATAGTTGCCGAGCTACCTAATAAAGATGAAGATCCAGAGTTGTTCGAAATAGTCACAAAAAATATGGTACATGGACCATGTGGGGAAGAAAATTTGACTTCGCCGTGCATGAAAAATGGAATTTGTTCAAAAAAATACCCACGACGTTTTGTAACTCAAACCGAGACCGGTGAGGACGGATATCCCGTTTATCGACGACGCGACATCGACAACGGAGGGCAGGTCGCTACCTTGAATGTGCGAGGAAGAATAGTCAACATTGACAACAGATGGATCGTTCCATATTGCCCAATATTGTGCCGATCTTTCAACGCTCACATAAACGTTGAATATTGTCATTCCGTACAAGCAATTAAGTACATATGTAAGTACATTAATAAAGGATCGGATCAAGCCACTTTCAGTGTCAGAAATGCTCATGACGAAGTTGAAAAATATTTAAACGGCCGATACATCAGTACATCTGAAGCAGTGTGGAGATTGTTAGAGTTTCCTATACATGACAGACACCCTACCGTAGTACACTTAGCGGTACACTTAGAGAACGGACAACGAGTATACTTCTCAGCGGAAAATTATACAAAATATTGTTGAAAATCCACCTAAAACGACACTCACTGCCTTTTTTGACCTGTGCAGCAGTGACGGGTTTGCTAGAACACTACTCTATCACGAAGTCCCTCATTACTATACATGGGCAAACAATAAATTTTCTAGAAGGAAGCGTGGCCAAGACGTAGTTGGACACCCCGGCATAAAAAAAGATGCAGCATTGGGAAGAGTGTACAGCATTCATCCTTCACAGTCAGAATGTTTTTATCTCAGGATACTACTTCATCATGTACGTGGCCCAACATCATTCCAGTATTTAAAAACAGTTGAGGGAATTGTTAAAGAAACTTACCGAGCCGCTTGCCGAGATAGAGGTTTGCTGGAAAATGATAACCAATGGGAAATAACTTTGAGAGAAGCTTCAATATCCCAATGTCCGCTTAAGCTGAGAGAATTGTTTGTGGTGATTCTATTATTTTGTTTCCCCTCGGAACCTCTCAAATTATGGAACACTTTTAAAAACGATTTGTGTCAAGATATGAGACACATAGCCCAAGAAAGAGGTCAACAAGATTTTGATGTTTATAATGAAGGCTTGATACAGATCGAAAATAAACTTTTAGAACTGAACGATAAAAATTTGGTAGACTTTGGGTTACCCTCTCCGAATCGCCCCCTACAAAATGTAGTTAATGCCATACCGAGCTCTACATACGATGTTAACGAGTTATCAGTATATGTCAACTCAAATGTACCCAAGTTGGTGGCAGATCAAAAAATTGCGTTCGATGCTATAATTGAAAGTGTGATCAACAACAAAGGTAGCCTATTTTTTTTGGACGCGCCTGGCGGAACAGGTAAAACATTTCTTGCCAATTTAATATTAGCCAAAGTACGACAATCTGGAAGAAAAGCACTGGCGGTCGCGTCTTCTGGCATTGCTGCAACTCTATTAAATGGTGGGAAGACTGCTCACTCGACCTTTAAATTACCGTTGTCAGAACAACAATCGGTAAGCTCAATCCGCAAAAATGGTCCACTTGGGAAGCTCTTACAGGACACTTCACTGATTATTTGGGATGAGTGTACCATGAGCCATAGAGCTCACGTGGAAGCTGTGAACCGCACATTAAAAGACCTCAGGAACTCAGGCAATGTGATGGGAGGCGTAACCTTTGTGTTGGCTGGAGACTTTCGCCAAACACTACCGGTTATAACTAAAGGTACACGCGCCGACGTTATTAAAGCGTGCCTCAAATCATCACCTTTGTGGCAATCAATTAAAACTCTAAATTTGCGCACAAATATGAGAGCACATTTAAGTAACGACAACAATGAAAATTTCTCACAAAAAATACTTCAACTTGGAGATGGAAAACTACCATCGCCAGTTGCAAATAGCTCCCAAGTATCGTTGGACAATGAATTGGCTCAAACTGTTAACAGTCTAGATGTTCTTATAGACACAATCTATCCCGACATTGAAAATCTCACAGAACGAAATTTCAATTGGCTCTGTTCGAGGGCGATATTGTCGCCAAGAAACGACTCCGTAAATGATATAAACAGAATGATTATGGAAAAAGTACCAGGTGATTTCAAATGTTACAAATCTATTGACACTGTGTGCAACATCGAAGATGCAGTACACTACCCACAAGAATTTTTAAATTCCCTCAACCCTGCCGGCTTGCCACCCCACGAACTAAAATTAAAAGGAGGTACTCCTATCATGCTTTTGAGAAATTTAAGCCCTCTCAATATGTGCAATGGCACAAGACTTTTGATAAGGGAATTACGAGACAATGTGATTGTAGCAACAATCATCACTGGGCCCGCGGCCGGACAGCTCGCTCACATACCGCGAATCCCGATGATTCCGACGGATTTACCTATATCCTTTAAAAGGTTACAGTTTCCTGTGAAGACATCGTTTGCCCTTACGATAAATAAATCACAGGGACAAACTTTTTCGATTGTTGGCGTCGACCTAAGAAAAGAGTGCTTTTCTCATGGGCAGTTATATGTAGCCCTTTCTCGAGTAGGATCTCCTAAAAATCAATATGTTTTGTTAGCACCTACAAATACCACTGCAAACATAGTTTACAGTGAAGCCTTAAAGTAAAATGTAAATATTACGATAATTTGATCAAACACATAAAACAAAGAACTTTAACAAAAAAAAAACAAAAAACTTTAACAAAAAAAAAATCTTAAAACAACAAAAAAAAACCTTAAAAAAAACAAAAAACTTTAACAAAAAAAACCTTAAAACAACAAAAAAAAACAAAAAAAACCTTAAAACAATAAAGAAAAACAAAAAAAACCTTAAAACAACAAAGAAAAACAAAAAATAAATAAAAAGATGTAAATATTTTTCAATAAATGTAAAAAAAAAATTTAAAAACAAACTTTTACCTCAACCAAAACAAACAACAACAAAATAGGTAGGTTCCTATTTAAGAAGAAAATAATTAATTAAATAAATGAAATAAGTAAATGAAGTCCGGAAAAATATTTTCAAAAGGTAAATACTTCCTAAATAAAAAAAAACTGAGAATAAATATAAATAAAACGTAAAACTATGTAAAAAATCTTAAGTCCCCCCGTGCGAAGCCGGGACGGGCCGCTAGGTTATAATGTCTGTGGGCCTCACAGATATCTCGCGAGGAGTCACGAGTGCACCCATGTACACTCTAGGGGTTTGAGGCGGGACCAACCATCGACATTTTTTATTTATTTTTTACACATGCTTTACTTATGTGAATTAGTTTTCTACTATTTTTATTATCTCTTTCATATCAATATTTTTAGTACCAGAAATAGAAATAAGAATGAATTTTTGTAATCCGTTCAAAAATAAATAAGATAAAAGCCTTTGAAATTCGGTGGAAGGGGAAACTGTCAAAAAACAAGAAAAGGATGCACTGTATGTGCAGTGACGTCACTGCCACTTGATTACGTGCGTACAAATGAGATAGCAATACGTCCCCACCACGCTCCCACTTTTTATCATAAGAAATTTTCAAATGCTAGTTACTGCCATAATTAACAACCAATTTTGTTGTTATTTTCAGAATCGGTTACTTTTTAGTGTATATTTTGTTTAGTTTATCAATAATAGTATGAACACAGTCAAGTAGCCTATTGAACCTATTGACAATTTATGTAGTACAGCAATTTCTAAGGAAGTAAATATTGATAATTATTGATTTAATTAGCTGAAATAATGCAAAGAAACATCAACAGCAAGTTCAAAGTATTCGGCTTTCGAATGCGAATGCATCTGCGAAAGTGTAGATGGTGTGCCTCGCACTCGGGCTTCTCCCCCGAATGTCTCGGGCGGGAGTTCTCGGCGAGAATGTACTGCCTGCATGTAATGTGTGTAAGGCTCACATACATTTATGACGTACACAGACGGAACATAAGTTAATAGTTATACTTATGTAGCAAGTAATAGTTGTTATCCTTTTCTCACGTATTCGGATCTATATGGCGATATCTCTTTTTTACACCTGTAGCAACATTCACTCACTCATAGATATTAAGCTACGCGTGGCAATTTTTGGCCTTGATGCCATTTTGTAATCTACGTTGTTGGATCGGTGAACACTAAAAATAATAGAGTAGAATACCTTATAAATGATCTCAGATCATGCACTCCACACAACATTCATACATACCTTGAAATCATGGGGAGCATTATCGTAAACATCTTACCCTAGACTAGGTACAACCCAGGCTGCATAGTTCTGCATGTGTGTGTTTGTGCTACGCTAAGTAATAGCTTACTTTCCGTCTGTTTACGTCTTATATGTCTGTGGGAAGGCTTAATAATTTTTACGCCGATTCTAATGTGGCAACACTAAATGTTGATTATGGCGGCCATGATGTGATGCTGTCATTGTCTTTGTCTTGTCAACAAGTCGTGGCCGAGGAGTGACTGTCGAAGTGCCAATTAAAATTCCAAAGAAACTCCTCTCATCCCTCTCAAAAAAATGGGTTCCAAAATTCAAGAGTACAAGGACACATTGGAGCGAGCTCTCAATGACAAAAGCAAACCATGGGTTAAGTATTTGGACTTGGCGGAACAGAAATCCGGCGTGAACAGGGTTTACCTTTTCGTCGGTAAGTGCACATTTTTTTATGCGTTTATTTATATCCTTAGCGCTCTTTGACGTTTATTAACTTCTTGTGCAGGTCTTGTGGCGTTCACCGGTTTATATTTAGTATTTGGTTTCGGCGCGGAGCTGATATGCAATTCAATTGGGTTCCTCTACCCTGCCTACATGTCGATGAAGGCGCTGGAGTCCCCACAAAAGGATGACGATACGAAATGGCTGACCTACTGGGTAGTGTTTTCATGCTTCAACCTCGTGGAATACTTTGCTGATTTCATTGTCGGATGGTTCCCACTGTATTGGTTAATTAAGGTGAGTCAATGCCATATGTTTTACTTGTCATTAGCTTATCACTACATAAATGAGACGCTAGAATATTCTATAAGTACATTGTTCTTCATTGAATACATGAAATGTGGTCATGTATGTATTTGAATGTTTGTGTTAAATGTTAACATTTTCATTGATGGTGTGTTTAGTGAAAAACAGAAGCCTACATTGATTCTCTTGTATTCCAATTAGAACATGTGAAGAAGTAATACAGCATTGACAAATACCTACCTGCCTACATTTCCATAGATCTACTTTTATATATAATGTCCTTTTCATCTTTTGTAAATTCCATACTTTAACCCCATAATCTACATAAGTTTCTTTCAAATCAAGACATTATTCTACATAATTTCCAGGACTAAACTGACCATTCAAATGTAAGTGTTATCACTGCAGCTTATATATAAGCCAGGAGATATTACAATACCCTAACATTTCATAAAAAAATGAGCAATCAAGATGTTGCCTTACTTCATATATTGCACCATCACAATTACGCACCGATTTTTTGATTGCTATAATCCGTTGTGATAGGGGATCATTCTTGATATTACTGCATGTGTTAATTACTTGCATATATTAATTGTTTGCATTGAAACCATAAAACCAACTGATGTATGGTTTTCATATTAGAATTGCATTACTCTCATCGTCATATTGCTTTGGAACTAGAGTCTCATTATCTATAAGTTTGATTTGATATGACAATTCTTGACTCTATGGTAACTGGATAACATGCGTGCTACTGAGAAAGTCCTGATCAAGTTTCATCTGAAGTTCGATCCCCGGTCAAGTCCAGATGAAAAATAATCTTTTTCTGATTGACCTGTATCTTCAATGTTTATTGGATGACTTTTTAAACGCCAGCTAGCAGCCAAATCTTTAGTGTCTTTAGTAAGTGAAACTCATAGAAAATTAAGTATAGATAGGATATTCCTATATGTACTTACATGTTTGCAAAAATAAATGTATCGTTATATTTATACTTAAATGTCTACTCATAATGTCAATTGTGTAATAAACACAATATCTTTGAACTCAAAAGTCATTTACACTACAGACAAAAATAGATATACATTGTCACTATGACATTATCAAACCTTTGAAAATATATAGATAAAGCAAGGAATCACTTCTGATTGTTGAGCAAATATCTCATTACAAAAGGAAAATTACTTTAGGGCCTAACAAAATTTTGTGATATTTCACATTGTATATTAAGTAATGACCTAATGGGTATCAACGAAAAAAGAGGAAAAGGGTGTGTCCCCACAGAAACAAGAGTAGCTAGAAGTGCTATATGTGGTCCAGTTAAACATCTCGAGTCCTAACTTAATACAGCAAGGCTTAACTATGGCATGCAGGTATATCCCACATGGCACATTTACCTAGATTTAGAATTTTTACTACCTTCTACCTAATATTATTTCTGTAGTGTTCCCTAAAATGTTTGACAGATAGTGTAAAAATAAACATCTCAGTGAGATAGTAATTAAATACTCATTAGCATTTATCAGTATGGACAAAAAATTAACTATTGTTATATTTATGGTGCATATTCTTCTTCTTGTAATGCTAACTCAAGTTAAGCAATGCACAGTGTGACCAATACTTAGATTGGACTCCAAAAATAATTTCACTAAGATATAAGCCTTTTACATAATCATTACATAAATATATATATTTTTTTATATCATGTAACATTATCACGCACTGTTTCATTTCGAGTGCTTTAAAATTTAATTTCACTCTTTTTTATGAGACTTACTGGCCGAAAAGTGAAACATTTTTTAAGCATAGCGCTGTAGAATATTCTAATTAAGTAATGACATTGTTAGTCTATGGTCTAGTGGTTGAGGCCGGTGTCTTATGTCCCAATGATGTGATGGTACAAATCCTATGCAAAACTTCACATTATTGTTTCCAGTTTGTGTGGAATATTGCAGGCTTGAATCACCTGATTGTTGTATAAGAAAGACGATATGTACTTTGGAAGGCATCATTGCTTCTCATTTAAAGTATTTTTTTTTGTTTTGTTTTTTCATTGAATGCTTTAGTGCAGTTTATGGCGCCGCTTTCTCTTCACTTGCGCTTTGGAAGTGGTGGTAAACTTAATGTAAAAAGTGATATTAATTATATCCAAAATGAAAATAAACTATTTCATTGAATAAATCATATCCACTGTCGTTTAGAAACCTGCAAGGTAGATTGACCTTGCAGTGCTTTGCACCCCACTCTCTAAGAAAATCGCATACTTCCGCCTTCTGGCTCATCTTGTCATAAAATATTTTTTTATCTATTCTGTTAGTTGATAACATTAAGCGAATGTAGGTAAGTATATAACTGATCATAGTATGGAATTGTTTTTACAAGGTGTGGTTGTCACTTTTGTCAACCGACTTTCAAAAGTCAGGAGCAGCTCTTTTTGGTTGTATATTTAAGTTTGTCACTCTGGACTGGATTCATGATTAGGAAAATATGTTTTTTTTGTTTACTAGCTTATTTTTAGTTTGCCCGCATATCATTTTTTATCCTGCTATCTGAATTGATATATTATTATACAGCAAGGCATTCGTTCTAATACAATTCTGAATCCCAATATGATATTTAGCAAATTTATTTACGTTAAGCCGTTGATACCGACTGCCTAAGGTGGTTCTTAAAGGAACCAAGTCGGAGAGGCGGTTCCGCACAACTCTGACACCAGGGTGTACATGGTCGATCGACAATGCACACGAAATGATGATGATGATTTACCAAATTTATGTACACATTCAATCGAACAGGATACAACATAGAACACAACATTTGTATAAGAGTACTGCTTATTTGAATCGGCCTTTTATCTTCATAAACATAATCGAATCTATATAGACTACTAATATAGTTGGGCATGATGATGATGAATGATAGTTGGGCTCAATTTAGATAAGTACATTCGGTACCCGCATGGTTTACACAAAGGCCCGATTCTAGATCAATTCTATTGCTTATATTTGTCCATGAATTCAGTACAAGGTCCCTCACGTCATATAGGTGATTAACAGCACGATAATGAGTCCACTGTACTGGGTGATAATAGAGGGATGGTATTACTTTAGTTCGTAAAAGTATTTGTTATATGAAATGTTAGCTTTGTCACCAACCAGCCGATTTACGCGCCTTAGTAAAACTTGGATATAGCTTGAAGCCTGTATTTGTAGACTATCAAACAAATGTTAATAGTTTTAGTACGACTTTTAGTTCTAGATATATGCGCGTTCATTCGAATATATAATAGTGGCCAAGCATGGTGTCAGGAGTTTCAAAACTGATGGTCCTTCAGCTTTACTTCCAAAGGACTTGAAAGCTCATAATATGGAACTAGTGGTGTCACTGGTGGCTAAACAAACCATAGCTTGAAGTTTACATGTCTTAAAAATGCGTCTTAGCGATTTATGCATTTTTCTAAATTAAGACCATTAGTATATATCCCACTGCCCATCGTCCATCCCCTTACATCTCTAGATTTTCTTGCCATTCTCATAAAAAAATATGCAGCGTGCCGATTTCAGAGAAGTAGTTGTTATCGTCATACAGGTATTACAGACTACTTTTACTTTTTAATCAGTAGTTTGTTTTGTTATCTCATCGCTCGTCTGTACATACGTGTTAGAATCGTGGTCTTGAACTCAAGAGTCTCGAATACTTGTTTACATGTGTCATAATGACGTAACCTTATTCACTTGTATAAAAACGTTGCGTAATAATTTTTGTGTAGGTTTTGCAGTTTTGCACGTCTTGTTATGTATTATGTAGGGGTCAAAATAAAAAATGCATGGTTACACTTAGTATGAAAAATTGAATATTTAGATCAGGAGTGCTAGTTTTGAAAAGTGAATCGCACAAAATCGGCGAGTCGAATGGTTTTTGTTCGATATCGAACGATTTTTATTCGACATATGAGCCAAACATTTGAAAAATAGGGCTCCTGGCCCCGATGTTGTGGAGTACACCAGGGAGTTCAATTACGTTTAGAATTATAGTGAAAGATCGTTTAGAAACCTAAGGTAGGTAGCCTATTCCCCTGACTGTTGTACGGTCAAAGGGCTGACACCTGACACGCTACTGTACCTCTTACTCCTAGATCATCATCATCATTTCGTGTAGGTTACATTGTCAATCGACCATGTACACCCTGGTGTCAGAGTTGTGCGGAACCGACTCTCGGCCTCTGACGTGGTTCCTTTAACGACCACCAGATGGCGGCCGGTACCCACGGCTTAACATGCCTTCCGAAGCACGGAATCATCTTTATTATCAGACAATCAGGTGATTCAAGCCTGCAATGTCCTAAGCAAACTGGAAACAACTAAACAAAGTATGCTTCCCGTGGGAATTGAACCCACGACCCCCGGGCCAAAGGCGAACGCCTTAACCACTGGACCACGGAGGCAGAAATTTATGGTTATAAAATATAGGTGTAGACATAAATGAGAAATTGCATGACAAAGTTTCCTACTTTGTTTCCAATATTCCGTTAAAAGTATTGCAGTTTCATATTTTATTTCATCACGCATTGCCTTTTTACATAGTCTAGTCGAAAAATAATGTTTTTAATAGCACACAGCACGAATTGTCTACTTAAAAGACGGTTTGACATGACATAACATTTTATTTTTTCAAATTTCAGTGCATCTTCATCATATGGTGTTTCCTACCGACAGAGTTCAATGGCTCCCTCATCATCTACCACCGCGTTATCCGTCCCTACTACTTGAAACATCACGACCGTATCGACAACATTGCCAACTCTGGTAAGTTTTTAATTAAAAAATAACGTATGTGCTATGAAATAAATATTAAGATCTTATAAGTATATGCCCATTATAATGATGATTAGAAAAATAAAACATAAGAAATATATTTTTACGTAAAGGTTTTTTTTTGTAAATATTTCCGATAAATAGCTCGGTTTAAAAATTTCACTAAAACGACTGGGTCAGGTCCATCTTAATTAGTTATAATTTATGTGTATTTGCTAGAACACGTGAATAGATTTTCTTTTTATATTTGATTTATAATACAGATATAGAAATGTAGTTATTGTCAAGTGGCGACGTCGTGAAAGTTGTCTCGTAATAAAATATGAACTTAGTTTTTTATTGCACCAATCAAAATACAATGTGGGACAATCAATATCATACCTACTTGTCTTTTATTTTACAAACAGGATATTGAGTGATAACCTTTTAAAAATATTTTACAATACAATACAAAAACTCTTTATTGCATAACAAGGATACATTTTAGTTCGAGATTTACTTGTATTTTGGTTTTAAATTTTTCATTGACAATATTTATTTAATTTGCAATATTCGAAATACTTTATGACCTGATTTCATTTAACCGCAGCTTTTTTTTTTTAATAGAACACCGCCGAATAAATTTCTTTTTATATTTCTATTTTAGAACTAAAAGACATATTAAATAAGGCCAACAAGAACATTGAGAAGACAATGAAATCTTTCGGTGACACCCTGAAGGATCTGCACAAAGATTAAGTACCGTATGTACATAAACAATAACGCTATGTGCATGGAAAGGGCTTATCTATGTGTCGCTTCTGCTAAGGGTTTTAATTCACTAGTTTACTTTAAAATTCACATGTTTTCAAATTAAAAAAAAAAGTATTAATAAAAAGTTTTCTTATTATATTAAATATATTTATTAAATATATATATTAAAAAAAAGACTTCTCAAATCCAAAAAGTAGGATGTTCTCAATCTTTAGTTTGTTATACTACAAGTGCAATATCTCTGGTTCAGAATATCTTCAAATTGGTTCCAATAAACGAATCAAGTCGATTTTTGTTTCTTCACATAGCTCATAACCTAAAACCATATGGTTTTAATTTTTCGAGTAGAATGTTCAATAAGAATAAATATTTATTACTAAATTCACGATTAAATTTGTAATAATTAATCATCAACACTATAATTAAAGCGAAAATCGTATCTTATTGCTAAAAACGAATTTAAAGCGATAATTCATACACGTTTAAAAGTGTATAATTAATAAATCGATAAATGTAAAATAAAAATAAAAACCATTTACTGATAAAAGAGGTGACATATAAAAACGTAACAAAATTGTAACGTTTTATTAACAGCCTCAAAATGTTAAAAACTAGTGAATTAAAATTCAACTTATATTGAGAAGTATATTTTATTAAAGCAATAATCTCTGGCTTCAATCACATCATTTTAATTAATTACTCAATGGTTTATTTGCATATATAAAAGTGGTCACAATATTTCAAGGTTATAGTATTAATTCGCACATTTTTAACCAGAAATAGGTATTTTGTCTCCTAAAATACATTTGTTATTCTTTTTTTTTTATAAAAGCACAAGTATTTTTTTTGTTTTAATTATAAAAAAATAATAAATATCTTTTATTTCGACATTCCACACACAATGACAAAATAACTTAACCTAATATTAATTAATTATTATAATATATACTCAGTATCCTATAAACAATATGTTAATAAATATTATTTATCAAACGACATAAAATTCAATAATTAACGGGCATTTTTTTATAAATGTACATTATATTATTTAGAAATTCGGTTTAAGGTTATATAATGTATATTTTGTCTTATGTTGTGTTGTCCTTTTGGGATCTACTTTGGACGTATTAAATAACTAGATATATTTTTAAAGGAATAATTTATTAACGCCATACAAGATTTAGGTAAAATGGCCGCTTCCTTAAATTGAGTCGTCGAGTACGACTACAAAAAGAAAGTTTTTAATTCTACGTCTGGAACTTACTGGCAATTGCCAGTTGCCAAAAGAAGATTTTATGTGTTTTAAAGATTTTTTATACTCAAGGGACGCATTGAATGTACGGATCTTATCGCCTAGGCCCGCTTCGAATGTATGGACTTTATTTTTAAACAACTAATTTATTTCCGAGCTTCGTGGAAATAAAACGTTGACCGTCTTTTTTAATACCGAAGTTATTTCCGATCAAGTGAAGACCGTGGGTCTGTTACCAAACAAACAGTTTAAAAAATATATATACACAAGGATTAAGTATTTGTACAACACGACAGGTCCCATAGTAGAGGATGTCCACCAGCTAGTGGAAGGGGCGAATCGGAAGATCAACGTATCTATAAAAAAATTGTGCGAACATAAGGGCCATGAATAGCTTTGGCAACGTGCTATATTGCGTACTTCAGGTTTTTAGTACGTGTATTCACATTTTTCGTAGTTATTGTGCAGGCTGACTTGTCTTGTGACTAAACAAATTATTGGAAAAAAAAAACAATAATTCCGGCGAAATTTTAAAAATAAGTCTTTTAAATTTTTTAATGTTTAAATCAGTCCAGCCACATGTGATTATGCATGTGTTTTTTATTAAAAAATATTATTATTATTTAATGGTTTATACATAAAATACTAAACTAGCCAACCTCTTTTTTTAGGTGTCTTTGGTATTAATTGATTAATTTTTGTTATATTTTGTATCCCAGCAGTGGAACATATGACAACTATGAAAAAAAATATGGTATGATTTAACAGGGGGTCAACCACAACGTCTTATAGCAGTATTATTTTAATATTACATCGAGTTTTCGTACCACAAGGTGTTTAAAACAAGCTTGAAACAATATTACTTTTTTCAGCAGTTTTGGTGACGTCACCTCTATTTCGTTCATTCAATTCGTACCATGACGTGACTTTTGGCCACTAGCATTATTGTTCTAATGTCAAATTTAGCAATCTTAAAAAAGTTCCTCTTTCGCAACTGATACAACATTATTTACTATTAATTGCTCAAAAAAGTAAAGTAAATCAACTTATTTTCGAAAAATAATTAAATATAAAGTGAACGTGAACGTTATAGTGACTGACTGCAATTGATTTAATTTGATTCCAAATGGATTTGGACTTGGAAATATTCGAGTTCTTGGAAGCCGATAACTCCGAAGAGTGTAGATCACGAAAAAGGCGACGTATGCGTTTTCGTGAGGAGTGTGATCCCTTCGACTTGGATGAAGAAGAATTTAGAAAACGTTATCGGTTGACAAAAGTTTTAGCACGTAACCTATGCGATGACTTAAAGCCTCTCATGAAGACACCCTTAAGATCTTCAGACTTGTCTGTGGAGACTAAGGTAAGTTACTGTTTACTTAATTGCATCACTAATATTGCATATAACTTTTACACAATAACTTTTATAGTTTTACTATTTTGTGTGTTGCTTAAGCACCTTACGATAATAATAAATGTTTTATATAGAGAAAACATAATTATTTGTTGACCTTATATTTATTTGTTCAATACAATGTTCGGCAACAAATTGAACAAAGATTTAAAATGATAATGATGTCATTTATTTCTTGTTTAAAAATATATACTAATTTATTTCTTCTAGGTATTGATTGCATTATCTTTTTATGCAACTGGATCATACCAGCGTCCAATAGGCAATAATGAGGGTCATTTCGTGGCACAACAGACTGTGTCTTCAGCCATTGCACAGGTTACTGCATGCTTAAATTCATCGCAGATGAGACAAAAATATATACAGTTTCCTATGACTGAACAAGACCGCAACCGAATTAAAACCGAGTATGTATACTAATTTCGTAATTCAAATAACTTAGTTGTTGTCCATTCTCTGTTCATTTATTGATATAATTCTAATGTTCAATTGACTGCAATAAATAATTTGTTTTAGACAATTTAACAATTACGTGAATGTTAGTGTTTCCAAGTTGTCTAAATTCAGTTTACCAATCATTATTTTCTGCATATTGTTTAGCTGTTAATTGAATTAATTTTTTTTCAGATTTTACAACAAATTTCATATACCCGGAGTACTAGGTTGCATAGATTGTACCCATGTGGCAATAATACGTCCAGTAGAACATGAAGAGCGTTATTATTGTCGCAAGCATTACCACTCCTTGAATGTCGAGTTGGTAAGTCAGTACAAATATATTCAGACACCATTGAAAAAAAAACAATATATTAAAAATATAAATTCTTTATTATTTCTATCTTAAATGTTTAAATAAATTATAGCACTTATACCAGTCTTATTTTTTCAGATATGTGATGCAGACATGCAAATTATCAGTGTAGATGCAAGTCATGGTGGTGCAACTCATGACTCTTTCATTTGGGCGAATCATCCATTGAAAAGACACTTGGAAAATCTCAGCAACTCAGAGAATACTTGGTTTCTTGGTATGTATTATTTTATTTTAAATTTGATTTAATAATGATTGTACTTTTAGATAATTAATAATAATTATTTTATATTCACAGGTGATTCCGGATACCCATTGAGAAAGAGCATGATGACACCAATTTTAAATGCAGAACCAGACTCACCAGAAGCACACTACACTAACTTACATGTTCGTGCAAGAAACATAATTGAGCGCACTATAGGGCTTCTTAAAGCACGTTTTCGTTGCCTACTTGTTCACAGAGTGCTTCATTACTCGCCTCGAGTTGCTGGCTCTATTGTAAATGCTTGTGTTATACTACACAACATTTGCAATAAAGCTCAAATACCAGTGCAACAACTAAGTGACGAAGACATGATTCAAGAGGCCGAGTCACAGCCACAGCACATCCCTGCTGAACAGCCACAGCCACACAGAAACAACCCTGATTTGCAGCAGGGTTATGCTACTCGACAGTCTCTTGTCCAGCGGTTGTGGGAAAGGCGACATTTAAGATCCTGAAACAGAAGTTTATTGTAAAAAAAATTGTGTATCTGCTATTATTTATTTATATCCCACCTACAGAATAAGAAATAATATTATGTCCCCTTACTAAAACTTCTTATAATTAATTGAATTAAACTAGTTACTAATGAATAAATTATATCTAAAGATTCTTGAAAAAAAATAATTAAATATTGTTATTTATTTTGTACAACCATACTACTACTACACACATACACATACTCTCAAACTTTAAATAGGATAGCGTATATATGTTAAGGTCTAGTCTATCTCTGTGCCAAATTTCATCAAAATCGGTCCAGTAGTTTTGAGTTTATTCGTTACAAACAAAATACAAATCTTTTTATAATATTAGTATGGATATAGTATGGATGTTTGAATCATAGTTTAAATATAGCAAATAAATATAACATTGAAATAATGTGTTAGTATTTCTTTTGTACCTTTCAATTTTGCAGGCAGTATTTTGAAGCTCTGCCATTTTCTCAGCTATCTTCTCCATAGCTGTCGCGGACCTCACAGCTGCCTCTGCTCGCATTTGTGCGGATGACACTAGGGCACGTCTTGCAGCCTCTGGCGTCATCGGAGGCTCAAGTCTATGACGCCGGCGCCGTGGAGAGCGTAATATAGCTCTAGGATTTATAGGTGGATTGGGAGTAGGAGACAGAGCTGGTGGATCTTCGGAAATAGGTTCTAACATTTGATCTTGTACCATGGGTGTAGTTGAGTTGGGTTCTATATTTGGCTCAATAATTGGAGTATGTTGGGCTGGGTGATCTGGGACATTCAGAAGGATTGAATCTGAGGCTGGCTGTGAGTCAATAATCACTGGAGGCTGAAAAAAAAGTCTCTTTGTATTTAAATATATAACATACCTACCATACCTACATATTTGTTATGTTTAAAAATTCCTTACTTCTCCAAACGGTTCCACCCGGACGCCTGGTAAACCCTGACCGAAATCATCCCCCAGTATTTGGAGGAATTTATTTTCTATTTCAGTCAAAGGCTTTTCAGTGGACGGCCCTCCCCCAGTTCGTACATGCGAAGAGCGAATAGCAGCGACTCTTGATTTTAATTTGGCCTTATAATCGACCCAATACTGCAAGAAAAAAAGGTAAAAATATTACAATCGCGTAGGTATTGAAAATATTGGTGTGAATAAAAAGAGCAAATAATTTAACACTAAATAAACAAACAAATGCTTACTTTGGACCAGCCTTTCCAATCTTTATGTGCTCCATCGCCCTGAGAATTCAATATCTCTCCAATCTCTCCCCACATTCGCTTTGCATACTCTTTCGCTTGTAGAGAGCGATTATATGATGTAGCGATGTCTCGATGGGAATTTAAAAACTCCCAGAGAATCTCCAGTTGTTGCACAGAGACACGGTTCACTCTTCGGCTATAAAAATATGTAACAATACAAATTTACATAACTTTAACAAACCACAAAAACTAAAGTTTTATTCACTAATTTTAAACAAAACTCACTTCATTTCCATGGTGACGCTGAAGAGACGTAATTTGAGAATGAGCCGTACTTAGATTTTGGAGCCATACGATTAAAATAGGTAAGGCACTCAACATTGTGTTTTTTATCCACTTAAAACTTAACATAAATCAAACTTTTAAAGTTATAAACACTTGAGATAACATTTCATTTTTTTTCGCCTGTGACAGCGTGAGTTCCGTTCACGATTCACGTCACAATGTAGATTCGGTTTCATACTTATTCATCAAAATTTTCTTAAATTTTAAGCATATTTTTGAGTTATTAGTGTATATTACATAATAAGTTACATAAATATACTTAATTTTCCAAAAACAAACCATTTTAAATTAATTTACATTAACTTTTTTATATCTATTATTATAAATGATTACCGATAAAAATCACGTTACGGAACGTCCTTTGAAAGAGATGGCGCTATATATTTGATATAGCGCTGTTTCTTTTTATCCTTTAGCAGGGAATAGACAATGTTATCAATTCATTCGTTCTTTCGCAACACTAAGCAGGAATAAAATAATATTACGCGGTAGAGGTCATGGTACGAAAACGAGTAATGTTATTATAAGCTTGAAACAAAACTTCCTTGAAATAAGATTGTTTTACAAAAGCTTGTGGTTGACCCCCAGGTCCTTGAATTTGTCAGGTCACTCGACTTTCAAGTCAGCCTTAGGTTGTTCATTTCCATTTCATATATATTATGAGTATTTATCTAAATCGTTATATTTTGTCATTTGAGTAATAATATTTTTTTTAAATTAATTTTAGTTTTTACAAGATTTTTTTTCTAAAATTTGAGAGGACGCCAACGAAAATACGCTAAAATATTATAACTATAAGTTTTCTATTCTATTTGTTTCTATTGGTTAAAGACCAACAAGTATAAAGTTAGAATTTGTTTTATTTATTTAAAACACATCTAATAAATGTTTACGGTGTACTACTTATTTCTAAATATGTATAGATATGTTTCTCTTCAATATTAAATGACGAAATATAATTCCACATACCCTATCTTATAATTAGAAAATCGTAAACATTAACACTTAACATTATCCCATTATTATAGGTAAAGGTAAAGCTGATTAGTGCAAAAGCGTACAAAAGCTTTGGTAAGTCGAAATAGACTGCTTGGTATGACTAATGCTTGGTTGAAATTATACGCATTTAATTAAAAATTATTATCTGGCAGGAAATATTCTCAGAATATTTTAATAAACCGAGTATTCAATTTTGCATGCAAATATTTACACTTGCACTTAGCAGAAACTAGTACATATACTTGTGTTCTAGTAATTTTTTTATGTATTTATATTCGTAGTTAACTAATTCAAAAATCCAACTCTTTGTCTTGACTGACCTTGCATAAAAAATCGTATCGTAAGTAAAATAAAAAATGAAATGATGAAAATTTGGACAAAGGGTTTCTTCAAAAGAATTTTATAGGGACCACACTATTTTCTCCATACAGATAAAATAAAAAAACAATGGTACTCATACATTTCTGCAATTTTAATATTTTTTCTTTGACCTATACTGTCCCACTGCTGGGCAAAGTTCTCCTAAATTTAAAATTTAAAGCAAAAAAGAAAACATTGAAGTTACAGTACATCTTAACGAAATATAAATAACTTATTTAAAACATACGTTATATTTAAAAAAAAAATAACTACAGTCATTGTTGTGTGTGTTGATGATCTTAACATAATCTAAATAAGATATTTGTTTGCAAGTAAAATATTATATTAATAAGAAAATGGACTGCAAGCATTGTTGTGTGTGTTGTTGCTTATTAAATGAATGTAGTGTATAGAATTGCCCGCCATATTTGTAGATAACATGCATTGTATTTTATTTATCACCCATAACTCGTTGGTACGCAACTTTTTAATTAGTTATTACCATAATCTACTATTAGTTTGCTCATTATTTTCCTATACTTTTCATTGATATTTTTCCTGTAATGTTAATTAGTGTATGTATTGTGTTATGTAAATTAGTTATGTCAACAAAAGACATCATCCGCTCTTCATACAATTAAGATTCAAAAGTGAAAAGTGCGGACCAGAAAAAAGGGTTATTCTGATAGATGTTGTCTACCTAATAGACATGTGCGCCGATGCTAAAATGGTCGGAGGCGTGATCGGCGTGGACGGTGAAAATAAGTGAAAAACGCCATAATATACATAAAATTTTATATTTTTACACTTTTTCCATTTTCTAAGATAAATAATTGCATGATTAAAATTAAATTGATGTTCAGGGAGAATTGGCTTAAAGCAAAGGACCGAAAGAATAGTAATAATCGTTATCTGTATTCAATATTCTATTCAGTATTGCAGCAAAGTCAAATGCAAAAAAGGGAGTCTGTCATTCCATTCAACATGGCTGGCTTTATGGATCTTAGAATGCCACCGTTTATGGAATCAGATAGGTGAAGCATGCTTTGAATCTTCCTATATGGCCTATATGTCACAAGGACCACATGGACTGTCCAAGAAATTCCACCTGCTCAGCAACTGGGAACATTTTCCTTGTGAGTTGGGCCTATTTGAGTTCAGTATTTACGGGGAAGATCGGTACTAGAAACGAATAGACGAGTCGGAGATAAGATTCCTACTGGCCACTTTAGAAATAATCCATCACCCAGCCAAGTTTTCTGAGGGATCGTGTGGAAAATCACAAAATTATCCATCCGGATGTGCTGGAACTCGTTGGCCTCAGGGTGCCGGGTAGGTACTAGAAACAGATAGACGAGTCGGAGACAAGATTCCCACTGGCCACTTTAGAAATAATCCATCACCCAGCCACTTTTTCTGAGGGATCTTAAGGAAAACACAAATATATCCACCCAGACGTTTAGTCTACTTTGAACATCATAGTCTAGTTTCGACATATTCTACATTTAACAGATTCTTCATAAGACTGATTCTATATTGGACGGAATAACTTTCATTCTGCATAAGACATATTCTTTATTAGACAGATTCTATTTCTTTCTACATAAGACATATTCTATATTGCACAGATATTTTTTTATTTTTTAACATTCGATTCCTTTTTTCATAATCTGTCCAATATAGAATCTGTCTTATGCAGAATCTGTCCAATATAGAATATGTCTTATGTAGAATCCGTCCAATACAGAATCTGTCTTATGCAGATTTTGTCAAATGTAGAATCTGTCGAAATAAAACTCGTATGATGTCCAAAGTAATCTGTCCAATGTTTAAACGGTCCGCCCTTGCTAGCGGTGCCGCATGCATGAACCAACCCGTAGCGGTGGCGGGAGGCTCCATTAATACGTGCACTGCACATAGGTACTCAACTTGCCGCAAACGCAAATGATTAGATGGACAACATCTAAAAGAATAACCCACTTTTTCTTTTGGACCTAAATGTATGATGTCCTTTATTTTCATTTTGTATGTGAATATACTTTTATTTATAGGAGAAATAAAATTTCTTGCGATTTCGCCCAAATTCAATACGAAACGAGAATCACATATAACAATTAGATTTCAATGGGATAGCATGCCTTTTGTATAATTAGGTACTACTAGCTTGTGGACTAACTCTGTGCACTGTGTTATTAATAAATTAATTTTACTTATATTTTCTGCCAGATACTTCACGATTTGGCTAAAAAAACTAATTAATACGCTTCGTTAGAATATTATTTGTTACTTAGAAAATTAATTCTAGTTGTTTATAATTAGGTTGTACTTACTTTCTAATGGATTTTTTTAATATCGTGCAAAGATTGCTTAGTTTCTTTTTTCTTGCATTGAAAATAAATGATTTTTATTTGGAATTGTAATAAGATTGTTACATGAAACTGAACAACAAAGTAATGTTAAATATTTTGTGATGTCGTGCATCCTACATAATAGAAATATTTATTGCCATATATATTACTCAATTTGTTTTGATTTGCTGATTGTTTCGGTTTAAAAAACTAAAGAGTATAATTCCTATTGACGCAATTTTTTCTGACAAGTTTTAAAAATTCAAATTAACTCAAAATCGTCGGATTTTTTTTAAATGTTAGATTGTCCATTAATTGATCTCGATCTCACCCGATGTTAAGTGCAAATGTGGTTTAAGATGATACTCGCAAACCATTAATAGCCTTATTCACTCTAGCCCAGGTACTTTACTATCACCTGTAAGATCAGAAACGTGCGAGTAAATGAGATGGTGCAATACAAGGTGTAAGGCTAACAAGTCGTTCGCTCACTCGTTTCTGCCCTGCTATTGCAAATGATAGTAATGCACATGAAAGGGCCCAGGGCAGGATGTAAGTGTATAATTTTTGATGACAATATTTTTCTTTTCACAGCCACCCGCTTGGTAGCAGATGCAGTTAGGAAGAACAACTAAAACTGACAAATATTTACAAAGAAGCGGAAAGTACAAACTTTTGCACACGTTTTTGTCACTAGCTTGCAGTATGTTGACTGAAATAAAATAAAAATGACTTATATTATTTTTTAATAATCATCGAACTGTATTGACTTGGCACGTCAGTGTCTTTAAGTCTTGCCTCCTAATTATGGTCTCGTTATTTGTCAATTAATGTACAATTAAGGCAATATTTTAACAGATAATATTTTACAGAAATGTATAATCGATGCAGAAAACATGCCATAGAATTGTATCGATGTTAAAAATAAGTCAAAAATATTATCATTCACAATTTTTACACATTTTCACAATGCGCTTTGTTTTATGGCACATACTGTAATGTATTTATTATGTTTTCAAAAATCGTGATCGTGACACATTTTTTTTCTACTTTTCCTTTAGAATTAAATTGGTAGTTGAATATTTCAAAGGCCTATTATAAGATCTTCTAGGGCTTAGAAGCTAAGTAAACCCTTAAGTTTTTTTCTTTACTTTAAGATCTCTTCGTGGAACAATGAATTCTTATTTCTATCTCAATTAGATATTTCTTTCAATTATATAGATTTGCTCAAGGAGTGTTAGTTTATCTGTTGTTTATTTTTTGTAAGGTCGAATCATAACTTAGTTTTTAATACGTGAATTAGAAAGTGCTTGATGTTGCCATGTGAAAAATCGTAGCAATTCCGCTAGTAGTTTATTAAAAATTTTGTACACCTAGGTAATTTTTGTAGCATTGCCAATGTGTTTCACATTTCACTAAGCCAATGCAAACAAAACTTTACTTGGTTCTAATTTAAGATTGGTTGATGAGCTGTCAAATTTGATATTCGAATCAAGTTAGTTTGGAAAGATATTTTTATAAAAGCTTATCCTGTTGCCGTTTTGAAACGTTTCAGATCACATTGCTTGCAAGTGAAATCTATGTTGTCCATATATATTATAATGTGCCTTTAGTGGTTTTGGCTGCATGCACTATAATTGTATTTACACAAGGAATTGTTAATCTTGTCATTTTTTCACGTAATAAAAGGAATTCATTGTAAATAATATTGTTTCATTGTGGTATACAAGTATCTTTTTAATTTATTTATTAGACCTTACCCATGCTCCAGGAGTTGTGTATTAAAGTAAATAAAACAAAAACAATTGAATTTGAATTATGTACTAAACTAATAAATAACTAATTACATCTATATCTTATGAAGCCTGTGTAGACTTTTCAGCCTCTGCCTGTTTCGCCAATAGTTCTTGTTCTGCTTTTCTGTTCCTCCAAGCTGTCATGTAAGACCTCGGGTGGATAGGGAAGAAACCTGATAAACCTGAAATAAAGCCAGAAAATAGTCATGATAAAAATTTTAACCACTAATTACAGTCCGCATCTATGATTCACATAAAAACTATCCATACTAATATGATAAATGCGAAAGTCTGTCTGTCTGTTACGCTTTCACGGCCAAACCGCTGAAAGGATTTTGATGAAATTTGGTATGAATATAGTTGAAGGCCCGGGGTCAAACATAGCTTTTTGACGCAGGCGGAGCTGCGGGAAAAAGCTAGTACTAAATAATTAATAGTACTAACATACAGAATGGACACTAACAGTACCCTCCCACCGAAACAGATGCCGCATCTCAGAGCGCAGATTTAGGGTAAAAATAGAGAACAGGTAGGTATGGTAAATAACTTAATCTATGACTAACACACACATAGAAGCGCGTGCGCAATTTCAGCAAAGTTTTTTATTCCAGGTGTTTATGTTCCACACCACGGGAGCATTTACTAATAGGAGATGCCGTTTGAAATGGCGCAGTGATGTGATCATTGGCGCCTCGCCGCTCACAAAAGTGGGCGGAGCTTGTCACTACTCGTTCAAAGCGTACCGGAAAATATCGCGAGCTCTTAAGTGCATCACGACTCTACGGCTTTTTTACAAATTTAGCATTGAATAATTGGTTTCTGTTATATAAGATATATATACGGCTCTAAAAAGTTATTTAAAACGTTTATAATTTAAGAATTATCGCCATGTTTTTAAGATTGGAACTTCGACGTACTAGTGACATCTATTTAAAAGTACGTGATAATTTGTAAATAACGTACCTAGTACTGCTACTTTCCGTAAGATGGATATCATTATGGTTGGAGCCGAGGCCGAAACCAAGCACCCCCGCACGTCTGCCTTCCGTCCTGCGTAGCCTCACAAATACTTTCTTACTACGGCATCTCCTCTTTGTAATTGCTCCTTGTTCCACACACATATTTATACAGAATGACTTTTAATTACAAATATTGTGGTCCAGAGGGATCAGTATCCTTCTGGACCACAATGTTGCATAAACTAAGTAACTTCTTTATTTCTCACATGTAATTATATTTTTAGAAAAAGTTAATTTAGTGCAATTGAATCCTTAACAGCCCATTTAGGCAGCCTTTATTATGTTTGTATGACCATATTCTTTGTATGCTGTAACTTAAACTTTAAATTGATTTAAATAATATAAACTTTGACTTGGTATCCAAATTGCAAATTCACTAGGCAAACTGGTCTTTGCCTTTGAAAGAGAGAAGACCTTTACTCAGCTGTGGAACATAAACAACTGGAAAAAAACGTTGCCGAACATTCAGTGATTTAGAAAACAAATATTTGGTAAACCTGCCGAATACCGAATAACAAACGAATATTCAGCAGCACATCACTAATTTAAAACCAGCCAAATATTTTTTACATCATAATTAATGTGTGAAACTCCAACATCCATTCAAATCAATTGACCGGCTAATGGATTTTGTATGGGAATTTAAAAAAAAAATCTTATTCTACAGAATACACATACCTAAGATTTCAGCAACTGGATTTGTGACATGAGCTCCTTTGCCGAGCCAGTATTTCATTCTTTCCAAATTCAAAGCGACTAGCTTCTCGTTGTTTATATTTGGCATGGGATCGTAAGAGCCTAGCTGTTCTATGACTGGTTGAGTGTTAATACGCTTTCGCTGAAAAACAGAAACAATAATATAAGTCTGACAGATTGTGGAATCATTTAAATGAGTGTTAAATTTGCCCAGCAGTTTAATTTTTAATTAAAGATTTACATCTTACAGCAGTATGCTCGAATTGGCAACATATGTTAAGTGATCTAACTCTCTCGAGCTCGTCTGTGCTTCATAAGACATGTTATTGAGTTCGCCTTTGTCGGGTGGAGCAAAGTCCATTTACGCTTTCTGGAGAGCGGCCATGGCTAAAAGATAAGCTTGCTCCACCTTTGACTTTCACCATGAGGCTGGCATAGTCACAATGTGTGACTGAAGCCTCACAAAAAAAAGAGATTAAAAAAAAAGACTGATGATAAGCTGTTTCTCATTAGGGTATGTATAAACCAATTCCATACACATTGAATGACAATGACCTGACAAAATAAAAGAAAATCAATTGTTTGTTGGGTCATCAGTGTGGTACTGGTACATATTAAGGCAGCCCTAAAATCTGACAATGATTCAATGCTGCAACTACTCCAAACATCTGATTTCTTGTGTAAAAGGTTACAGAGGTAAGACTGCAGTGGTTCTATGATAATCAGTACCATTATATCTCTACCATACTCTGAGCTTTGAACCATAAGCTGAACTTGGAAAGATTAATAACTTGTGGCAGCAAGCACTCCACTAGTGTCTAGTCTTCAGTGACTCGACAGAAACTAAGTCCGACTATGAATCCGAATTAATAAATTGAGTCTCTATTCATTGACCCAGGACCAAGATAGATGTTTTACCAAAAAATGATTTAGTTATCTAGTCTACTTACGTGAGTAACAGAGATGTGGAAGAATGGTCTGTTGGTACATCCGTGGCGAATTAGACGGATAGATTTAGCGGCTTTAGCAAAGTATCGGCCAGTGCCACTGGCCGGAGGAAGAGACATTTTATTTAACTTTACCAAACAATTAAAAATTTCAAATGATAATAGTAATTTTGTGTAACCTCAAAACACAAATCACAACAATTCAGTCGGTCCCAGTCCGTCCCTCCGTCAGTTGTTGTCATTGTCACTGTCAGCCGGTGACTATGACAGATTTCATTCCGTATTTTTTACACCAGATCCAGTGCGGCGATCCAGTGCTTTCACGGACACACACATACAAACAATTATTTAAATGTGTGAGTAAATGGTTTGCGTGTGTGGAGTGGATTTCGTGTCTGCCTTTACTGGTTTACACGCGAACCAGTGCCGGCAATCCAGTGCTGGATTTTGCGCCGATCCAGCAACTTCTTGATCCAGTATTACTAGATTGACTCTGGCGGCGGCCGCGTCGGGGCTTGAATTCCTATCATAAGAAAAACGTATGATACAATTATTTGACAGAAAACGTTATATAATTTTTTGCTTGACAAAGTTATACTATATAAACCAGTCTTTCTTAAAATCACTCATTTGACAAACTAATCAAAAGTTAAAATTCTATTACACCAAAGCATTATTTTTAAAACTAATATTTTTGTAAATTATGTCAAATTAAAAAACAATCATTTTTCAAACATTACTATGGGTATGGCATATAGAAAATGCATTGTTTGACAATTGATTCAATTGCCACAAATCTCTGTGAGAAACCTAAGAAATCTGTTTTCTTTGGTCTAACCAAAGTTCATAAAAGATTCAATTCGAAGTCTATCTATAGCTTATAAAGATTTATACTTACACAATTAAATTCCTTATATTTACGGAACCCTCATCACTCCGACTTTATTTCAGAAGCTAGATAGGTTACAGTAACCATGACATGAGCGAGCGAGCGTCTATTTTGTTTTGAAATTAGCTACAGCTCCCAAAGAATTTCATACGTTTAATAATTTGCAATGAAAAATATAAGTTTAACTAAATAAAAGCTTTCGAGGTACGGAACCCTAATTACTCCGACTTTGTTCCAGGAGGTAGATCAGGTTATGATTATACAGTGACCATAAAATGACCGAGCGAGCGTCAATCTTGTTTTAAAAGTAGCTACAGCACACAAAAGAATTTCATGCGTACATTAATTTGCAATGTATTAAAATAAGTTTAACATAATAAAATCTTTTGATGTACGGAACCATTATTTCTCCGACTTTGTTTCAGAAGGTAGGTTAGGATATGGTTATACTACCGTGACCAAGACATGAGCGAGCGAGCGAACATCAATCATGTTAAGAAAGTAGCGACAGCTTACAAAGCCTGCTTTCTAACACATAATTTTTATCAAGTGACAGTATTTATCTACCTTTTTTTATAAAGTAACAAATTTTATAAACGTAGTACATATACATGGTCAATTTATTTTTCTAAAGTTGCAATATTTGGAGAAAGCTACATTTCTAAAATCTGTGTTTTGTTAAATGATTACTGTTAAAGTAATATGTTTGGTAAATGTGAGGTTTGTCAAATGATTGGGTTTTCCTCATTTTTTCTATCGTTTTTTGTCAAACATTAGGGACGCGCAATGGGAAGAAAACGGGCCTACTTAGTACCGCTTCGTCCGGGTTTTGCGTCCGCGCCACTCCAAGTGATTGAAATTCAAAACAATTGGACTGGAATGTCCGATTTTATTTATTCAAAGAGTAATTTACAGGTATTAAAACAGTCTTGAATATGAAATGATTTATTTGGATAAGGATCAATACCGTGAAACGAATAATGAAGCCTAGTTTGTACCGGCGTTACTGTTGCAAATTTTAACTGAAAAAGTAGTTGCTGTGACGTAACTGCAATAGTTAGACATATGGTATCGCGGACTTTTTTGTAGACCTTTGTAAGATCTACAATACTGTAGTTCATTATTTTGATCTATCTCACAGGGTTAGGCAGCGTTTTCAATGTAAGCGCCAAAAATATGTTAAATATACGACCTCCCGTCAGAAACCTCTAAAATTATCAGTGTTTCTCGACTATATTATGCATGAATTATACATATAAACCTTCCTCTTGAAACACTCTATCTATTAAAGAAAACTGCATCAAAATCCGTTGCGTAGTTTTAAAGATAATTAAGCATACATAGGGACAGACAGACAGGAAAGCGACTTTGTTTTGATGATAATGATTATTAAATAAAGTAGACAAAAATTTACCATTTCCCCTACTGATTGGAATAATTCCAGGATTTCTTAAGGGATCATCGAATTAAAAAGAATGGATTGCTGTTTGTACGTTATGTATTAACAATGACCAACAAGTAAGAAGAAAAAAAGTTAACTAATAGTTAAAGTGCAAGATTAGTTCAAACTGTGACTCGTTGCTCTTAAAATTTAACTAGGCGTTTAAACATGCCCCCGGGCGTTGAAAGCCTGAAGGGTAAGCTTTCAACCAGAAGAAGAAGACACGGGTAGTGGGCATATCTTGCTAAATGCTCTTTGGATCACGCCGGTCGATATCTTTATGTCTGCAACGCGTGCAATACCGTCGCGTCCCGGATAAATGGCCACAACTCTTCCCAATTTCCACTTCAAGGGTGGAAGATTATCCTCTTTCACCACCACCATTGTGTGCAACTTCAAATCATCGGTGTTGAAGCGCCACTTTACACGCTGCTGAAGCTCGGCAATATACTCCTTACTCCACCGTGCCCAAAAATGCTGGCGTAACTGTTCAACACGTTGAAATCGAGTCAAATGATCAGTGGGGCGAGTTTGGTAATCCTGTTGAGGCAAGGAGGTGAGAGGCCGACCGATGAGGAAATGACCAGGCGTCAACGGAGAAAGATCTGCCGGATCCGAAGAAAGTGGGGTAATGGGTCTTGAGTTTAGAACTGCCTCAATCTGTATAAGTGTGGTGTTAAGCTCTTCATAAGTTAAGTTACAGTTTCCCAACACTCTTTGCAGATGAAATTTGGTTGACTTGACGCCCGATTCCCAAAGGCCCCCGAAATGTGGTGCTCGTCCCGGAATGAAGTGGAATTTAACACCTTCATTGGCTATGCTTTCACCCAAAGAATGACAATTGTTCTTTAAGAATTTAGAAATTTCGTTATATGCACCGACAAACGAGGTGCCATTGTCGGAATATATATCAGATGGTTTTCCTCTACGCGAAATAAATCGACGTAAAGCAAGCATAAAATTGTAGCTAGTCAAGTCACCTACCAGCTCTAGGTGGATAGCTTTAGTAGTGAAGCAAACAAACAGTGCAATATACACTTTCACTAGCCTACAGCCACGACCTTGACGACTAGCACATAAAATAGGGCCTGCATAATCTACTCCTACACTTTGGAAGGGGTAGCCATCTGGAAGAAGTCGCTGCTGCGGAAGATTACCCATCAAAGGAGTTACAATCTTACCTTTCATGCGAGTACAGATGATGCAATTATGATAACATGCCTTTGCTAAATTTCGACCGCCGATAGGCCAATAACTTTCTCTTATGGATGCCAATAATAGTTGAGGACCAGCATGCAACAACCTCTTATGTTCAAATTTAAATAATAATTTTGTAAATTGATGTGTGGACTGTAAAAGAATAGGGTGCTTTTTATCTTCTGAAAAAATAGAGTTGTCCAGTCGACCCCCAACACGCATGATATTATTTTCATCCAAGTAAATATTGAATTTTAAAAGTTGACTTTTCTTGGGCAAATTTTGTTTATTGAGAAGCAAATTATATTCAGGAAACGATTCCCTTTGACAGACTGAAATTATTTTATTTAAAGCTGTTCGCAACTCCGTTTCGTTCAAGAAAGATGACGTCAACGATTGTTTTTTACAGATCTGAATAAATCTTAAAACATATGCAACCGATCGCACAAGCCTCAAATAAGTAGAAAAACGACTAAAATCAACAAGTTTATTTTTGTTCGCATCGTTTATAATCGCCGCCATCAATGAAACATCAGGTTTAATCTCGGGTAACGTTTCACAACACTTGGGCTGAGTAGGCCAATCAGAACAATCAAGTTGGAGAAATTCGGGACCTGACCACCACAGTTCCAAGTTTTGCAGGTGGCTGATATCCACACCACGAGATAACAGGTCTGCAGGATTTTTATGTGTTGGGATGTGTCTCCAGGTACAATTGCTTGTCTTCTCTAAAATTTCAGCTACGCGGTTGCGCACGAATGGCTGAAGCTTAGAAGGAAGCATGTGTAACCATCCCAAAACGATTGTGGAGTCAGTCCAACACCAAACTTGACTGATTTTCAGCCGAAGTGATTGAATGACCTTTTCGTAAATCCGAGTTCCAACCAATGCGCCACACAATTCCAATCTTGGAATAGTTGTAGGCTTAATGGGCGCAACTCGGCTTTTTGACATAAGCAAACGAACTGAGACTTCACCATTCATATTGACGCTACGTACATATACGCAAGCACCGTATGCACGTTCGGATGCGTCAGAAAATACGTGCAATTCTAACGATTGATAAGAATCGCAAATCACATAACGAGGTATGCGAATATCATTTAAAAGCGGTAACGTTTCGCAAATATCGTTCCAGCGCTTATTAATGTCATCAGACAAAGGTTCATCCCATGTCAATTTTTCAAGCCACAGGCTTTGTAATAATATTTTGAAGTTGATGACGCATGGTGATAAAAGACCGAGAGGATCGAAGATTCGTGCAATAACTGAAAGAATCTCACGTTTCGTATTACCTTTGGATATGGAAGCACCTACAGGAAAGCATAGCTCGTCAGTACTGGCATGCCAACTTAGACCTAGCAATTTTTCAGGCTCATTGCTACCAATGTTTAAATCAAGTGACGATGATTTATTATCCTGAGGTACCAATTGAGGTTCATTTGACCTCCATTTCCTTAAAGGCATACATGCAGATGAGAGCACAGCAGTAACTTCTGTGCGAATTTCTCGAACCTCATCAAGATCATCTCCTCCAGTAAGAAGATCATCCACATACATGTCATGTGTAATGATTTCGCCAATTTTAACATTTTGACACTCTAGGCCTAACTGTCTGAGACAACGTGTTGCTAAAAAAGGAGCGCTAGATGTACTGTATGTCACGGTGTTTAAAGTAAATTTCTTAATTGGCTCACTTGGATCATCACGCCACAGTATTTGTTGCAGATGTCTGTCTGACGGATGTACGACAATTTGCCGGTACATTTTCTCAACGTCGGCGGACAGAACATACTTGTGTTGTCTAAATCTTAACAGAATAGCTATCAAATCGTCTTGAACGGTCGGACCGACCATTTGTATATTATTGAATGATATACCTGATGACGTAAGCGAACTGGCATTAAAGACCACACGAAGTTTTGTAGTGGAACTTTGTTCGCGCAAGACACCGTGGTGAGGGATGATACATTCATTTAGTTTTGATGTGTTAGCTTTATTCTCAGACATATGACCCAAAGTAGCATATTCAGCCATAAAATCGTAGTACATAAGACTTAATTTAGGTTTACTTTTTAATCTACGCTCTAAAGAAGTTAAACATTGTTTAGCTCTTGCAAACGAATCTCCTAATGAAGAAGGACTCTCTTTTAATGGTATGCGAACACAAAATCTACCATCTTCAAGTCGAGAGGTATTTTTAGCAAAGTGTTCCTCACACATACGCTCCTCCGGTGAATAATTTGCTAACTTTGCACTTACTTCCTCCAATTGCCAAAACCGTGTCAAATCATCTCGAATGTCATCTAGACACTGAGTACGTTCTGAGTCAATATGAGTAAAGTTGCACTTTATATAACTTTGTTGCATGTTATTAGTGACGTGCTTATTAAACACAGGACCGGAGATCACCCAACCCAATTTTGTCTCACATATAATTGGCTTGCCCTTACCTAATCTTAACTGTTGTGAACCTATTAAATCCCAAAATAGATCACAACCAATCAAAATATCAACTTCCGCTGATTTATACCATGTAGGGTCAGCCAAACAAATGTTAGGTGGAATTTCAAAATTAGATACATTAATGTTACGACCTGGCACACTAGTGGTAATAAAAGGTAAAACGTAACAATGAAGCTCTGAAGAGAAGCTGTCATCCAATGACGTCATTCTAACACGACACGTTTTACTTACGCTTGAAATGGCGTTGTTGATACCTAGGATCGATCTATTAACCTGACAAGTTTTTAAATTTAATTTATGACATAATTTTTCAGACATAAGAGATGATGTACTTCCATTGTCTAAAACTGCTCGAACGATATGCTCACGATTATGGCAGTCATATAGTTTGACTAATGCAGTGGACAAGAGCACATCACATTGATAATTTAAAATGTTTGCAGATAAAGCAACATTTTTACTACTAGCGGACGTAGACGGCAAAGGATTGATGGAAGACGATGATGTAGACGCTTTTTCGGATGTACTTACTTCGTCATGACGTACATGCTGATTAACATTACTTACATGAATAAGAGTATTGTGACGTCGCTTACAGACCTTACATCCTGGTTTCTTACACGAGTTCGCAAAATGCCCAGTACGAAAACAGTTGAAACATAATTTATAAGTAGGCAACAACTCCAATCGAGCTACAGCCGATAATGCTAGAAATTGAGAACAATTTGCTAGATTGTGATTTCCCTTACACTTAGGACAGGGCTTATGAATCGATTCCGTGTTTGACTGTTGATTTGAGCTACCTGATACTGAAACCATAGACTTAATTTTAACTGTAGATTTATTAACAGCTTGGTTGCTACGAGACAACTCTAATGTTTCAATTAAATCAGCCCGATTGCGAAGAAATTTCAAAAAATCATCAAATGAAATTATATCATTTTTATCCATTCGTCCCTTAAATTCTTCCCACTCTCTGTAAGTTCTCTGATCTAATTTGTGTGTTATTAAATAAATCAAAAGCGTACCCCATTGTTTTACAGGCTCATTTAAAGACTCAAGCGCTCGTAAATTTTTATTTATTTGATCTATCAAACGTTTTAATGTAACTTAGGACTCCTTTGTAATATGTTCAATATTAAATAAAGCAGAAACATGATTTTGAATTAAAAGTCGCTTGTTATCAAAACGATCACACAAAAGTTCCCATGCCACTGAATAATTGCTAGCTGAAAATTTTATTGATTGGATCACCACAGCAGCGGATCCTTCCAGCGAAGTTCTTAAATAATGAAATTTATTAATTTCATCAATGTCGTCGTTATTATGTGTGAGACTAGTGAATGTGTCACGAAATTCAAGATAGTTATCGTACGATCCACTAAATTTTGGTAGCTGAATGGTAGGTAGCTTCACGAGACGACGATTTGCACGAGAACCATCCTCACTGCCTGCACTCAGTAGTGGCATTGAGTTTGACTTAATTTGCATAAAACCTTGAGCCTTAGCTATCGCCTTAAAATATTGTGACTCAAACTCCTGACGCTCCTTAAATTGGTCTTCAGGATTTTGAACAATCAATTCCAGTTGCAACTGCACCTCGTCGTACTGATTATATAACGACTCCATCTTACCAATACGCAATTGTAATTCCCTGGCATGAGATTCAGTTAAAGTGCTTTCACTTATTAAATCTAAATAGTTGACAAAAGATGTTAAGCGTCCTTTGAAACTGGCTCGCTTCTTAATAAGATCCCTTTCGTCTGACATTTTGGGACACGAGCGTTGTCAACCTGGAATGTATACAAAAAAAAATGTGAACAGGGCTTACAATAATAACCGCTTTAATTAGATCCTATTTTACCTATAAAACTCTAACTAAATGGTTGTAGGACTATCTAATTAAATAAACACAGAAAGAAAGGTTTACTAAAAACTATTTACTAATAATACTAAACTGATAGAAGGCTATTAAGTACTATAAAGCACTTTCACATATGAGGTGGGCCGTAAGCTTGTTTGCTATAAGAATAGTACAAAAAAAACTATGACTATTTTACAAGCTTTAATTAAATTAATATTTAAAGATTTTTTAAACAATACACTGATATAATACACGAGCGAAGTCGCGGGCACTAGTGGTATTTACTTGTGTAATATAGTGCTTACTTAATTACCTAAATAATCAAACCAGTAAACAACCACAGGTTAAATTCTAAAAATAACATTATTTTTCTTTATAGGTACTATAATACTTATAATAGTCAAATAACTATTTTCCAAATTATATAAGTATCTATATACTGTATAAAGTATATAATAAGTACTATATAAACTAATTACATAAACCTATAAACCGCTAATAATCACAATAACATTATTTAGAATAGACTAGTTAAGTGCAACAATTACTGCGCAGTTAACTTAGGTACCTACACGCATGCAGTTAAAATAACGTAAACAATTAACATCATTCACAAGAATTAAGCTAAATAATGTTGCATTTTAGCACACTATACCTATTTATAATAAGTATAATTCAGACTTAATTCCAATATGAAATGCACTAAATTAATTGTTAATTGTTCACTATGCTGTAGGTAGGTACCCTAAATGATACTAACTATATCTAAATAATCGATAATTTTTACTAACCTTTTTAATCCTTAATTACTCTTAATTAAATTTACCTGAGGAGTGTTGGGTTATACTATTAAATTATAATAAATTAGCTTAACACCACAAAATTTGATACTCCATCCAGTATGAGTAGGCAGGTTAGGTTAATTAACCAATAATTCCATTCTTGATGTTATTTATTCTTGATAATAATTGCTGATCCTTATCAGTTTCACATCCGGTATCGTTTTGGACCAATGATTGGAATAATTCCAGGATTTCTTAAGGGATCATCGAATTAAAAAGAATGGATTGCTGTTTGTACGTTATGTATTAACAATGACCAACAAGTAAGAAGAAAAAAAGTTAACTAATAGTTAAAGTGCAAGATTAGTTCAAACTGTGACTCGTTGCTCTTAAAATTTAACTAGGCGTTTAAACACCTACCTTAGCTCCGAAACTATCGATTCCAGAATTTCGATGCATAAATTACAAGAAAACCTATGAGATAATTTTCAATTTATTTAGGAGGTCCAAATGGAGAAAATTAAAAAATCGTACAGAATCCTCTCTACACTTGGCCAGTTTTATTTTAATTTCATTTTAAAGGATTTTCTTAGCTACATTTTATAATCCGTAACAACACCACAGCAATTAATAATTTTCCTATTGGTCGGGCACCAGTCAAGTAGCTGGCAACACCATAATCTACGCTAGTGTGCGTCTTTGCACATTGTTTTACACACACTGTCCTAATAAGTTGCCGCATTCTGGAAACAGATTTTTCTTCACAACGCGTTATCTAGTCGTAGCGCCGCGGATACCAATTATTCATATATGCTGAAGAGTTTGTTTGCTTGAACGCGCTAATCTCAGGAACTATTGGTCCGATTTGATAAATTATTTCAATGTTGGATAGCCTATTTATCGAGGAAGGCTATAGGCCTGGGCGAAGTCGGGACGGGCTGATGGTACAAAAACTGACAAAATTAAATACGTATTTATTTATGTCAAATGAACAATCAAAAAAAAAACAGTGCTTATAATAGCCGAAAAATTGCAAAAATCGTAAATACCAAATTTCAAAAATGAAACACGTAGGTAAATTAAAAAAATATATAAGTCAATAATAAAAATATCCTTTTATTTAAGTGGACGTCACACCGTATTTTTCACATTTTATTTATTTATCTCCGTGAATAGGTACTTCATGAAAAAATCTCTTCACGGGAAAATATTAATTAACGGTATTTCTTATTTTATCAATTTTTTTGTCCGGTTGTCTAGTGTAGAATTCTAGGTACTCGTACCTAATCCTTCCTTTTCATCAGAGGGCATTGAGAAAGGAACGTTTTCAGTGGATAAAAATAAAAATAAAAACACGCAATAAAAAAAATTATTAGCAGTTGTTTTAAAAACAATTTATTTTAAGTACCAGGCAATCATGAAATGATGGGAGTGATCTAACTCGCACAGTAGCGCCACGGGCAAACGACGTAATTTTTACGAGAGTTGAGATCACCGCTTTTCATTCATCGTCCGAACATGATAGTGTGGCGTGCATGTTGTTATCGATAAAGGATGTTGAGTTAGATAGACAAATTCATTGTTTATGTGTGTGTATCGAGCTACTCTTGAATGTTAGAGATTTATGGCTGCTAAAAATATTGCAGCTCGTATCAGCCAAGCATGAAGTTGAAGAATAAATAAGAAATTTGAAAATACTGGCCAAGCAAGTGAAATTCGACTCAACTATCAATAGAAAAATTGACAAAAATCTTTCGACTTTCCTTAAAAATCTAGTGATTAACTGACTTACTTTTGTATGGGAGGTTAAAATTTTTGTCCCGGATTTCCCATTTTTTTTATTGAAAGTGTTTTAGTTTCATATACAAAAATTTGGCCAGTAGTTTCAAGATAACACTGGGTTTACATTGTTTTAAACAATTTATTTTTAGATGTTTCAGTCTCACGTTTAACCTGTGCTCTAAAATTTTTGTCCGAATGTGATTCCCAGTGTTGTTTTCAGTTTTCCCAGTGTCGCTTGTACTTCAGTCGTCTCTGTACATCCTGGTATCAGAGTTATTTAGGAGCCGCCTTTCGGCCTCAGACTTGATTCCTTTAACGACCTCCAGATGGCAGCCGGAGCCAACGGCTTACCATATCTATTGAAGCACGAAATCATCTTTATAATCAGACAATCAGGTGGTTCAAGCCTGCATTTTCCTAACTAAATTGGAAACAAATAAACAAAGCATGCTTTTCATGGGAATCGAACCCATAACCTCTAGGCCTGCAGGCAAACGCCTAAACCATTACACCACAGAGGCAGTAACTTCAGAGCCTTTTTACGTATACTCTAGATAAATATGGTAAAAGAAAATCTATTAAAAAGAAAAATAACCTAGATAAGTAGATAGTCGATGAGGAATCCCATCACTATACTCCTCCCGATCACTAGCACAGTCTGACCGATATACCGTCGACCTTACTCCAGACAGAGACGGTAGTATACAAAAAGTAGTGAATAAAAAAAGGATAGGTGACGTATGTGGGTCACGGGATAAGAACAGTCTTGGAGAAGCCGCTTTATGTAAGCGCTTCGTCGCTGAAAGATAGTGTGTCAGGAAAATGGGGGGTTGAGACATCTAAAAATAGACCTCTAGCGCTTTTGAGGTCTACTATAATTAATGATGCCTTAACTGGCGTATTGTTTTGTAAAATTAGAGTTTTAGGGGTTTTTTTTTTCAGACGTGTTTCTTTTTTTATATATTTTTTTAGGTAAACCGTTTTCTATTATTATTTACATAATACACTACCGTAGAAAGGCCCCCTGCTAATAATAGTTTTTGGAAATGAAAAATATTTTTATTGGCTGACACTTTAGTTCTTCGCTTGGATTTTGGGAGGGTAACGGCCTCAAATCCCAAATATGGTTTTTTCTTCTTGGATATTTCACTATATGCTCTTTTAACTCCTCTCTCATATAATATCTACCTTAACCACAAAAAAGACTCCTAACTTCTTAACCTGTTGGCCTGTATTCATAATATTTCGTGTTTACCGCTCACTGTTTCTACTTCTCTTGTTTTGTTAATTTCCACCAACCTCCTCGCTGTCTGTCTGGTATTTTCTTTTTCTTCGCACAAAAAGTGATGAAATAAAAAAAATACACTTTTTATCATTTTGATCAACCTTTTGGTTTGGCTTTACCAAGCAGTAAAAAAATCTGACCAATGCGTGAGAGTAGAACTCTCCCCACTAAAACATTGCTTCCCCTCTCTTCCTGAGACTGTCTATGTCTTGTAAGAAAGGGAAGACACAATTTTAAATAAACTCGTTCTTCCGGACAAGTGGCAGATTCTGCCAATATTTTCTTCTGACATCTCTATTTTAACTTTCATCTTCCTTTTTCAAGATCTCTCGGATTCAGAATATCAACAATAAACGAAGTCGGTTTTGGTCTTTTGGGAAAATAATATTGTTTTGGGTTAATAGCCTTTCAACTATTGATTACGAGTATGCATGATCTAACTTGACTCTAACAACCTGATAAATTAAGCCTAAGCAAGCAGCTAATAATGCAACCGGGAAAAGGCTTAGACGACAGAGAATCCCATAAATTACATGAACCTAAAATAATAACTCATTAAGCGTCTCAACATAAAACCCGACAGACCTCAAGCGCTTCAGCGGCTGAGCGTTTCCGACGCATGCGTACACAGCGACCGATCGATGTCCTACAGCTTAGTGATCAGTGGCCGTGGAGCCGTCCTAGGGCACGATGCGTTCACACTGACGCGCGAAACGAGCCAAGCTGTATCTACGAGAGTACGCCGGGGAAGAGGGGCCGCCGTGCCGGGAGGAGTGGCGTCGCCCCCAGGACTGGTCCGGCGCTCGCGGCCGCCTGCCCCAGGTGGACCGCAGTCCCTCCCGACGAAGCCCCTACCTTACCAGAGATGACGAACCGTCGCCGGCGCCCGACGAACGCGGACGGTCCGCCTCCGCGGGCGCGCACCATCGACGCCCTAGACCCTTGCGGTACCAATCCCTCGAAAGGGACTACGACCGCTCCTATGCACCGCCACCGCCTCCCCCAGAAGATGAATACTACGATAGAAGACGAGAACCCCCACCTCTTTTCCTCGGCGAACTGCAATCCCAGAATTCCGATCTGCATCGGGAATTGGGGAATTTGAAAAAGGAATTGGAATTGACCAATCAGAAACTCGGCTCCAGTATGCATAGCATAAAAACTTTTTGGAGCCCCGAGCTCAAGAAGGAGCGGGCGTTGCGGAAAGAGGAGAGCGTGAAGTACAGCCTTATCAATGACCAACTGAAACTGCTCAATCAGGAAAATCAGGTAAGTGAAAAATTCAAATTTTATTAACGACAATATTGTGTAAAAATTCCACGTTCAATATTCAAATTTCAAATTGAGTACCTATTCTTTGTAAACGTTATTGTTAAGGTACCATTGAACAAATGGCGGCCAAAGGGTTTCATTTCCTCGAAATTTGACAATGGCTCGATTTCGTGTAGTAAACTGAAATGATCGTTGTCTCTTTCGTGCATACGATACAATTTTGGGGGTAGACTGAAAGCTTCGACAGTTCTGCTGCAGCGAAATCATAATATCTACGTCATTAAAGTTGGATCAACACGGATTTTACTACTGTAAAGAATAATTTACGTTGAAATATAGTCACGTCCGTTTTGTTAGGCAAATTGTGTTACTATTACTACCTAAAAATATTTTCTTTTCATCCAATGTATGAAACGATTTAGATAGATAGTAGATACTCATCTTGTACAATCAATTATTAATTTGCATCAAGAACTATATTCCCTATTTTTAAGCTCTGAGGCAAAAAGCTGAGGATCAGCCGGAAAAGCTAGGATGAAGATTTCCAAACTATAACGTCTTTTCTACTTTTCTTTCTCCGTCCTCCTTCAGTTCGCCAATTGGTATTGGTGGTAATTTTAAATAAAGTATATGGAGATAATCGAGTTTCTGATAGACGTGACATGTACGCACGACCCGCCCAATCTCTTTTCGTTCTGCGATGACTGTCCTATTTAAACCAAAAGTTCGCGAGTTCGCTTTCTCATTATTATCTATGAACACCTATGATGCCCAGACTTCCCACAGATACAGTGACAAGTCTGGGCATCGTAGTTTCTTCTTCATCAGACCTTCAATTTTGAAGATTGTTACCACATTACGAGTTTCTGAAGTTCACGATCGGCAGTACTGTATTGACAAAATTAGATATATATGCTACATACAGCTGCTCTCCTTACGTTGTTGACCCATGTAGCTGGAGGTTTGTCTTTGGTATTTTATCCATTTTCCCAGAATTAGAACTTACCCCTGCAATGCTAATAGTAGGGTAGGACGGCACAATATACATGTCGATGAGCTTGTGTTTTGAATGATAATTGAATTTTTTTATGAATTCATTTTGTAACCCATAGCTGCTCCAAGCATTTCCAATGTGGCAATAAACTTTTAAAGGAGACGATAGCCTTAGTAGATCTATTCATAGACTTCGTAGATTTCTTGCCCATCTGAAACGACTCTTTCCTTTTTGCAGTCAGAATTTTTATCATTTATCGGTTCATTATAAAGTTTTTAATCTTAATACTTACGCTGCTCATATCCTTAGGCATTGCTTTTTCTGCCAACGTAGAAGCAAAAATACTACATTGTCTTAATATAACAATATAAAAATTAGACAAATATATTAACAAATTAAAACAATGTTGACTCTACATCAAAAATGACAAAATTGTTAATTAGGTAGGGCAACTACGTCTACGAAACTCATTAAAAGTGCGAAAGTCTATCTATATGTCCGTCTGTCTTTCTGTTACGCTTTACCGGCTAAAACGCTGAACGGATTTTGACAAAAATTTGTATGAATATAGTTCAAGACAGGGGTCAAAAATAGGCTGCTTTTTGACGCAGGTGGAGCTATGGGATACAACTAGGTAGTAAATAAAGCTAGAAAAAAAAACTAATATAATTTTCGTTCTCCTAATAGAATTTTTATAGCATGCAAAAATGCAAATATCTTTAAACAACGTTATTTTATCAAATGAAATGCAGACGAAGAAAAGAAAACTTCGACGTCGAGTTCAATTTGAGATAAGCTCTATCGATGAATCGAGATTTCGTTTTTACGACCTTTTGCGGGACGGCGCTTCTGTTAGCGGTTCGATGAAAGAAACCAAATCAAATAAAATAAAATATCGTTTATTGTAAAAACCATAATTAAAAACGTATTAAGTACTAGCTGTTTCCCGCAGCTCCGCCTGCGTCTAAAAGTAGCCTATGTTCGACCCCGGGTCTTTAACTATATTCATACCAAATGTCATCAAAATCCGTTCAGAGGTTTGGCCGTGAAAGCGTAACCGACAGACAGACAGACTTTCGCATTTATAATATTAGTATAGTTTAATATAAGTATTGTTTTACATTGAATACTGTCAGTCAAGTCAGTGAAGAAGGTCAAACCAGCGCTAGATGTATGAATGGATGTCCAGCAATGGGCTGACTACCTCTAAAATGATGAATAATAATGTCAGTGTGATTTTTTTCGTAGATAGCAATTTTGTTTATGCTAAAGGGGAAAAAGGTAGGTTGTGCCAAGTATTTATGCTGAGAATTAAGTAAGTTACACGAATAAAACTTTATAGGAGAACATACAAGAAAAGTCTTAAATTTGTCCTGTAATATTTTCTCCTAACATTTTTTGCAAACTTTTTTTTTATAATAAATAAGTAAAAGTCAGAGTGTCAGCACCGTTTGACTCAATACAGAGACGCGCTGTCAGAATTGCCGAAGATCCCTCGATACAAGCGGTAGCCTTTGAGTCTCAGGAGAGACTTCGCTTCCTTATGCGTGTTCTACCGCTTGTATAATGGGCTATGTTTGACATGATGCCAACAGCCACTTTTTACCATCGCACCTCTTGCCATCGTCAGGTATTTCATCCCCATACCTTGGATCCCATGTTACCGCGTACAGTACGCTTCAAACAGAATTTCCTCCCTCGTACACTGCAATTATGGAATGAACTCCCTGCCATGGTTTTCCCTAGTGACTATAACATGGGAACCTTCAAGAAGTGCGTGAAAAAATTCCTTCAGGGTCGTCAATGCGCTCGTGACACTTCCCGTGTTGCAGGCGTTCATAGGCTACTGTAACCACTTACCATCAGGTGGGCAGTATGCCTGTTTGGCTACTTTATTGAATAAAAAAAAAGTGTAGGTAAAATAATAATGATAAGCTTAGGTATAATTCTCGTGCATTTTTGAAATTTGCATTTTTCTCATAAATATCTTTTACTGCCAACCATCCCGACTTCGTTCGGGTCGGACACTTCTGACAGTGTTGGCCACTAACACACCTCGGGTCATGTTCCTGTTGGTCTGGTTTCCCTGTAACAAGGGTTAAGGGCGGCAGTCGCCCCATTGTAATAATCAGTTCCGTTAAATCTGGGACCATGACTTACAGCGTACCCTAGGCTCCGAAGTGTAAGTTGACGACGCAACTAGGAATACACGCTAGGATGATGATGATAAATAGACTAGCCAACACTGAAAGATTTTTTCAAATCGGACCAGTATTACCTGAGATTAGCGCATTCAAACACTTCAGCTTTATGATTAGATTAGAAGAACATAATATATTATTAGTATATAGATTACAAATTATAATATAATATTATAAGTAAATAATTATAGAAGTATATATTCTCGCTGTTTTTACTTACAAAATACCTTCTAACTATTAATGGTACTGTGGCTCTTTCCAGATTGTTATTTGAAAAAATTATTTCTATGATATGTTGCTAAGAAAATTGCCATTTATATCGGATTATAATCGCCGAAGTTTGTAATTTGAGCTTCAAGTTATCTTTAACGGCAGAATATTTCAAACTAAAACTTCCGAAGTTGCCGAGATCCCAAACTTCGGTAAGTAATATTACTTTGGGAATATTTGACAAATTTTAATTGGATATTGTGTGGTTACGGCCAATAATTAGTACAAATATTTTACATCCTGTACTTTTGTTTGTAATGTACGACTAGGTCTCTCAAAATCCTTTGACGATTTCATGCAAATTGATGGCGCTAATCCGATTAATATTTTATTTTTATATTAGGTTTTTAGAGAGAAAATAAAATTAAACGTATATTTTATATCTCACTATTTCTAAGTAATTAAAATACATGCTTCGTCAAAATACACACAGAAATCTTAGTCAAACATAACATGCTTCGTAAAAAAACCTACAGAAAAAAAAATACGCAACATGCTACGCCAAAACATTTCATGATTCCAAAGCTATTTGCTAAAAAAAAAATTCTTCATTCAAAAACCTTTATCATCTTACGCTTTCAATTTTTAATTTGCTCTCCTTACTATGTCTACTATTTTATCATGCCAGTATTAATTGCTCCACAATAAAAATAATCTAAATAGCTCCAGATGGGCTAGTTTCAGACGATCAAATCAATTTAATGGTTCGTATGAGTCACGTCTGTTTGTTGAGTCTGTGGAGCCCAGGAATTTTGCTTGTGTGTTTATTTTCTTGTAAGTACTTACTAGCTTTTGATTGTGATTTTATATGCGTGAAACTTCGAATCGAGCTAAACTTATTAAATTCTATCACCAGAAATTTAAAGTATTCTCATGTCTTCCATGGTTCATCGAAATCTATCCAGCAGTTTAGTAAGATTGAATGAAGGAGTAATAGACAGAACAGAACAATAATGAAGATGATTCCGTACTTCGGAAGACACGATAAGCTGTTTGTCCCGACTGCCATTTGGGAGTAAATAAAAAAACATCGTTCATTGGTTCCTTTTGTGGTCTAGGAGAGCATTAAGAAAGGATTTTACAAAATGTATCCACTAAAGGTCTTAAACGGTAGACAACTTTGTAAGGCGAAGCCGCGGGTAAAGAAGTTGAAAATTAGTTTAACACGTGTTTCTGATTACCTAAACACAGTCTTAACTCTTAGACCACTGTTTAACAAAGCTAAAAACCATGTCTACACCCTTATCTTTAGACTAAAAATAAACGTAGAGACACATGTAGTGTTTTATAAAATTGTTTGCAAAGCGGTTTCAATAATGATAAAGTTTACAATGATTGATAATAATATCCATACTTTTATACTGATATTATAAATGCGAAAGTTAGTCTGTCCGTCTGTCTGGTTACGCTTTCAGGGTCAACGGATTTTGATGAAATTTGGTATGAATATAGTTGAAGACCCGGTCAAACATAGGCTACGTTTTAATACAGACGGAGCTGCGGGAAATAGCTAGTATTTTATAAATAAGTAATAAACGCGACTAAAACCGTATTAAAATAGTTTTAAACGCGAAAACATAAGAAATCATAATATTTATTGTTCAATTGCACTGAAAGCCGTATAACAACTAATTTAAGTAAAATTAGGTAGGTATTTACTTGTCATAACTTTCAAGCTATAATCAAGGCAATCTTTTTTAGGACTGGGTTTTTAACTAGCAGGTACTAAGTATAGTTTTATTTTTGATATATAGATATGATAGTTTTCTTATGTTTTCGCGATTGTTATTCATTAAATTAAACTATTTTAATACGGTTTTATCGCGTTTATTACTTATTTATTTACACCTGACATTTCAAACACTTTACAGCGTTCATGGTCGCAGGCAGACTAAGTTAACATTTGTCTTTGATGTTCACGCAGTATTGGCTCACAGTATCTAAGGGTCTTGCAGTCTGCTTCCGAGTTTGCGATTTTATTAAGTTAATGACTGGGTCCCAAGCTGGCGGTAGATATGATAGTTGTTTTGGCTTCTGTTGAGGAAATAAAGACTAATTAATTTTCAAAATATTCAATGTACATACTTACTACCATGGGATCCCATTGTCAAATAAAAAGAATAAGTTCCGTTATTTGATGTATGATGGCGCTTTAAAAAGAAAAATATTTAATTAAATGACTATAACATTGGAGCCTTAAAAAAGGGTCGGCAACGCGCTCGTGACATCTCCGGTGTTGCAGGCGTTCATAGACTACGGTAACCACTTTGGTGGTTACAGATGGGCCGTACGTCTGTTTGCCTACTTAGCTGTATAAAAATAAAAAAAATAAAAAAAGTACTGATCTAGCTTATTTTTGGCAATTTTTAAAACACATTTTTTTACGTATATATATTCTATAACAAGTTAATTAAGTGCTGTAATTAATTGTAAAAGTTATAAATCTTAATTTTCGATAGATGGCGTAACAATGACTTTATTTGAAAGTAACCAGGAGTAACTAGGAAAGTTGGCGCGTTTCAATGTATGGCGATTGAATATCTGTACAGCATATATTCTGTAATCTGTGTTACTATGATGGCGCAGAAACCCAAGTGGATCTTGGTTTCCGACACGAGAAGGCAAGATGTTAGAAACGTAAAATTTTCATAGTTGTTTTATTTCAAAATGCGCACACTAAGAAAGGATTTTGAATTTTTTTTATCCTAAAGGGGTTAAATAGGGGCTGAAAGTTTGTATGAAAAATATTTAAATCAGCTACGATTTTGATCAAAATTAAAATCCATGCTTTTAAAAATATTTCCTTGAACACGTGTTATGTGGTTTAACAAAATTGACCCCCTAAAGGTGCAATATAGGGGTTGAAAGTTTGTATGGAAAACATTTAAATCTCTCACATCTTCCATGACATTTATTACGCGACCTCCTAAATATAATGCAAACGCACATTAAGAAGGGATTTTGAAAAATGTTGTTGAAGCTGCGGGCGGAAGCTAGTTCTCTGTAGGGGAGAGTGGATAGTAAAAAATTATAATATTTTTACAATTTGCGCATAAATCCTTAAACATCATCATCATTATAGTCAAATCCCTTTTTTGCAACATTGTGCAGTGGCCATGGGCCTCTCTTCGTGTGTGCCAAATTCGTAAACATTTTTTTTGTTTTCTTACAATAAACAAATACATATGACAAAAAGGATAATAATTATGTATCAATGCCTTAGAATCTCATTCGAAATTTACATTTGTAGAGGACTTAAAACATCACATTCGCCAGGTGCTCTATTTTTGAAATGTATGGCATATATGTCGAATAAAAATCGTTCGATATCGAACGAAAATTATTCGAGTCGCCGATTTCGTGAGTCCCACTTTCCAAAAATAGCACTCCAGTTCGTGTTAGCTAGAACTTTTTACCACGAATCCAAGGATAAACAAAGGCATTACTATGTGACGAGTAATCTAGCGTTGCGACTATTTTGTGCCCAGACTAATGCGGAAATAGGCCATTACGGCACTGCTCCGGGACTTGCATTCAAAACAAGGACGTTTATTTCAGTGCATTGTTTCAATAAATATGGACAAATCACACAGATTTTGCAAGCCCCAAAGTAAGTTTCAAACTTGAGTTGTCACAATATTTTATAACAAATACATGATAGTCAAACACCCAAGACTCAGGACAATTTGAAAAAGGCCATTGCTCTGAATAAATGAATGAATGAACTTTTTTATGACTGGGATTCTAACCGAGAACCAGAAACCAGTTATGCAAAATTGTGTATTGTATTAAATTCAAACTTGTGCGGAAATAGGCCATTACGACACTGCCCCGGGCTTGCATCCCAGACAAGGACGTTTATTTATACCGATTTTAGTACATTTTTTCTATAGTATATTCTAGGACGAAGAGAAAAGAGATGGAGAGGTTTTGGACGAGTTTTACCAGGTTTTTAAAATTTAAGCGAAGTACTCGTGTTACAACTGTGGAATAAACAGACACTTCCATACTAATATTATAAATGCGAAAGTATGTCTGTCTGGTACGCTTTCACAGCCAAACCGCTGAACGGATTTTGATGAAACTTGGTATGAATATAGTTGAAGATCCGGGGTCAAACATAGGCTACTTTTTGACGCAGGCGTAGCTGCAGGAAACAGCTAGTATGTTATAAAAGTGTAAATAAACATCTGTAAGTATTTGCTCCCAAACTGCACTTCAGAAAAATTCGTCAAACACTAAAATGCACCTAAAATGCACAGAATTTGAGTACAAAATGTAAACAATGAATTCCGCGGGCGTCCATTTTGTAAATTTTGGCGCGAAGCCAATGTAATAGCGGCATCTGTTAATTGTAGCACCTGTTGACTGGAAAGTTCGCATCAGTAATGAGTTTAAAGCCTGTTTTATACCATAGATAAGCATACTTTGCCAAATACGACAATTTTGTACAAAAATGCAGCTGAAACTTGAAGGAAATTTACTATATTAAATAAATACTAACTCGCAGGGATCCTATTTTTTTATTTGGTTTACAAATGGGATATACAAGGTGGTAGTAAAAGTGAACACGGCATGCACTTAAAAATGCTCACAGAAACTAAAAAAATGTAAGTTAACAAATAAATTAATAGTCTTTATGTTTTAGAGAATAAAAACTCGTTTTATTAGTTAATGGTTATTATAAAACAAATTTTAATCTCTAGCCTGGAACGTACAATTTCTGGAACAAAAGCAAATTGGCCAGTTTCGAAATGGTGACGCTTCGCTCGCTCGATCAATCATTATCATTACATAGTATAAAATAAAGTTACTTTCCTGTCTGTCTGTCCCTATATATGCTTAAATCTTTGAAACTACGCATCGGATTCAGATGGGATTTGTTTTAATAGATAGGATGTTTCAAGAGGCAGGTTTATATGTATATAATACATACATAATATAGTAGAGGAATACTGATAATTTTAGAGGTTTCTAATGTGATATCGTAAATTGACACATTTTTTTGCTCTTACATTGCAAACGTTGGCTATACCATAAGAGATAGATCAAAAAAGATCTACAAAAAAGTCTGTGTAGTACTATATGTCCCAGTCGGTCGTCCCAGGTACCGCTGGAGAGACGAAGTTGTGAATGACTTGGAATTTAAAAAAAATATCATATTTGATTCCCCTGAAAGTGAACGTGAAAACTCGATCTTGACAGCTCTATGGGGCACATCGGTAGACGTACCTATCAAACATTTACCCGTGTTGATAGATTGACTTTGACACTTACCTTTTTTTTAATTTTGATATACCTACCGAAGTGGCAGAGGCTTATGATCATAGAACCATAAAAATAGATTATTTTATGTTTTGATCTTTCTTGGATATAAATACTTTCGGTGGCGGGATTCACTATCACATCATGAGATGAATACATATGGTGTTCATCTGACTGGGCCTTGGAAAAACTATTTAGCCGGTTTTGAAAGAAATGCTAAATGAAGAGGTTAGCTTTAACCTACTACTACATAATTTGTATAACCCGGACAAAGTCGGGACGGGCTGCTAGTAAGAGATAAACTATTTTATTATATTTTCTTTGTAATAAATCTAATCTTGTCACCGAGAAAGTTTGTAAAATATTTTAATTTAATGTTTGTTGCACTTCAATCTAATAAATAAATCTAAACGAAATAACTTCATTATTAATGATTTCTTATGTTTTCGCGATTGTGATCCATTAAATTAAACTATTTAAACGTCAGGTGTAAATAAATAAGTAATAAACGCGATAAAACCGTATTAAAATAGTTTAATTTAATGAACTTCTTTAATCTTCTTGTGAGATCTATCTTATAAAGATGTTTTAACATTTTCGCAGTAGTAGTGGGTATAAGAGTCGTTATAGTAAGAGTATTTTTTCAGTTGAGTGCTCGGACGTGCCAACAGGCTCTTCAGTTTAGTCTATAGTTTTTAACCGGCTTCTAAAAAAGGTGGTATTCGTCCAATGTGTTTAAAATATTGTTAGAATTGCACAGCTTTTTATATACGTTAGTCAATAATTGATTATGAACAGGTGTGCCAAATTTCCTTATATGTAGTTATTTAGTTATTAACCCCCTTATTCATAAAAACAAACAAACGTTCAATAATACCAAATTTACTAATTTATGTTTAGTCCCTTTCCGCCTTATCTATTTTTGACGTGAAAGAGCGAGACGAAAGATAAATCAATTAATTTGGTCAGTTACTTTGGTACACAATGTTGGAATGATAATAAACTTACTTATGGTACTTACATAATATACCCACTTAAATATATAAAATGATATAATAATACTTTTATAAAACAGGTAATTTTAAGAGTTATCAATGAAATAATAGCAGCAACTCAAAATTTACTCACGCATAACTGCCTAAATTTGCTCATGTGACCGCGAGAGTAGAAGCTCAAAGAAAAGCCATTTAAAGTTGGCACGGCTGGAGACTATTCTAATGGTATGTATGTATAGGTGTTATTAATTTATTTTTTTGAATATTTAGACGAAAATAAATTCGATGGACAAATGCCTTAATATAAATCTAAAAAATTACAAGTCGAATGGCAAAAATTCGTCATAATCGGCAACTTAGAAAACGTGTCGATGACTCATTAGCTTATTTATTTCGAATTAAGAGCCATTTATCTGTTCATTTTTTTTTTTAAATATTTGTAAATACTTAGTGAATAATCTTAATAATGCAAGGAAAGTAAAAACATCATATTTTTGCCCTACTTACTTACAACTTTACCACGATGGCGGTATGCACCGTATGTAGTTCTTAGGGTCATTTAGATTTAGATAAATAAATAAACACAATCACTTTCCTCTCACAATAGAGAGCATGACGAATAATTTTCGATTTCATGTTTAAATGAAAGACCTCACTATAATAGGCACAAATGGTAAAAAAATACATCGATAAAACTTAAACTAACTGAGATATGACGAAGTTACACTCACGTGCATTTTGGATGATACCAAAAGCTCCATACAAATGGATACCTAGCGGTGACGTCACGCCTAGGTAATTTACAAGCTTTGCTCCATGGGTGCGACTAAAATTTGTTCGACAACTACCTTTAATATTGCCTTTATGTAATTAGTTCCTAAATGAAAGTTTCTTTATATTTTATTTGTTCATCGATTATAATATAATTTTTTAGTAATTTTATATTTTCAAAATGGACTTTCCCATCGTTTTTTAAATTGTTATATAAAATTGCCTGTGCAAAATTTCAAAGTGAAAGTTTCAACAATGAGCTTAAATACATGTATGCTATCATGCCATCACATTACTTTTTCAATTTTTGAACCTTGTCGTCTACCCAATTGAGACAAAATGAGTTCTACAACTTTATCCAGTATTTCCAGCAAATGGGAAGTAAAAAAAAAGAATCTGTTTTATTTTATTTGATTATTCAGCCCTTAAAGTATTTTTATTAATTTAAATCCACCTCATTATGTTGACTACGCACACAGATTAAGGTTGGCAAGTTCGAGACTTATGTTATGGGTTACTAACTAAAAAAATAACTATGGATGAATCACTCGCAAACATCACGAGTAATACGAATTTAAACTTGGACAAATCTCTTTCCGATACGGAATTGAACCGTACGAATGATACCCCTCCGAACTTTCTAACAGTGAGGAATAAAAGACCAAGGGAGGATGATTATAGTGGTGAATTTACCCGGTTGAGAAAAGAAATGAAAACTATGTTTTCGGACATGATGAAGTCGCAGACACGCGAGTTTGCTAAAAATTCCGCTGCGTTGCAGGCCATTCAAACTTCCAATAAAAATATTGAAAGCTCCGTAGAATATTTAACTGCACAAAATCAAGAACTACAACAACAAATTAAAGTATTACAGGAAAACGCTAAGGAAGACAAGAAAAATATAGCAATTTTGGAGGAAAGGTTGGAACTTTTGCAGCAAGATATCAGGAAGCCGAACTTGGAATTAAAAAATGTTCCGAAATTCTCCAACGAAACTAAAAATGACTTAGTGCAAATGGTATTAAGCTTGTCAAACACAGTGGGTTGCAAGACGGAAAAATCTGACATACGCGATATTTACAGAGTCCGTGGAAAGAAAGACTCTTCTAATGCCAGTGTGAACACCCCAATTATTGTGGAGATGAATTCAACAATTGTCAAGAATGATATTCTGAGGTCCTGCAAGGCATTTAATATCAAACAAAAAACTAAACTGTGTGCCAAACATTTGGGCTTGCGATCTCAGGAAGAAACCCCAATATTTGTCACAGAACAGCTTACACCAAAAGCAGCACGTCTTTATTTCCTGGCCCGCGACGTTGTTAAGTCCAATGACTATAAATATTGCTGGACTGCGTACGGAAGAGTTTACCTGAGGAAGGAGGACAACTCGCCGGTTATCCTGATAAAAAGTGAAAATCAAATTCAAAAACTTAGGTTAGACAAGTGACTAGTTTTGGTACTTTATCCTTGTAACTATCTTGTAATTTTCTTTTTTTCATTTGTAGATTTTCTTATTTTTATAGGTTTTCTTTACAAAACTAATGAATACACATTCACCTCAAACTGTCATATTAACACAACCTACAATATTAAAACACTACACTCACTCTTTCAATGTACACACTATACATCAGACAAGTCATGTTTAAGAGCTATTACTTCCTTAACAACGAAAATATATAAAGTATATCTCCACCCCACTATCATAAATAATAATTATAAAAACCTAATTATTTGCAAAAATACACTAACATTCCTAACAACCATCTCGTACATTAAAATAACAAAATTAACATTAAATAATACAAATTATTATCTGGCAACTTGCTTATCTACATTTAAAATAATGACACAATTGCTACATAAATATGTATGCGCAAATACGGCATTCAAAACATATTTATATACTATGGCACATAAATCCTCTCGGTTCTATCCTGTAATTTTCTTGTTTTTATTGGTGAATTTTCTTGTGTTTATAAGTTTTCTCTATAAATACAATAAATACACATTCACCCCGAACTGTTACATTAACATAACCTGCACTATTGAACACACACAACACTCACTTTGTCAATACACACACTACACATCAGGCAAGAATATAAACACAAAGTCATGTTTAAGAGCCACTACTGATTTAACAATGAAATTACACAAAGTCTGTCTCCACTTCACTGTCATTAATAATAATAACAAATACCTAACTATTTGCAATGATACATTAACATTGTTATCACCCATCTTGTACGTTAAAATAACTTTAAATAATATAAATTATTATCTGATAACTTGCTTGATCACTATATTAAAAATAATAACACAAGCATACGTATGCGCAAATATGACATTAAAAATATATTTAAACACGTTTACTCATATATCCTCTCGGTTTATCAACTTCTTAAATTTTAATGCTTTTAAATGACTGATACAATAAACACTATAACCGAAATGGACAAACTAAGTATCGCTAGGTCAGTCTCATGTGATGTCACAGATCTTACAAAACACTATCAAGCTAATAAAAATGATTTAACTATTACATAGGGCGCACTGTAAGTTTCCGGAACTGGCCACTTACATAAACAATATTTAAAAATTTATTGCAACATTTGAAAATAGAACTCTTTGGCTGTAGAATGCAGTTTGTTTCATCTGACTGTCTTTTGTTTTTACCTTGTGGCGCCATTTAAAAAATTGTGTGTCTGCATCAACATGGATTTAACTCGGGAAAATTTTCGTAGTATGATTTTCTACGATTTTAAGTGTAATTTGACAGCTCAACAGAGCATCGCTCGGCTTGAAACAGCTTTTGGCAATGAAGCACCATGCAAGACAACTGTTTATAGCTGGTTTGCAGAATTCAAGCGTGGTCGTATCAATCTCAGTGACGAATCTCGCGATGGTCGGCCGTCCACCGCTGCGACCAACAAAAACATCAATGCTGTGCGCCGTATGATTGAAACAGACAGGCATGTGACCTACCATGAAATTCGCGCATCCTTAGAAATAGGCATGAGTCAAATACAATTAATCCTACACAAACATTTGGGTGTGAGAAAGCTGTGCTCGCGGTGGATCCCACACAACTTGACCGAGGCTCAAAAAACGGACCGCGTCACTTGGTGCAGTGCCATGCTTACCAGATTCAACGAAGGTGCGTCAAATTTAGTGTGGGACATAGTAACAGGTGACGAAACATGGATTTATTGCTACGATCCCAAAACAAAGCAGCAATCGAGCGTATGGGTCTTTCAAGATGAGCCGAAACCAACCAAAGTGGCGCGCGTGAAAAGTGCATCTAAGCGGATGATTGCTTCTTTTTTTAATAAAACTGGACACGTGGCTACTGTTGCTTTAGAGAATCGTCGTACAGTGAATAGTGACTGGTACACGACCATTTGTTTGCCGGAAGTTATTGACGAACTCCGTAAAAATAACCGTAAACGCCGTATCATCCTGCACCACGACAATGCTAGTTCTCACACGGCCAGACAGACAAACGACTTTTTGAAGGCGAAAAATGTAGAACTCATGAGTCATCCTGCATACAGTCCTGACCTGGCACCTTGTGACTTTTTTCTGTTCCCAAAAATTAAGAACCAATTACGCGGTCAACGATTTTCATCACCAGAAGAGGCTGTCGAGGAGTATGAAAAACACGTTTCAGAGGTCACCACAGAGGAGTGGCACAAAAGTTTTCAAAACTGGTTTCATCGAATGAAAAAGTGCATAGACGCCAAGGGAGATTATTTTGAAAAACAATAAATTAATTTTGTACCTTTAATAGTATTTTTTCATATTCATTCCGGAAACTTATAGTGCGCCCCACGTATTACCCAGAATATCCGTAGTATTTATGGCAATTTCGATGATTTCATGGCGAACACAGCCTCTTTTGCTTTTGAACCCGATGTTATTATTCTAACGGAATGTCGCCTCGATATAAAAAAACCTATTCCTATATTAAATAATTATACTTCGAGTGCAACTTTATCTCAGTTAAATCAAAATGACGGGGTCGTTGTATATGCAAAAACCAATCTGGAACCTAAAATCAAAGAAGTAAAAATAACCCAAGCCTCTTGTCTACAAGTTGATATCCTCAATCAAACTATCCTTTGCATTTACCGTTCCCCTTCTAATACAAACACCGAAGGTTTTACTAGTTCATTAGATGAATATATAAACAAAATAAACACTTCAACCAATCTTATCATAACCGGAGATATTAATATAAACATCTCACCTAAAGTCAAAGATAGACCCAATATAATAGAATTTCCTATTTTAATATGATGGCAGCAAATGGTATTTTACCCGGACATACTTTACCTACAAGAGGAAATAGCTATCTAGACCACATAATGTTAAGATTAAATAGAAAAAAACATGCTGCATTTATCGCTATCTTAAATACCACTATTACTGACCATGCAACTACTCTATTGTCAATTAATAAAACTAAAACTCATAAAACAATACAAAAAACTATCACAAAAGTAGATTACTATAACGCACTAACTTACTTAAAAAATAAAAAAATATCCGAATTACTTTTTCTAGATGACCCAAACATGATTACAAATGCTCTCATAAAAACACTTATAGAATCTCTTAAACAAAATACGACAACAAAAAACGTACCTAAATGTCAACGCGTAATTAAAGCATGGATGACTAAGGGTATTCTCAAATGTATACAAAATCGGAATAAAATGCAAAAAGAATTGCGTGACGATCCAGACAATATTATTAAAAAGATAACATATACTAGATATCGAAATTTCTGTAATAAAATCATCAAAAAAATTAAGCGTAACTATGAAAGAAATCTTATTAACAGTACTATCAATAATAATAAACAACTTTGGAAAAACATCAAGTCTCTAACATATAGCAGCAAAAGTAAAAGTCCTAACCAAGAATTAATAAAATTAAAGCCAACGTCAATTGAATCAGCAAACTATATAAACAAATACTTTGCAAATATTGGAAACCAACTAGCAGGCGACATTCAATCAACTGTATCAAACGATGATATACACACTTATCTTAGTAACCTTCCCAGCCTCCCGCAATCGTTTATATTAACGAAAACCGACAGAGAGGAAGTTATATCCACTATTAATAACTTAAAAACAGACAGTGCTCCAGGAATAGACAACATTACAACCCGATACTTGCAATTTACTAAAGTGGAAATAACCCCTGTCATTGTTCATCTAGTTAACCTATGCTTTGAAAAAGGTATATTTCCCTTAATGCTAAAGGAATCGATTATTACTCCAATTCATAAGGGTGGAAGTAGAGACGATATTAACAATTATAGGCCAATATCAGTTATTACAGTATTAGCAAAAATTATCGAAAAACTACTTAACATTAGTCTTATAAATTACCTCGAAACCTATAACATACTATCAGCCTCGCAATATGGCTTCAGAAGGGGAATTTCTACCGAAGATGCGGTAACTTCTCTGACTGCAACCATTGTTGACAGCTTGGATAATGGCGTTAAGTGCTTATCTTGTTTCATAGATCTCAAAAAAGCATTTGATACCGTCTCCATTCCCATCCTATTAAAGAAATTGGAAAAAATAGGCATAAAAGGTGAACAATTGGCTATTTTTAAGGATTATCTATCAAACCGTATTCAAAAAGTAAAGTTAAATGATTGCATAAGTGAGGGACAAAGCGTAATGTATGGCGTTCCGCAAGGAAGTGTTCTTGGGCCTACTTTATTCCTTATATATATTAATGACTTGTGCAACTTGACAATAAATAATTCAAACATCTTCTCCTACGCAGAAATTGGGAAATAGCACATCAAAACGCAGAAAACGGCATGGCCCAGGTCGCTACTTGGCTGAAACACAACCTACTCACTTTAAATGTAACCAAGACCAACTACATTTGTTTCAGTATATATAATAATACGCAACCTCGCGATAGTTCTGAGATTAAAATCCACTACTGCGACAGAAGTCAACCATGTAAATGTCCTTCTATCGCTAAAATTAACAAAACTAAGTATCTGGGTGTGGTGGTAGACCAGAATCTTTCTTGGTATCCCCAAATAGAGCAGTTATCGGTAAGAATACGAAAATTTATATGGATGTTTAAGACTCTCCGGCATATAGTTCCAAACACACTTCTAAATAATATCTATATTTCGTTAGTACAATCAGTAATAACATATTGTATTCCGGTGTGGGGTGGAGCCTTGAAAACGAGATTTCTTGAAGTTGAAAGATCACAGCGAACCCTTCTGAAAGTTATGTACTTTAAAAAAAGAACATTCTCTACCAATTCCCTATATGAAATCTGTGACCTATTATCGATAAGAAAACTGTACATACTGCAAATGATATTAAGAAAGCACAAAAGCTTACCACTGAATCCTCAGATTGTCGCCAGAAGAAGACGGAACGTAGCATTAATCCCTCTGACTAATACAGAATTTGCAAGAGTTCAATACAATAGTCGGTCGGCAAAAATTTATAATAAAATTAATAAAGAGCTAGACATATATAATAAAAACTTACAAGATTGTAAACTATTACTTACACCTTGGCTAAAAAAATTCAGTTATGATGATATGGAAAATTATATCAGTAATACTATATTATAAATACAAAGGAAATATAAAATAAACACACTTGTAAGACTATACTCCTAAACACATCCACACAAAATAACACACCCACACATACACACACACATTCACACACACACACGAACATACACGCACACACACACATACACACACACTAACACACAATTTTGGTATAAATGAGTAATCAGTTAGTTAGTTAATAATAAAATCTTACTTGTATACTTACTACTTATTTTGTTTCTGGTAGGTATAATAATATTAAGCGATATGGAGGAGCGGAGCCCACTGGCACAAGTATCTTCTTACTTAAAAGTGGACTCCAACTACTATCTACTGTAAATATGTTACTTACTGAAATAAATTTTTATTATTATTATTCACTTCATTTATTTTATTATCTTAAATATAGATATATTTTACAATATTATATATATAAAAATATTATAAAAAACATCTATATTTAGCAGACCGACGGCAGCGGAGATGTGCTCAAGCTACCGGCAGTAGGGTTCACAGAGTGAGGAACCTCCTGACAATGCGGGCCGTGTCGAGGATAACCGCCTTCTGTATCCGACCCCTGATCCAACCATCAAGCGAGAGTCTAGAGAGGTGTTGGTTTAGACTCTTCGCTATGAGACCGTTCGCAGATACGATTATCGGCACAATAATCGTCGTATCGACATTCCACATGGCGGTAATCTCGTGGGCTAAGTCCAGATATTTACTAAGTTTATCTTTCTCAGCCTTAACGAGATTCTCGTCGTGCGGGATGGCGACATCGATAAGCACTGCGCGGCGCTGGGATCGATCGACTAACACGATGTCAGGCTTATTGGCGACAATAGTCCTGTCCGTGATGATAGATCGATCCCAGTAGAGCAAAGCACGACCATTTTCGAGAACTGGCGCAGGTAAGTATTGGTAGTATGGCACCTCAGAATCGAGTAGGCCGTATCGAAGAGCAAGTTGCTGGTGGATGATCTTGGCTACTTGGTTATGTCTGTGTAAGTACTCGCCGTTAGCAAGATAAGAACAACCAGAAATAACATGTCGGAGAGATTCTCCGGGACGGTGGCATGCCCGACATATGTCGACCGTACCGTCCTTTATGATGTATTTCCGGTAGTTATTAGTCTTAATAACTTCGTCTGCAATCGCACAGGCAAAACCCTCGGTTTCCCCAAAAAGGTCACCGAAGCGTAGCCAGTTCACCGAAGCAAGCAGATCTACATCAGGCCCTGTCAGAGCCCGGTAGAACCGCCCGTGCAACTCCTTGCTCTTCCATATACCTCTCCGATCTTCATTACTTAGTACCACTGGCCTGCGCCAATTATCGTTTGCCAAGGAGAGAGGGGTGAGGCCCATGTCAGCCGCAACCACTTCTCGATGCATCCCACATCCACTGCTACGGAAGTAATTCCTGAGACTGCACACTTCACGATTATGGAGGTTCTTAGCATTTAAAAAACCACGACCCCCCCACTTTCGCGGAATGTACAGTCTCATAACAGATGAACGTGGGTGAAGCATACGATGAAATGTGAGCAGCTGGCGGACTCTTCTATCCAAGGCGTCCAGTTCAGTCTGGGTCCATTTCAGTATGCCGAAGGAGTACATTAGTAGAGGCATCACCCACCCATTGAAGGCACGTGTCTTGTTGCCACCAGACAAAAAACTATTAAGTACTTTTGACAAGCGGCAAAAAAATCGCTCCTTCAATGTTTTTTTAACATCATCTACTGATATACCTAAGGCTTCGGACATACCGAGATATTTATAGGTATCAACTTCGGAGAGGGATTTGACAGTCATTACTTCAGAGAGTTGCAAATTCGGAGAATTTACAACTTTCCCCCGCTTTACATGCATGACTGCGCATTTATCTACCCCAAATTCCATTTTGATGGCATTGCTAAAAATCTTAGTTGTTTTTAACAATGCCATCAAGTCTTGAGATTTTGGTGCAAATAGCTTCAGGTCATCCATGTAAAGCAAGTGAGAAATGACCTCACCGCCTCTACGAAGCCGATAGCCCAGCTCTGAATCCTTCAGTAGAGTACTGAGCGGATTCAGTGCTAAACAAAACCACAAGGGACTTAAACTGTCACCTTGGAAGATGCCACGCTCAATCCTTATCAAGTCGGGCGAAGCATTGGAGTCAGCTTCACCACTTGGTCGACGAAGAACCGTGGTCCATTGCCTCATACATGCACTCAAGAAAAATCTCAAAGTTGCATCAATTTTATACAACTCTAAAATCCTTCTGAGCCATGAATGAGGCACCGAATCGTAGGCCTTTTTATAGTCAATCCAAGCAGTGGAGAGGGTACCTTTACTTCGTCTGACTTTCTGGCTAATGGTCATGTCAATGAGGAGAAGCTTCTTAGTACCACGGGATCCAATCTTACATCCATTCTGAGCATCGGCCAAAATATTGTTTTCAACAATATGTGTACTAATTTTATTTTTCAGAATGGATGTAAGTAGCTTATAGATGGTGGGTAAGCAGGTAATTGGTCGGTAGTTTTTTGGTTCCGTGGTACTACCGGACTTATAGAGCAGAAAGGTAATCCCAGTTGTCAGGAAAGTAGGCAGAGATCCAAGTTCGAGGGCTTCTTGGAACTGTGTTGCCAAGCGCTCATGCGAGCATCGAATCCATTTTATCCAAAAGTTCTGCAATCCGTCCGGCCCAGGACTTTTCCAATTCTGGGCCGTACGAATAGCAGAACTAACGTCTGCGGGGTCTATTAAGACAGACCCCATGGGTTCGATACCATCGCATTCACGCTCGACAACCCTGGTCCAATCGCCCTCGGTGTGATCGACAGGTGCCGACCAGATACTGCGCCAAAAGTTAGTCACTGTATCAGTATCCGGCGCCTGCCCGTCGTTCACACGCTGCGTAGTACCTTCCCAACCACGGTACACCTTTCTCTGATCACTTTGAAAAAGATGATTTTGTCGATATCGATTCACGCGCTCTCCGTAGCGACGAATACGATTTGCCCATGCATAAACTTTCTGTTTTAAGTAGTCAATGCGTTCCGTTACATTGGCTAGATAGTGCTGGGGTCTGATTCCAGTCCCAGCGAAAGCCTGAGTAACGAAACGCATTACTCGAGGGCGACTATTCCCTCGGCTAAAACAGATTAGCTTTGCAATGAGAGTTCTAAATGTGTTAATACGCCTCTCAATCCTTACCCGCCAGGCAGGCATTTCACTAGTGTACCGCGCTACGCGGTCAGTGTCCGGAAATCTAACACGCGTCACGCGACACACAGCGATAGCTCCGCAGTATAAAATTGAGTGTGTATCATACAAATCCATGGTAGCACACATATATGGTGCTAACAGGTCATTCAGAACTTCCATCAGCGCCAAATTTCGTCTATGAGTGGGAAAACGAGGTAAACGTGGTCTTGGATTAGAAGTGAACCTATATTGAGAAATCACCTCTTCCAAAGTGCTCCTCAGTTGCTCACGTACCTGAGTCGATATGTTAATCGAATCATCCTCCACGATGTCCAAGGGGTCCACCACCGCCGCAGGTGTCGCACCCAGTGTCGGCTCTAAAGCTGTCACGGGCGACGCGGTAGGTAGTGGGCGACTCGTTGACATAGATGATGCACGAATAGATATCGACTCCAGGCGCAATCGATCAAGTGTAGAAGAATCCAGCTTGTTACATCGCTGTATAACTCTAACTTGATCCGATAATCGTTGTGCCGTAACGGTGATGGTCGGTTCAAGAGTCTGAAACAAAGGCAGCATCCTCAAACGATACGCAGACAGGTTAGTTCCCCCTTCTGTAGCCCCATAGTAGGCGCGCATGACATTCTCATTTATTGTTTGAGTCCATTTCATGCGACGCACTACACCACCGGTAGCAGGAGCCGTAGGTAGCGGGGCTGGCCCCGCTGTGGGCCCCAGGCGTGCCGGCAGTGCGGGACGTCCCCGTCGCGCAGGTCTTGGTGGCGGCGGTGGCGTCGTCGGCCCGTCGTCATCCGATGTGGAGCTGCCGCGTGGAGTGTGGAACTCCTCCTCCGACGACGACAAACTCGGTGATGACGAAACGAGCGGTGGTGTTGGGCGTGCGTTCGATCGTCCAGCTGTCTTTGATCTTGTGATCATTATTGCCAAGTCCTCATGTCAACATTTTTCTTTGGTTTTTTACTTTTACTTCGATGAAAGTAATTCATTCTTAATATATTTTGTAAAATTAAAAATGATTGAGTAAAAAAACGTGTGACACTTGACAATTTAGACAGCGTCGTTATTATTATTATTATTATTAACTCAACGATACAATTTTTATAACAAATACATGTAAGTATATGTAAATACTTATTTAAAGATCCAAGTCCCAGACCAATCAGAAAAAGATAGATTTAGGTCCCTACATATAAAGACAGCATAGTTTTCATGTCCATTTTGTACAGCAGAAGCATTATAACCCAGCTCATAAGGCCAATCATGCTATTTATTACATTTTTACACGAACAATAAAATTTTATGAGGCTATTAATACATAAATACTCTTTTATTAGAAGATATCATTACTAAACAAAGCCATCTTTTGTTAGAGAATTACATTCTGCAAATTTTCCCTAAATTGTAGTTGTTCCATAATCGATCCATAAACTTTTGCATTTATGAAAAACCACTGAAAGAAAGAATGATTTTTTTCCCCGAACTCATGATTTTGAATTTCTGTTCTTTTGTAATTATCTTTTAATTTTGAATTCCGAATATTTTACTTTCAGGCGTTACCTAAATATCAAACTTAACATTATGAATTTGAAAACGAAATTGGAATACCTGTACATAAATTCTGAAGAGCGTGAATGGCATACTCAAGTATCTGGCAGCCTAGAAAATATGGCGGTGCCTCCTGTAATATTTTCCTGTGAAAATGAGAGCGAAATCTAGCGTTTTCGTCTTTTCGTGAGCTATTCAGAAGAAGAATACATTTATAAACATAATAGCATAAAAAAGCGTCACACATTCCTAAATCAAAGTAGGTTAGGTAAGTACGTAATAAGTAAGTACTTATTGTCTAGATATCCAAAGACTTTTCGTTTTTTTACGTTACAATTCATTTTTTATTTAGACAAGCACCTAGACCTACCTACTTACATTATTTAGGTAGGTACCAACCTTTTTTTTTTTTTTTTTTTGTTAACGGAGGGGAAATGCATTTACGCACAAAGTGTGGGACTCCTGGGCCGCTAATCGGCCCAGACTACCCACTAAAACCCCTCCGGCGTTTCCGCACCGGCTGTTGAGGGCGCCATGGGGTCGCGTTAGCATTCTACCACGACGCCCTCCAGCCATGGCCTTGCGGCCCCCTCATTTGGCCTTTCGGCCCCCCCCCCAAATCGGGCAGTGGCCCATAAATGGACCACGCCCGTCCCCCAGACCCACATCCATTCGCCGTCTCATCATAGACGGCGGTGGAGTGGGCTGTTGGCAGAAATTGGCCGACAGCTAATAAGACCCCGACTACCAGGGAGTTATTAACTGTCGCCCAGGGTGCACCGTCCCGAGTCCCTTGTCAGCCCGCCCTCTCACCGGATCCTTGGGATCAAGTGAGAATGCAAAGCTTTCAAAGGACCGGGCACTCGAGGAGGTTCTCTGCCCTGCACCCCAGGTAGGTACCAACGAAATGAAATGAAATGAAATTGTTTATTTTCAATGTAGGATATAAATATCACTTATTGACGTCAATTTACTTATATTAAGTTTACCACCACTTCCAAAGCGCAAGTGGAGAAGAAGCGGCGCCACAAACTCCACTGCAGCATTTTCTTCAAAACGTCAATTTACAAATAAGAAAAACTTTGCTTAATTACCTAGTTAAATGAACGAATTCACATGTTTGTCAACATTTAGCACAATGAAATTTAGCAAAATATCAGATTATTTAAATTAAATAAAAATTGATTAAAAAAATTTAATAATAATTTAAAAAAATGTCAGAACATATAATGATATGTCAATTTGCCGAGGACTCTGCACCAAGCTTAAGTTCAACATTCCTGTCATTAAGAAAATCACCAGTAAATCACCAACCTAAACTAACTAAAGTATTTCTTGTCTATAGTTGAATGGACATACAACATTGACATAAATAAATCTTTACTCGGTAGGCACAATAAAAAACAACACAAAATAAAAAAAATATACCGATGGCGGTGTAGCAAATATACTGTAGTAGTTTTAATTAACACAACGAGTGAAAATATATCAGTACTAGGGCATTATGAACCCCCAGAGGTTACGCTGGGGTCGACATTCGGTAGATGGCGCGCGATTCTTGTTTCATTGATCGCAGTTCTGCCAACCAAAATAGTACGTTATGTAATCGAGGTCATTCATTCCTTTTTTGATTTTAAATTTCAAATTAGGAATGACCTTGTCTTTTGCATGGTTAAAATCAGCACGAAAAAATCTAAACTAAGATTGCTATTTGAGTTGAGTCTACCTATGTACTTAATTTTTAAAGTTCTTATTTTCAAAAAGTTTTGAGAATACATACTTCCATATCCATACTTAATATTATAAGTGCAAAAGTCTGTCTGTCTGTATATCTATCTATCTGTCTGTCTGTTACGCTTTCACTGCCAAATCGCTGAATGATGACATAATTTTGTATAATGTAGTTGAAGATCCAGAGTCAAACAGGCTACTTTTTGACGCAGTAGAGTCCAATATTTTTATAAGCAACTGTAAAACCAGAAGTGCAAGAAGGAAATGCTTCCAAAATATAGAATTCATAATAGCATTTGTAACTAATAATATCACTACATCTTTTAGAAAAGTCATCATTAATTCACCCGTAATAACTATAAAATAAACTTATTGGAATGTGCGACGGAAGTGTGTCACATATTTCGGGAGTAGACAAACTATTTTTAGACTAAATCCACCCAGCTTGTGACCACAATATCTAAATCTGACTATTAAGTAGTAGATACACTTGAGCATTTACTTGAAGAGCTCGATAGTCGAGCGTGACCCGCGTAATCGTAGCGAATGCGTGTGTCAAGCGACGACGAGACACGACCAGTATTGGATTGGTCGCCATTTAGTGGCGAGATAGAAAATATCTCGAGCACCTCCGTGCTTCGGAAGGCACGTCAAGCCGCTGGTACCGGTTGTTATTGATAGATAGCAGTCGTGAAGTTGTGTTAGATGCCTTAGGCAGCCGGAAAAGTTCTGATAGTGTTGGCCACTAACACACTTCGGGTCATGTCGGTCTGGTTTTCCTGTATAAGGGTTACGGAGGTCAGAAGGCAGTCGCTCCATTGTAATAACCAGGGCCGCCAAATCTAGGGCCATGACTCACAGCGTATCCTAGGCTCTGAAGCGTAAGCTGACGATGCAACTAAGAAACTAAGAATATACACTAGGATGATGACACTTGAGCATTTACTTGTATAGTATAGGTATTACAGAAAATATTAGAAGTTTAGTAGGAAGTTACTCTGGTGAAAGTGAGAGAGATACTAGTATTCCGTAGGATAAAACCGGGATAGATACCGCAGTGGGATATGTGCCGCACTTTCAAAATATCTAACTTCCCAAACTCGTAACTAAAATTAATGGTACGAGCCGCGGTCACCCTTTACCTCAGGTAACCTCCGAATGTCGTACGATCTGGACGTGTTTCGCTTGTTCGGTGGATCCCACTATTTCCATGATGTATTTCCATTAATAGAAATACTGGGACAGAGTCTCCCACTATTTCTATTGTGTTTTAAAACATAGTGTTTATATTCTCTGTGGTTGTACCACAGACTAGGAGGAAAAACAATTCTAGATAGGTCCTCCCCAAAGTGTGCAAATACAATTCGTTTATTTAAACCATAAATACGATTTTTAAATTATTAATGGCCAGACTAAATATATGTTACCTAACGTGTTTTCCAATTAAATTCTCAGCTTTCAGAGCCCAGGGTACGGAAGTATACTATTACGTGTATTCTGTGCTCAGGGTTCGCTGGTATCATGGTCCTAGGTATAACGGCATTGGTTATAACAATGATTCTATCTATTAGAACGAAATTCACCCTTTCCGTTCCAGTCTGTTAACTTAAAGAGTTATAAGTAGTTTACGTGTGCCTAGAAACAATGCTTAACTTTACACTCTACTGGATACGAAGCTTTCTGTCCTAGCATTTGTTAAGGCGTATACAGATTAGTGTGACTTTTAAATGCCAGCCAAATTTTTAACTTGCATGTATAGTGAAACAAAAATATATTTTTTTTTATAATTAAAAACCAAAAAAAGTTTGACTTCCCGAATTTCATGACCACGGAGGCCTTAAAGAACATAGGTTCTATCTGGATATAGATCCAGGGCCGTAAAATAAATTGAAAAAATATATGATCACGGGATGACGATTTTTTTATCGGTCCAACCCAAAAATAACGATCGTGAACAGGCATTTACCCTATTTACCTTATCTACCTGATAACTTATTTTCAGGTTAAAGACTGTTATTTTAGGACTTTGAAACTGTTTCATCCCTGCTCTCATGTATTTATGGTATCACCCATAGAAAAAAGATTAGGCATAGGTATGCGGGCCAGTTAAGCTACTCGAGTGTTAGCATAGCATCGAAATACCAGTAACTCTGTATATGGTCTCGATCCTCAGCAGTGAGGGATCTGCTGAAAATGAATCATAATAAAAGTGGTTAGGATGTCAAACTCCATCCGCTATGTGCATATGCCCTAACAAGCCTCGTCCCTCCCGTTTTAAACTACGGCCGTCGTAAAATCGATAAGGTATTGCCGTAAACGTGAGAGGAAGCGAATCCCCCTCCCACCATCCCCCCCTTCCAATCAGCTGTCATTCGTTAGTAGTTTAGAATTCTATTATTACGAATAGTTCAGTCTGTGGTTTTGGATTAAAATAAATCACACCCTCTTTTACTGTGGAGGTCATAAAAATAATGTGTAAAGTAGAGGCACTGTAAAAGCTACATTATCCTTGTACCAGTGAATAAACTTGATTAACAGGGCTCTTGGGCTTAGATACTTTTTATTTGGTATGATATTTAGGCATTTTACATATTAAAACTAGCTCTTATTATTATCGATAAGACACATTTTCAAAAATTTTAAAAATATAAAAGTAATGTCTAATGTAAATATCAAGTATCTACAGAAAAAGATTTTCGGGAATTCTGTGTCCATAAAACTAAGAGGATACAACAGCAAAAGTACGTTGATAAGAAAGAGAAGTAAAAATGATTTCACGACCTTGATTAAAAAAAAAGAAAAAAAATATTTTAAAGGAATAAAAAACACGATGTCTAGGCATACCATGTGAATAAAAACAAAAATGCGCCATTTTGGTCTTCATTTTTCCCGCGCCCTCTCACCCACTTCAGGAGTAAAGTGGTGTCACAAGTCCTGAAAATGTCAGATTTTACATTATGTCGCTACTTTCTGACGGGAAATAAAATACTTTCCTATTTATGCACAACTTTAAGTAATTACTTTTATTTTGAATGTGTCTTGAGTTTTTGTTTGCGGAACAAGAGGAGAAAAAGTTTTAAACTCTAATTTAAACTACGGAAAATGCAGCCAGCGTTCTTGCGAACACGCCACACGTGCAAGATTTGTTTAATATCTAGCTTTAGTGATTTTTATTTATTTATTTTTTATAAATATAGATTAAACTACTCTTGATCGACTGATGGTAAAAACTCCTTCCTTTACAATGGCACTAAAGAAATTCTTATGCTATTAAAACTTTGTTTCCTTGTTTGTTCGAATATGGTTTGGAACTTCAACACTCTTTAACACATATGACTTAAACACATTTCGGGTCACGTACTTCTTAGTCTGGTTTGCCTGTAAAAAGGATTACGTAAATTAAATGGCAATCTTTTCATCGTAATAACCAGTGCCGCCAAATCTAAGACCATGACATGACAGCGCACTTTAGGCTCCGAAGCGTAAGCTGAGGAGGCACCTCTTGGACGACGTACTTCGTCGAATTCGAAATAAAAATGTATGGGATTGGCATAAGCCGTGCTAAACTAAATCACGTTATTGATCATATTAAGATGGTTTGGGCATGTAGAAAGGATGGATGAAAGGAGACTTACGAAAGGTATTTATAATTCAAAGGTGACAGGAAAAGTCGGTAAGGGCCGGCCTCGGAGAACATACTGTGACCAAATCGCAGACATATAAAAAAATGGAGATGTCAGGAGTACCCGTAATCGACGAGCGTGTATGAAGAGAGTGATGAGCGTAGAAGAAGCGAGGGAAGTCTGTAAGGATCGTAGCAAATGGAAATCCGTAGTCTCTGCCTACCCCTGCGGGGAAAAGGCGTGATGGTATGTACATAGGGCGCACTGTAAGTTTCCGGAACTGGCCACTTACATAAACAATATTTAAAAATTTATTGCAACATTTGAAAATAGAACTCTTTGGCTGTAGAATGCAGTTTGTTTCATCTGACTGTCTTTTGTTTTTACCTTGTGGCGCCATTTAAAAAATTGTGTGTCTGCATCAACATGGATTTAACTCGGGAAAATTTTCGTAGTATGATTTTCTACGATTTTAAGTGTAATTTGACAGCTCAACAGAGCATCGCTCGGCTTGAAACAGCTTTTGGCAATGAAACACCATGCAAGACAACTGTTTATAGCTGATTTGCAGAATTCAAGCGTGGTCGTATCAATCTCAGTGACGAATCTCGCGATGGTCGGCCGTCCACCGCTGTGACCAACAAAAACATCAATGCTGTGCGCCGTATGATTGAAACAGACAGGCATGTGACCTACCATGAAATTCGCGCATCCTTAGAAATAGGCATGAGTCAAATACAATTAATCGTACACAAACATTTGGGTGTGAGAAAGCTGTGCTCGCAGTGGATCCCACACAACTTGACCGAGGCTCAAAAAACGGACCGCGTCACTTGGTGCAGTGCCATGCTTACCAGATTCAACGAAGGTGCGTCAAATTTGGTGTGGGACATAGTAACAGGTGACGAAACATGGATTTATTGCTACGATCCCAAAACAAAGCAGCAATCGAGCGTATGGGTCTTTCAAGATGAGCCGAAACCAACCATAGTGGCGCGCGTGAAAAGTGCATCTAAGCGGATGATTGCTTCTTTTTTTAATAAAACTGGACACGTGGCTACTGTTGCTTTAGAGAATCGTCGTACAGTGAATAGTGACTGGTACACGACCATTTGTTTGCCGGAAGTTATTGACGAACTCCGTAAAAATAACCGTAAACGCCGTATCATCCTGCACCACGACAATGCTAGTTCTCACACGGCCAGACAGACAAACGACTTTTTGAAGGCGAAAAATGTAGAACTCATGAGTCATCCTGCATACAGTCCCGACCTGGCACCTTGTGACTTTTTTCTGTTCCCAAAAATTAAGAACCAATTACGCGGTCAACGATTTTCATCACCAGAAGAGGCTGTCGAGGAGTATGAAAAACACGTTTCAGAGGTCACCACAGAGGAGTGGCACAAAAGTTTTCAAAACTAGTTTCATCGAATGAAAAAGTGCATAGACAAAAAGGGAGATTATTTTGAAAAACAATAAATTAATTTTGTACCTTTAATAGTATTTTTTCATATTCATTCCGGAAACTTATAGTGTGCCCCACGTATGTATATATCATAGTAATAGCGGATGATCACGATTTCTACTAAAATTGTTACTTCTTCTTTCGTGTCAATGGCACAAAACTACACTAATTTGGCCCAGTAAGACGCAACATCCACGGCATAGTCGGAGGCCAGTCGCAGCTGTGGCACGATAGCAGGTGGTCTATCGTTTGTCATCATCATCATCCTAGCGTGTATTCCTAGTTGCGTCTTCAGCTTACGCTTCGGAGCCTAGGGTACGCTGTAAGTCATGGCCCTAGATTTGGCGGAACTGGTAATAATCATCCACTGTAATAACAATGGAGCGACTGCCGTTTGACCTCCCTAACCCTTTTTACAGGGAAACCAGACCAACAAGAACATGACCCGAGGTATGTTAGTAGCCAACACTGCCTAAATTTTTCAGGTTGCCCTAAGGCATCTGACACAGCCTCACGACTGCTATCTTTTGATAACAACCGAGACCTACGGCTTAACGTGCCTTCCGAAGCACGGAGGAGCTCAAGAATGAAAATGCCACTAAATAACGACCAATCCACATTCGCTACGGACATGCGGGTCGCGCTCGACAAACGAGCTCCTCAATGGTCCATCGTTTGTACTGCGCCACAAACACACCTATCGTTGCTGGGCAGACTGGTAGAGGTCCCACCTCTACCTGTTCTCCATACACAAAATTGTTACTTCGGCTACTTTAGTACTATTATCTATCTGTATTTCTGTGCTACGGCTAATCCCCTGAGAGATTTGTATCTCGGAAATTTTTAGTAATTCATAGCAACGATTCGGCTTTCCCGAACAATTTCCCCTTGAAGCTTATCGTATGTCCGACATTAGCTTTTCAATTAACAACACATTTAAATAGAGGTTATATCTTTGATCTCTCACGCTATTCACAATTCAGCCATAACGACCATAATTGACATAATTATCTTTTATTTCAGTGGTTGTTTGTTGAATAACATATGAGTATCAGTTCCAGACGGGTAAAGATAGATAAAAAAAAAAACAAAAAAAAAATGGGTAATAAATAAGTTTGTATTACATTTTAAAGTAGTCGGAGCTCCCTTTTAGACAATATGCCTGTGCCAGGGTCCTCCCCTCTTTTGTACTTAAGATAACTTATTAATTACTAGCTGTTTCCCGCAGCTCTGCCTGCGTCAAAAAGTAGCCTATGTTTGACCCCGGGTCTTCAACTATATTCATACTAAATTTCATCAAAATCCGTCCAGCAGTTTGGCCGTGAAAGACAGACAGACAGACTTTCGCATTTATAATATTAGTATGGAAGTATGGAAGTATGGATGTATTATTTATGTAAGTTTCTTAATTTTATATGGCAAAAACACGAGTGTTTTATTTTTTATTTTTGTTTGTTAGTTTTAGGTCTGATTTGCTTTTGTAGCATGCGTGTTTGTAACAATCTTTTATGACGAGTGACGGTGATCGTGGTCTGACTTGGATAGGTCGTCTATACAAGCATGTTATCTTAATCTCCACCATTCGTACAAGTATTAAATTATTCCTTGCAAAAAGATGTTATTAAATCTAGTTGCTAGCTGTGAGTTACTGAGTATGTGTGTAAATGCGTACAAACAAACTCTACAGGTCTTTAGATATTTGTAATTATGTTTCTTAACCTAAATTATCTTCTGTCTACTGACTTAAATAATAAATGAAAGAATTATTTATTAAAACTTTCTTGTACCATTATACAATTGGCGGACTTGATGCTAAAAAGTATTCTCAAGCAAGCAATGTTGTAAAATACAAACAATAGCTTATTTTTTTTATATTATAATGCACATAACGACAGAATACACATGACATGTTCACCACGCAATAAAGCTCATTACTCAATCAGTTACGACGAAAATCATTCTTTAACCAAACCCATATGTTTAAGTAAGCCTTGAAAATATCGATTCCGAATTACGGAAGAAAATAGGGCAGGGAAAGGGTCGGTTAGATTGCGGACTGAGAGAAGCGGAGCGGATTATGATAAATTCGAGAGATAGAGTAACAGAAAAGGCTCATTACTTCCATGAATATAAATAACATAGAGCATAAAAAAGACCTTTTTATTGACATGTAATTAATTCTGGTTAAAACATTCACTATACTTGTGTTGATTAAAATCATTAAAGACCATTGATTAATAAAATGGGAAGTTAAAATTAAAAACCACTAAAACAGGACTTTTGGCGGGAAGTTGAAAAGAGCAATTTCGGTGCTGTATTTTATTTTCCAATATATATTTTTTTCTAAAAGCTCCAAGTAATCCCTAATTGCAGTTTTCTTCCATTTCACTTAGACTTATTCTTCTGACTAGACTTGACTACAACTACACTTAACTAGGACTTGATGAAATCACACTGTAGGATTAGAAGAAGATAGAAAAGGGCTTTAAAAGACTTGTTCCATGGCCGTAAAACTCATTACAAAACACTAAAACAATACGTTTGAAAACCAGCATTACATGTCGTATCAAATACCCACAACAATGATGTAATTACAAAGTCCCTATGTTCGCAAAATGTGTTTATCGCTCTTTTCAAATAAGTACTTAACCGTTTTTGAGAAGCTTTCATACTTAGTTATTTGTAATTTTTGACAAACTTTAGGTACAATAATCTCACTAACACGTTATCTCCCTAACCTTTATTATTGATCTCTGAATCGGAATGCTAAGAGCATCAGACATTCAAGTTATTCCGTGATACGTCACGTTGGCAAAAGTTTTATCCTTGATAATTTATCTATTAGAGTGTAATATATTCTATCCACTTTTTGTTTCTTCGACAAATTATCTGATAGATATTTCGCAGTCCACAATAAAGAATTTTATGCGCACTATAAAATTTAAATAAATAAATAAACTGCCTTCCTAAATAACTATCCTTAGCTATAGCTATATATATTTGAATTTTAAGAATTATTTTATTGCGAATTAAATTAATTTAAATGTTATTGAGTTATGTAAAGTGAATTGTTTTAATTTTCTTTGCATACCTAACAAGGTTGATTGTGCGGCCATATTGTTATTTAGCACCAGACTGTACCACTTTCATTGCAAATAAACTATTTCTTTGTTTCTTTCTTTGGGCCAAGTAATTAGTTCTGAAGTAGAGCGAAAAGCAAACAGTGCAGTGTACTTAGGAAACTGGTATTAGATTGCTTTTATTTAGCCAAGACGATTTGTAACTGTATCGAGTATTAAAGAAGTTTTAGTTTTATCTTATACTAGCTGTTTCCCGCAGCTCCTCCTATGTTTGATCCCGGATCTTCAACTATATTCATACCAAATTTCATCAAAATCCGTCTAGCGGTTTGGCCGTGAAAGCGTAACAGAAAGACTTTCGCATTTATAATATTAGTATGGTAAACTAGTGAGCACTTTCCTTAAAAAAATATTATATATGTACATTAATGGTAAAATGTGTCATCTTAATAGGAATACAAGAAACGCACACACACGCACACCTGAAAAAGGCCTAAAATGGAAGAGAGTTTGTTCTAAGAGTAATTGTTGCCATAATTCGCTAAAACATGCTTAATATGTTCTCACCCCAAAGTATTTTAGCCCATTTCAACAAATATTTTGCTATTGTCCCCTGTCAAAACAATGTCACACGAAGACAAGACTTGAATGAATTAATATTTAAATCTGAATAGGAATTAGATAATATTATTTTAACAATACTTTTTAGGCTGCGGTAACCGCCTTTCGTCAGGCGGGTTGCTTGCTTGTTTGCCTACTAATTCGTTTAAAAAACATAAACAACGGCTGGTAGGTATTCAGGGTTCCATGCCCAAAGGGTAAAACGGGACCGCTATAATAACAAATACTAAAAATCAGAATAAAATACATATTTTAGGGGGCTCCCCTATAAAAGACATGATTTTTGCCGTTTTTATAGATGGTTAATCGGTACGGAACCCTTCGAGCGCAAGTCCGACTCGGACTTGACCGGTTTTATTTTTTTCTGCCTTCAATTGAAATGATCACGTTTCACCCCAATTTGAAACCTCAATGTATTTCATACCAAAATTTGTTAAACATTCTGGATAGCATTACGATGATAATAAGAAAGTGTAGATTATGAACTTTTTTAAAAATAATGACACCAAATCTTAGGTGACATCACCATTCCAATAAAACTGTGTTGAGAAATTCTCTCGATTCTGCACACCTACTCAAATTCATATGATGTTTAGACTTAGCTCCTAATACGCTGATGGTGGGATTAAATCCATAGTACATAGTAGTAGAATACGAAATAAATGATTATTGTGTATGTAAAGAATCCACATCATAAGTCGAAAGGCGATTCCGTAAAACCTTGACAACAGGGTCGATTGACCAAGTGTTGGTGATGTAAGTAAATGCATAAGGGATAGCCGACAGAGTCAATTTTTTCTGGATGCTCAAAAGCTTCTGACACAGTTCAATGACTCTCATCTAGCGATAATAGCACTTGCATAGAAATATGTATGTAGTAAGTAGATTTTATCTTCAATCATAAAATTTGCATACTGTTTTCAACGGTTAGATAGGCAAGCTCGATATTATGTCATTTAAACATCTGTATCATACCCTTCTATTGCAAATAAAGAATTTGAATTTGAATAGAGAATCTTATGATAATGAGCTCGATAGCCAACTTTTATAAAATTATTTGAAAAGACGTTTCATACGGTGTAATTTTAATTTCTTGGTGCAATAAAGAGTTTTATTATTATTATTAATACTGTATCAAATACACATAGGCACCAAAACTATATAGTCTCCAAAAACAGCTACTAAATAATACTCATGTTCTCTTATAATTGTGTCGAAAGGTGTGTACACACTGAAATAATACGAGGACAGAAGGTTAATGTAATATGAACGAGCGAACTGCTTAGGGAGGGGAAAATCTCGCATCCGCAAAACTAATATTGGACATGCCGTTATTGTTAGGAATTTATGGGAAACGGTATGTTATACAAATGTTATTTGTGATATTATGAAATGAATATTTATTCAGAAACTGTTTGTTTTTTGAGAGTGATATGTATGCATGTTCTCGAGCAACTAGGAACTGACGTCACGTACAAGCGTTTTCCTACTTGCGTCCTCAGCTTACATTTCGGAGCATAGGGTACGCTGTAAGTCATGGTTCTTGATTTGGCGCACTGGTTAAAGCAATGGAACGACTACCGTCTGACTTCCGTAACCCCTTTTGACAGGAATATAACCCCAGGTGTGTTAGTGGCCAACACTGTCAGGTTTTTCAGGCTTTCTAAGGAATCTGACATAGCGTAATCATCTTTACTGGGAATAAGTAAGTAATAAGATATTGGATATCCGTTATATACAAAACTAATATCCTCATCACGGAAGCATACTTTGTTGTTTCCAGTTGGTTAGGAAATTGCAGGCTTGAATGATCTGAATGAACACAGGATATGAATGAAAGGTTTACAAGGTCGATTGACCATGTACTTTTGACTAGATAAATATAATCATGATGAATGATATGACAGGTCTTGTTTTGAGAAATAAACAATCTTTAAACATAATTTATTTTGCGCTTTGAAAAATAAAGTCCGTAGGTCTCGACTAGGCCGCCATCTGATCACCATTAAAGGAACTAAAGGCAGTGGCCGAGAAGCGCTTCTTAAAACTGACGACCGAGTGTTCAAGGTCCATTGACCTTGTATCCTGAATTAAATGAAAAAAAAATTGCCTGTCACATTCACAATACTGAAAAACCTAGGAGAGGCAAACAGACATGACGAAACTATAAGGGTTTCTTGTGTTTACTACGGTCCCCTTAAAACCTCTTAAATTTAAGTTAAGTATTAATTTATTTAATGAATTTACCGGCTCAGATGGTAATAAACAAAGCACTTAGTTCAGAACAAAATAATATGAAATATTGTGTGTTAAAGCAACCTGCTAGGTATAAATTTGAGCTTCCATTTTACGATCCTCGTAAATTGTGGCCTTTTGGAATCGGATTATATCTGCAGTGAACAGAAGATATTAAATTTATTCCTGATACTATCGTTATATTTTCGAGAGTGTGACTCACGTCGAATGATTTTAGTTCGTTATCAAGAGATTTTCATGTGACATAATCGGTGCTTCGAACGGTATTTATTCGACATATGAGTCATACAATTTAAAAATAGCACTCCTGCCATACTATCATAATATTTTCATGTTTTTAGCGGCTCCTGTTTTGGCCGACTGCTCTGAAACGACTTGATCTTGTCTAAATTTCACTCAATTTTTTCAAACCTTCCAATCGTATTATTCTCTCTAATAGTGCAAAATTGAAAGAAAACCAGTTACTCTTACCTGCCTATTAAGAATCGCTTATGAAGCCCATGTTAGCTTAATTAAGTTTCGTCCCTCTCTTTCCTATTCGGTATTTAGCGTGTAAGAACGAGACAACACAATTCAGTTAGTCAGGAGTTAACAACGTAAATAAATGGTTGTGTTAAAAGTATTCAAACCCTAACACACTCCAGTAAAATAGATGATCGTGAACAGAATATATTTAAAATCTCAGACAATATCTCGTAACGCGGAAAAGTAAAACTTCTATAAATAGTATAATTATATTAGGAGCCTTCATCTGAGGAGATTACAATGAAGAAGTTTCCTTGGAAACAGACTAAAACTTCTCAAACTTGCTAACGTCATAAATTCTGAATTCGTTATGGAATGGATTTATACACTTTTTAAGTTGAAATTTTGCTACTTTTACAAGGAGATAAGAGTTCTCAGCATTGACTGCCCCTGTGGTCCAGTGGTTAATATGTTTGCATAGACAGAGGTCGCGGTTCGATTACCGAGGAACGCATACTATCAAGTTGTTTCGAGTTTGATTAGGGCTTAGATCAGATTGGCTTAGACTTGTCTTAGGTTTACTTATCCTACACCCTAAGGAAAAGGTTGCTTCAGCGATAAGGCCGACTTTATTGATGTGTTTCTTTTTTGATGAAATAAAAAGTATTTGTATGTCTCGAAAGCGACTTTCTGATCTTCCCCTTCTCCGTGTTTATGACAAAATCTTCATATATGGTTAGCTCTGGGAGCAAAATCGACCAATAAATAGAAAAGTCATAGGAAGTCTTTGAAGTTAGAGAAACATAACTTTTCTCTTTGAAATTTACCTAGTACTGATTTGCTAGTACCGAAATAAAAAAAAAAACAATTCTTTACAGAAACAAGCCATGCTCGTCCGGCAACTAGAAGAGGAGTTAAGACTCCGGCTGCGACAGCCAGCGCCAGAGATGCAGCAGCAAATGGAACAGCTGTTTGCTGAGAACGAACACCTGCAGAGGGAGATAGCAATATTGAGGGATACGATAAAGGTGAGAGAGATGAAGATACAACTAGAGTTCAGGATATTTAAGATGACACTAGACTTCAAAACAACAGGATTAAGTGAAAAAGAAGGAAATGAGGAGAAACAATATTCTTTAGAAATTGCAAATGTATAGCATTTTAAACTACATGTTACGTTTAACGTGTAGCAGACACAAAAATGTATTTGATTGATTAATTGTTCTACTTTTAACAGGAACTAGAACTGAGGATCGAAACGCAGAAGCAAACGTTACAAGCGAGGGATGAAAGCATCAAAAAGTTGCTTGAAATGCTGCAAAACAAGGGAATGGGTATGTGATACTATAGATTATTTTCATAATTCTATAGATCAACTAAAATATATAAAAGAACAAAATCAAAAATGCCTTCTCTATCTGATTATATAGTTCATTCTGAAAGTTATTGTTGTTTACTTCAAAATTTTGAAAAACTGAATTCTTTAACGAGAAAATCCATTTACCTATTTGAATAAAAACACGTTTCAATATTTTCTACAGCTTTTTTAGATTAAGTTTTCAAACGAGGTATAGTTCTAACTGAATATCAAAACCAAGCTGATGTAACGACTAGTATTCACATAGCTTTCATTGACATAAATGAAAGTAACGAAATATTGTTGTTTGAAATTAAAATTGCAAACGCGTGTTTCAGAGAAAACCTAGAATTTAGTATGGACATTTGATATTTCAATTTCATTTCGGTCCAAAACAATTTTTACATGACTTTGGCTGCTTTTAAACCACAGTTGAAAGGTTAACTTTTTTATATTTTAGAAGTTTGTTAGGAGCTCATTGATTTTATGTAAAATATGAGTTTCAATGAAGTCATATTAACCTTCGTATTTCGAAGAGTCGTCATACTACTACTCAATTTTTTTAAAATATTTTATATCACAAATTTGAGTCCGAGAATTCGAAAACAAAGATTTTTTTTTAATCCATTAAATATTTTCATACATACATATCATCACGCCTTTTTCCCGTAGGGGTTATAAAATGGATAAAATAAAATCTAGACTATACTTTTCAGGTAAAGAAGAAGAAAGGCAAATGTTCCAACAGATGCAGGCGATGGCGCAAAAACAGGTAATTATCGAAATATATTTAAGTTTCTACAATGTTATGTTGCATGTTCTGTATTAAAGTAAAGTTTCCAATACAATTTTGAAAATTAGATGAATAATTATTTGATTTCCTCTCTCATTTTGTCTAATTATCTATATTAGATTATAATTTTATTATAAAGTCTATAGGGTCTTCATCTATATTTTCATTTATAATATTGGAATCTTTGTCCTAGTTCGTTATGTCTCCTACACCTGTAGTCGTGGTAGTTGCACGTCACTTTGCTTCCATATTACTAGCTATAAACCACATGGGCGTTTTATTTTGTGATACCTTTATCATCGTCACTGTTTCTGTTAGAGCTGATCTTGATAGTTTCATTTCATTCATTTGAATTAAGCCGAATGTGATTGTCGCGATGCCTTATGTGTTGACCAACACTCGTTGCCTTCACAACTGTACCAAATCTTGCTTTCACTCCACGGTCTAAGCCTCTGTTACACTGTCGAGCTTGTCTACCCCGAGCACATCTCTATTTTCTTACTTCCCTATTTCACATAACGAGACAAACAAAATTGATTGGATAATTCAATATATTCTATCAGATTCGGCGAAACACCAAAATTTTACAACACAACACAACGATCACGACATTGCATGTTTAGCTGCTCATCATGTCCCCGTCACAACCTTAGAGAAGACCGTCTCGTAATTTTGTTATTGGACATTCAGTTGAGCAATCATTTTAGATGCAAAATTTTCTTTTTACCGCCTTCATCTGGGGCTGCGTTGTCATGACGATCTCTCGTCTCTTTCATTGACGTAATATTTCTGAGGATCTTTCGATAGGATCGTCTAAATCTGGAGCCCGCGTCCCAACAATTTACCGCGGAGTTACCACAGCGTGGCCAAATCGATCTCTAATAAACTCAGGGTGTATTTCCATTCACGCGAGGTTATGTCTCGACTTCTATACTATTAAATCTAATCAACCAAAGCATTGCTTTGAAAGTAATAAATCATAACCAACCCTTAGTGGCCGGTCAGTAAAACTGATAAACCACTCGGTCTCATTCATTAATTTTAAGCTAACAAAGCAGTCTTTTCAAGAGATGGCGTTTAATAAAATAACCCTGAAGTCTCGATGGCCGAACCGCTCGTAACCTCAGCGAGCAGCGTGTAAATTGGCGGGAGCGGTCTCCAGACGGCAGCCCCAGCGAGGCGTGGACGAGACGCGTCGCCTGTTGTAGGTAGGTTGTATGTTGCGTGCCGCCGTCGGTGGCGGCGGGCGGCGGCGGCGGCTGACCGACTTCGTGACTGGCAGGAGCTCAAGGCGACGGCAGACACGCTGCGGGCGCTGCAGACGCAGCTGGAGCGCGCGCTGACCGCGGCCGGGCTGCCTGGAGGCTCGGCGGGTGCCACGCTCACGGCCGTGCTGGAGACCAAGGAAGCGCGCATCGCCACGCTGGAGCGGCAGGTCGCGTTGCTCGAAGGCGAGCTGGCTGCGCTCGTGTCGCCGCCGCCGCCCTCGCTCGCGCCCTCTCACACCTCGCTATTCGATAAAGTCGAACCTCCCTTCAAGAGACAAGTAAGTTTTCTGCTGAACGACGTGCGCGTGATGAAGGACGGGCGCACGAGTGCCCCGCCCGCTCGCACCGCTCGCCCCGCGCTGCGCGCTCCGCACGCGCGCCTCTCGCCCTACTATAGTGCCACCACTCTGTGACTCCGTCTACGAGTTACCGTGTCAATTTCTCGCTTTAAGTCCGACCTTAGTCGAAGTCGTCGCCGAATGTTGACTCGTAATATTTTTATGTAAACTTGTTCGTTGTTAAAGCTATTTTTATTAAAATAAGAGGAATTATATTCTTGAAAGGTGTGGATCGAAATATTTTTGTTAAATAGGGCCTTAGAAAATTAGATGTAATTGTATGGTTAGATGAAATATGTGAGATTGATTACGTTGACACCAAATTTGATGAATTATTGATAGACTGTTTAAATAAAGACTGTTGAGGTCGTATGCATCGAATGAAATCTTCGAGTACGTTTCTTGAATCCTTAAAGTTTTATGATTTGTTCATGTTGTGCTTTCGGTGTGTTCAAGTAATTCCGTTAAGCTTGGTCCGCCACCCGTCATATAGCTAGCTCATCACGACCCGACTCATGTAGACTCATGTCTCATCCGTCTTCTCACAGTAACGGTAGTAAATGTATCACAACATAGGCGCCCGTGCATCGACGATGTTTCTGTCCAACTCTTGGTACTCTTAGATATTGAGGTCTGGAAAACTTTCTACCGTCGTCGCTCATGACTTCAGTCTTACCATATATTTAGTATTTAGTATAGAAAGTTTTCCAGCGATAAGTGTCCATTGTTATTGTCGAATTGGTTTACTCGGTACTGTTTACATTTAAGACGTTAATGAATTTCATGTAAATTATAATGCATGTGGATTTAATGAGCGTGAGAAAGTATATCGGAATGTCTTCCATGGCACTGTAATTTTATTCATACGGAGGTGCTGAGACATTTCGTATGTACTTAAGCCATTTTATACATACGTAATCTATGCGCTTTCATATCGGTACTAACATCACTCTTAAAACCATTACTAACGTAGATTAAATTTTTGACATCAATATCATTCTTGCCATCACTTTTGCCTAAGTAGATAGTTTCCTTTTTTACTGTTGGGATTGTTCTAATGTTTGAATTGATCTGATTCTATACCGACTTTGGGATGGATGGTGGAATGATGTTCAGTTGGACGAGTTCCGGTTGGAGATTCAGCGGAGAGACCAGGAGATCCTGGCGATGGCTGCGAAGATGAAGGCTTTGGAGGAGCAGCACCAAGACTACCAGAGACACATAGCCGTGCTGAAGGAGTCACTCTGCGCGAAGGAGGAACACTATAGCATGCTGCAAACGGATGTAAGTTACTTCGATATGATATTGTTAGAATATAATTGTATGGTATGACAGATCACAAGTAGGTAATTCAATATATCTTTTAGAGTGTGTATCTTTATGGATATGAACACACTCATTTCAATTTAATTTGAAAACAATATTTTAAAAGCTAAAGATTTATTTATTCCCAAAAATGTTTGAAGATTGTGATTGTTGTGTCTGTAATTTATTAAAACAAACAACAGTAAAAAGCCTAAGTATTCTATTTTATTAAATGCCTAGAAATCTAACAGTGAGCTTAATGAGAAAGCAAACATAATTTCCGACTTCTAAGTCCTTTCAATTATAATCATCAAATAAAAATTAAATAATATAGGTAGTCCTTACCTAATCAGTTTTTTGTGAATCTTAGAATGATTTGATTATTGACGATGATGAGTGAAAATGACACAAGCAGAATCCTAAAACTTACATATTATCTAAAGACAATTCAAAGAATGATTTTATGTTCTAGTTGACGTCTAAAAATTCAGCCCACTTGATGGTAAGCCTCCACCTTAGCCTTCGAAGGTTGAACTAGATTTGTAGAGGAATGATTGTGTAGGCAAATTAGCCACGCTTCTTTTTGAAGTTATTGATTTACCCCTACCCGATTGATTTCTGACCTCCGTTTTCTGGCTAAGTACGAAACCAGATTTATATATTTCGGAAAAATGAAACCGTCTATGTCTAGCAATTGTTATAGATTTAAAAGGCGTGAAGTGTTGAGGACACTTTGAGAATCGAAGTTCTCTTAACGTTATTAATTATCCGACCGAACCACTTGACGTAAGAGAAAATTTCTGCATTTTTCTTTGTCTTTAACCAAGTATTAGTTCCATTCTAGGAAGTTCCTATATCAACAGTGATCTTAATGAAAAATGTGTAATACTGGCTGCTAATAAAAAAGACGAAATATTGTTAACCACGTTAAGAATCTTCATTCTAAAATGCCTGTAGATAGATTCACATTATAAAATTTCAAAGTAGCATAAAGTTTAAATTTGCTTCTTCCCATTTTTGTATTGATAGTTGTAAAATGCAAGGCTAATTTATTATATTTTTTGTGAATGTCAAATAATGTGAATTTATATTGCTCAAGCTTCATGTTTTCATAGCGAGAGGTCGCTGTATCTAAATATACAACTTGTGTAAATATAACGAATTTCCGTTGGAAAACTTTCGGTTACTTTATTAAGTTTTATTTGCGTAGGCATTGTTATCATCATGGTGTGTTTCTCCAGACATGGCCTATCTTGTGTCTTGCCCAGCCACCTGCACTCCCAAAAACCTTTATGAAGCCACTGACAACGCCTTGTCGGTGGCAAGATTTTGGTCTACACAAATATAATTTAGTCAGAGTCGACTATACTTAATGAAAATTTTTGTCAAAAATATACTTCTTCAAGAATATGTAGCAAACCCGAACGTTAACAATTAACTGATAATAAATTAAATGCAAATAGATCATTATGCATAGAAACTTAGGGACGTAAGAAATTATGAAGTAGCTGCATTAATATTTACTTCTCGTTGCAAAACTTACCGTTGTGGTAATAGCAAAATCAGGTCAAATAAAAAAAGAGTACTGTAATTGTTTAATATCAAAGGTCTAAAATTTCCAACAGAATATCTAAATCAGATAATCAATTCTGAACGAAATGTAATAAAATACGATGTGTATTTACTTTTCATACAAATTGATACAATTTCTATGAAAATCATTAATTGGATTTGATGAATTCAGAATTAATTCATATTGAGTTGATTGCATGTTCATTAAGAATAATAACGGAATTCTTAAAACTATTACCAAAATAAAAGATACAATCAAAGTTGTTGCTGAAATTCAAAAAACCAATCTCAATGAAAACATGAAGCCTAACATAGATAGTAGTGATTTAGACAAACAAGCCGATAATAATGTCAACTAACTTCAGTTTGCTCATCAGGTTGAAGAACTAAAAGCACGTTTAGACGAAAAGAGTAGGGTTGTGGAGAAGAAGACCGCAGCGGCATTAGCAGCTGCGCATGAGTTGGCTGAGCTAAGAGACCATTCGGAGATCAAAGATAGGAAGATCAACGTGCTGCAGAGAAAGGTAAATCTTATTGGGAAGGAGATAGGAAATATTTTTGCGGCGATGTAGATGAAGAAGGTTAAAAGAGTAGGGTTATGGAGAAAAAGACTGCATCCGCATTAGTAGCTGCCCATGAGTAGGCTGAGCTAAGAGACCATTCAGAGATCAAGGACAGGAAGATTAACGTGCTGCAGAGAAAGGTAAATCTTATTGGGAAGGAGATAGAGAATATTTTTGCATAGATGAAGAAACGACATCATTTTTGAGGCTCCCGTTTATTTTGTATTTTGTTCTTTTTTGTAAAATATCTGATCCTTACACTGCTTCGCTTTAGTTTGTTAATTTAGTTTTAGTTTCCCTACTTAATTTAAAAAAAAAAAAAATTGCCAAAAGCAATCATTTGAAATACAATTATTAGTTAAAATTATGAAACATAATTACAATATGATTTTATGCAAGTGTTCATATTGAATCCCATGAATATATAACTAGTTAGTAATATGATGAAATTTTCACATTTTAGTCAAAATTCTTGAAAAAAGTCCATTTAGTTGATGATTGAATAATTCTATGACTGCATTTGTGAAGTACAATTTTATTTCAATAGCTCAAAGCTGCTAAGTCCGCCGTAAGATCATCGACATCATTTCATTAATTAAGACTGTATCATTTCATTAAGCTAAATTTACTGTGATAATTATTATAAGGACTTATATGCACTCTGCTTATATTTGATGTACAAAGTTATTTTTGTTGTATTAATTGGATTTATATGATTAATGTGTTTTTGTATATATCTAAATGCAATATATTTTTTTAAAAAGTATTTATTTATTTGTTAAATATCTTATAATGCAGGATATTTCCTTTGTATGATCTCACTCATTTTATATTGTTTTTCTTTAATTGTATTTTTTATATATAAGTATTATTACAAATAAAATTTAAATCAGTGTAAGATTTTCAATTCGATTCAGCTAAAAGACAATTGTCGTGAGAATTTCGTAGGCTTTACTGCATAACTATTTTCAATATTTCATGTGTCCTATTTCTTGTGTTGCAAAAAATATTTACAAACGCAAATAGATTTTTTAACTTAATAACAATCAACCAATCGTAGATCATAATGTTATCCCGATTGCAAGTTACTATTGCAGATTGATACAGAACAATTGAAATTAGATCTATCTAAATACATGTACGAATATGTACTGAACAACGTTATAAAATAGATAGTATGGACGGTTTGACTAACTGTATTAATTGTTCACCCAATCGTATCTAAATCGGCAAAGCAGACTATGTCTCCATATCTACGGTATTCAGGAATGAACATCAAATGAACTCCTAACTATTCTAACCTACTTTCAGTTAACTAATAATAAGTTAGGGAAGTCTCGTCGTCCTACCCTATTTTGTCTATTTTTCAATGTAAAATCAATATTTATTTACTTTCCTCGCGAGAACCTGAATATTCATTCACGGTTCTACTGGAGGTTTTTCCTGAAATTCTTTTTCTTCATCAGTCCTTCAATGCTGAGAATTGTGACCATAGGTTCCAAGCTATGCAATCTTCCGAACTATGGACCGCTTTGTTTACGCTGCCCCTTGTAACCTTCCTCACACTGTCAATACATCTGACTGAAGGTTATCTTAAAATTTTGCCCAAAAATTATATATTTTTCGAGACAATACCGAGGTGAGCGCATTATAATACGTCCTAAAAAACTTTGGGTACTATCCTGACCAGGGGACTATTTTCCTGAAATTGGTAGAGACAAAATCATAAATTATACGGTTATATTTATTTGAATTTAAAGTGTTTTTGAAGTTTTAAATTAAATTATCTACCTCATCATCATCATCCTAGCGTGTATTTCTAGTTGCGTCGTCAGCTTACGCTTCGGAGCCTAGGGTACGCTGTAAGTTATGGTCCTAGATTTGGCGGAACTGGTTAATTACTGGTAAATTATTTATTCTACCTAATTATAAAGAAAATACAATAATTTTCAACAAAAGTTCAAATGTTACACAAATAAATTAATTAGTTTATCCAGCAAAGTCACGATAACGAACTTAGTTTCCTCGTTGGTACCTCCGACTAATTAGTTCGGCTAATCATTGCCAGATGTAGTGTTTGCTAAGCCAGTATCATTTATATTTTCCTTTGTTCGTCGAGTTTTGTGTTTGTTTCTATCTTTTATTTCAAGGTATGTTCATTTATTAAATTTATTTTATTTGAAATTTTCTTCATTTATTTATTGAATACTTATTTTTAGAGCTATCGCTGAAATTATATATCGTTCACAGATTGAAAATCTTGAAGATCTTCTCAAAGAAAAAGATAACCAAGTGGACATGGCTAGAGCAAGATTAAACGCAATGCAAGCTCATCATTGTTCTTCTGAAGGCGCACTTTCTTCACTTGAAGAAGTGATTGGAGACAAAGAAAAGCAAATTCAACAATTAAGAGAACAAAGAGACAGAGCTGAACATGAAAAGAACGAAGAAAGAGAGCTTCATGAACGGGAGATAGCTGAATATAAAATGAAATTACATGCACTGGAAAGTGAAGTTGAAAAACTTGGAGCGAGACTTGAAAGAGCACAAGCAGAGAAAGATAGACTCGAAGCGAAACTTGAGAGTTCTCAATCAGAGCTAGGAAAATCTAAAGCAGAGTTAGATAAAGCAGCCAGTGAGGTAGGAAGATCTGGTGCTGATTGGGAAGCAGCGAAACAGCGTTTAGCCAGACTTGAGTTAGAAAATGAAAGGTTGAAACACGAGCTTGAAAGGTCTCAGACTACGTTCGGTAGAAGCACTTTGACTACGTCTCAGGAGTTAGATCGAGTTCAGGAAAAGGCAGATAAGTCTGCAGCTGAGTTGAGGAGGGCGCAGGCAGAGTTGAGAGTTACTCAAGCTGATGCAGAAAGAGCTCATTCTGAGAACAGTGCTCTGCAGGATAAACTTGAGAAGTCGCAGGGAGAGGTTTATCGATTGAAGGCCAAACTTGAAAATGCACAAACTGAACAAGATAGTCTGAAGGAAGAATATGATCGGTAAGTTTCATGTATTCATTTACTATTCTGTTAATGTAAATTCATTAGCTAAACATATGATAAAATTGTAAACGGGTTCTAAAATTTCAATATTTATCTATCATTGTGATTAACAATAAATAAAATTAAAAAAAATAAAAATCCTTTATTATTAGACAAAATGGGTCCATATTTGTTAGTACATACTTATTCTATGTTAGTAAGATTTGTGTACAATAATATTAGGTCTTGTTATTAGAGATATTAAACATTTAGATCTTAAATAATATGCACAAAAATAGATTGAGTAGGTAGGTAGGTAAATATACCTAATATTTTAAAAAAATGCTCGTCTGCTCGTCATAGACTTCTAAATTTTGTTTTGTAATCTTAATTTAGTGAGTAACAAGTTCAACGACCTTGTTTATCTTGGTGTCAGAGATCTTAATTATAGTTTTCTTGTTCAGAATCCAATCTTCAATAAGCCGCCTACACTCCGAGCGAGACAAAGCAGTAGCCGAGCTGGACAAAGCTAGAGAAGAGCTGGAACGAACTCAAGCTACATTGGGCAAAGCACAACTACAGCAGGACAAGCTGCAAGCGTCGCTAGACTCCGCACACTCGGAGATAGATAAGCTGCAAGAGAAGCTGGATAAAGCTGCCGCTGAGAATAGAAAGGTAAGCTAAATGAACATTGTGTGTTGATCTGCTTATTTACTGAATTGTCAATCAGAGAATCTAGGACATAAATATCAACTAAGATTTTTACTGTAACGTTTTTCATATAAATAGATTTATGACATAAATAACTCGTATAAAAATGGTTTCATCGTAAAGAGCAAGAAAAAAAATATTACTGTAGTCGGTGATATTTTTTAATACATAATATGGTTTCTGTGATTGACATCAAGTGATGTGAAATCTCAATTTTAGTAGATACCTAGGTGGATTATTAGACCAAAAAAGCATAAATAGCTTAGCTTACCAGGAATGAAGAAAGAATTAAGTCTTTAACACTACATTCGCATAAATTTACTGGACAAGAAAATTTCAAAGAACAAGTAAGGAGTTTCTCGGAAATATTACGAGAATGCGAGTAAAACAGTAACTACATTCAGTTTCTTGCAAGGGACAAATTACTCATGGAAATTGTCGTGTTTCCCCCAATGACCGTAATATACTTACACTCGATGAAGTTTTAATTGTCCATGCTGTATGATTAACTGGTGTTTTTTTGTCTTTTCGTAGCGTAAGTACATGTTCAGTATTGGGATTTTATTATTCTTTAGTCTGTTAGCCTGGTGTTCTGTAAATAGCCAGGATTATGAGTAAAAATAAGGTTTTCCACAGTCAGTAATATTTCTAGTTAGCACTTAAATAATATTGTTAGTATTTTTCAAAACGTTTAAATATTTAATCTTTAATTTTTTAATCTACTAAATGAAAATTAAATATCTTATAATACAATATACACTAATTAACTAAGTTATTCAACTAAAAATTATATAAACTATATAAAAAAATAAATAAAAATATATAAAAACTATAATAAACTATACAGTTCCGCCAAGGTGCCAACCTGCGGTAGAGTGCGTAGAAGACTGGCAGCATTGCCAAATTGAATGGATTTTTTTTATTTCACAAATATTTTTGGAAAATAAAATAAACTAGACGTTTAGGAAGTTGAGCAGATGTTGTATTTTATGGTTAAGCTGTGTGACCATTTTAGTATAATATATACTTCCAAATTTTTATTATGGTAAGCATCTCTTCGTCAAGCGGTAAGCATTTTCTATAAACGTTCAACCTGATGAAAATCGAATAATCGTAACCTAAAATTCATACTAATATTCGTGCGAAAGGTCTGTGTGTTACGCTTTTACGGCCTAACGGCTGAACAGATTTATATAAAATTTGGCATAAATATAGTTGAAGACCCGGAGTCAAACATTACTTTTTGACGCAGACAGAGCTGCGCGAAATAGCTAGTATTAATTAATTTTGTCATTCAGTTCTAAAAGATGCTTATGTTATGATGTTAGTATAAATGGTATTTCATTTCGCAGCTCCAAGTGGACAGAGAGAAACAGGCCTATGATTTTGAGTCTCTTCAGTCTCAACTGGACAAGGCGTTGGGGCAGGCTGCTCGACTCCAAAAAGAAAGGGATACAGCACAGCTGGATGTCGACCGTTACAGAGACAAGCACGATAAAAGCCAGGTAAATCTTAATGAATCTTTCATATTTAGCTTATGAGAGTCATTCGTCGTAAAAGACTAGTAATTGTCTTCTCGATGCCTACCCCAAGGTACGCTGCTAGTTTTCTGAAAGAAAAAGATACACAGGTGGATGTCGACCGTTACAGAGATAAACACAGCAAAGCCCAAACAATTTTCAATGAGATTTTAGAGTTTAGAGAACGTTCGAACTAGGTTTAAACAGATCATGATAATACAACACTCGTTTACCGATGCATTGGATGTTGAATCGGTTAGATGAATAACGCATTGAATTTTACTCTATACTGGCGCTGGCGAGTTACAAACGCAGATATGAATTGATAGTAAATCTAAATAAAAAGAATTCGATGAAAATAATGATGCATACGCAATCATAAGATCACCATCTTACACCTAATTACAACAATGTGCTAAAGACAAACTTATTAAGCTAAAAAAATGTATATGTATATTTATAAATATGAAGCGCTCACTCAAGACTTCGAATTTACATGTGTGCAACATTCCTATAGATTTTATCAAATACATAAAGTAAGACATCTAAAAAATATATCGCTCCTTTGAATTAAACATCTTTAGTACAGTTTTCTGTGATTTGTGGTACAGATTTGAGTAAAATGTTACGAATATGGGAACATTGGCTAGACAGGGCGGCGCGGCGCCTGCCCTATTTACAATCATTGTGATGCCAAGATCGTGACTTATAGTCCTTCATCGGTTGTTACTATTTCTATGCCTTCAACATATACTATGTCAGAGCCCTGTTATCTTAGTATCGTTTGCATATACACAGTCATATCATTACGCCTGTTTCTAGGGGTAGGCTGAGGTTACATATATAATATTTATTTATTAAAACTTTATTGTTCCACAAATACGGATACATATATTTATATCAATTCGCGGACTTTATGCTACGAGCATAAGATAAATAATATGTGCTTATTATTTTTAGGATTCCTAGTGGTCGTAAAATTAAAAAAATTTCAGTCAATTTATCGAAATCTAGTGAATCGATATTTACTTACTATAACACATAGACTGCTATATGTTCAAATTTGGTTATTATGGTAAGTACTTGTAGTTATGTCTGTATCAGGATGAAATTTTTTGATTTGATTTGAATAATAATAAAATTCTACAGTAAATACATTAAACGAATTAAAATTTAATCTACTTTTACCATTGCTTCCTTTATATATAATATAAATTATAAATTAACTCCCAATTCCGTTTCCGTCTGTCGAGACTCGAATCTCGAATCGAGACAGGGCGGGGTCCTCGACTATAAAAGTTATCGTTACAAATTACCAACAGTATGTTGAAACTAGACAATAATAAACACTTGAAAATAATTATAAACTTTTTTCCACGATTTTCACATAGTTTTTGTATTGTCGTCCAGTTTCATGTACACACAGGTCGGCAACGCGCTCGTAACATCTCCGATGTTGCAGGCGTTCATAGGTTACAGTAACCACTTACCATCAGGTGGGCCGAAAGACTGTTAAAATAAAATAAAAATCTGTTAGAAATTAGTAAATGGTTACAAAATAACCATAAGCACCATTTCCTCGCATATGCGATATAGTAAGTACAATACAAACTTGTAGTTTTTTTTTCAACTAACCGAAATGCTAGACCAAAGTCAAAAGTTCCTCTCTCAATGTACTAGACAGAATAAATAAACTCTTCAACGAAAAATAAGTTTCATAACAGTGAGTCTATTTTAGTCACATTTCAAAATCTAACGCCATTGCGAAACGATTTTAGGTTAAGTGCCTTGAAAATAGATAAAATTATCGGCAAAAAAATTATGAATGCTTTTGGTAATTTCTTTTTTATGTAAGTTATTTACGTGTAAGAGCAGATGACCTTGATTCGGCTGTATGGTAAGACTTGGATTGGTCGCCATTGGTGGTATTTCTATCCCTTCTGTCCTCAGCTCTACAGTTTTCTAAATTCACGATGCTGTTATCGGTAGGTATATGGCGGGCGTTAGGCTGTCAGATTGCCTTTAGACATCTAAATATAGGACAGTGTTGTCCACTTCATTCAAATCGGGCGGATTTCATGGTCAATTGACCCTGAATAACCTGGCCACAGAGTTTTAAGGTACCTGTTGCCAACCGTACTATATTATATAGTATTTTACTATATTTCGGGTCTGCGTACTATATACTGTTGAACAAAAATATAGTACGCAAAAATACTATATTTTCAGCACCGAAATCTACAAACAAACAAACCCTTATTTTAAAAATTTTGCAACGCGCCTTTATACTAGCTTTTAGGAGAGATTAAAAAAAATGCTAAAACCATGATTACTTCCGAACTTCTCAATATTAAATTGACAACAACAAAATATTATTTTAAATAAAAAAAAAACATTTCGTTTAATTTTTGCTATGGGATTTTAGTAATATCATAATTCCACTTATTAGGTAGTTGTTGTTTCTTATGAAAGCTTAAGGTCTTAAATGAAATGAAATTGATATGCTAAGCGAACTAGGACATCGTGAAGAAGATAAGATTATTTCAAAAAATGTGGCAGTCAATAAGTAAAATCCCCACAGATAGTTTTATACAAAACATTGTTAAAAATTGTAAGAAGTTTAGTTTCACCTACAAAATAAATAGGTAAAAAGAAATAGGTATATCTTTGTCCATTTTGTAATTTTTCAATAAAATACCATATTTTTTAGAAATGTACCATATTTTTGATAGCTTATTTTCAAAAATACTATATTTCGCCAAAAAAAAGTTGGCAACCCTACTTTCAGCCTATGACGTGGTTTCTTTTAACGACCATCAACGGTTTAACGTGCCTTTCGAAGCACTGAATCATCAATATTATCAGACAATCAGGTGATTCAAGCCTGCAATGTCCTAAACAAAACTGGAAACAACTAAACAAATTATGCTTTTCGTGAGAATCAAACTGGACCACTAACACACCCTGATCATTTATTTATTTATCATGATCCTATTGCGCTACTTTAAACTAAATTTAAACCGAACTGAGAACATCTAGATAAAAACGTTTCTATTTTTACGGCAATCGTATAAATAAAGTATTCATTGCTGGCAACACCGGTGCCAAAGTGGAATCAGTTTAAATGTTGCCTCAATAAAAATAAAACCACGTTTGTTTCGAAATAAAACCAGAATAAACCGGCGTGAACTGGTATATACTGGTAATAACCGAAACAGTCCGCCTCTCGAGAAAATAGAGATAGCATTATATATTGATATGCAGTTGTAGAGTCATTATAAATAGAAGTTCTGGTATATTTTTATCATACACAAGAATCGATACTGAACTAATATTATTAGAATTGACAATTGACAAGACAATAAGGTTTATAAGTATAATTTGAATGGTTTTATTTATGTAATAAAATGGATATTTTTTTAAATAATAATCTCGCGGTTTTCAATATCATGGGGTGTCATCATGACTCGTGTCGTCTGCTAGTCAAAGATGATTAGCCTGAAAATAAAACGTCATACTCGTATTGCAGCTGAATACCAAAGTCGATTTATTCAAATAAAATTTACCTTAATCCTTAATAATAAATACCGTAATACCTTTATAAATGTGGACGAAGTGTGTTCTGAGATTTTACTCCTACACATCTGCCTCCAAAAATCCGTTTAGGTTTAAGAGAGGCAGCGAAATATACTAGTTACGGGAAGAAACCTAGTACCCTAGACCACGAGTTGGCGTCACGCCTTCAAGAAATCACCGCGCGCTTGATCTTTTGCGATCGGCTAGACTGCCAACGCAATAAAGAAAATCTGTCTATCTCTTTCCAGGCCCTAGTAACTCGTATACAGAAAGAGCGAGACGTAGCTCTCGCCGAAGCCGCTAGTTGTCGTGAGCGAGCTGAAGCCGCAGCAGCTGCTGCCAATCGAGCAGCTAGAGACCGCGACAGTGCTGCCACCGAACTAGACGTGCTTAGAGAGAGATGGGAGAAGGCGCATCAACAGCACCAGAAGTTGACTGTAAGTTAGATGAATTAATAGGAATATCATACTTTCCATCTTCCTTCAGAATCCTTTGTCATTTACTACGTCATTAACTATTAAGAACTAGTACCGACATGCCGACATATTTAGGACTAGATTAAAGCGTATTTACCTCTAAAGCGTAAATTTAGAGGTTTATTGAGCTCGATAGTCAAGCGCAACCCGCGTATCCATAGTAATGCGGCTGTCTGTGTCGCGTATTGGATTGGTCGCCATTTAGTGGCATTTTCTATCTCGAGCTCCTCCGTGCTTCGGAAGGCACGGAGCTGTTGCTCCCGGTTGTTATCGAAAGATAGCAGTCGTGAGGCTGATTCAGATGCCTTTAGGCAGCCTGAAAAATTCTGACAGTGTTGGTTATAACACACCTCGGGTTATGTTCCTGTTGGTCTGGTTACCCCAGGGTAAATTCTAGGTCCAGACCTATATATCCATAAGATAAAGCATTGATATCAAAGGTACTAAAATAAAGCAAACACTAAAACAACACAAATATTATTTTCAGATGGAACGAGACGATGCCCTGACAGAACTCGAAATCATGAAGGACAAACTCGACAAATCCCTATATTCCACCCAAAAGACCATCGAAGAAAAAGAAACTGCGCACAAAGAATACGAGAAAATGCTCGAAAAGTATGATAGGTACACTTTGTTCTGAATGTCGTCTTGTGTTGGTGGCGATGTCATTGTCCGTGTTAGATTATCTTAACTATTTAATTTATTCAAAAATGTACACGAATTATGTCTTTTACAGGTCTCAAAATGAAATATATCGGCTGCAAAACAAGATAGACATTTTAGAAGCAGATAAAGATCGTATTGAACTTGAATTGGAGAAACAATCTCATGTAGCAACTAAATCCCGAGATGATCAGAGGAAATTACAAGACGAGCTATCTAGGCTGCAAGAAATGTATGATAGAGCTTCATTACAATTAGGCAGGACTAAAGAACAGGAAGAGAAAGCAAAAGAGGACATGGATAGGCTTAGCGTTGATATCGAAATGGTCAGGGAACGATATGAAAAGACTCAGATAGAACTACGGCGGCTGCAAGCAGAGAAAGAAAAATTAGTAGCGGATAATGAAAGATTACAGTTTGAATATGATCGGGCTATGACACAATGTGGCAAAGCACAAGCGTCGAACGAAAAAACTCAAGAAGAAATGGCTAGAGTGCAAATTGAGCTTGAAAAAATGTACGACAAACATGATAAAGTTTCGGCAGAGCTTAGAAGGGTACAAGCTGAATTGGATAAAGT